>OY755217.1:28960721-30160721 GCA_963576765.1 Draba incana | reverse complement strand
CCAAATCACACCTAAATCACACATTTAGAGGTGTGATTTGTTATGCCTAATTTATAACTATAAATGAATCTCAAATCACTTTAAATTTTCTATTTAGAAAACATTGTTGAGTTTTGAATAACAGGGGATTTGATATGTGGGTTTAACAAATCACAGTTTGAATAACATGAGATTGTATATTATTTTGATGTATTTGACATAAATTCCATGTTCAATAACACAGGATTTGGAAACGGATTTTAAAATCATTGGTTGAATAACAGAGGATTTTAGAAACACCATCAAATCCACTGAAATACCACATCCAATACATTCCCCTAAAAACCCTAAATCCAATAATCATGATTTTGCCACATAAACTTTTTTTTTTTTTTTGAAACTTTGAAAGAAACTAATACCAAACATATAGTTAATGATCCATAACCAAAACTGGGTTTAAATCCTGTTCTAGTGTAAAAACGAATCATCAACGACATTGCTATTGGTTAGTTTTTAAGTTATAATTTTTGAGTTAGTTTTTAAGTTATATTTTTTTTTTTGCTATTGATCAAATTAACCCTTTATTTTTACATTAGTTTTTCTTTTTTTTTACATTCATTATGTGGTGAAGGAATCATTAAAATACATAACTCGTTTATCGTTGTGTTGGCACGTAGTTCGTTTGTGTAAATCTAAGCAATTGTGCAGTAGTTATATAGATCACTAATATAATAGTGTGATTTATTTTTACATTCATTATGTGGTGAAGGGATCATTAAAATACATAACTCGTTTATCGTTGTGTTGGCACGTAGTTCGTGTGTGTAAATCTAAGCAAATGTGCAGTAGTTATATAGATCACTAATATAATAGTTTAAGTGTGTAACGCTATTGTCAAAAATATGTTTATTTAATAGAAGACGACGAAGTAAATAGTTTTTTGTTTTTGGGGTAAAAAGACGAAGTAATTAGTTGACATATATACACATACCAATATTCTCCACTTTATATAGAAATTTATTATTTTGTAATTAAACAACATTTATTCTGTCAATGTAAGAGATGATAAATTCGTTTTCCAAAATGCATGGACAGCTCCATAGGGGTTTCTACTATCTTTATTAATTTTTCAATCCATTAAATCGAAATGAATAACCCTTTTTAGTATCTTTGGCTTATATTTGCTATGCAAAATTTGCAATTGCTAAAACAAGACTAGGTTTGTATAAACATAGCATCGATATAATAATCTACAACCAAGAAGTTTTTTTATTTAACAATTTTAGCTGAATTTAGATATTTTTTTTACCAAAAGCTGAATTTAAATATGTATCGTGTTTCATATATTTTTTTTGTCGTCTTATCGTGTTTCATATATTTACCGTGATACACGAAGGTCTATAAATCATAGATCGATTGTTTAACGGGTAAAATGGTCTAGCTACGCGCCAAAATACTTTCCATGCTTATAATAACACGAGATAAGGTCGAAACTTGAAACGGTCCGATTCAATTTACTATTTAATTGTCTTATATGTGGATATTATTTGGTTGATGTAATCGTCTCCCATATTTTGGTTAAAGTATTTTACGATATCTAGACAAGGTCTTTGTCGAGAAATGAAAAAATCGGTATTTTAGTCTATGTTCACTGTTTAGGTGTATTCATATCATGTCATGTTTAGAACAGGTGTACCATATACTTTTTCTATCATCAATCGTTACAAAATTTAAAAAAGGTATAACATATTCTATCGCAGTAATCTTTAATAAAGTTAGAATTGTCAATATCATATATTTAGGTCGAAGGAGAAGATTTCCACTGTAATTCTTTTTCAGGTAATGTCAACTTGTGAGTTGTGACGTTAGTCGCTTTCTAACATCAAATGACAGATTGATGAGTAACCTTATTTACTTCTTTTTATTTGTTCGTTTTAATATACAAGAAGATTTTTAGTATATAACCATTTTAAATTGAGAAAATATAATTGATAGTTCAGTAGTTTGCCACCAGTTTCTTTCAATTTGCTTACCATTTAAAGAAAAACACTCATGTTCACTTTTATCAATTTTTCTTCTTTTTTTCCGAATCTTTTTTTCCGAATCTTAGCGACACTTTTACCAATTCTGCTGAATACTAATAAACTAAAAGTGTCTACACAAGAGTTAGTGTGATATATCATAAATACAAATTATCAAAGATCATGGGTTCAATTCTGTAATATGTTGGGGGGGGGATTATATTGTTCTTTGTAGAGTTCGAACCGTGACAACAACCCTAGTATTGAGAATCGATTTCAAATGTAACGTACCTACCTTTAGTACATTACAGCATTAGCCTCTGTTTCCAGAGTGAGTATAGACAAACCAAACTAGGCCCATCCAAGCCCATTTCTGGATCCTACAAGCCCATTACTTATATTAGTAAAACATTTTCTTAGATCTAAAAATAACATGCATTGCATGGCACTGCCGCATATCCACCGGCATAAATCATTAAACTCTATTCCATTTTGAATCTAACATATAAAAAAATTATTCTGTCTGAAATTGTAACTGATTGAGCTAACCATATGAATAGAAAGTAGGATTATTTACTCTCAAAGATACTTTTTTTGTAAACATATTATCACTTTAGACACTTTTTAGGGAAAATATACTTTATTCATGGTTAATATCAATCTTACCCTTACTACACTTCTCCACCTATTTTATTTCTCTAACTAAAACATAACCTTATCTATTAAAAAATCTAAACCATTGATCTTTTTTTTCTTATTTCTCTCTTTCTCCGCCGTATTCATCCCTTCATGCCTTCATCTATGGTGTTTAATAGGGTTGGGCGTTCGGGTACCCGATCGGGTTCGGGTCGGGTATTCCGGGTATCGGGTACCTGATGTTTAGGGATATGATACCCGATCGGGTATTACATATATTCGGATCGGGTTCGGGTATACCCGAAATAGCTTTTTTTTTTTTTTTTTTGGTCGAAACCCGAAATAGCACTGTAATTAACAAAAAAACATACTTAAAAATGAACATATGAAGTGTAACGGAACAATGCTCAATCAAGTCAATAAATCGAAGCTACATATGAATGAATAAGTTATAATTCTTAAGAAAAATGTGAAAACAGTGAAGTGTAAAGGAACGGTAACTGTTCAACGGTTTTACCGTAATCATCTCCAAATTTTAAAAATCTAAACAATTCACTCTGGGTTATTAAAAAAAAAAAAACTTTTCAATTTCAATAAGAAATTGAATTGAGTTTGTCATACAGTATTATTAATACTGACCAATTAATCAATGACATCCAACCCTAATCACTAATGTGTGTGTAAAAAAAAAAAAGAATCGGGTACTCGATCGGGTACGGGTAACCGAACCTTAAGAAATTGAAACCCGATCGGGTATTTTTACATTCAAGATCGGGTTCGGTTCGGGTTTTTTGGGTCGGGTTCGGATTCGGTAATCGGGTTCGGATAAAACGCCCAGCCCTAGTGTTTAAGATTAATCGACAATGCGAATTCTGAGATTTGGATCGTGGGTTTCCAAAAGAAAAATTTAGATGATTCTCGAATATGGATTCTAAACATGAGTCCACTTGATTTTATTATAGCGAAGAATCCAGTTTTGGAGAAAACAATTCAATCTAGGTTCTAGCCATATTTAATTGTACTCTTACCCTTTCCTCTCTAATTTTGGAAACACATGACTGATGAGGGTATGGGTTTTGATTTGTAGATATAGAGAAGAAGACCAATCAATTAAGTAGAGAGGAGCTTCTACGTCAAAAGCTTTGTTTCACCCAGAATTCGAATGGATTTGGTGGATGGAGTCGATGGACAGTCTTGCTTTGTTTAGACATGGTATTCGAGATTCCATTCTGTTGTCTAAATATGAGAATCATAACTTGGTCATTTACGGTATCTAGATTTCTTGTTCAAGTAAAAGTTGTGGATTGCTTTGAACATTGGTAGCTTCTTGTTTAGGAACTGTCAATGAGAGACACAAATTTGTGTAAACTAAAATTTAATTGCTAAGTATTGTTATTCTTCCTCTTTTTCTTCCATTCTTTTGCCATGTTATTGTGAATTGGAATTATGTCCTTAGTTATCGTGGATATATGGTCATAAAAGAATTCATGGATACAAATTTAGCATTAAAAGCAAGAAATTTCAAAGAATTTTTTTGGGTTATGAATACTTTAACCTTCATAATGACTTTTAAATTTGTAATAGAGTATTCGTGCAACTATTTTGCAGATTGTGTTTTAAATCTTTTGACTACTTTTGAGTATGGATGATGCAATATTTGTATTTGATTGCTTATGTATGGTTGATGGTCTTACATGGATGCTATGATGTGGATGATCATATATGTACGTGGATGCTATGGATGATAGTATGTGATACGGTATATAGAGTCATATATGGATGATATGTTATGGATGGTCATAATAAGCTAATAATTTTAGATTTTGAAAATTTCTGGATTTTGAAATTTATGTGGATTCTAATTCAATCTACATAGGCTAATCAAAAGAACTAAAATAGTTTTCTTCATTAAATCCTCAAAATGACCGACATGGTGTAGCATGATACATAATTAGAGACTTCAATATCAGCTCCTTTATATCTTCTCAACTTATAAATAAGAACCAACATATAGCAATTTCATTATCAAAACGTGCTTCTCTGTTTCGATCCACAAACATAGTTCATATCCACCTATTGCACATCCCAAAGAATCGTTAACTAGAACTTCTCAAAAAGAAGGAAAATTTTGTTTTAAACACCAATACAATCTAGAAAAATACAAAAAGATGGGACAAGTCATTGATCTCTAGATCTCTCAAATTCCGTCGAAGCTTTCCAGTGCTTTTTGCAGAAGCAAGCCATAGATTAAAGGTTTGATTCACGGGTTGATTTTAGTCTCCATAGATCCGAACAAGCATTCGTTATAGCTCCTCAACCTCAAGACGCTCCAATCTTCAACCAATTCTCTAGTAAATCAAGAAATCAACCAGAAATTGTAAATTGAAAAACACCCGATTGATTTTCGTGGGGCTGAAGAAAAATATAAGTTGAGAGGAATCAAAGAGGAAAACACAGATCATGAATGTAACGGAGAAGAAGAAGAAAAAAGAAACAGCGTGACCTTTAGATGTATAATTACATCCACACGGTCAAAAGTCAATCAATTCCTAATTTTGTTTTCCAAACCAACGGCTCAGATCAAATCAATTTAACTAAATATAATTTCTTTCCAAATTTCTTTCGTTCAGATTCAGGGTTCTTTTTGTCAATAATTTTTTTTAACAAGGAAAAAAGTATACTTTCCGAGAAAAGTATGTCTTTTGAAAGAGAAGTTTAGAAAGTATCTATAGGTGTTATTAACTCTAGAAAGTATTACTCCCTCCGTTTTATTATATAAGATTTTTAAGAGAAATATTTTTGTTTTATTTTATAAGATGTTTAACTAGTTTCTATGCAGATTTTAATGTGATTTGATACTTTTGTCCTTTTAAATTCTGTAGTCTTATGTATGATTGGTTGAATTATATTTTTAGTTAATTATTAAATGAGATTTTGTTTGTATTTATTATTTTCTTAATTCTCGTGAAATAAATCAAAATATCTTATAAAATAAAACGGAGGGAGCATAATAATTGAGGATTCTCTCTAGTTGAGTTGAAGATTTTTTTTTGTTTTCTAACCAAGACATAATTTAGTGGTTCGCAATCTTGTGGACAATTTTTGTTTTCTTTTTTTTTCGAAAATTCATAACCGCATCGTAATTATCACCACCATTTCATAATTAATGTCACACTTCAAGTGTAATTTGACTAATGGAAATGTCAAAAAAAAAAAGGAAGAAACTTTGGGGAGAAAAAGGAGACGACAAAACAAAGGAGAAAGAGAGAAGAAAAAAACATAAACTTCATCAAAATTCAGAAAAAGAGAGAGAAGAGAAGAGAAAAAAAAAAGGAGAAAAAGATTACCTTTATAAGAAAATGGCGATTGGAGAACAATTTGCTCCATGAACAATCTACAGGTTCTTTCTCTCTCTCTCTCTCTCTCTCTCTCTCTCTCTCTCTCTCTCTCTCTCTCTCTCTCTCTCTCTCTTTACAATCATTGCGTTCTACATTTTATGTATCGCAATGCTAGATTTATCTCTGTTTCGAGGAATGTATCTCTAATTTGAATGATATGATTACGTTTCGTCCAATTCAAAGTTTTCTCATTTCGAAGCTCTATATCTTGGATTTATTGAGATAGGTTCTGACATTATTTGTGAATCTCTGAGATGGGTCTGGGTGATTTCGGTTATTCACAGATTTATTGATAGATTGGACGACATTGGTCACTGGTTGTTGTCTGAATCTCTCTATTACTTGTAAATGACAGATAAAGCAATGATTTTTCTTCCATTAAATGTGTTAAATGTTGACAATTTACTGTCTTGTTGCAGTTTTGGATTGTTTTGAGAAGGTTTTAACGGATGAATGAAGAAGTGGGAATTGGGGAGGTAGAGTTGGTTTATGTGTGTTTTGATTACTGATGTTTTCTGGTGGAGAAGGAAAGAAATGGACTTGTGGGAATTCTGGTGTAGTAAATTTGCAAAAAGTGGGATCTTTGATTCGGAACCTAAGCGAGCCTTGTCTTTCACAATCCGGGATACAGGTTGTTTTAACTGTAAGATCCTTTTTCATTCCACCCTTTGTTCTTTTGGCTTCTCAGTATTGCAATGGCTTATTGTGGGGGTCTTTGAAAGAAGATGACTAAGAGCATCGTGTTTCCAAATGTTACAGATCGGTAAAATGCTTAAGCCAGACAAGTGGCAGGCTTTTTTCGATTGCGATGGAAAGGTTTCTGGTTTCCAGAAGGCACTCAAGTTAATTATATTAGGGGTATGTTTCATTTTGTAGAACTCAGGTTTGTTTTTCATTTTCATGTTGTGCAATCTAATGCACCCGGTCTTTCTTGTTAGGGAATCGACCCTTCGATAAGAGCTGAAGTTTGGGAGTTTCTCCTAGGGTGTTATGCGTTAAGCAGCACCTCTGAGTACCGTAGTAAACTCAGGGTAGCGCGAAGGTTTGGAAGTTTGTTTGCGTTGATGTTTGTATCAGAGGGGAGTGTTAAGTGCAACTCGAGTTTAATGCGCTGTTTACCATTCATGCAGAGAACGATACAACGAGCTGCTGAAGCAATGCCAGATGATGCATTCGAGTGTTGGTACTGGTTCACTTGCTTATGTTGTGGGATCTAAAGTTATGGATATGCGTAAATCATACAAAAAAGATGTGGTTAAAGAATCTAAAGATGAAAGCACAGAAGCTTCTATTGATGGTAATGAGAACACTGAAAATCACGGTGATTGGAGTAATAATGATACTGACACATCTCATGTGCACAGAAGAGGAAGTTCTAGTGAGTCAGTTGATCAAGTAAGTGGAAGAGAAAGTCCTGAAAGCAGTACTGTATATGAAACTTCTCCTTTTGTACCGGTTTCTAGTCCACATGGCTTTCCTTCCCCTGGTCCTTATGTTGCGGATGGTTTTTTTGAATTTCCGTCTCTACCGATCATAGATTTGTTTGAGACAAGTAGTTTAGATAAGAAAGAGATTTCTACTCCAGACGAGGAAGCTTCAATGCACAGTTTCCGAATTGTTAAGAATGCGGATTTAGTTATTGAACCGCACGGGGCTTCGTATAACAACATAAATGCATCCTATAACTCGGAAATTGAAGTGCTACATCCTGACCCTGTTGAAGAATTGTCTCATTCCGGCTGTATGACTGAGATAGTTGATGGTTTGAGAATATCAGATCTCCCTGAAATGGCATCGGTAAATGAGACTCCTGCTCGTGGTGGGAATGTCCCGGAAGATCGGATGTCTGAATGGCTTTGGACATTGCACCAAATAGGTACCTATTCCGAGTCAGCCTGCGCATGTTAATGGTCACTGTTCCGAGTAACTTATTACTTTTTTTTTCCACAGTTGTTGATGTGGTAAGGACAGATACTCACCTTGAGTTTTACGAGGATCCAAGAAATCTAGGAAGAATGTCAGATATTCTTGCGGTCTATGCTTGGGTCGATCCTGCAACCGGTTATTGCCAAGGTTCCAAATCTCTCTTTAGTTGGGTTTGTAACTTGTTATTAATTGACTCCCTATGTAGGATACTAACGGTGTGGTGGCAAATCTGATGACAGGAATGAGTGATTTAGCGTCTCCTTTCGTGGTTCTTTTTGAAGATAATGCTGATGCCTTTTGGTGCTTTGAAATGCTTATACGAAGAACGGTATTCCAATGCTTACTGATATGTAAACATATGATTTATTTTTGTCTATGCTGAAATTTGATGTTCTTTTCTTATGTTACTGTAGCGAGCAAATTTCCAGATGGAGGGACCAACTGGAGTAATGAATCAATTGGAATCACTGTGGCATATATTACAACTCACAGATAAAGGCATTTTTTCTCACCTATCGCGTATTGGTGCTGAAAGTCTTCATTTTGCTTTCCGGATGCTGTTAGTGTTGTTCCGACGAGAGTTACCTTTTAACGAGGCTCTAAGGATGTGGGAGGTTGGTAATTCTTCTGTTGCTTCCTCGGTGTTGCCGGTATCTTGGTCACTCTATGTTCCTTTCTTCATAACTCTTTTTCTGCTGTAGATGATGTGGGCTGCTGATTTTGATGAGTCTGTTGCTGAAACGTCGAAGAATGATTGCTTGGAGCTGTTAGTGATTCAACTTCCAAGACAATCTGAATCTGAGTTAGGGGACCAAAAAATTGATGATGGAAATAGTGAGCCAACTGTGAAGAGCGAGCGGATTTCAAAGAGCGGACCATTGTCAAAGAGTTATCTGTTGTCCAGGAGCGGTCTACTGCCAAAAAGTGGTCCATTGCCAAAGACTGGTCTCCTGTCTGATGATGATACGGATATGAAGTTAGCATCTTCGTATAGTTTCTGTGGCTTGACAAGAAGCTTATGGTCTAGGAACGAAAGAACCCACGCCTCTTCGGTAGTTTCATCCTCTGGAAAAGGTGATGACCCTCTTCCCGTATTTTGTGTTGCAGCGATTCTAATCATGAACCGGCAGAAGATCATGAAAGAAACTCGCTCCATCGATGACATGATAAAGGTAAAATACTAATGTTTACATGAATTATACTCTAGTGCTGCATTTATACTGTTTTAAAAATTTGTTACTGATTCGACGTGCAGATTTTTAATGATAAGCTGCTTGCTATTCGAGTGAGAAGATGCATACGGACAGCCATGAAACTTCGTAAGAAATACGTGTACAAGGTTAGATGCTCATTGCTTCTATTATTTTCTCTCCGAAATCCCTTAATTGGGCTTGAAACTTTATATCTAACTGCATTTCTAACTGCATAACTTTTATTAGAATAAAGTAATCAAGATGAAGAGCCAAGCTCAAGTCTCGGAATCAGAAACCACACGAGATACAGAATCAATCCGCGATGCAGAACCAGATGCCAAAGGAATATAAAGTCATGATGAGAACTTAGAGAATGATGACTAAGATAGATTTCAACTAGATTCAATAGTCTGACGAAGTTTTGGGGGCTGCAACACAACCCTGCTACTCATACAGTTCCAAAATCATGGAGAAACTCGATAACTTTTTTTTCGTGTGTGACATTTTTAATTTTAAGTTAAGCCAAGTTATGATGACTAATGATGGATTTTAGAAGCTTTACTTGTACATATATGTAAACTAATCAGGGATCAATAAATTAAGAATGACTAATCAAACCTCTTCAATTGGACAATGTACTGTTCCTGATTCTACTAATCCAGACAATACTGTTCAGCTTGGCTACTGAGAGAGAAGGTTTTGGCCTTAGGGTTTTATATGATTTTTGGAGAAGAAGAAGAGATTATAGTGAGGCGGGAAAAAATCTATTCAGTTTAATGGCGCGGATGTTAACAAAGTGGAAGGAAATAAAAAAAAAAAAAATTGGTTTCTAACCAAAATACCCCTATCTACTATATTTATTTACGATATTTGCCACTACTTTCTATAACCAGAGCCAAACATTAAGAGGGTCAAAACTGGAATCATGTTTTTGCTCGAAAGAACTCTAATGTAATGCCAAAATCACTTTACTAAACAAATCGAATAATTTGTTACTATTATAATAAAATAAGCGAATTTTTAAAAAATGTTACAAAATCAGTATGGTTTTGAAATCGTACGGATCAGCAACGTCACATAGACCATTTTCGTCGTCTTCTTCCTATTAAAAGGTTCTTCCTTTTCGCAAAAACCCCTAAGTAAAACCTCTGAATCCGATTGTTCAAAGCTCTAAATAGCTGTGCGATTTTAGTGGGCTTTGCTCTAGTAAGTTTCTAAATCGATCTTTTGCTCTTACGATTTTGTTTCTTAAGCTAGCAAACTTCATTTTGGTGGGTACATGTTTCGATTCTTAGCTTTTCGGTTGGAAAATCTTAAAGGAAACTTGTGGATTGCGTAGAAAGCCAAGACCTTTAGAGATCGATACGACACTGTGTTCGAATTTCTTGTTCATATGATAAAACTCGCGTCTTTAGTTCTCAGTTTCTATATTTGCTCTTATGATTTTGTTCTCAAGCTAGCAAATTTCATTTTGGTGGGTAAATGTTTGATTTTTAGTATTTTTGTTGGAAAATCTTAAAAGAAACTTATGGATTGTGTAAAAAGCTAAGACCTTTGGAGATTGTGTGTCGGATTTCTTGTTCATATGAAAAATCGTGTCTTTGGTTTTCAATATTGTGTCAGATATGGATTATTTAGTCTATAACTGTTAAAAATGATGTTTTTATTCTTCTTCTTCAGAAATCTAATGGACTGGTCTGACGAAGAAGGCGAGATTCTACCTGATTTTATTGATGAATACTATTTCATTGATCAAAGCGATATGCCTATCAAGTTTTCTGCTTTGCCGCTCAAATGGGACAACGAAGATTCAGGCGACAGCTCGGGAATGCCAGTGTTTCTGCGTGTTAACACTGACGGTGAAAACGAGTCGCTTTGTAAACTTGCCAAAGGGTGGAGGTTTGATTTGTCTGATGAACAGCTTAAGATTGATGTTCTTCTACATGGAATGCATTGGATAACTCTACAGAAACCAAAAAAGAGTTATGAAGCTTTGATTAGAACAACTCTAGCTACACTTCAGTGTCTTCACTTTGTTAAAAGGAATCCAGAGGCATCAAGGGATGATGTGTGGAACAGTTTACACGAAATCGATGGGTATGCTTAGATCTTTATTCAGTTCAATCTCGCTGTGTGTTTTGCTTTATGTTATCTTTGAATCAATCTTGTTTTTATATTACTCAGGATCCAACCTTCAGAGAATGACTTATCAGATCATGTTTCTTTACTGTGTCAAGCTATGAAAAGGGATGATGATTTAACAAAATCAAAGGTCTGTTTTTACTCTTTGGTCTTTCTTATCATTTGTGTGCTTGGTTTCTGAGGTGAGCATTGTCTTAATTGCTTCTCCCTGATCATTTGTTGTGCAGTTTTTGCGTACTTTTCTGGAGAAGACTTCGCAAGCATCACCTATCAGATTGGTGAGACCTAATTAGAAGTGGCTTCCTTGTTTTCTGTCGCCTTTCTTGCTCTCTTTAATTCTTGTTTTCTCTTATGAAGGAACTTCCAGTGCACCAGCAACAAGATGCTCAGATACTACAGGAATATAATCTCATTCTTGAAAATTGCACAGACGAGGAAAACAGCAGCGATGATGATTCTGAGACAGGTCTGCAGTTTGATCCAGTCTGTGCTATTTGTGACAATGGTGGTTATGTTCTGTGGTATGTTAGGCTCCATACTTTCTATTTCTAGAGCTCCTTACAAGATGCAAGGATTCCATTTTAAACTCTTTTATTGAACTCAGTTGTGAAGGAAGCTGCTTGAGATCTTTCCATCCAACCATAGAGGCTGGAGAAGATAGAAATTGCGAATCGCTAGGATTCATTGATGAGAAACAAGTTCAGGTACTGTGTAATTCAGCTTTAGAGTTTCTGTTCAATACGCTATTACGTTGAGGCTTCATTCCGAAATTGGTTTGCTATATATGTAGGCACTCGCGACCTATATTTGTAACAACTGTCTCTACAAACAGCACCAGTGCTATGCTTGTGGCCAATTAGGATCCTCTGATGAAAATTCCTCTCAAGAGGTCTTCCCTTGTTCTGCATCAAATTGCGGTCATTTCTACCATCCTAAATGTGTTGCAAAACTTCTCTCTGCTGGTGATCAAATCAAATCGGAAGAGCTTCAAGTGAAGATTACTGCCAGAGAGTCCTTTTGCTGTCCCCTACACATGTGCAAACTCTGCAACTTAAGCGAAGATAAGAATCAGTACGCGATGCAATTTGCTGTGTGCAGACGCTGTCCAGCAGCTTATCACAGAAAATGTTTACCTCGGTAAATTCTTCGTTTTACTTTTTCCTCTAGTAGCTTCTAATGGCCATATCTATTAGCTTTATAGTTTTGTTTTACAGGGAGATTACTACTGAACTCAACTCTAACGACGAAACATTACAAAGGGTTTGGGAAAGTCTGCTTCCATACAATCGCATTCTGATATACTGCTTGTAAGTTTCGATATATTCTGATTGGTTCGAGTTTTTCCATCATGGGTTTGCATAACGTATAGCTTTTCATATACTTTTGAACAGGAAACATGAGATAAAAGGTGAACTTCTTACTCCAGCTAGAGACCACTTGATTTTTCCTGATAAATTTGGTCCACGAAGAACAAAAAGTCACGGGCTTAAACAGTTGAAAGAGGAGCATTCGAGTAGAGTGACAGAGGAGAAGCATCATGAGGGTCTCTTCGCTCGTCTTGGTTTTGACACATCTAGGAAACCAAAGAAAAGTTTTGGTCTCAGAGATTATGCTCAGAAACGGAAGATGGATAGCCCAGTAAGAAAGCCATCGAGAGAAGATGCTCCTTCCGCCTCTGCCAAGGATGACGAAGTAGACCAGGATATTGAAAAGCAGTAATGTTCTTTTGTCCATTCAACACTGATACAGAAAAATGTTACATTATTGATAGTTTCAACTCAACTAATCATTTTATTTTTTGCGGTTACACAGGATGATGTCTCTAATCGATCAAGTGAACTCTTCGTTTAACATGGATGAGTATATCAGCTCTCTTGGGGTAAACCAAGTAAAATCCTACCGCTCAGGAAACGACATTGGCAAGAACATCACATTAGGATTGGTTCAGACTCATGTCAATGTAATGTCACTACCGTTTGTTATGTGAGACGAAGATATGTTATTAAACGAGAAGTGTTGTCTCTCTTAATCTTAACTACTGTTCTGCAGGCCGCTCGAACCGCCTTAAGGATGTTTGAACAAGGGCGTGACGAAGAGGCAAGAGCTGTATTTGATCCAGATATCTTACCCCAACTCATGAAGCATAAGGTTTAAATTATACTTAGTTGTATCTTTCCATTCCTTGAAATTTTGCTCAAACAGAATTCTTACATTCATTTTCTTAAACTGCAGAGGCAGCTTGAGATTTATCTTTCGCCTTTTCTCCATGGTAAACGCTATACATCGTATGGTCGTCACTTCACACAGCCTACGAAGCTTGAAGAGGTGAACTACTCTTAACTCATGCCAATCTTGATCCATTAAAGTCTACTGGTTTAGATATGATTATTAGAAACCGGTTTAATTAGAAATTAATGGATGCAGATAGTTGAAAGGCTCCACTGGTATGTACAAAATGGCGATACGTTAGTTGACTTTTGCTGCGATTCAAACGACTTTAGTTGTATAATGAAAGAGAAACTTGAGAAAACTGGAAAACAATGTTACTTCAAGAACTTCGATCTTATTCCAGCTAAGGTACTTCACCAATTCTTTTTCCTTTTCTCTTCGGATCTGTTTCTGAAACTGTGACATTCCCGTTCCAGAATAGCTTCAACTTCGAGCAGAGAGATTGGATGACTGTGGAGAAAGACGAATTACCTGATGGCTCCAAGCTGGTAAGAAAAGCAAACAACATCCTAAAGTTGAGTTGAATCCACTAATTCGGTTTTATTTTTCGTCATGAATACAAAAACAGATAATGGGACTGAATCCGCCTTTCGGTTACAAAGCCAGTCTTGCTAACAGTTTCATCAAGAAGGCCCTCGAGTTTAAACCGAAGATTCTAATCCTCATTGTACCAAGCGAAACAAAAAGGTACTAAATAGCATATACACAGTCTCAATGACAAAACAGTTCATAAACTCTGGCTTCTTCTGTCTACAATATCAGAGTTGATGAGATAGCTAATTACGAGTTGATTTGGGAAGACGTCAATTTACTTTCTGGAAAGGTACGTATGTTCTACAAATGTATCCAACTCCCGGATTGTTTTCACCAATCTCATTCTCTTTGCTCTGTACAGTCATTCTACTTGCCCGGATCAATCGATGTAAACGACCAAGCGATACAGCAATGGAACAATAAACCGCCGCCTCTGTACCTTTGGAGCCGAAAGAAGTGGAGTAAAAGTCACAAGGCTATAGCACTTCAACAGAGTCATATTAAACACATTCGTCAGTACACTTTCAACGAAAAGTTTCACCGCAACGCAGAGATCCCTCAAGGTGATGATGATCATGATGGTAATGGTATGGTACAAGACATGGAGATTGACTCTGTCTGATTTGAGTAATAATTTGAGTAACTTTTCTAGTGTAAGAGATGGAAACATCACCCTATCTATAGCTTTTGAAGATGTTATGAGGTAGAGATTATTGTTCACCTTAAATCTGTAAGTTTTTGAAGATATTATGAGATTATTATTGTTATCATGTGAAATTTTGGTCGAAATTTGCCAAAATTTGCAAAAACATTACACAGCAGGAAGAAATGGAAAGTATTTGAAATTTATGGTTGAAAGTTGCAAAAACATATACTTTAAGAATACACTAAACCTCATTCGAGTATGAATTTGGGCCAATCATTAAACCCAATAGTGAAATTTCCGGATTTATTGGGCCTAAGGGGTATATTTGGAAATTCGGGTATATGACGCATCTAGGGTTTTCTTCATAAAGAGAATATTTAGGGTTCTTTATCTCTTCCCGACGCTGTTTGTTTCCTCTCAGTGGAAGAAAGTCGCAGCCACAAAAATCAGATCCGACAATGGTAATTTCTCTCAAACCTTAACATTTGTCGAAGAAGCAATTGAAGTTCATGTGTTTGCTTAGGTCATCACTGTATGTTTCGTCGATTTTCTCTAGGGAAATTTGATTCTTTGTCCTCGCTACTAGGATTTTGGTCTAGTGTACTTGATTCAGAGTTTCGTGTTTGGTTTGTAATTAAGAATGGTCTTCATATTTGTTCTGTATTGGTATTTTTGAATGGTTTCAGTGTTAATCAGTGAGTAAATGATGAACAAACATTTTGTGTAGTATTGTTTGTAGTTTTTATAAGTTTTTGTTGGTCCATTTTGGGTTTTATGAGTTTGTATTGAATGGAAATGGTAATTTTGATTTTGATATGTGCAGCCGAAGCAAATTCATGAGATCAAGGACTTCCTTTTGACAGCAAGAAGGAAGGATGCTAGGTCAGTGAAGATCAAGAGAACTAAGGATCTTGTTAAGTTCAAGGTTAGGTGCTCAAGGTACCTTTACACACTATGTGTGTTGGACAAAGAGAAGGCTGATAAGCTCAAGCAGTCACTTCCTCCAGGTTAATAAAACTCTTCTCATCACTTGAAACTTCTTATATCATTTAACATTGATAGATTTTTGCATTTATGGATCCTACTAGCATTTGAGTAATCTCATCGCTTGAAACCTTTTATATGATAATATTGTTAGACTTTGGTATATATGGATCCGACTAGCATATGAGTGAATTCTATGTGAAACTGTGTTGGAATTTTAAAATCTTTTTTGACATTTCTGTTTCAGGTTTGAGTGTGCAAGATCTTTGAAGACCATTTCAAGTCGGATTTGTCTTGAGACCAGTGTTGAAGTTTTATTTGCTCTTCTTCTCTTAGGAGATTTTGTTTTCGGTGTCTTTTGAAATCTTTACAGACTTTGTCCTTGTGCTTCTTTCTATCTATTTCAAGACTTATGTATTTTGCTATTTGCTATCAATGCGGTTAGTAGTGACAAATGTATGCCTTTTAACAGATTCGATCAAAATCTAAAATAACAGATGCGAGACCGGTTCGTTCTCATCTCTTCTGCGTTACGTCAGATTTCAATTGTCATTTGTTCCTTAATGGTCTGTTCATGGTCAGATCGAAATTGAGAATTGCTATGGTGATTTTTGCTTGTTTAGTTCGAGAAATCGTTGCATATAGTGTTGTTTTTTTTGCCTGTCTCGATCAAAATCACAAAACTCAAGAGTTATTCATACCTGATGGATCAAGAAGGAAAAGCTCACTCTAGTCGAATTACCTTTGTTGCGAATCAAACTTGCTCCAGGCGATTACTTTGAGCTTCCCGAGAAATCTGTTACGAATCGATTCACGAACTAACAGTGAAAATGTATTCAGACTTGCACCGAGTCCAAGTTCAATGCGCTGCAGTGGGAGTGATTTTGTAATCGCAAGCCGATACTTTGTTCAGGTTTGCTATCGGGTCAGGAAAGCATTTTAGGGGGCGTCCCTGATCTCTGAAGTTCGTTCCAGATGCTGTTTGCGATATGTCAATCTCATAAGATTGACCATGAACTTCAAATGCGTAGTCATTCCTTGTATCTGAAGCCATTTCGTACATGCAGGACACTTGATAATCTTAGAAAGAATGCTTCCGGTGACAATTCGCAAGCTAGCATATCAATTTCTAGTGAAACATATCAGTTTCTTAACCTTCGGTACCAGAATTTCCAGGTCGTGCAAAACATTTCTTGTTTCAAATCAAGATGAGTGATTTGAGGATTCTTTTGACTTCGAAGCGCAGTAATACAATCCTTGTAGTTCCTCTAGCCATTAGAGACGTATCAGGAATGCTACCAAAATGGTGGAAGGTTTTCTCATGATAGACCATGAAAGACTTACTCAACCGAGTATTGAAGGGTTGCTTTAGATAGTAGTGAGACAGATCTCAAAATGATCAACACGAGGAATTTTGTGCAAACAATGCTATGCTCGCGTTGATTATGAAGATGACATGGTTTTCTTGACGTCGTGTTGTGTGTTTAGGGTAGTAATTGATATAAACTTACAATGGTGTCCTTGTGAAATATTAACTGAAGTGTGATTTGTTCTTTAATGTTTTACATGTTAAAATTTTTCTCTTCATGGCAACTAGGACCCAATCTGGATGTTAAGATATATCATATTGGCTTCTTATGGAAATTATTTGTTTGCAGGCAAAACCTTGTAAGAGTCTTTGGGTTGGTGGAATCAGCCCGAGTGTTTCAAAGGATGAACTCGAGGCAGAGTTCACAAAATTCGGGAAAATCGAAGATTTTAGATTTCTTAGGGACCGCAAGACAGCGTTTATTGACTTTTTCGACATGGACGATGCTATACAAGCAAAGAGCATGAACGGGAAGCGAATGGGTGGTAGTTTTTTGCGAGTTGATTTTCTTCGGTCACAAGGGCCAAAAAAAGTAAGCATCCTCTTGCCAGTTTTTGTTTACACAGGAATAAGCTACCATTTTGTAACAACTTCCTACTGAGTAATTTAAGTCTCATGATTTGTATAAGACTTTAATGGCTAGAATCTTTCTTGTGCTCCATAAGGAATACTTACCTGAATCATCTGATTTCATTCTTATTTCTTCTGCATTTACTTTTGATATCTACGTTGTTGAATCTGCTAGATCACTCTGAATCAAGCAAAATTCTTCTCTCTGTAGGAACAATGGCCTGGCTCTAACGATGGCATGGGTGGCAATTTGAATGCTAAACAGCAGGTTAGCCTTACTGCTAGATAGTCGATTTTTCTTTTAATTTGTATATCCTTTATCGGCTCTGATGTTTAGAGTTAGAAAGCTTTGTGCTTGCCAAGTTCCTGAGTTTTAATTGTTATATACTTAACAGTATTCTCACTCATTTGGAGACGATCAAGAAGATGGCCAACCAAGTAATGTTCTACGGATTGGGTACCCTCCTTCTGTTCAGATAGACGAACAAATGCTACACAATGCAATGATACTTTTTGGGGAAATTGAGAGATGTATTAATTATCCGTCGAGGCATTTTTCACTTGTCGAATTTAGGAGCGTTGTGGAAGCTCGCCGTGCTAAGGAAGAACTACATGGAAGATTATTCAACGATCCAAGAATCACAATTATGTACTCAAACGATAACATTCCCCCTGGAAGAGGAGATGATACCGGTTTTTATTCTGGCGTCAAACGATCAAGGCCTGAGATGTTCATCAATGATCCTCCATACACATCATCACCACATTCCAGCGCGGTTCTTGAATATAGCGATGTGATTGGTAAGGAAGGGAACTGGAGGAGGCTATCTCCGAGTGGAGCCAAGTACAAGGCTACTACCCGTTAGATCAAACCGGGGTTCTTGGGAAGGATATGATCCTGCTCTATTGGATAGAGAACCTAAAAGAACCCGTAGAGACGGATCAGTGGATGATTTTCCTTCCATGGGTGTAGATGATCGTGTCACTGGGTTGGACAGGTCATTTGGCCGTGGGTCAGTTGCAGCTAGGCCCGGCCGTGGTGTCCCTGACAATGATTTCATGTGGAGAGGAATCATTGCCAATGGTGGAACTCCTGTTTGCCATGCTCGTTGTGTACCCATTGGAAAGGGGATTGAAACTGACCTGTGAGTAACATTTTCACACACTTTAGCCTTTCTGCTTTTCCATTTATATAGGAAAGTTTTTAGTTCATCGATTATAAGTTTTTAATCTGTTCATTCTTTTAGATGTGATATTTTCTGATCTCAAAATGGATTGCGTAGTGTTCATTATTAGCACTGCCCTCGGTTGCTGATTTTCGGTTTTTCGAATGGTTAATAGCCCTGAGATCATCAATTGTTCAGCAAGAACGGGTTTGGATATGCTTGCCAAACATTACACCGAAGCAATTGGATTTGAAATCGTTTTCTTCTTACCAGACAGTGAAGACGATTTCGCGTCTTATACTGAATTTCTCCGCTACCTAGGTTCAAAGAATCGAGCAGGTGTTGCCAAATTAGAGGATGGAACCACTTTATTTTTGGTTCCTCCGTCAGATTTCTTAACTGATGTGCTCAAAGTATCGGGTCCGGAACGGCTCTATGGTGTTGTTCTCAAGTTACCTCCACCACCAGTTTCTGTTGATACATTGTATAGACAAGAATCTCATCCCATTCCTCAATCTTATCTGGATCAATCCCGGGATTCTCCTGCCAATGCCAATCACGGTTTTTATGCTGCTAGGGAAGACCGAGCTATGTTTGATTACAACAGAGGTATGCAAGAAGAACTGAAGCCTCCTCCAAAATCACTTCTTGCTCCTAGTGAGCCTGCTGCTGTACCTAACACCGCAATGCCACAAGCCGGGGTTAGTCTAACGCCCGAGCTATTAGCCACGCTGGCCTCCTTGCTCCCAGCAACTACTCAACCTACTACTGCCTCTGAAAGTCACCAATCCACCGGAGAAGCTCCATCGCAAACTTGGACTCGAGACCAACCAACGGTTTCTGACCCGTCGAATCTATCATTCCAACAATTTGGCAACCAATACAATCCAGAGAGGCAACTACCTCCTCCTCCTCCTCCGATGCATTATTCTCTGGTGTCAAGTACACCGAGCTACTCCAGTGGTATGCAATATCAAGCGCCATATGTTAGTATGCCTCAGCAGGCACCGTTACCTAATCCTCCATCTAATAATTACGCAATGTACGCTCAAGGTTCACATCAAGCTGCTTCTCAACCCATGAGACAACAATATCAGCCTGAAGCTCCCATGCTTAACCAAAACTACATACCAGTTCATGGAGCTGAGAACCCTGGTTTGCATGCTTATCAGGGTTATCAGCAAGGTAATTATACAAACAATCAAGCGCTTAACGCAAATCCTTCCCAATATCAAACTGTGATGCAACCACCAGCGAACTTGACAAACCTGGATCCGTCAAGCCATGCGCAGCAGCAGCTTCATCCTTTGGTCCTTGGAGCTGGTCAAGGTACATCAGATGGTGAGGTCGATAAGAACCAGCAATATCAATCTACTCTACAGTTTGCGGCTAACCTTCTTCAACAGATTCAGCAACAGCAGCAGCTGCCTTCAAATGCTTCGAATGGACAAGGGCCTTGAGAGTAGCTCCACATATTCACACTTTGGTATATTATAAAGTTCTTTCTGTTTCACTTTGATCAACCAAATGACTTTATATTGGAAAACAAAGAAATTGTTTGTGTTTGTTTTTCTTAATTGTTTGGGTTATACCTGTTTAATGTTGTAAAAATTATGTGATTAAGATTTTTATTTGTTAGTAATAAATCAGTTTTCACATAACATCAACAAAAGAAACATCAGTACATTCAAAACAAAGATAGTAGATACAAGGAGATGATTTAGTCCAAATCATCATTTGTTTCAATTGTTTCTTTATCCTCATGAGAGGATAATCTTACAGAAGCTAAGAACTACACAACAAAGTTTATTTTTTCATTCTTTTATTAATGGGTAAGGCAAAGTGGCCATGTGGTTATGAGCCACTGTTCCAATCCAGAGCTTTCCTTGAACCTCCCTCACTTCACTCACAAGCTTCATTACCTTACCTTGTCTATCCTCAAGCACCTCCAAGACCTTACCTTCCTCATCAAATCTCGATATCACAGTGTACATTTTCATCCCCATCGTTTTTGCCAGCCATTTCATCGGTATTGGTAACCGAAAGTAGATACTCTTTATCCAAGGGTTGTTTGTAAGAACCTCTTGTGCTGGTGTTCTGCAACAGTCTATCGCAACCCAAAACTGACCCTTCTCGTTTATTCGTACGTTGTCTGGGAATCCCGGTAGATCTGCCACAACCTCGACATCACCCTTCTTCGAACCCTCCATCCAGTATTTCACTAACCTATCAAATACATATCGATAAAGAGAATTAAAAGATTGATACAACGATATAAACACAACGTATGGGTCATATGTTTGGTTATACCTGCAATTGGTTGTTTCGGTGAAGAGAAGGAAAGATTGGTCTTTAGAGAGCTGAATGCCATTGGGAAAAGCCAAACCATCAAGCACAATGTGTGTTGTTTTGGTAGGTGGGTCATATCTTAGAAGCCTTCCTGTTGATTCTCCTTCCAACAATATGAAGAAATGATTCCTAACAAAATACAAAGTCTAATTCTTATAATATACAATAAATGGAAGAAACTGATCTCTAAAACAACGAAAGGCCGAGTTATGTTTTCCAAACTTACGCTCTATCATATCTCTTGCTGGTGTCAGTGAAGAAGATGGAGCCATTGCTATGGATGTCAAGATCATTGGCAAAGAGGATCGGCTTTCCTTCCACATGTGTAGCTAAAGGCGTAGCGAGCCCTCCTTCAGGACCAACGACAAGTAGACCGTAGTAAGCATCTGCAATGTACAAATCTCCTGTCTCTTTATGAAATCTAAGACCGAGAGGTCGCCCACACATCTTCTCGTGCTTCCATTGTTTGTTTGTCGTTGAATCCACACCTCTCACGCATGCCATCTCTGACCTAACTTGCATGAAACACACAACATTAATTTAACAAAGCTCTCTGCACACAAAAGAAGTGATGAATGTATAATCATACCATTTTGATGTTACAACGGAAAATGTCTCCCATCCGATTTCTTCACCCATCCATCTAACCACCCTTCCATCGGCTAACCCTGTGTACGGACCACGACCCAAACTATCAAACTCTAATGACTCTGGACCAAATACTTGGTCCACAAACTCCAGTTTCCCGTGTTGAGCCAGTCGACTAAGGTTGTCTCTTGGCCAGTTTTCCATGACTTGCTTGTATGGAGCAACCTCATGCTTCACGGG
Organism: Draba incana; assembly: GCA_963576765.1. Classification (NCBI taxonomy): domain Eukaryota; kingdom Viridiplantae; phylum Streptophyta; class Magnoliopsida; order Brassicales; family Brassicaceae; genus Draba; species Draba incana. The sequence continues at coordinate 30,138,751 of OY755217.1, read as the reverse complement.
TTTGAACTCACGACCCCCGATTGGACTCATGTGAAAGGGGTCGATCGCTATGAAAATTACAGACAGAGCAATAATACAGATAACCGGGTGATGAGTGAGCAAGGAGTCATATGTACCATGCTGGCCTTGGCCTTTCTTCTCCATTTGAAGTGCTCAGAGATTGATCAGAAAGCTCACCTGTTCAATTTACAGATTATATAAAAAAAAATATAGAGAAGTGTGGTTGTGATGAAGCTAGGGTTATGCACATCTTGTGAATAAAAATTGGGTTGAAAGTAGGTTCAATGGCACAACTAGTCAAAAGTGGATCTAAGTTAGAGTACTCTGATACAAAATACAATTCCCATGACTCTATTTGGCATAGAGCTTCAAAATAACAATCCAACCCTATAACTACTCATAAACAAAAACGCGAAACTATGAATCGGTGATTGTTCAACCTTTCTCTTACCTTCTTTTTGGAATATTAAACAAGGAAGATGGAAATCAGTAACAAGACTCTAAACCAAGAGAACTGCAGAAAACTTCATTTCCATTACCTTATGAAATTGCAAGAGTGAAATTGATACAATATATCATAGAAATACAAAGAATATTTGGTAGCATGCTTTCATAATGAAATAAAAGTGAAGGTCACAAATGAGGAAACATGTCTAGTGGATGGAATCTTTAGGTAAAGACATGGGACCGTTTCACAAACTATACATCAAACATGTGACAAAGAACTGTCCTATTCATCTTGTAATGACGTCTAAACAACACTAACTTGATTTAGACGACAAATCCTTCCCCGATCACCACATTATGTAGGAAGCATTCCCACAAACAGTTCAAGCAAAGCCTCGATGACACGACCTTTGTTCCGAAATACAATATAGACCACGAAACCGAATTCAGACAACTTCAACTCCACTAAGTGGAACTGCACTGGCTTGTAAGGTCCGTCCGTTTCCAATAAACCGTACTGAGGGCAAGGAAGCATCAGTAAGCGATTCAATCTCAAGAAAATCAAAATCATAAGCACCCGACTTCTTCAAACTGAAAACAAACACTACTACGATCCAACCAAGCATACTAAGAGCCCAATAGTTGTTCATACCGCCAATCAAACCCCACGAAATGGCGTAACCAACCAAAATCCCTGACAAATGTCCCAAAAAACTAGCTTGTGGAACAATGATCGAAGTGAAAATGAGCGACTCGAAAGGCGCAAAGCTAATCGGAAGTGACAAAAGCCCGAAAAGATCAAGCTTTGAAGACGGCTGCTTCACCGACAAAATCGTCATCCAACCAAACACAACACAAGAGTATCCAACAGCAGTAACTCTCTTGAAATACTCAATCTTGAATCTAGCAATAAGCAAATGATAAATCCCAATAACCAAAACACCAGAGAAAACAACAAGAACAAGTGTGTAATGGAGATAATAAGCAGTTCCAAGACCTAAATGACCTAATTGTTCAACAACACCAAGACTCCATAAAGCACTCATGTTAAACACAAGATGCAATACACTAATATGTGAGAAAGCTGAAGTAATCATTCTCCAGTAATGCCCTTCAATTGCAGTTTCGTAACTTAATCCAACTTGAGAGTAGCCAATACTGTTCTTCTGAATCAAATACCAAATTAAACAACATATCGTTACGATACAGCTCGTTGCAGGTTTCTCGATGATTTCATAAAACAAAGGCCTTCCCATTTCTAAATTATAAGCTAAACCCAATGCTCAAAATCACTCCTTTCAATCTACAGAACCGACAAGGAGCTTGAAGCTGTGCAAGAACCAGATCAGTATTTCAGCAAAAAAAAGAACCAGATCAGTAGACAGATCTGAAATTACGGTTTTTTTCTGCGGATTGAATCCAAAGTTGTGACCTTTAAGCTATGTAGAGACGTAGTATTCTCCAGAATGATGAAGATTGATTGAGAATTTGATTCGATTCTTCGAGTTCGCGCTAAGTTGTTTCCAGATTTTGATTTTTTTTTCTCTGGAGAAAGTTTCTTCTTTTCACCAAATCGAATCAGAGAAACCTTAAGAATCAAATTTTTGTGTTTTTGTCGGCTTCACTTTTAGTATTGGGCTTATAGATTTGGGCCTGTCACTATCAATTTTCGATCTTAGATATAAAATGTGGAAGAAAATTTTTTGCATTGTTTATGGGGAGAGTTAAAATGTTCTAATCATTATTAAGAAGGTACAATATTTCTCATTATAAATTATAGTATCATTCTAGAATTATTTATGCAGATTAAAAATAGTGAACTTGTTTATTATAGTATTTGTATTAACATTTGTATGTAAGGTTATGAGTTCCACGACTATACTGTTTGGTGGACCGTAGTTCATAGAGTATTTAATACAAATTATGTAATATGTAAAATTGACTACAAAAATGCAAATGTTCGAGTTCTTGTAATTTTGAAAGTGAGTTAGGGTATATAACTATGAATACGATTTGAGCATTCAGGTTCGTATGTTTTTATTCGGATTTTTAGTGTATTAAATGAAAGAAAATAGAGTTCGTGTAATATTTTATGGGCTTGTGTATATTTAAGCTTTGGGTAGCTAAGATTCTTTTATCTTTAGGTTTTGTTCCCTTTTATTGATTGATACTATGCGAAGAAGATGATATTTAATTAACCTCTAGCTGCATGTTAACACCAAAAAGAATGAGCTATTAAAACATGGTAGATCAATCATTTGACAACTATTTGGATTATATAGTACTATGATCATGTTCAGATGTTCTACGCTTTTGTTTCAGTGTCAATATCGATGAGCTATCAAAATGGTGTAACATCATCAAGTCATGCCGTCATCGAAAGTGTTAGAGAAATCTAATGCAAATGTGAATTAGTTAACAACACCGATATCTTATCCTTACTTATTGTAACATTGTTTTTAGTCTTTTTTTTTCCCCCAAAGATTACTCTATCTTAGGAATAATTAGGGGTGGGCAAATTACCCAACCTCAAGTCCGAACCCGAGTCCGACCGAAAAAATCCGGTTCGAATCGGTTCTGGATATTACAAAATAACCGATTGGTTTTCATCTCCCAATTATTTTGGTAACGGTTCGGTTCAGATTTAAACCGAAATCCGAAATCAGATCCGAAGAAGATATATGCGTTTATTGTGACATTTCTTTAGCCTCATCCAAATCTTCACTTTAGGCAAATACAATCATAGAGATTGAGAGAATTTCGGTGTGATTCGAGTGAATATTCATCACAATCATTCGAATTCCTTAATCGATCCGAAATTAGTTGCAAAACCCTAAGCAAAAATCTCTAAATCCCCAATATATATACAATGACATTATTATTTTCGGTTTATATCAGTTATAACCGATCCGAACCCGATCCGATCAAAGTTTGGATCATTATTGGATTCCATATACAGTATTTAAAACCGATCCGAACCCGATATCAAATAACCGATCCCAAACCGAATATTACAAAATATCCGAATGGTCTTCAAGAGCCATTATCCGAAAATCCGAAAATTCGAAATAATCGAACCGAACCCAAATGGTCAACCGAACGCCCACCCCTAGGTATAATGCCTCAAATGTTCATTTTTAACTGATATTAATATTTTTAGCAGAAAAAAGAAAAAGAAAGATAAAATCTGACGTCTTTTTTTGTTAAAGGCAAAAAATAAAAAAATCTCACGTTATTGTCATCCATCAATAAAGTTAAAATTAACACAAGACGAACACCTTTTGTTTGGTACGTAAATTAACAGAAGACAAATTTTAAGGATAACTTGCATGTACTCCATACATAGAGCACTCATGCAACGCTCGCAAGACACTAATACAATTTTAGTAATGTTATTATAAGGATATATTAGTGATATATCCTCTTTGAGAATTACAAACTACAAAAATATAGATATGTGAACAGTGATGTTATCAATTTCTAGAGAAATCATAAAATCAATATTGTCATTGAAATATGAAACTTATATATTTCATTCACATACAAATATTCTTTTGCATGTAAGTCATTATTTATAAGTAAATCCATCCATAACTAAACAAATAAAAAGGATGAACAAATAATATAAAATAAAATCAATGCTTGAAGAAGCTCCTCGCTGAAGCAACCATTTATTCTCTCGTAAACTTTATGGGCCATCGATTTAGAAAAAGGGGAACTTGGCTCTTGGTGGTGGCTTGATCGTGACATGGTTCCTAGCCTCGGCTTGAGACACGATCATAGTGACCATCATCATAACAATGATGAAGGAGGCGATCATGGTTCTCTTTTCGATAGCCATTTTTTGTTTAGCAAGCTGGTAAATGGTTCTTGTTTTTATGTTTTTGTGTTTTTTGTAAGTTAAGGTTGATTAACCTATGTATTTATATGTGAAATTCAGGCTTCTATAAATAGTGATTTACTAATTAAAAATTTTGTGGAATGTTTCCATCGTCTTTTCTTAGATATATGGTCAAACGATTACTATTTTGTTTGCGATTTTCTAGATCGAAATCTAAAATAGAATTGGATTAAGTCTTCCAAATTTGCACCTGATGAATGTTGTGTAGATTTTTATACTAGTTTTCATTTAGAAACTAGTTAACAAATTAGTGGATTATATCATTTAATCATTCTTATTTATTTATAGAGACATATTTCATATGTCAGAACAAAAAAAAAAATTATGTTTTTTTTTTTTTTTTTTTTTTTATCAATGTCATGCTCATATCCTTTTCAGTTGCTAATAAATAACAATTTATTCACATCTTCAGTACATAAATTTCATTTAGATTAAAAAAGTTAAAATAATTCCTTTGTCTGGGACAAACCAACTTGCTTCGTTTGATTGTACAAAGATCTTACACAAAGGAAGAACAATCAGCCTTAAAGTTTCTTTTGCTAAAAAAGACCACGGGCACATTAACCGAACCAGGAACATAAAGAAAACAGATAGAAAAGGAAAATGAATGCAACTAACAACACATGTTGGAGAGAAAGCTTTTCGACTCCGTGGTCACATCTCCGTTGATGCGAAGAGTGATTAGAGCTTGAGAATCAGAGAACAAACATAGTTTTCGAATCTCAGACTTTGAAGCTGCAACAATCTCGAGTTTAAAAATTCATTTGAAACTCTGTTTTGGAGATATAAATTTTTGTTAAAAAAATATTATAAAATGATTTTGTGAACTTTTGTCTGTACAGTGAAATCAAAATAGTAATTTTTTTTTAAAAGTCACTAATTTTGAGGTCGGTCCATATTTGGTTTGCTACAAACATGTGAATCTCACCAATAACATAACAAAAAACCTTTAAAAAATGTTAGATCCCAATTAGGTTCAACACGACGACCTTCTTCTCCTTCTTATTCTCATTCTTACAAGAACACTCTATTAAAAAGAATAGCTTCCTTCTTCCATGTTAAACAAGAACCATAACAATGGCTACCAAAACAAAACCATCATCTTTCTCTTCTTCTTCTTCCCCTTCCTTATTATTCATCATGTCAGTGTTCTTACTACTTCTTTCAATGACTATCCCTTCCTCAGTTCTCTCAGCCACTCTTCAATCCGATATTCAAGCTCTAGAGGCGATCATACGCAGCATCGATCCAAGTTCCATTTCTCCATCCTCTTACCTTAGCACATGGGACTTCTCTGAAGACCCTTGTGAAGGCGCAGGATCGTTCTTGGGAGTTATGTGTTCTTTCCCTCTTGAGAACACGACAAGCCGAGTTACAGAAATCGACCTTGACGATGATGGTTATGACGGTTTCCTCTCTGATGCAACAGGAAACTTAACAGAGCTCACTGTCCTCAGCATCAACAGGAACAGATTCCGCGGTCCAATACCAGAAGCTGTGTTCCAGCTCAGGAAACTCACAAAACTCTCTCTCTCGGGTAATTTCTTCACTGGAGACATATCCGAAGGTATCACACAGCTCAAGGAGCTCAAAACCTTAGACCTATCCAAGAACAGTATCGCCGGTGAGATCCCTCCAAGAATCTCAGCCTTGAGAAGTTTGACTCACCTGATCCTATCAAACAACCATCTAGATGGAAGAATACCTGCGCTCAACGGCTTGTGGAAGCTACAAGTATTAGAACTCGGTAACAATCATCTTTTCGGAACGCTTCCTAAGCTTCCACCAAGTCTAAGAACTCTATCCCTCTGTTTCAATAGCCTTACAGGACGTATATCGCCTTTGCATAGGCTGAAACAGCTTTTGTCATTAGATGTGAGCCAGAACAGATTCTCAGGCACCATTGGCCATGAAATCTTAACATTTCCCTATATTGGACACATCAATGTGTCTTTTAACCAGTTCATATCCATAGAGGTTGTTCAGATTACAGGCATGGAATCACACCTGCGCGTGCTTGATGCTGAAGGAAACCATTTACAGGGTCGTCTTCCGATCAACCTAGCAACTTATGCAAACCTCAAGTATATCAATCTACGAAGCAACATGTTCTCCGGTGATATTCCAAGGATTTATGGGAAAAGACTTGAGAATTCATGGAGAAGCTTATACTTGGAGAACAACTACCTGTCAGGTGCACTTCCTGAGGAGTTTCAAAAGATCTCCAAACAGATCAGAGGAAGCCTTTCGAATAACTGTCTGCAATGCCCGAAGAATGTTCAAATCTGCCAAGGAGTACAGAAGCCAAAATCACAATGCACCAATGCAATGCAGGGGAGCTTGGAGTAGAGATCATGCACATGGGAAGCAGTTTCTAGCATTATTACTATAGCAAAGTTCATGTCCTTGTTTGTTCTAATCATGCTAGAAATGTAGTCTATGAAAAAATGACATTTGAAAAAGAAGATATAACACTTTTCTTTCATCATATTTATGTTTGACAAAAAGTCTCAAAAGAACAAAAAACTCTACTACCCTACCTCCATCAGGAGGACATTCCAAATTCTACTACATAACCTCAAGAGGTGTTGTTCACAACGACGTAAAGATAATACATTTCAAAAGAGCCAATTCACACTAATGTTTCCAAGCCAGATCAAAAGAGGAAACTGTGCTAAAGCGACAAAGATCAAGAGATAGTGATGCCTGCTTGAGTCATAACTCCTAGCTTCAGCAAAGAGAACTCGCTTCATTGTCTTCACTAAGAAAACTCCGGTGCATAAGCAGGTCCACGGAATCAAAACATAGTAAGAGTATCCCCAGATTATCTTGCCAAGAACAGCTAGACAAAGGCCAGTGAAAGTGTATCCTGCATATGCAACAATATCCAAGAGGGGTGCTTCTCCGCTACCCAATGAAAGCAATGTTATCTTCAGTAGCATGACTTGCAAAAACCAGCCAACCATTCCTTTCACAAATAGCCAATTAAGAGCTTCCGGAGTAAACCTAGAAAATTCAGAACCACCACAGGGATCAAAAGGCTGACACAAAGCAGTCTAAAAGACATATACATGGATAGATACAAAAATGATACAGAACTTACTTCCCATAGAGCCCTAGTGACAAACCAGCAAGAACAACATAGGTTCCAAATGCCATAAGCGGAATGTATAAGTCCGGTGCATTAATATCGTACATTGGGGGCTTGTATGAAAGTCTACCCCCAACTGGTTCTGAAATCCTAGTCCAGTGTCCCTGAGGTTGCAGCAAAAATAAAATAAGAAACACCCCAAATACAAAAAAAGATGACATTATAAGAAAGTGAGCATTACCCTGTGAAGGAACGGAAGCAGAACAATCTTCAACTTGTTCCTCACATATTGGTCATTCACTTGAAAGTAGTATTGGGGATCGGAGAACCAACGACTTATCTGTATATTTCAACCGGTTAAAAACAAATGAAACACCATGTTGAGAAGAAAGCACGAGAGACAGTAGTCACTTACGTTGCTCTGCACATACTCAGAACTCGATCCGAATATTTTCTCACCATAAGCTCCCAAGCCACTGCGGATAAGTCCAGAGCCAGGTCCAGAAAACGGATTCCCAAACGGGTTAGGCTGAGGAATTGCCTGAGGCATTGGCAATCCTGGCTGATGCATTGGCATCCCAGGCTGAGGTCCCATGTTATTATTGTACATCTCTGCCATTCAAACAAAACCAACACAAAGAGCTTACATTAAGTAATTTCACTCATTCCAAAGTTCATATCCACAAAGAACAAAATTTTATTTTCTTTCTATCTATTGCACAATGATCATAAGAATCTCTTCTCTTTATGGACTCTATGTTCTAAATTTCCTTCAAAAATCCCGATTCTCGAATCTGAATTCACTAAGCAAACGAGAAAATACGACATTGCTAGTCTAGGGTTTTCCAATATCATCCGCGACTACAAACATGCCACGGAGCCCAGATTTCCGCCATGGAAAAATCATCAATTCAACAAGAAATCGCAAGAAAACCCTAACATTTGATATTTGAATCAACAAAAACGATGATATAAACACAGAAGAAAACTCGACAAATTGTAACAAGGATCAGCAATCAGAAATTAGTAATAACGAATCATAGACTCATACCTATAAAAGAAGATGAGAAGGAGATGATAGATCTGTAGATTGATTTCTCCGGTTGATTTGATGAGTGCGCCGACTAAGTTCTGGCGAATCGCGAATTGAAGAATTTCAGAGATCGAAGGTGGAAAATAACGGAACGGAAGGGAAGGGGCGTATGAAGCTTCTTGTTCGCACGTGTGACGATAGGCTAGTTCTATTTCCATCACCGATCCAATGAAAAATTAACACGTGTTCGGAAAGCTATGGTTTAAAATTGGAAAAACAATTTCGCGGGTGTTTTATGCGAAAACTTGAAAGTTATGGGTTTGAATTGATATTTTTCCTAATTAGAAAAAAAAAAAAAAAAAATGTGTCCAAAGCCTTGAGAACGAAGAAGAAGGTGGTTCTCTCGGAATTGAGAAGAAGAAGAGAAAGTTTCAGTCTTTTTTTTGTGAAGATGGATGTTCCAAGCTCTGAAGAAATACTACAGTTTCTAAGCTCTTGTCTCTCTCAGATCAAATGGCGTCTCAAGTCCAATTCTAAACGCCGACTCGAAATAGGTCAATTTCTAATTCTCTGCACTTTCCAAAAAAAAATTGATTCTTTAGATCTCATTTTGTATCCGATTGAAGCTTTGTTTGAAATTCTTTAGCCAATTGGTGCATTTGGGTTGCTGGGTTTATCATTTTGCACTCCATGTTAGAGATAAATCACCTAAAGTTAGAATTTTTGACATCATATATTGTTCAGTACCAACACTATACTATACTCAAGTGTGATCTCAATCTTAAGAAATGATTCTAAAATGGGTTTTTTTGGGATCAGATGTGTTGGCATTATGTACGGGAATGAGACCAGTTGTGATGATTGATTATGGTGGAAAGCTGCCTGAGCTACAAGATCGCTTGCTTTCGCTTCTTGAGCTTATCCAAGAGGTTAGGCTTTAGTTCCTTGTTCAAAAACACGAGTACTTGAGTATGTCTCTGTAGCTGATTTTGTTCCTGCTTGTGTCTTCTGTGTTGGTACTTTTCTAGGGTTTACCAGTTTTCAAAGAGCTCAAGGTTATGGTTATAGAGGATATGATTTATCTGATAAATGTGAGAAGAATGCCCAAGTTTGTAAGTTCCAGCTTGAATTCAGAACCCGAATTGTTCTTCGTCGACTTGGAACATGACCCTCCAAAGGTTTGTTCCTTTCATAATTTGTTTCAGTGGTTCTTCTTTTCATCTGACTGATCTCAGTCTTGCTTTTTGTTTGTTTAAGATGGTAGAACAAAGCAAAGAAAGCAATCTTGGAATAGAGCTTAGAGCGATTCAGAAGCTATTTTCTTTGACATTTCCTTTAGATTGCAGTGATAATGATACCACCGCAGTAATTGATGAAGCCAACTCTTCTCAGTCTTCTTTATGCATTGATCTTAGTTGTGTTTTACAAGACACTAAGGTTACAATCCCAACCTTAAACGGGTAAATTCTCCAATCCAACTCTTCATTCATCCATCATATTCTATCTTCGTTCATCTAGTCATAAAGTGTTCAATCTGTGTTTGCAGATGGCTCTTGGACTATCCGGTTGTGTATTTATTCGGCACAGATCACATAGAAGAGGCAATCTACAACCTCACAACCAAGTCTCTCCGCATATTCAAAGTTCTAGTACAAAGGTTAGTTATTTTACACATGCAACTCTAGCTTCTGATCATTGTTGTGATGTCTAACTTGTTGATTTTTCAGGAACAATACCACCGGGGACTCCCATTTAGAAGAGCTAACAAGGTAAGAAACTTCAAAACCAAGAATGTAATTTTGCTGCCTAAACAACAATGAATCTATGAAAGTAACTAAGTATGTGTTTGGGAAATGACTCGCAGTTTTTCGGTGCCATATGAACTGAGTATGGGAGGTAGTAAGGAAGTTTGGGCTGAAACATTTATGGGGAGGATGTGTTCAAGGTGGGAAGAATGCAAACACATTTGGAGATCATTGGATTTGCAAGTATCTGAATGTTATCCCCAAGCAATTGTACTTTAAAGGCTTTAGCTACTTAAAAAGAGTTGTTCACTAAACTTGGTGATGTATGCTATGTTCAGTATTATGTTGTTGGAAATGTTTACAAGAACCCAATAACTATAATGTGGAAAATCCACATTATTTTGGTATAGAGATTTGAGGTACCTATATAATGTTTTATTTATTTTATTTGCATTCGTTAAAAACCGGTTATTTGCTATTGATTGAGATGAGATGAAGTTGTATTTGTTTTTGGTTTTCATTTTCGAAATTGATTAGAAAATTGAATTTTCAATTTATTGTCATGGGGAAATATGTTACTATTGATGGAAACGTTTACAGGATTCCCAGAAATATTATGTTGAAGATCCCATAATTTTGGTATAGAGATTTGAGGTATCTATATCTATCTCTTTTGATAATGTTTTATGGATTTTTTTTTGCATTCGTTAAAAAACGGTGATATGTTATTGATTGAAACGTTTACAGGAACCCCATAACTATTATGTTGAAGATCCATATAATTTTAGTATAAAATTTTGAGGTATCTATATCTATTTTGTTTGATAATGTTTTATGGATTTTTTTTTTGCATTTGCTAAAAGTCGGTAATATGTTATTGATGGGGAAAAACTGCCAAATTCTCCACGTGACCCAAATTATAATTTGGATTTCCCCCCAAATTGAATTCTCAGCCAAATTCCCCCCAATTCGTTATTTGTCTTTCAATTTCAACACAAATTTCAATTTTCTGGGTCAATTAACAAATCCGGTGACTTAACCAACTAACCTGAACCGAAACGTGGTTTATAATTGCTAACCATCACTAAACCAACAGTAATCCGAATTAAGGGTAACGGTTTGACCCGTTAAAACTAAATCCCCAAATCGATTTTATGTGTAAGAACCCTAAATTTTTTTCTTGAGCTTATTTCTGAGCATAATCGAGACCATCTCAGAGACAAATGGTGAAGGCATCGTCTTCAGGTTCTTCGAGTGAGCGGTGGCATAACAGAGCAAAAGGTAGAGTCGCCGGATTTCCGAAAAGTTGTTGGTGTGGCGCCGGGATTGTGGAGAGGATCTCCGGCACGGAGGAGAACCCATACCGCCGTTACTACTGATGTTTCTTTGCTTACTCTGAGAAGGTAAAAGTTACGGTTCTTTGCATTATAGTTACAAAATGATGTTGCAAAAGTTACGGTTCTTTGGATTTTATTGTAGTTGCAAAATGATGGACACGTTTTCAAGTGGGTGGATGAGGCTTTCCACAATGAGATTACACAACTTGATTATCAAGTCTCTGTTCTAGAGGAGGAGATGATGGCGATGAAGGTAGTGGTTAATGAGAGAGAGGTCCCATCGGAATCCATATCTGAGGATGTTTTACATGAGTTTGAAATGTCTATGCTTCGCTCGGTTGAAGGAATGATTGAGGAATCAAGTTGTAAGATGAAGAAGATAATGGCAATGGTGGTTGTAGCATTTGTGATGATGGTGGTTCTTCTTGTTAGTTTCAATATCTAATAGGCTTAATGTGGTGTTGTAAGGCTTTGTTGTATTCTCGTAGGCTTAATGCGGTGTTGTAAGGATTTGGTTAATGGAATTGACTAGTTATTGGCTTATCTTTATCAGTTTTTCCCTTTGATAAAGTTGAAAACAAACAAGACTAATAAGAAGATATGAGATAGGAAGTTAAAACCAAAGCTTCATTTGAGAATGTTTTAACAAATATCCGAAGCTAATCAAAACACTTCCAAACAAAACGAGTTATAAGCTTCAGCTGATCATGTTATTACAAAAATGTGAAGCTCACTCCACCGATAATAAAGGATTTCCGATAATAAAAGATAAAACTAAAACCTAACAACCATCTTAGTCTATCACTTGAGACGCCTGACTTGGCTTTGCTTGGACCTTCTTCTTCTGCCTTCGCTTAAGATTTCCCTTAGCCTTAGCACTTGGCTTTTTACCATTAGCCTTATCACTTGCGTTTTTACCCTTAGCAGCTTCTTTGTTCTTCATGTTTTGCTTCGATCCTTTGCTATGTTCTACTGATTCCTTCGTGACCTTGCGCTTCTTGGAAGTGACCTTAGAAGTGACATCCTTTCCCTTCAAATTACAGAACAACATGATAATAACTTAATGATTCTGGTGCCAATTAAGTTTTCATAAAAACAGAGTATTAAACCTTACCTTCTTGTGAAACCTTGAATTGTGGCCAGCCTTTCCACAATTCTTACAATGTAATGCTCTTTTCTCAGATGGGTCTTTCTTCTTTGTAGGTGACTCATTTTTCCCTCTCTTCCTCTTTTTCTCCTTACAACCCATCTTCTCAGAATTTGGAGGATAACTCAACGGTGGGTATGCACCTTTTGGCCAGAACTTAGCACCTCGAGGAACTTTAATGCCCTCCTCATATGTTCTCATCCATGTATCGGTGTGAAACCATTTCGCAACATAGTCTGCAGTGCGAAAGTTCTTCTTCAGAATGACTCCTTGAGCATGCTCGCACGAGATTCCTTTGATCTGCCATTTTCTGCAAGTGCAAGTCTTCTCCACCAAGTTCACAGAATAAGTGCAGCCGCTTAGTGAAGCCTGGTACAGTCCCATGGTTGAGGGTTTTAGCTTGCATTCCTTGGCTAAGTCCTCTTGAAGCTCAACTTGTTCATCTGCATAGGGAGTTAGAACAGATTGATACTTCCTTGTGTCTTCATTCCTCTTCGCAATTCTGCTCATCGCTTGAGTTCTGATCAACTCTAGCATGGGGACAAAGGGTCTTTCTCTTGCTTTTGCAACTGTCCTATTGAAAGACTCAACCGAGTTGTTTTCTACATCCTCACAACAGGGCCCTAATCTGTAGAAAGCCCTACACCAGCTTGTTGGATTAGATCCAACCACGTAGTTGTACACACGCATATCAAACTTTCTGATATCTTCTAGCCTCTCTTTGTATTTAGGTTCATTGTAGCTCCATGCAAGATCCCACACAAACTTCTTCATCGGATCCAGCTGGCCAAACATAGCTTTCATGTTACCATAAATGTGTCTAACGCAATGCCTGTGTTCGACCTCAGGCAACCTCTTCTTCACAGCGCTTATTAACCCCTTTTGCCTATCTGAAACCATCACAAACCCAGCCCCATCACCTAAGCCTAAGTCTTTTTGTATCTTCTGCACAAACCACTCCCAATTCTCTGTGTCTTCTTTCTCCACAACACCCCACGCAACTGGGTAAATCTGGTTATTTCCATCTCTCCTTAGGGCTATCAGAAGCTGCCCTTTAACCTTTGACTTCAAGAAGCTTCCATCGATACCAATCAGTGGCCTACAAGTAGATTTCCATGACCTTCTCAACACATCGAAGCACACATAGAATCTGTGGAAGACATCCTCACCAGATGAGTTCTTGTAGATTGCAACTTCAACAGAAGAACCAGGATTTGACTGAAGTAGCTCAGCTCCATAATCCCTAAGCCTCTTGAATTTGTCATCATACTCAGCTTCTATCCACTTCAATGCCTTGTCTCTAGCTGCTTGCGTTTGATTTCTAGTCACACTAATTCCCCATCTCTCACTGATAAGCTCTTCTATCTTCATTGCCTTGAAATAATGTGGTTCATCCCTAATCTTATCAACATACAACCTAGCTATTGCTGTTACCTTCAGAAGCGAACAATCACCACTCTTCTCACATATGTGCTCTGAAGGTAACTTTCTAATTCTCCAAGTCGGAGAATCGTTCCTAACAGAGCAGTAAACCCTCCACGGACATTTCACTTCTTCCTTTCCAAATCCCAGACAACGAAAACTAATTTTTTTCTTGTCATCCTCCATTGCCGAACATCTCTTTGATTCTTCAAAGCATGATGGAGCACTGCATCCTTGAAAGCCAAACCGTTGAAGAATGTCTGACCCTTGAAGAGTATCCCATTGTATCGTGGTGTGAAGTTCCTTATTCTCTCAAGCCTCGCTTCTCTTTCGTCGTTGTATTCATCTCCACTGTCGTAATATTCATCATGTCTCACCGGATTCTCGTTAACTTCACCAACGGCCATGGCGATTTCATACTCATTTCTCCACTGGGTTCTCTCCATCAGAATCTAGGCCGTAGTCCTCAAGTGGTGGTGCCTTCCACGATACCATTGACAGTTCATCTGAGCCATTGATCGCCTCCACCGCCACTTTGAATTGCGCCTCCGCTTCTTCATCGTAGTTGGACGTAGCCACCGGAACTTCGCGAAAGCACTCATCGGAATCAACTTCTGGGTTCTCGGCGGTCCTCCACACACCCATCGCATCGTCCATCAACTTGCCGAATGAGTTCATCGAGGAATCAGGCGACGAAGGCGCCATTGATAGCGTGGATCGAGCTGCTCAATTTGGGTTATTACCAAGTTTCTAGGGTTTGTGATTGAGAAATCGAATTGGGGATTTTTCAGAACTATGGTTTCGGTTTGTCTGGGTTATAAGAGGATCCGACTCACAAATTTCGGGTCTTACCGGTTTTGTTCGGTTCACGCAAGCTCTGACTGGTTTCGGTTCACGATATCGGTTTAAGTCACCGGATTTGTTAATTGACCCAGAAAATTGAAATTTGTATTGAAATTGAAAGACAAATAACGAATTGGGGGGAATTTGGCTGAGAATTCAATTTGGGGGGAAATCCAAATTATAATTTGGGTCACGGGGGGAATTTGGCAGTTTTTCCTATTGATGGAGATGAGATGGGTTCGTATTTGTTTTTATTGTCACCGGAGAATGATGGAAACGTTTATAGGATCCCCAGAACCTAGTTTTTAAAATTGGACCGGACCGACGGTCGAACAAGATTAAACCGGATGTTTTCGGTTCGGATTAATATTAAAATCTAAACGGAGTTAGATTGGTTATCGAACCGCCAAAACCGGAAATCAGTAAAAAAATTGGAACCGCATTAAATTGTGTTCAATTATTTTGTTAATTAAAAAAATCATTTTCTACTTTTTGTTCTTCTTTTTTAACAAAAAAATAATATAAATAGAGTTTATAAAGTTAATGAGATAGTAAATTTCTTTCATATAATTTTTTTTTTAAAATTATAAATTGTTTAAAAGTTATTGTTATTAAAAGTTATTGTTATTTTTATGAAATCAAACAATGGTATCTCCAATTATAGTAAGCCCATTAGCCCATTACATAACTCTCTTGCTACAGTGAAATCCGCAGCAAGAACCCTAATTCGCAAATGTCAACAAAAGCAAGTGATTTCGGTGTGAAATTCTTATTCCGAATTGCAGATCGTGTCATTGATGTTCTGGTGATTGGAGGGGCGATGGAAATGTTGAAGGACTCTGGCCAGTGAAAACGCTTTTCACTCAACTTTCCCCAATCGAAGGAATGAAGGATGGTATCATTAGACTCAAATCCCAAGTGGCGTTGCATAGCGAGCTTGCTGCAAAGTATTTGAAAGATCTAGGAAATGAATCATTCTCAATTTGAAAGCACTTGACAAGCATTCTCAATTAACTTCTTATCCGCATTTCTAATGTTTTTGACAACTGTTGTGAGCAATTTCTGCACGTTTTTGGCACAAGGACGTATCTTGAAGTTTGCATTTCTCTTTAACAGATAAAAGAAAATCGCTACAAATTTGTCGCTTAGATCATTAGCCAATACATCAACCACCATATTTCAGGCTGCCTTCTTCTTCGTCCAAATCTTCTTCTAAGTTCATCGTATCTCTTTCAAGAGCTCGGTTCAAGACATTGATATCCAAATGTTGCGGTATAAGCATTACACGAAGAATCCTGGGGAAAACATTCTTAGTGACGTTTATGCAAGGCGATTCGTGGCTTGTGATTTCAATTTCTTTTTGACACATAGAAGTCCATAACTGAATTGCGATTTCAATAACGGAAGGGTCGTCTAAACGTCTAATACACTCCGCTATTTCAGGAGCACAAATCGCAATCTACTCATAGTAAGAAAAACATATCGCAGTAAGAAACTTAAACCCGACGGCTGAAATTTTTTGTGCTTCTGTGGGTTCAAATCCAACAACGTTCATCGAACTTGTAACGCTTTCAAGAATCATGTTCGCATGGTCCCTTGGAATCATTTTTTGTATATATTTCTATGTTTGAGTGATGCTATTTGTTTCCCATGAACTCTAGCAAGTATCACTCATACATCCAAATATACAAAAAAACATTCGAGCAAAAAAGCTTTGGAGCAAAAAAAAGCTTTTCAGAAAAAAAATAAAAATAAATAATTTTACAAAAAAGTCAATGGGTTAGATTGGTAGAATCTTTATAATCTTACAACCACTTTTTAATTTGTACCGCTTTAGATTGTACCAATCACGAAAACTTTACCAAAAATATTACCAACACTATTACAATAATCTTTATTTATAAAGATTTATCTCAAATCTTTATCTATACAGATTTGCACTATGCTATAAAACTCCGGTTTTTAAAAAAGCTAGGTTACCAATCGGACCCTATATCATAAAGCTTCACACTAAAGTTTTGGATATGTGTTCGAGGTGGGAAGAAGCCAAACACATTTGGAGATCACTGGAATTGCAAGCTTCTGAATGTTATTCTCAAGCAATTGTACTTAGCTACTTAAAAGAGTTGTTCACTAAACTTGGAAATGTGTTATTTAATAAAGTGACCCAAAAGACAAAAACCCTTGAACAAAGTTGAATAAAACGAGATTCATAACAGAATAGAACAATCCTCTACTCCGTTGTACAAGAACAAAGAAGAAACAAAGCCAAAGTAAAAAGTGCAAAATCCTTAAAATCATAAAGACTTTTTTGTAGATCAATTTCCTTTCAGAAGAAGAGTCTGAACCTCAGACTCTGTAGGAAGAGCTGGAATCGCTCCTTTCTTCGTAGTTGTAATAGCTCCACAAGCATTCGCAAACCTAAGCACTTCTCTAAGACGAGGTTCGTCCTGTAATAAAGACGGTAAAACACAAGTCAGTAATCGAAGCAAATATTCCAAAATCACAGAACAATATAATGTTAAATCATAACAATATTACCTCGAGAATGGCACGGTCATCAACAATCTTGCAAAGCAAGGCACCAACATACGAATCACCAGCACCAGTTGTATCCACAGATTCCACACGGAAAGGATCAACAAATCCATGAAAGCCCTAAAACCAAACACACACACAAGAACACAACTTTTAGAAACATTCAAGATCAAAACCAAACCTACAAAAACCAAAACTCCTCAAAAACACCATTTACCTTGGTGTAATAATTACAACCCTTATCACCTAAAGTGACCAAGAGAAGTTTGAGATTATCATGCCACAAAGACAAAGCAGTCGCATCATCAACCTTATCAGATCCAGTCAAGAACATAAGTTCTTCGTCACTGACTTTGATCAATTCAGCTTCTTCCCAAATGCTAAGGATCTGCTTCTTAGCTTCCTCCTTCGATGGCCACAAAGGCAGCCTCAAGTTCGGGTCATACGAAAGCAACGCACCGGCTTCTTTAGCCACCTTCATGGCTTCCAAGTGAGCAGATCTACATGGCTCAACGATCAAACTTATTGATCCATAGTGAAACACCTTAGCCTGTTACAAAAAAAAAACAGAACATAATATTAAAACTCTAACTTCATCTATACGTTACGTAGGATCCATAAAGATTTGCTGACGTGTCAATATATGGATTTAATGAAAATTTAATTAAAGTCAAAATAACGTACAGATCTGATGAGATCGAGATTGAGTTCGTCGGGACGGAGGAGCATGTCGGCGCTAGGGTTCCGGTAAAACATGAACTCACGTTCACCGTCGGATCTGAGTGTGACGAAAGCGAGTGCGGTTCTTGCTCCGGTATCGAAGTTGATTCCTTCGGCGGAGACACCGTTCTGTTTCAAGATTCCAGCGAGCATGTGACCGAACTCGTCGTCACCAAGTTTTCCGACGAAAGCAGAGCGACCACCAAGACGGGAAATGGCGATCGCCACGTTGGCAGGTGCACCGCCGGGAGCTTTGATGAAGCCGGGAGCGTCGGCGAGAGAGACGCCGGACACGGTGGGGACGAAGTCGATGAGCATCTCACCGAAACTCGCGATCAAGCTTTTCTCGCCGTTACATGTAGCCATTGTGTTTTGATCGGACGATTGTGATTAAAGAAAATAAGAGAGAGATTATATTTTTGGATATGAGAAGGGATTAGAGAACGAAGGTGGTTTATATAGAGGTGGTAAGAATTAAGATCAGTGTGGGTTTAGTCAAATCCACGAGACTTTTTGATTTAATATAAATGAAAATTATAGATTTATGCGATTATAGATTTATCCAAATATCGTAACATATCCGAAATTGTGTTTGGTAAAATGGTAACTAATGTGTATCGTGATATTCTATTGGTCCATTACGTATAAATTATGATCTTGTGAGATTAAGTGATAATATTTGACCAGATTTTTTGCTTGTTCTTGGGACCCATGGACGTATTTCGCAAGGTTAATTAATAGGGTTTTATCCGTTCATGGATAAAAGATATTTAATCCTCTTTTAATCCCGATTATTTCGCTTGTTAATTAGGATAACTTTCATTTTGTTTTTTTGATAAAGTGGATAACTTTCATTTTCGATAACAAATCCGTTCATGGATTTTTTTATATCATGTAAATTTCTAAATCGAAATAAATATTTGTGTCATTTTTTATTATCTGTAGAAACGGGATTATAAGGTAAGAAAACAAAGATACGGGATTAGGTTTGACTTATATGATCTTTTGATTTATGAGAGATCTACCAAACACGTATTTGATTCCTTATTTCCCAAGTAATAAATATTTTTGTATTTATCATTAATTGACGAGTCTCCTTCGAATCCTTGGACGTTAAAGCAATTTAATGATTTAAAGAAACTAAAAAGGTCCAAAAAAGTCAGATTTAATTTTTGGATAAAATGTATAAGATATCCATGATAATCGTCATATGAGATATCCATGTATAAGATATCCATTACAAGCCTTTCGATGTTTTCTATGCAATTCATGATATTCATCCTCAGAAGTAAAGAATAAAACCTTGAACCCTAAGGCCACTCGGGAGCTTCAACGTCCTACACTACAAGAAAACAAGGTATATTCCGACGGCCAAAACCGTCGGTAATCCGTCGGAATAGCACCAATTCCGATGGATCTGGTCCGCCAATTCTATCTCGTCGGAAATGAAAATCCGTCGGAAATTGGCCAAAACCGTCGGTAATCCGTCGGAATAGCACCAATTCCGATGGATCTGGTCCGCCAATTCTATCTCGTCGGAAATGAAAATCCGTCGGAAGACGGATTTCCGACGGATCTGGTCCGCCGGTTCTATCTCGTCGGAAATGAAAATCCGTCGGAAATCCGTCGGCAAAACCGATGGATTTCCGACGGAACACAGATAACCGGAATCCGTTGACACTCCGTCGTAATACCGTCAGAGGATAGAGTTCCGACGAATTTCCGACGGACAAAGAAACCGACGGATTTCCGACGGTTAAGGAACCCGACGGATTTCCGACGGCCAAGAAAACCGACGGATTTCCGACGGTCTAGGAAACTGACGGTTTTCCGACGGTTTAGTAAACCGACGGATTTAGTAAACCGACGGATTTCCGACGGATTTCTAATTATTTTTTTAAAAAATTATTTATTAATAAATATATTAAATTAAATGAATTATTAAAAAAAATT
This sequence comes from Draba incana, assembly GCA_963576765.1. Classification (NCBI taxonomy): domain Eukaryota; kingdom Viridiplantae; phylum Streptophyta; class Magnoliopsida; order Brassicales; family Brassicaceae; genus Draba; species Draba incana. The sequence continues at coordinate 30,118,574 of OY755217.1, read as the reverse complement.
TAAATTTAAAATCAAAATTAAATTAAAATTAAATTTAAATTGTTTTAAAACCAATTTAAAGTTTTACATAAAAATTAAAAAGTCTTAAAACTCTATTGCGACCGATGACTACGAAAAACTCGTTCATCTTCGCTTCCATCGCACGATATCGTTCGTCGGCCTCCGCCTTCTCTCTCTGGTGCTGTTCCTCCGCCTCCGCCTTCTCTCTCTCGTACCGGTCCTCCAAAGAGCTAAGCCGTTGGGTCAGTTCGGCGTTTTGTGCTACCAAACTGCTACCACCGTGAAAGCGAACCGACGAAACGGATGAAGAACTGTCTTCGGGGAGGCCGTTGACACGACCTTTGTTCTTAGGGGTAACCTACGAAAAAATAAATCAATCAATTTCAAAACTTTTTCGTATTAAAAGGTATTTTAAATGTGTTTAAAATTGACACCTTTACTAACCTCGTAAGTGAACTCGTTGATCTTGTCGAATGGAAATTCGGTTGGGGGCGGAGTTCCATCGACGATCGGTTGCGATTGGAGGTACTCCTCCCCAAGCCTCTCCACGCTCTCCACGATTTCCCGAGCAATCGCATCTTGGATTTCACCAGTCTTTCTGTTTGTGTGGGCATCTCTGATCACATCAAGATGCGAAGGACGCACACCGGTCTTTTCAAATTGCTAGCATAGTCAAGTACGAAAAATGTTAGCGATAATTAAAATTTTTTGAAAAATTTAGAAAATTACCAGTTGCTCAACACCGAGGTGCGAAGGATGCCTTGCTCGTTGCACCGAGGTTATGGGTCGCCGGTCCCTTCCCCTTGCGGTTGCTATTCCGGTTAGTCGAGTTTTTTTCCGGAGGTCGCTTGAGTGTCCTCCCGTTGCCAATGTGCAAGTATTCCAGCCCATAATACTTCGTCCTTTCTCAGAACCTTTGGCACCTTCCCATATTTGAACCACACGTCCTTCCAATCGTTCATCTTCTGTGAGTACTTTCTACTCGCCTTTTGGTCGAATTTACGTCGGACCATAGCAGTCAGCTGTGGGTTTTACATAAATTCTTGCTGAAAAAAAAATAATACCCGAATTACTACTGACAATTGGAATGTAATATAAAAGATGAATTTTTAATTTAGAATATAAAATCATACCGCAAATTGCCGAAACCATGTGTCCTGGTCTGCCACCGGCATCTTAGAATAAGTGGGATACGATTTAGTTATCAAGCAATTGATCTTTGCGTTGATAGAACTCGAAATACCGTTTCCCGAAAATTGGAACCTACACAATATTTTGTTTGATATTTTGTTAACAATTTTATTAAGTTAATATAATCCTATAAATTTTCAAAATTAGTCATTACTAGGTCGTGTTAGGTGGTAATTCCGGATCAAGGCGAGGTAAGCTATCCCGACCGGGTTGCGACACAAACTCCTTGATGCTCATTGCCGTAGGAGCTGAGCCAGCTGTACCCATAAGAGGAGTGTCGGGGATCTGCGACTGACTCTCAGTCCCACCTCCCCTAGGGGAAGCACCGCCTCCGCTACCCACATGAAATCGCCTATAATCCTTACGATTTCCAAAAATTTTACATAACTTTTAAATTTTTCTTACATATTTAAAATTAGTATGTCAATTATAAATTTAAAATTTACAATCTTTATCACGGAGTTAGAGCTTTTGGGATTTTGGGAATTTGTGATTTTGAGATTTAGAGATTTTGGATATTATGGATTTTAGGATTTATGGTAATTTGGGAATTTGCGATTTTGGAATTTTGAGATTTGGGGAATTGGGGATTTTGGAATTTTGTGATTTGGGGAATTAGAGATTTTGTAAATTTTAGTTTTTTGGATTATTAATATACATATTTAGGGATTTCTGAATTTTTTAAAATTTTAAAAATCCTTTTTAAATGGTTTAAATGTTTTTAAAAATTTAAATGTTTTAAAATTTAAGGAATTATATTGGTTTTTAAAAAATTTGAAAAACAAAATTTTTTAAAATATTAAAATTTTAGAATTTTATAGATTACTCATATTAAAAATCTTTATCAATCCCTATAAACCACAAATAATTATTAGAATTATAATTCAAATAATTTAAAAAAATCGTAAATCCCAAATACCCGAAAAACCTAAAATGTTAAATTCCTAAATTTATCATATTCCATAAATCCATAAATCCCTAAATTTTTAAAAATTGCAAAATTCATAATATTCTCTAAATTCCAAAAATTCCTAACAACCTTATAATCCCTAAATTCCAAAATCTGTTCATTCATAAATGACTAAAAATGTCATAATCATTTACGAAATCATGTTGAACAATGCATTTAAATGGACAATTAACCATTCCCAAATCACTAACAAACAATTTCAGTAACAAATCCATAAAAACTCTTTTAAATCATCAAAAACTTACATGGATTGTTGAGTGGGTGAGTGGGTTTGACAATTGGATTGTCAACGTCGGAAAACCGGTCGGAATCAGTGCTGAATCGGCGGCAGAACGGTCGACGATTTCGGAGAAAAATTTTTTATGCCGTAATGACTTCGGGGGAGACAAAGTCTCTGATTTTAATGGACTATGTGACGGGATTCGGACAGAATTCCGACGGACACAACATTTCGACGGAATTCCGACGGATTTTCTCGTGTTGTCGATGATATCGAAGTGTGTAGGCGGCAGAAAATTAGGGTTTTCCGTGAGAAATCCGTGGGACATTCTGAAGGATTTCTAACGGATTTTGGTTTTTTATTAATTTTTTCTATCTCCGAATAGAACAAATATAAAATCATCTAATCCGTCAAAAATCCGTCATACATTATGATGGATTTCTGACGGATCCTTAAATTCATTTATTTTCTATTCGGAGAGAAAAAATTGAAATAAAATTAAGAATCCGTCGGAGTTCCGTCAAAATTTATGACGGATTTCTTACGGATTCATAATTTTATTTCAATTTTTTCCTATCCCAGAATAGAAAAGAAATGAATTTAAGGATCCGTCAGAAATCCGTAAAAAATTATTTCTAAGCGGGAATATTACATGAACACAAAATCAGTCGGAAATCCGTAATATGACATATAAAATCATCGATGGTGGATATTATAATCATGGATGATAAAATATTACACATAACAACATTATCCGGATAAACTCGTACAATGGATAGTCGGAAAATATTAAAATCATGGACGGGTCGGATGTTTATTCATCAACTGAGTCTCGAACTGTTTCATATTCGTACCCAGTTGTTCCGTCATCTTCCTCGTCGATGGTAGATACTTCCGTTGGTTGGTATTCAGCAATCATCGAATTAGCACCGATTATCTGTTTGAAAAATGAATTTAGTTAAGCCTTCCTATCAATATTTAGAAACGTATGATATACATCTACCTTAACAATGTTCCGGTCTGTGATGTTCAGGTACTTTGAGTTCCTGTTAAAACGGCAAACAGTAATATTATTTAGGATGACCACCGCACCTACACCAGTGGTGAGTCTGTACTCGCCCTTCTTGAGATGTTATGGTGCATAGTTCCCTCGATTTTTCATGAAGGATCTTTTAAGGTTACTAGCAAATCTCCCTGGTCATTGGGCGTCAAACTTGAGAGCATAGCCATAATCTGATAATGAAATAGAATATACTTGTCAGATAAATTGTATGTCTAAATGTTAATAAAATAGGTCGAAAACGTAAACCTTTTTTACTTTCACCAATTGTGAATACGCAGATTGAATTTCTGCAACCTGGGTCCAGAATGGTGTGGTCCTATTGTTATAAGAACCTACATGTATGAATGATAGATTTAGTATTTGTCACCTACAATCATTATTGTAAAAGTAAAAGCGGTAATTAAATATATATATATATATATATATATATATATATATACCTTCACGGATTATGTAATCGATAGTAGAAGTCCACCGAGGACTACTAAAATCATGGTCGGCCTGTGGTGGCTCATTCATGGCCTCACGAATAAAATCTTGTGTTGGGCGTGTCTGAGAACTTGCACTTCGTAGCACCTTTGCATCATGAGACCTCTTGCGAAACAGTCCTCGCCGTACGACTTGGCCCGGTCCCGGTATTACGGGCGTTTGGTTCTGAGATTGTTGAGTTGGATGGAGTGAAATTGTCGGTTGAGTATCAGTAACATTTAAGTTATCGTAAGGAGGGCTTGAAGGAACAAGAGTTGTGTTTTGAGGGTTTTGACCGGGGGCTCGGTTTTGCATATAGTAATTCCATAGATCTCTGTTAGCCATTACGCAATTGAATATTTTTGTGTTATGATTTTGTGTTGAAATATTTTTATGAAGGAATGAGAAAATGTGGAAACATATGTAGAACGGATATCCGTTGGATTTCCGTCCGAAAACCATCAAAACACTGCGACATAGCACCCCACCAATCCCTTCGGCCACTGCAGACGATTTATTAACCACTCAAACTGTGCCGACATCGGAAACCGTCGGCAATCCGTTACATAATTTTGACGACATAGCTCCGTTGGAAATCCGTCAGTACAGCTGACCAATCAAACTTTGCCGACATCGTGTAGTCTGAATTCCGTCGGTAATACGGACGGAATACAGACAAAATACCGACGGTTTATACATATAACTTCTACTATAAATACACCTAATGGAGTGTATATCTTCTACACCTCTCAATAACACAAAAAATGTCTTCTACCCCTCCTAATGAAGACCAAAAAACAACATCCGAGGCTAATTTTTTTTATATTCCAAAATACTCGTGGGAAACCGAATCTCATTGCGACGAATTCACTCAAGAGATTCCCACTTACTCTTGGGAATTTGATACGTGCTCACCAATCTATAAAGAAGATTCCACATCAACAATAGTGCCTGACAGCCAGTGCTCGCCAAACATCCACCACATTCCAAAATTGTCGTGGGAATCGGCATCTCAGTACGATAAATACACTAAAGATATACCCACATACTCGTGGGAAGATGAGTCATGCACTCCAAAAAATGATCATGGGTTCGATTTTCCTAATCACAAATACGATAACCAGGCAGAATATCCTGACCAGAAGCGGGTTGCAAAAGTCGTCCAACAATATCAATTCACTGAACCATCATATACTTACGGTGGAAGTACTTCAAATGAATGTAAGGATCAGTACTATGATTTTGAATTCGCCCAAAGCCCAGAAAAGCCAAACTTAAATATAGATGTTGATGCAATCACAAGTGAATTGTGCGACCGATTTTTAGATTCTCCACCAAAGAAAAAAAAGGGAAAGAAAATCACTAAATGGTTCCAACCAATGGTAAGTTTGGAGTGGATACAGACATATGGTGTATAAATAAATATTGTCTATTATGTACTTGTACCATAACCGTTGTGTGTTTAATTTTTGCAAGTCTTTACTCTACCTGTGTTATAAGTTGTTTTAAATTTTATGTTTCATTAAATGTAATGTTTTATTGGAGTTACATAATCAAAATATATCGTTAATTAGTAACCGGAATTGCTTATATACTATTAAATGTCATTGATATACTAGATTTGTCCCCAGATTAAATGGTTATGCTTCCTTTAAAACTATATCAAACCCGAGTTCGAATCCGTGGTGGTCATCAATTTTATTGTTTTCTTATTTGTCTGTCGTAATACTCCGATTGTCTTCCACAATCGGATTTGTTAATGAGCAAAGCCAAAATATTGTAAATTTTTTCTCCTGAATCACACATTTATTCATAAATTATTAATCTGAATCTCCTGAATCTTCTGATCCACTTTCACTGGGGATGGAGTCTGAATCACACATTTATTCACACAACATTCACAAGCACACATTTATTCATAAATTATTAATCTGAATCTCCTGATCCACTTTCACTAGGGATGGAGTCTGAATCGTCGTCAAATTTTTCACGTGTTTCCTCTTCGTCCGAATGCACTAGATCATCCCCGATATGTGTGACATCAACGACAAGGTCAATGTTATCCATCTCCTCAACATGTGACATTTGTAAACTTCTCGATGGTTGTAGAGCATCATGTTCTGGAACTCCATATATTTTTCCTCTCGGGTTAATTGGAGTTACTGTGATCCAATGATCTGTATGATAGGCAACTCGAGGATATGGAATGTAGCAAACCTATTAATAAACAGTGGATATTGTTAATATACATGAACAACAAACCTTAAGTATGAGTACGTAGGTAAACACATTATTGTATTGATACCTGGTCTCCTTGAGACGCAAGGATAAACAGATCGTAATACTGTTGTTTTCGGCTTGAATTTATCGAAATAACACCAAGAGGTTCAACTCGAACCCCTCAACCATTGGATGGATCATACCAATCGCACATAAACACAATGCACCTCAAGTCCAACATTCCTGGATAGTGGATTTCCAAGATTTCTTTTAAAATCCCATAGTACATTGTATCACCTGATTGCGACGAAATATCATAGTCCGAAGTTGACCTTTGACGTCCTTCCTCACGGATCCTGAACGAATATCCCCTAGTGCAAAACTTGGGATATGAAGTCGCGGTGCTGCGTAAGCCATGAACAAACTCCACTAACCATGTCGGGATTGATTGACAACTTGCTAAACTTTCGAAAACCTAAAAATGATATAAGTAATATATCAGTAACATATGAACGTGAAAACCTGGAAAAGTCAGAGTAAGTAATTATATTAAACTTACATAACATTTCAACCACCCCGGAAATTCTTCATCTTTCAAGACAGCAAGTTCGGCATCTGTCTTATCAGAATGGTAATCATGTGCTAGAGACATGTAGATCCTGTAACATAACAGTTGTTAGTAGATAAAGGCAAATAATTCCATAAATTTAGTATAATAACTGATATACCTTTCGTACTCCAAAATTTCATCACAATTTCTAAGGATATACGTATGCAAATGTGTGACCTCTTGTGCTGATAGTTTGCGTTTCTTTCCTTTTCCACTTGCTCGACCAACTTGGGCAAACAACTCAGGAACAACCACGGGATAGACTGCTTTCTCACCTCTATCATCATGTCGAGCAGGACGTCTCGCCTTAGTACGAACTTTCGATGGAAAGTAATATTCGGCAAAGTGTGAGACTTCCTCATTTAGGCTCTGTGCAACAATAGATCCCTAAACCTTGCTCAAATTTTTAACCTTTTTCTTCAGGTGGAACATGTAACGCTCGAACGGATACATCCATCGGTATTAAACAGGGCCTCCTAAGGCTGCTTCTCGTGGGAGGTGAATAGGAAGATGTTCCATAACGTCAAAAAAAGATGGTGGAAATATCTTCTCAAGATTACAAAGGAGAACCGGGATATTGGCCTCTAAGTTACGTATCCCGTGGACTGTAAGTATTCGTGAACATAAATCTCAGAAGAATGCACCAACTCCTATAAACGAAAAGTAAACAAGTTAGTACATATATAGTAATATTATGGAAGTAATAAACTAATGGGAGTACGAAATATACCTCCAATTTCTTGGTGGATTGGTTCTGAAAAAAGATATGCAAATACAAATGGAAGAAGACGCTGCATCACAACATGACAATCATGACTCTTTATTCCTATAAACTTTCCTTCCGTCGAATCCACGCAACTACGTAGATTAGATGCGTAGCCGTCTAGAAATTTTACCAATTTTTTGAACCATTCAAAAATAACTTCTTTCTGACCAGCGTCTAACCGGTACGCAGGCATCGATAATCTACCATTAGGCAAAACATGAAGAGATTCCCTTGAACAAATCAATGGCAAGTCTAATCTAGACTTCCAGTTGTCTTTTGTCTTTCCTGGTACGTTTAAAATGGTGTTCATGATGTTGTCAAAGAAATTCTTTTCAACATGCATGACATCTAGATTATGCCGCAATAGATGGTCTTTCCAATAAGGCAAATCCCAGAAAATACTTTTTTTGTGCCAATTGTGATATTCCCCACAACCGTCGACGGACTGATGGCCATTACCCCCACATTCAGGAGTTCGCTCTGCACCAAAATCTCGTAATTGTTCCAATATGCTTCGACCATCTATCTCAGGAGGTGGACCATGTAACACTTGTAAATGCTTCCTGAAAGGTCTTCTAGACCGACGATATGGATGATTTGCTGGTAAAAAACACTTATGGCAATCAAACCATGAAGTCTTCCTTTCGTGTTGCAATTGGAATGCTGTAGTATTGTCTTGGCAATAAGGACATGCCAATCTTCCATGCGTTGTCCATCCAGATAACATATCGTATGCCGGAAAATCGCTTATGGTCCACATAAGAACCGCACGCATGTTGAAATTCTGCTGGATTGAAACATCAAATGCCTCAACACCATGCTCCCATAACATCTGCAACTCATAGATCAATGGTTGGAGGAATATATCGAGTGACCGTCTTGGATGATCTGGCCCGGGAACTAGAATTGAGAGAAACAGGAACTCTCGCCGCATGCACATAGAAGGAGGCAAATTGTAAGGTGTTACGATGACCGGCCACAATGAATATTTCCTTCCATGCTTTCCAAATGGGTTGAAACCATCAGTGGATAAGCCGATGTATACATTCCGTCGTTCATAGGCAAAATCTGGATATACGGATTGAAAGTGTTTCCACGCTTCCGCGTCAGAAGGATGCGTAATCTCTCCATCTTGACTATGCTCTGCATGCCATCTCATAGCCTTAGTTGTGCGTTCTGATTGATATAACCTCTTCAACCTCTCTGTTAATGGTAAATACCACATCCGTTTGAATGGAATCTTCACTCTGCCACTTGTGTCCTGGAACCGTGGTTTACGGCAAAATTTACATTTGTTTCTGTTCTCATATTCTCTCCAGTATAGCATACAGTTGTCGATGCACACATCTATTATCTGGTAGGGCAGACCAAGACCGACAACAAGTTTCTGGACCTCGTAGTATGATGTTGGACAAAGATTATCCTCTGGCAAAACTTCTTTCACAAACTCGGCGAATGCATCAACACATTCTTTGGACAAATTGTAATCAGTCTTCATGTTCATCATCCTACTAGTAGAAGATAACGGTGAATGACCTTCCCTACAACCGCTGTATAGTGGTTGCTTTGATGCGTCTAACATATCAAAAAACCTTCGAGATTCTAAATTAGGTTCTTCAACCTTATCACCCTCATAACCACCCGACTGCAAATTCTCTCTAAACGCATCGTTAACCATCGCAACCGTACTTACCCCAACATCTACTTTCGTTGTACGTTCTCCTACGCTATCCGGAAAATAAGGTGCATTACTATTAGTACTACCATATTCATAATTGCTTTCTCCATGTAAAAACCAAACCTTATATCCTGGCTTAAATCCATATCTATATAAGTGATTCCAAACAGTATGAACTGCAACACTAATTCTATTACAGCAATTAGAACATGGACATTTGATATCCTGACCTTTTTTGGCTGCATCTTGATTTCTGGGTAAATTCATGAACTCGCATATACCTTCAGTGTATGCGGACGTTAATAAGTTTGAGCTCATATCCATCATTGGCTCGTCCATCCAAGACCGAAAATATGAACTCATCGCTAACAAATTTTTTGCCTTTTTAAAATTGTGTTATGAACGAATGAAGAAATGTGGAAACTTATATAGAACTCGTAATCCGTCGGAAATCCGTCAAAAACCTCCGACATAACACCCCACCAATCCCATCGGCCACCGCTAACAATATGGTAACCACTCAAACTTTGCCGACATCGGAAACCGTCGCAATTCCGTCGGAAATCCGTTACATAACTCCGACGGAATTAGTTCCGTCGGTATGAGCTGAGCAATCAAACTTTGCCGACATCGGAAATCCGTCGGAAAGTCGTCGGAAAATTACGACAGCTTATTGTCGTCGGTAATCCGTCGGGACAAGGCGACGGATTTCCGACGGTTTCCGTGACCGTCGGATATCCGTCACAATAAACCGACGGATACCTGACGGATTTATTTTGCTCGGAAATCCGTCGGCATGCCGTCGGAAATTTCCGACGGATATTACGTCCGTCGGAAATTCCGTCGGAATATTGCTTGTTTTTTTGTAGTGCTAGACCAACCAAAAGGAAAAAAAAAATGATTGAGAAACTTACTCCAAGGAACAATCACACTGAAAAAAGAAAGACTTGTCAAAGCAATGATGAAGCACATTGAAATTTGAATAGTAAACGTTACAATATTGCAATTCATGGTTATGACTGGTGGTTTGTGTACTGAACACCATGAATATCATTCATAAATCATAACCCTAAGCTAAGAGAGTTCGTTAACCCAAGAAGACTTTTTTTTTTTTTTCGGCAAACAACATTTTCATTGAGAAATTGAAGGATACAAGTTTAGATACAATTTCATTTTTGGTCAAAAAAAAGAGAGATACAATCTCACTTTATAAAACACTCTGAATTTTGCTCTCTTGCTATCTTAGCCATATGATCAACATCTTGAACCAGTGTCGTGCCTATGTAGGATTGAAATAAGCTTTGGCTTGGGGCATCACAACAATGAAAATAATCAAGGGCATTTATTTTGTATTCTTAATTACATTTAGTTACAACTTGAATTAGAGTTCATATTTGTGTGGGTAAATAAAATATGTTCATGATAGAAACATGTACTTATTTTACAAATACAAAATGGGAGAATTTCAAATATATCACTTGTAAAATATTTTTTCACAAAAATGTCATATAACATAGTTAACTCAAACATTAATGTTATTTTAAATAAAAGATATCTTAAAGTGGAATTTTTTTAGAAGTGTAGCATTTTTGACAAAATGTATTTCTAAAGTGGCACTATTCAAAATTCTCTAAAAAATATACAAATATGATTTATTTAAAAATAGGGGAAAAAAGAAATTTATTTTCTCTCCTCTTACGTTAAATAAAATAATTAGAGTGATTTGGCTATTTTATCGATTGGAAAAAATTGGTTAGTTAATTTGATTTTAAAATTTTGGTTCAAGATTTTATAAAGAAAAATGAAGAAAATTTACGTCTTAACTAATATTTTATTCGTTAGTTTAGTTTTTTATTTAATTATATTGTACGATGATGATGTTTATTCTAGGCGGATTGGAGTTTTTTTTTTAATTCGCTTAGGGCAACTTTTAACATTGTCACGACTCTGTCTTGAAGCACATCTCTCCTCACATTGCAAAAAGAGTAAATGCTTCTAGATTTCGCAATTAGGACAATATCTTTGATCAGCATTGCAATTTCCATTAGACACCAGTCTTTGCCCCCTGCTCCTTGATTGGAACCTTTCAAGATTCTCAAATAAACTCTTATTGTCCCATGCAAATAGAACATCATCATACTGAAATTTAGAAGTCTCTCGTACCGGCATTAGCAATGCCGTTGCTTCAGTTTCTACTGGGGTAGAAGTTGGCCTTTAAGAAAATCGACCACATAAAACTCTACAACCATCTTTTCTATATAGAGACCAATCTATGTCTATTCTGTCTTGCTTTGATTTCCAAAAAGCATCAACCAAACATAAATAAGCATGCCCATATCTTATAAGTTCTGAAAAAGTAGATGAAATGACAATTTGAATATACCGAATAGGAATTACATTATGTTTGATCATTCAAGCCCTTAGCCTCCTCCCATAGTTGGTAATCTATCAGGGCTTTATTTCCCTATACTTAAAATAAAGTTTAGATATAGCAACATTGAGCAATTATTCTCTCGTGGGCCTGTGGGGACCCCACACTGATTTAAATCAGGAAAACTTGTTTTTTTTTTTTTTTTAATTTGCAGAAGGATCTAGAAACCCTTTGGGTATGGACTACATAAATAAAGCTTGCTCCTCCTTGATAAAACAGCCTCGCACTTATTCGATTAAGAGAGAAAAAAAACCTAGTTTCGTTTTCTTGCCTCTGATACCTTCGAGTTCCGATTGCAAAGAAGCCTAGTGTTAGCGATGTCGGACGTGGAGACGTTTGCCTTCCAGGCTGAGATCAATCAGCTTCTCTCGCTTATTATCAATACCTTCTACAGCAACAAGGAGATCTTCCTTCGTGAACTCATCAGTAACTCCTCTGATGTGCGTTCTCTATCTCTTTCTCTAGTTCTATTAAGGTTCCGATTAGATCCGTTGAATGTGGATTGTTGAATCTGTTCTGGGTACGCTTTTACGATTTGGCTTGATAATTAGCATCTAGTTTAGTCTATTGGGATCTTTCTTTATGATTGGATTTACGTTACTAATCAGTTGTTGAATATTAGGGTTTAAGAATCGAGACGAATTGCTGCATATTATTATTGAGGCTTGTTTGGTTTTGTGGCTCTATTTAAATGACCTGCTTCTATATTGATGTTGAATGTTGATTGTTGGAGTGTAAGGCTAAACAAATTTTGTTTTGGGTCTTTTTTTTTTTTATGTTTTGATCTAATAATCTACGGTTTCTTGTTGATAGGCTTTGGACAAGATTAGATTTGAGTCATTGACTGACAAGAGCAAGCTCGATGGGCAGCCAGAGCTCTTTATTCACATCATCCCTGACAAGAGCAACAACACCTTGACCATTATCGACAGTGGTATTGGGATGACCAAGGCTGGTGAGTAATGTTAGCAAAATAATCTCTTTTCTTGATGTTGCTACTGTTGGCTGATACATTGTCTTTTTTTCTGTTGTTAACAGATTTGGTCAACAACTTGGGTACAATTGCCAGGTCTGGCACCAAGGAGTTCATGGAGGCTTTGGCCGCTGGTGCTGATGTTAGCATGATTGGTCAGTTTGGTGTTGGTTTCTACTCAGCTTACTTGGTTGCCGAGAAGGTCGTTGTCGTCACAAAGCACAATGATGATGAGCAGTATGTGTGGGAGTCTCAGGCTGGAGGATCCTTTACTGTGACCAGAGACACCTCTGGTGAGGTTCTTGGCAGGGGTACGAAGATGACCCTTTACCTTAAGGAAGACCAGCTTGAGTACCTTGAGGAGAGGAGGCTCAAGGATTTGGTCAAGAAGCACTCTGAGTTCATCAGCTACCCTATCTCTCTTTGGGTTGAGAAGACCATTGAGAAGGAGATCTCTGACGATGAGGAAGAGGAAGAGAAGAAGGACGAGGAAGGAAAGGTTGAGGAAGTCGATGAGGAGAAAGAAAAAGAAGAGAAGAAAAAGAAGAAGATCAAGGAGGTGTCTCATGAGTTTGATCTTGTGAACAAGCAGAAGCCCATCTGGATGAGGAAACCCGAGGAGATTAACAAGGAGGAGTACGCTGCCTTCTACAAGAGTCTCAGCAATGATTGGGAAGAGCATTTGGCTGTGAAGCACTTTTCTGTGGAAGGACAGCTTGAGTTCAAGGCTGTTCTCTTTGTCCCCAAGAGAGCTCCATTCGACCTCTTTGACACAAAGAAGAAGCCCAACAACATCAAGCTTTATGTCCGTCGTGTATTCATCATGGACAACTGTGAGGAGATCATTCCTGAATACCTTGGGTTTGTTAAAGGTATTGTTGACTCAGAGGACCTTCCTCTCAACATCTCAAGAGAAACTCTGCAGCAGAACAAGATCCTCAAGGTTATCCGCAAGAATCTTGTGAAGAAGTGTATCGAGCTCTTCTTTGAGATTGCTGAGAACAAGGAAGACTACAACAAGTTTTACGAGGCATTCTCCAAGAACCTGAAACTCGGAATCCACGAGGACTCTCAGAACAGGACCAAAATTGCTGAGTTGCTCCGTTACCACTCCACGAAGAGCGGAGATGAGCTGACCAGTCTTAAGGATTACGTGACCAGGATGAAGGAAGGACAGAATGACATATACTACATCACTGGTGAGAGCAAGAAGGCTGTTGAGAACTCTCCATTCCTTGAGAGGCTCAAGAAGAAGGGATACGAGGTTATATACATGGTTGACGCCATTGACGAGTATGCCATTGGTCAGCTCAAGGAGTTTGAGGGAAAGAAGCTAGTCTCTGCCACCAAGGAAGGTCTGCAGCTTGAGGAAACAGAGGATGAGAAGAAGAAGAAGGAAGAGCATAAGGAGAAGTTTGAGGGTCTGTGCAAAGTTATCAAGGATGTCTTGGGAGACAAAGTTGAGAAGGTGATTGTCTCGGACCGTGTTGTTGATTCCCCTTGCTGTCTTGTGACTGGAGAGTATGGTTGGACTGCTAACATGGAGAGGATCATGAAGGCACAAGCGTTGAAAGACAGCAGCATGGGTGGATACATGGCTAGCAAGAAGACTATGGAAATCAACCCGGAGAACTCAATCATGGAAGAGTTGAGGAAGAGAGCCGACGAAGACAAGAACGACAAGTCTGTCAAGGATCTCGTACTCCTCCTCTTTGAGACTGCTCTTCTTACCTCTGGTTTCAGCCTTGATGAGCCCAACACCTTTGGAGCTAGGATCCACAGGATGCTTAAGCTTGGACTGAGCATTGACGAAGATGAAGGTGAGACTGAAGCCGAAGCTGACATGCCACCACTTGAAGATGATGCTGAGGCTGAAGGAAGCAAGATGGAAGAAGTCGACTAAGCCTACATCCAGATTTACTCTAGTCGAATGAAGCAGACTATTCTCTCTTATCTCTTTCTCTATCATCACTTTGCTTTTTTTTTTTTTTGGTTTTTAGACTTGTTAATTTCTCTGTTTTTTTTCTCTCGGCCTCATGAACATGGGTTTTTATGACTTTATCATGTCTGAATGAATCAGTTTTCCTTTGAGAATCCTCTTTAAGTCTCTAACACAAACGAAATCATTAACTAGGAAAAATGCAGATTTGTGAGTCCAAAAGCTTGACCATTGGATGAGTCCAAAAACATTGAAAACCGGTTTGGAATTGAACTGACCTGGTTGATAAGATTAAAAAATTAGAGAAGTTTCTGTAAATAAAGATAATATATAGGTTATTTGAACAATTACAAAAAATAGTGGACACACACCGGTGCGTCGGTCGGCGAAAATTACGCTGTAAAAAAATCTAAAAGCCAACAAAGAAAAAAAATTATATACAACTTGAGGAATTATCAGACGAGGAGAAGCGCACCGGAGGATCCATAGAGTCGATAAATCCAAAGCTAAGATGAACGGTAAGTTGACTTCTTTCCGATATTGACCCAATCATCTCTCGACACGTCATAGAATACTTGTAATCCATACCCTGAACCAGCACCTCCTCTATCGAAAACCTAATTTCGAATCGTCGCCGTCTCCGACCTACTTCTCCCGGCGGCGAAACACCCCCGGATTGAAACCTTGACAGTAAGATTGCTTTTTTCTCCTTCAACGTTTATTTCCTTCCTCTTATCAAAATTAGCTATTTCCGATTCGAGATTTGAGATTTTTCGATTTGGATTTTGGATTCGTGAACGAGACTGGACATGTCGAAATTTCGATACTTTTGTAAAAACCGATTTAGTATGATTTACATGACTCTCCATTGTTATTGAGGTGAAATCTTGAAAGTTTTCATCATCAGACTCAAAGAAATGTTCCATTTAAGCCTTTGTTTTGTATTTGAGCTTGAATTGGTTAATGGAACACAGTAGAGTAGACAATACAAGAACTTGTAGCTCTTCTTGGTAGATTTTTGATGTATTTGTCTCACTTGTTGGTAGCATTCTCTCTTTGTGTAATTTGCAGTGGAATTCAGGATTGATAATGGTGTAGCTTCAGGGATGATGATGGGGATACCGGTCGAGCTAGAGGTTACCACGGTCGAAAACCATCACGAAATGGCTGAAAGCTCTGGTCAAGTAATGATTGAGCAAGAAGATAACGAAATCGGCGAAAATTCAGGTCAAGCAATGCTCGAGCAAGACGACGAGAAGGTTGATCCGGATTCTATTCCTTTGGCGGTCACAGATATGGCGGAGGAGGTTCAAGTAACCGACGAGCCTTATGTTGGTCAAGAGTTTGAATCCGAAGCAGCCGCTCACGGGTTTTATAACGCGTATGCAACGAAAGTAGGGTTTGTTATCCGTGTTAGTAAACTGTCACGGTCGAGGCATGATGGATCTCCTATAGGTAGGCAACTTGTTTGTAACAAGGAAGGTTATAGGTTGCCTAGTAAACGCGACAAGGTTATTAGACAACGAGCGGAAACACGAGTTGGATGTAGAGCAATGATCTTGATTAGAAAAGAAAATTCCGGTAAATGGGTTATTACAAAGTTTGCCAAAGAGCATAATCATCCTTTGATGCCTGGAAGAGTTCGACGAGGTTGCATTTACGATCAATATCCGGTTAGTTCTTGCTCTTATATTTATGTAGTACTGGTTCATGATTAGTTGCTATATTTTGCAGATTCATGTTCTAGTTTGATTCCGATTTTGCAGAACGAGCACGATAAGATCCAGGAGCTGATGCAGCAGCTAGCTGCGGAGAAGAAGAGAGCGGCTACTTACAAAAAGCATCTTGAAATGCTCTTTGAACAGATCGAACAGCACAACGAAAGCCTTTCTAAGAGAATTCAACACATAGTAGACAATGTAAGGAATCTGGAACAAAGAGATCATCAACAAAACCAAGTATAGTCTTTTTATTTTATTTTTGTCTCAGGTTTTTCCTTGTTCATTTTTCACCAAAAATCTTGATGGAAAACAGAAGAAGAGCTTGCAATTGCCTTAAACAAAGTTTTGTTCTTTCTTCTTCTTATGTTTTAACACTGCATATGCATAGTTTTAGTGTACATAAAGTGATTAGAGAAGCCCTAGCAATCTATTTAACAATTTAGTTCAAGACTTTAAAGATTACAAAGCATAATATGAAAAAAGTATTTACTTAGAAAGATGAAGACCAAATCAGCTTTAATTTGATGATCCACCAGTTTTCATCATCTGAAGAAACTCTTTGTAATTAACTCTACCATCACCATCTTCATCAACTTGCATAATCATCTCTTTACAAAACTCTAGGGTTTTAACTTGCTTGAGTCCCAAGGAAGCCATCACAGATTTCAATTCTTCAACAGTGATAAACCCATCACCATCTTGATCAAACACATTGAACGCGTCTCTCATATCTTCTTCCTCTTTTTCCTCGATGATCGTACCGTAAAGAGATTCAAACTCGTTTATGTCAACACAACCATCTCCATTTGCATCCATCTTCTTGATCATTTGGATCAGATCTTTGTCTGGCATAAAGATTCCTAGATTCTCTAAAGAATCGTTTAGTTCTTCCTTTGAGATGCGTCCGTCTCCGTTCTTGTCGAACATTTGAAACACTTGTTTTAGATCCACCGGAGTTGTTCTCGCCGGAGATTCAGATTCTGATGTCGACGGTGGTGTGTTCTTGTCGTCTATGTACCAAGAAGATGGGAAGAGAACTCTAAGCTTCTTTGGGACTAAACAGAGAAGAAAAGAGTTAAAGAGATTGTAGAGAAGAAAAACTCTCACCATAACTACTCTTGCTTTTGTTAAGAACAGAGATCAAAAGAAAATGTATGTAAGAAACTTGAAATGAAAATGGTCGGACTGTTTTTTTATAGAGGTGGAGTGTGAGATGTAATGCAATTAATATTAATAGTTTGGGGAAACCTTTTTATTTTATTTTATTTTATCTTTTTCTGGCACAACTTTTAATTCCATTAATTAACCTAGACGTTACCGCCTCTTTACTTATATTTGGACTTTTGGAGTTTAGAGAAGAAGAAAATTTTGAATAATACAAAATGTAGAATTTCCAAGACTGTGATAAACTTGACCAAAAGTAATGGTTATCTTAACACTATAGAGAGCAAGACTTTAAAGTCTTTCTATATTAAATACAAACACTAGCAAGTACTAGCAACGGACTTTTGACAATAGTAAGGAGTTATATAATTTACCATTTCACCTTTTTGTGTCGTTATTCTCTTAAGAATATTATGCTATCAATATAAAAGTTAAAAGTGGATTAAGGTGGAGTTTTCATAGTCTATAAACAAATAATATTACAATGAAAAATGACAAGGTAAGTCGTTGGGAATTTTTTGTTTCTTTTAGATATAGAAGTTGGAGAATACGCGTGAAGAAGAGGGACTAAAAATGAAATGAATTTTGATTCAGTATTAATAAATGATACATATAACAAAACGCGTTGTTATAATTGTTGATGTTTGGTTCTTGTCCCTATTCTTATTGATTGTTGCATTTAAACTTGAGTATTAGTGCATTAGCACATGTCACCAACGAGACAATGACGCTCGTTAGAATATGATCATTCGTCCGTTGGAAGTTCCAACTTGGAACAAACAAACATATGAAGTTAACGTAGAAAAAATTAAATCGGACGAAACGAATGCAAAAAACAAATTCATGCAGTGGAACAAATTTTGAATACTGACTTAATTAACATATATTCACAGGCTCCTAATAGTGACTTAATTAACAAATTTTGAATAGTGACTTAATTTACATATATTCACAGGCTCCGTATAGTGACTTAATTAACAAATTTTGAATAGTGACTTAACTAACACCACTCAACTTTTCCTAAACACGACATAAACATTTCTTGATTAATCCTTTTCTCTTTTACGGAATAGTGAAAAACAATCAACATCGAAAGTTTTAAAGTGCAATAATTAAAAAACAAATCCGTAAAATTTGTGTAAGTGGGTATTCGATTAATATATATTAATATTGCAAGAAAATACATAAACACTCTGTAGATTCTCATGGGGGTGTGTAAACTTGTAATGAGATCCAATGACACTTGACTAATTATGTGAGACTAGTCGTGTCATGGTTGTCTTCCAGCTCATCTAAAACCACTACTACTCATGATCCTTAATTCTAATTACTATTTTAGTGATTATATTTGTTAAACCTCCACATCTAATTAATTGTTGAATCAACATTGAGAACTAATGAAATTTGAACTATACGCAATACTTTACATGTTTTCTTTCAGTATGTGTTTGATATATTTTGTTTAAGAATTATACCGTTGCTACTCGAAAAGTTTTTATATGAAAAATAAAGAAAATAACTATAACAAAAGGAATAATTATGGACATATTTATATGACAACCTTGTTTATTAAAAGTCAATTTCATCAACAAGAAAATTATTTTTCTAACTAAAATTAAAAAAAAAGGCAGTACTATTAAGTATTACTCCCTCCGTTTCATTATATAAGATTTTTTTATTTATTTTTCGAGAATTAAGAAAACAATAAATACAAACAAAATCTCATTTTATAATTAATTAAAATTATAACTCAACCAATCATATACAAAACTACGGAATTTCAAAGGACAAAAATATCAAATCACATTAAAATTTGCATAAAAACTAGTAAAACATCTTATAAAATAAAACTAAAAAAATTCTCTTAAAAATCTTATGTAATGAAACAGAGGGAGTATTTAATTATAAAAATCTTATATAATGAAATAGAGGGAGTATTTAATTATAAATTTCTCTGTAGGGCTTTTAATAGGCCCATATAATTATAACAAAACAGAATTAGAGTGAGATAATTCATGTCCACATTTGAAGACACAGCTCCTCCTAAGTGGGCTCGTTCTTGTCTCCTTCGTTCGCTGCAGATTTCGAAATCGTACTTTCATTTTTTCCAGATTTTTTCCTCACACACACCACTTTCTCGGCAAAATTCCCGGAAAAAGCAGCCGATCAGCAGGTAATACCAAAACCCCATTAAAGCTTCTTCCTTTACGAATTATTCGCAGCTTCTTTTCCAAAATCTCACTCGCTTTGTCGATCTAAATTTCGATTAGTGTTAAGTCTCTTAGGTTTTTGATGTTCTGTAACAGAAAAGCATTCTCTTTTAACAAAAAAAAATTCTGTCTTTTTCAATCTCTTGCAGCTGAAACTACTTCTCTTTGGATATATTGTATATTCTATTCATTGTCCACTTGGGGAAATCGTTTTTTTTTTTTAATATTGCTTCAAAATTTGTGACCGTTAGGGAAAATTCTTGAAGATTGTATTGTAAATGTCACTCTACTTTAGTCTTTCCTCTGTTTCAAGCTCTTAAAAAGTGTATAACTTTATGAAATGGTGTAATGGTATACAGATGGTTAGGAAAGAAGATGTGGATTTCTATTGTGGGTTTTCGAGGAAAGAGCTTCAGAGTTTGTGCAAGAAGTATAATTTGCCGGCTAATAGATCGAGTTCTGATATGGCTGAATCATTAGCTTCTTATTTCGAGGTATTTTAAAGTTTCAGACAACTAAATATATCATTACTATGCATTGTCATGCCTTGTTGCTACATAATTAGTATAGTCACTTGCCTTTGTTGTTTCACCTTATGATTTTACTTTATTGAATACCTAATTATGTGTTGTTGTTTCTAACAATTGCAGAAAAATAATATGAACTCGGTAGGCTTTGGGATCGCCGGAAATCAATTTAGTTCAGCTACGACATCTAGAGCACCAGCGAGTAGAACATGGGATGTGAGAAGAGGTTTGGCGAGTTTGTCTCCGTTGCTTTAAGTTTCCTCTTGTCTCATTTGATTGCATTTGTGAAGACTGGTTCAATCTTTTTTGTAGATTCTAATGGTAATGGATGGGATGTAACTAGAGAGAATTGTGTTCAAGGGGCAGTGGCGGGAGAACCAAGCTTTACTCTTGGGAATAATACACCGTACCAGGTTTGATTCACCTTTTTCGCAACATCTATTTGTATGAAAGTGAGGTCGATTTACAAATAGCTTAAATGAGTCAGCAATAGTTTTCCCTTAGTTGGTTTGATTAAGTGCACCATTTTTCACCTTTATGGAACATGATACGAGTCATATCGTTATGATGAAGGATTGTTTCTCAATATATACGGTTACTTCTATATTCTTTAGTTCTCTGTCACTCTTTTGCTGGCCAAGTTCTAACGTCTCTTATACATTGGTGTGGAAATGCAGGAACAAAATGGACATGGTGGTTTGATTGATTCTGCATCTGATCCTAAATTGAAGGAAAAAGACCCAACGGAAAACTCGAAGAAAGATGTTTTGTGGAGAAGGGATTCTCGGTTAGAAAATAGAATGAGAGAGTTAGATAGTAGTGGTGATAGTCCTAGTTCGTCTTCGTTTGAGTTTCATGTCAGTTTGGAAGAGGGTATTAGCCTTTCAGTTGATCTAAATTTCAATCCATCAGACTGGATTAATAGCATGAGAAATGAGGTCAACGTGTGTGACAGTATGCGTCGCAGAAAATCCCCACATTCGGATCCTAGCGTTAGTAATGCTACGGAGTGTAAGAAACAGAAGAGTTCAGAGCAAGACAAGGATGTGCATGTAAGGAAAGAATCATCTTTAAGTCCGGCTATGAACAACAATACTCAGTTACCTTCTGATCATCATTCCAATGGCGAACGGTCTTTAACGTCATCTGCAATAAAACCGTGCAAGGAACAAAATGGGATTAAGTTGTCCATACCTGATTCTTCAAAGCCTGGCCAGATTATATCGTCTTGTGTTGAATCTTATAGCAAAAGCTACTATGTAAATCCTCCGGGGAAGAAGTTGATTAGTGACTCTATTATGGTTGCTGCAGAACACAATCATCCAGCTGGTGGCCTCGCTATTGAAATTCCGAAAAATCCATCCTTAGAAAGTCTTCAAAAGGTCAGAAATTCAAGTACTATTATATGTCCACGGGGAGCGGGTTCTGAATTATCATCATCAGAAGCAGAGGCTTATAACTCAAACCTGCCTCGTAAGATTAGTAGATCCTCAACTATATCTTCTCCAGAGCGCATTATCGATAAAGAGTCCACTAGTTATTCTGAATCATTCAAGTTCCGGTATAATGGAGGCAAGAACTGTCTAAGACCAAATACTGAAGAGCAGGTAAAGTATCCCCTTTTAAATCTATTCGCTACAAGCAATAAAAACACCATAGTTTTGTTATAAGTTGTGTTGTTTCTTCTTTCACAGGAAAAAAACAAACTTTTAAGTGAGCGGGCGCGGTCAGAGTGACAGGAATATGTTGTATAATATTGTTCAAGTGATAGGAGAATGGATGTATACCTAATGTAGAGATTGTTAGAAATGGCCTTTCCTCTCTTGCTGCTTTTTTGAGGTATGGTTTTCTGCTCTCTCTATATCATACAGCAAAAACTCTCGAAATGTGAAGCATTTATTTTCCGTTGTTGACTTGCACTTAGGCCATCAAGTACCTGGAGTTTCCTTTGAGAGCATTGGGTCAATTATTACTTAAAAGGTTTTTGCAAAACGACCTAGGGAGAAGTCAGGTTTAGGTCAGTTTGCAATTCTTTTCGGTTTCATTTAAACACAAATTCTATGTTGTTTGTTATACACATCATTCACAAACCAATGTTGGAGATTAGCTTTACAAATTAATGTTGTTGAAATAGAAGCAAAATTCTGATTGTAAGAGAGTGAAACATATTGAGTAACATCCATGGAAACATATGAATGTGTTAATACTTTTTACAAAGCTCCAAAGAGGCAAAGCTTCTGTTTACTTTTCAGGTAATTGTTGATAAGTTTAGTTAAAAGTAATTTGCTAGTAGAACCAAAAGATTTGAGGTAAAGGAAGATACTTTTCAATGTAGAGAGTTTCATTAGCATGTGAGTAGCACATGATTGGCCTTTTCTTATCCTTTGGATCTGAACCAATTAGTTCGTTGAGTATATGATCTTAAAATCAGTATGGTATCAAGTCAACTTCAGAAATAAGAACAAATGAATGACTCGAGACACTTAAGTTGAATAAAAAAAAATACTCCCTCTGTTCCTAAAAACATGATGTTCTAGATTTTAAAGTTGTTCCATAAAATATGATGTTCTAGCCTTTTCTATTATTTAATATTAATAAATCTTAAAATTTAAAGTCTATTAAATAAAAAGGTTTGAATACTATTGGTTGATAGTTATGGAAAAGTGGTTTTGTGCGAGAATCAATGTATTTAATATTAAATCTTAATTATTTCTTAATAAATATGAGAGTAGTAGAACATTTTAGCAAGAGAGGGAGTATGATACATGAAACCTCTCACAAACTTATTGTATAGTACTATTATACTTCCAAAGTTCATAGATTCTTCTAAAATGTTTTGGTTTGCTCAAAACCAAACACCAACGGCAACGGCAACGGCGCAAGTAAAGTTGAATTAAAAAGGTTATTTTTATTTGTTTTGTAAAGAAGAAAATGTTTAATAGTTAATGTCACATTGATTCATGTGTTAACTATTAAACTTTTGCACAGAGATGGAAATTTTTTTGGGGTTTGATTACACAAATTTAGGAAGAAATGGGGAAAATTTGAGAATAAAAAAAGAAAAAAGAAAAAAGTTAAAAAGAGAAAAATTTGGTAACAATAACTTCAACTTATTAAATGGCTTCACCTACATTTGCCATTACTCTACAGCAGCAGTTTTGGTCGCATTTAATGCCTTCTCAGTACTACAGGACACTGTGATAAGCTCCATGAGTCTCTCTCTCTCTCCTCTCTCTTCCTATCTGGGTTTCTCAAGATTTTCATGAGCTGTTGCTAAATGTATAACTCTAGCTCCTACTTTCATTACCCAACTCTTCTTTAGTCGGCAAGAACCAAAAAAACCCAGTTCAAGAATTACTTCTTTAGTTGGAAATTTTTTCAAAGTTAGGTTCTTTTTAAGGATGCTATGGTGTTATTACCTTGAAGCCTGAGATCTGAAAGTGGTAAGTGTTCTTGTTTTCGTTGCAGAAGAAGAATAAAGAGACAAGAAGGTTCTTCTTTGACCATTCAAGATTAGTTTCCTCAATCTTTGGAGACTTGTGAGCTCTCATTGCTTAGAAATTTCAATTCTTTTAGATGTTGCATGCCTTTGATTGCATAAAGAATGAGTCACAGTCTTACCAAATCTATGGAATGTCTCAGAAACTGAAGAGAGTAACTAAGAAACGTGTCGGTTGAAGTAGTTTGGTCTAGTTGTGTAGGATGAGAATGCTCAGGGAATGGAGTCTCCTTGCAAAGTTAGTCCTTTTCACTAGTTTATGGCAACTTGCTTCATCTCTAGGCTCAATGTCATCAATTGCAATATCTTATGGAGAAGGTGGCTCTGTGTTCTGTGGTTTGAAATCTGATGGGTCTCATTTAGTTGTCTGTTACGGTTCAAACGCGGCGATTCTCTACGGAACTCCTGCTCATTTCGAGTTTATCGGTTTAACCGGTGGAGATGGGTTTATGTGTGGTCTTTTGTTGCAATCTCATCAACCTTATTGTTGGGGAAACAGTGGGTTTATTCAAATGGGTGTTCCTCAACCAATGATTAAAGGAGCTGAGTATTTAGAAGTTAGCGCCGGCGATTACCATCTTTGCGGCTTAAGGAAACCGTTACCAAAGAGCGGTTCTGCTTCTTCGGCTTCTGCTCTTGTTGATTGTTGGGGTTACAATATGACTAGGAACTATGTGTTTGATAAGCAGTTGCATTTGTTATCGGCTGGTTCGGAGTTTAACTGTGGTTTATCGTATAAGGACAAGTCGGTTTTCTGTTGGGGTGATGAGAATAGCAGTCAAGTAATCAGTTTGATTCCAAAGGAAACAAAGTTTCAGAAGATTGCAGCTGGTGGTTACCATGTTTGCGGTATTCTCGACGGGTTGAATTCTCGGGTGCTATGTTGGGGAAAGAGCTTAGAGTTCGAAGAGGAAATCTCGGCGACATCTGTTGCGGAACAGAGTCTTGATTTACCGCCAAAGGAGCCGCTTTTAAATGTTGTTGGCGGAAAGTTTTACGCTTGTGGGATCAAACGGTACGATCACAGCGTAGTTTGTTGGGGATTTTTCGTTAATCGGAGTACACCTGCTCCTAAAGGTATCGACTATTACGATCTTGCAGCCGGTAATTACTTCACTTGTGGTGTTCCTTCGGGGAACGCTATGTCACCGGTTTGTTGGGGTCTTGGTTTTCCATCTTCGATTCCGTTAGCTGTCTCGCCGGGACTTTGTAGAGACGTGCCGTGTCCTCCAGGAAGTCATGTACTCGGTAACCGAGATATCTCGCCTTGTAAATCTCCGGGATCTCATATTTGCTTGCCTTGTAGTACTAGTTGTCCTCCTGAAATGTATCGGAAAAGTGAATGCACGGAGAGATCTGATCAGATTTGTGTTTATAACTGCACGAGTTGCGTTTCCCCGAACTGTTCCTCGAACTGTTCTTCTTCTTCGTCGTTGACCGGTGGAGGTAAAGACAGAGGAAAGTTTTGGTTTTTGCAGTTACCTATTGCCACTGCAGAGATTTGCTTTGCTCTGCTTTTGGTAGCAGTTGTCTCAGTAGTAGCCGTTTTATACATTCGGTATAGATTGAGGCATTGTAGATGCTCAGGAAGTGATGCAAGGTCGTCTAAAGATTCGGACTTTATGAAAGATAACGGTAAATTACGTCCGGGTCTCGACGAGTTGCAAAAGCGTAGAAGGGCTCGGGTGTTTACTTACAAGGAGCTCGAAAAAGCCGCGGAAGGATTCAAAGAAGAGTCGATAGTAGGGAAAGGGAGTTTCTCATGTGTGTACAAAGGTGTACTGAGAGATGGAACTACCGTTGCGGTGAAGAAGGCGATTATGTCATCGGATAAACAGAAGAACTCGAATGAGTTTCGTACGGAGCTTGATCTGTTATCGAGGCTTAACCATGCTCATTTACTTAGTCTTCTTGGTTACTGTGAAGAAGGAGGAGAAAGGCTTTTGGTTTACGAGTTTATGGCGCATGGTTCGTTGTATAACCATCTTCACGGAAAGAATAAGGCGTTGAAAGAGCAGTTAGATTGGGTTAAACGCGTAACGATTGCTGTCCAAGCAGCTAGAGGAATCGAGTATTTGCACGGTTACGCTTGCCCTCCCGTGATACACCGTGATATAAAATCGTCGAACATTCTTATAGACGAAGAACACAACGCTCGAGTAGCTGATTTCGGTCTCTCATTACTCGGTCCTGTTGATAGCGCCTCTCCTTTAGCAGAACTGCCAGCAGGCACTCTCGGTTACCTTGATCCCGAGTACTACCGACTACACTATCTCACAACGAAATCCGATGTGTACAGCTTCGGAGTCTTGCTTCTCGAGATCCTAAGCGGAAGAAAAGCGATTGACATGCACTACGACGAAGGAAACATAGTAGAATGGGCGGTTCCGTTGATCAAAGGAGGAGATATAACCGCAATCTTGGACCCGGTTTTGAAACAACCGTCGGAAATCGAAGCTTTGAAAAGAATCGTGAGCGTGGCCTGCAAATGCGTGAGGATGAGAGGGAAAGATAGACCGTCAATGGATAAAGTAACAACATCGTTGGAACGAGCGCTCGCTCAGCTAATGGGAAACCCGAGCAGCGAGCAACCGATATTACCAACAGAAGTAGTTCTTGGAAGTAGCAGAATGCACAAGAAGTCATGGAGGATCGGTTCAAAAAGATCAGGTTCTGAAAACACGGAATTTAGAGGTGGCTCGTGGATAACTTTTCCGAGCGTGACATCGTCGCAGAGGAGGAAATCGTCGGCGTCTGAAGGAGATGTTGTGGATGAGGAAGAGGAAAGGAGGAAACAACAAGAAGCGTTAAGGAGTCTTGAAGAAGAGATAGGACCAGCTTCTCCTGGACAAAGCATGTTCTTGCATCACAATTTCTGAGTAAAAATGTTTTCAAAGTTTTTTAGTAACAAAATATTTACTCTGATGTATAATGTGTTTGCAAGACAGGAATGTAACAAAAAGACTAAGAATGTTCTACTAATTATTACTAAGTTCTTTTGTACAAGTGACTCTTCCTTTGATATTTTCTGCAATGAACAAATGATTTAAGTAAAATGTAGAAAGGAGAAGAAAACTAAAAAGTGCCCACACGCAGGATCGAACTACGGACCTTCAGTTTACAAGACTGACGCTCTACCACTGAGCTATACGGGCTTTTGTTCCACAAATTAATTGTAACTAATTTGAGAAAAACAATTCTTTTTCTTTTAAGCAAAATCATCAACTTGTGATATTATCATCCATAATGACCAAAGTTTGAGTAGTACTGAATTAAAGAGAGGTTGACTCGTCATATAGTACTCAAATGAATATAACACCAACCGACATCAATATTTATATATGCAAATAAGATGATGAATAATCAAAATTGTGACTCTTCTTGAGTGGGAAAATAATATTTTCACTCTCTTTAGATCCAAACAGAGGGGTTTCTAAACTGAACAGCCATTGCATCCAGCAGAAATCTCACAAGTTCTTCTCTTTGTACCACTTTCTCTTTCTTCGATTCAAGGTGCCGAACCTGCAAAAATGCAAATTTCGGGGTCATTTTTCACGGTTTTGTAATCACGAGATTTCGGTTTTACCTTTACAAACTCTGTTTCATACTGATTGACACCAGACTCTGTGATGATCACTAAACATTTGATATCATGTTCGTTTGCGTATTCGTATTGCTCTGTAAGACTTGGATCAGGTGTTGAAACAAACTCAGCCTGCCAAATATTCAGACGCGTTATTAGATGTAAACATAAATGGTTATTGCAGCTTTATATCAAAACAAGTATAATGGAAATAAAACATTCAAGCTTTCACCTTTATACTTTTCTCCCATAGTTCTGCAACTAGTTCCATGCGCTGGACCAGTAAACCACCACCGCCTCTTGAACAAACAAGTACACTGGTACTGACTTCGTTTCTGCAGTACAATACAAGATTGTAGAGTCAGGTGCCTTCTATTTATAGAGCATGAAAGGGAAGCAGAAGGTAACAACGAACCTAATCGGCCTTAGATCCACAGGAAGATGCTGAAATATTGTCTCCAGTGCAAGACTAACGCCAACAGCACCCGGGACATTCATTTTCTGGATGCAGTAACAGAAGAAAAAGAAACTTGTCCGTGAGGAAAGCACAAAGCTAGAATTGAAAAACTCATTCTCTAATTTTGGTTCTCTCACATGAAATCACTGAGGCACATAAGCCATTTGAGAAGTTACTTCTTAAAGAGTGAAAAATTGTGCTTGATATCCTAATTTCTAGATGAAAATATGCGGGAACTTACATATTCACGATCGCACACTTGTTGAACCAAATAATCATAACGACCACCAACAGCAAGCAAAACACCATCATTAGATGTCCCTGAGCTATTTTCTTTGGTTAAGAAAACCTGGTCCAAACGTTGCATATGATACAAGTGTTAGCAGCAATTAAAATTGTAAGAGAAGGATACTAAACAGGATTATCAACCGCAACACAAAACGTCTCACCAACACTGATACTGATAACAAGGTCTTTTTCCATTCAAGAGCTAGTAATAGGAGAATTAACTTTACTTCCTCTTTTTATAATGAAATACATTGTCAGTTAGTCTTAAACCAGAATCAATCAACTAATCATCTATGACAAATCCAATTCTTCTTCTAATACCAGAGTGAGTATATTCATCATTGTACATTGATATAATAGGCTTATTTCATTCAAATGGCTATCAAATACCCAAAGACGCTAACACATTCAGTCGTACCTGGAAAAACAAATTCCGGTGATAACTTTCGGTAGGTGGCATCAGTGCATCAATATAAACGTGGTCTTCTATTCTCCAGACTCTCAAGTAGGTTAAGAGGTTAGACAACTCATCGAGTGCCTTGCGAGTAGGTCTATCTGCAGCAAAGCGAATCCAATAAAAATCCAGTATACGATTTTAGGGGGAACAAGGTTATATCGTATCCTACCAGCACGCAGAGCTCCCCTTAAACGAGGAAGTGCTTGATCTGCAGCTCCACAAAACCTTGAAGCAACAGTCTGCAGCCTATTGACAACAGCTTCAGGTAACTTCAACTCCTGGTAAGCAAGAGATTCCAAGTAAGACATCATAACTATAGTATTGATATGTGGCATGTTACTATGATTGTCAATTTTGAAAAGGTTATTTTCTAGCCCCGAACCTGCAGAAGTTGGCGCCTTATGAAAACCCATTTTAGCTTCCGCTCAGATGACTGAGGACGCAAGGATCCCATCATGGAAAGAAGCTTCAAGAAGAATACAGGAAAAAAATAAATGGTCAAGATACTGATAAACACCATTGATACACCATTGATACAATGACCCATATACGTGGACTAACTATAACCATACCTCTGCAACCTTTCGCCTATGCTCTGCCTTAATTCCTGCCCAGGACCAAATCGCATCCAACAAGTCTCCATGATTCAAATGAATGTCACAAGATCCGCGATGAAAGATGTGGCTCGTGATGTCCACTATCACCTGCAAAGTTGGTCGATTAAAACGGTGCAAGAGATGGAAGTTTTCTATAAGAAAACGCATAACGCAGGAGGCCTGTTTGAGTAAAGATGATGATAGAGAGTAGACAACAAAAGCAAAACTGGGAATATAAGCAAATAAATGTTCATTTTCACGTTAGTTTTA
Source organism: Draba incana (assembly GCA_963576765.1). Classification (NCBI taxonomy): domain Eukaryota; kingdom Viridiplantae; phylum Streptophyta; class Magnoliopsida; order Brassicales; family Brassicaceae; genus Draba; species Draba incana. The sequence goes on along the minus strand of OY755217.1, from coordinate 30,089,273 downwards.
CAGTAACACCATAACACCACTCACTAAATTTCATCAAAAAGTTGGCAGTGTGACTTATAAGTCATGTCATTATCATTGACTCAATAGAACAAAAGATTTGCTTTAATTATGTCGTGAACAAAATGATAAGGAAATTTGACAAGGCAGAGATATGTACCTTGAGAACTTCTGCCTCTGTCAGGGAAGTTGTACCTCCAACAATGTCAAAGTCCGCCTGTTGGTAATCAAACATCAAAACATTCATAATATGGTCTTTTTCACAGAGAAGCTAAAAGACAGCCAGCTTTTATCTTGCATTGTATTCACCGCGGATTAAATGAGCAGAGTGTTTGAGCACAATACCTGAAGACACGGATTTGGTGGAGAGTGGCCAATAGCTCTCCTGTAAACATGAGATATTTCATATCGCTTGAATGAGGATTTCTGCATTGCAAAATTGAAGTGTGCCAAATTAGATAAATAAAAAGAAAAACCAAATATTTCATCTCAAGGGAAGCTACGACTTGCAGTTAAACCAAATCAAATTAAACGTTATCTGAATGAGTTAGCAGTACGCTTTAAGTGTAATTAGCAAAACATGGTCTCTTGAAAACTTAAGCATTCTTCATTTAAACACCTTGGATTTTTGTAAATTAGAAAATTTCCCCTGCCATACTATCTGTTGCCTTAAGATTAAATCTAACCATCAACCGACTCTAAACTAACTAAGAAGCTCTCAAATAGAAAGCATTTCTCAATTTAACATACAAGAAACAGAAGAGCCATATGAAGAACAAACCGGACCTGATTGACGCTAATCCAATGCACAAAAGGCAGTCGTAGCTCATAGCATAGTTCAAGCATATCTCCTCCATTGGTCAAAAGTTTTACAGTTTTCCTTTAGAGGGAAGATAAAAGTTAGATCAAAATCTAGTTTGCATGACAGATAATGAATAGCAATAAGTAAAGAAGTATACCTGCTAAACTGAGGACATTCGCCAAGCAAACGCATTGGGATGACCTCTAGATGCTTCGCACAATGCTGCCTAAAGACTTCCTTTGTGAAGTCAACAACATAATCACGAAGCTCAGTATCCACCTCTGTGTACTGAACATAAGTATCATCTGCACACACTCTCAATCTACTAGACTGATGGCTTTTCATCTCTAATACTTCTTCATCAAATATTCCATTTACAACTCTATCATAAACACATGAATCTTCTGAAGTTTGCATTATTCTTAGAATATCTGGAATTCAGAAAAGAAAGGGTTACTTCTATCGGAAAGAAGACCAAATAAAGGATATGATTTTGAGAAAAGAATCAACATTTCATTATATGACAGAGACCATGCATATGATACACATATAGCTTCAAAGAACTCACTATCCAGTAACTCAGATTCCATTCTGGGAGGAAATGCGTGCTTAAGAAGCTCTGTGGCAGAGGGGCGATCGGATGGACTCGGAGACATCAAACGCCGGAGTAGAGAAGCCTGTTCCGGAAATTCATTTACCCATTTGAGAGGTAGTTCCCCTTTCAGCTTCAGATTAGTCAAAATAACGTGCCTCTCCATGGCGGTTCCAAAAGGGTGCCATAGTTCAAAGAAAACAACCCCAAAACTATACATATCAGCCTGCGATTTAAAAACACAAAGAATTAAGACAAATACAAAAGAATAAAAAACCAGAGGACCAGATGAAAGAACCCAGCTAATGCGCCAATAGCTACTAACCTTCTCATCAATTTTAGGCCAGCCTTGCTCAATTTCAGGAGCCGTGTAAAAGTAAGTACCAGCTTGACCAGTACTATCCACTCCGCTTCCAGCCACATCCATAGAGAAACCCCCATCTTGATCCAACTGTTCCAGCTTTAAGAATTTTGCTGATAAGGTAAAAAATGCATGTATTTTTGTTTTTAGCTTCCATATGACAGTCGAATAATCACAGTATAATGAGATGACTAGGTTGGTTTTTTATTCAAAGACTTGAACATACTTGGTAAATTAATACATCACCCTAACGACTTTGGATGATGGAACGCAATTCAGCATGTACAGAGACATTCCATAAAATAACAAACGAATAAAAGCTTTAGGTAGGGAAGCATACCGAGTCCAAAATCGCCAATTTTGATATCATTTCGAGCGTCAAAGAAAATATTGTTGGGAGTAAAATCCCGATGAATTATTCCTTGTCCATGGATATGAGCTAAGCCTTCCACAATTTGGCGGCTTAAATGCCATGCAAAATCTTTGTCAAAGTGATTATATGATTCGAAAACCTGGCGGAGAGTCCTTTAACATAATAGAAAACAGGAAAGGTAAGAAGAGAAAAGACTAGAAAGCAACCAAAACTGAATCTACAGAAATAACAACATTAACACAGATTAAGGATAGATATACTGATCTGAAAACTGAGTTCAAGGAAATATCAAACATTTTAAATCATTTTACTCATCACAAGTTTTTCTTAGACCACTAAAATATGTGATTAGTAGGCATAGGACACAAAGGAATTTAGAAATACACAATGTTAGAGAAAAACCAATGATTATATATCTGTTTTCAAAAGACCAGGATATGGGTGGGGTGAAACCACAAGAGTTTAGATTGGGGTTTCAAACGCATTACCTGGGACATAATTCCATTTGAATATATAGATAAGAAGACTCCAGCTTATTGTCCTGCTCAGTTGACACCGCACCCGAGTAGCTGAACATTGAACTCCCTGCAGTTTTTGATCCCCAATTTGCGCCAGCAGAAGGATCACAAACTCCGGTTTCGAACCAGGCCTATTTTCACGAAAAATAGAACAACACTAAGATTGCAGCAAAAATTCCATGAATCGATGCTGGAACAATGAACATTGTGATGAATAAGGACTTATAGAAATATAAACATGTACCGCATAGGCACACAGAACTGGTGTCCAATATGCATCTCACTAAATGTACTCTCCGATCAGTAGAAAGGTCAGAAGAGCGGAAATGACTTTTACCTGATAGTAACGAACAACATGTTGATGCTGCAAGCGGGAAAGCGTTGCTACTTCTCTGAGTACCTCACAACAAGCAGATGCCAAAACAGTATTAGCACCATCAAATACAAATAAAGATACTCACTACATACAACATCAATAAAAGCAAACACAACTGCTATGTAATTATGTTGGTCCACTGAAAAGAGAATGCACTCACTATGAACAGTTTTATCACTTACCGAACTATCCGGTTGTTCACAGGTAATTCTTTGTCCTTCAGTCGAATTTTCTTCACTGCATATTGTCTTCCATCCAGTTTATTCTTACACAACACAACATGACCGAAACCACCATGTCCTGCCAACAAAGAGTTTCAGCAGAGAACAAGGAAATATCCTTACTCAAAACAAAATTGCAGAACAAATAAAAATGGTTGAGAAAGTGAACATAACTTTAGCAAACAAAATTTGGTGCAGAAGCTGGGACATAACTAAATGAATAACAGATCATATACCAAGGGGTTTCATTTCTCATATACATGTATACACATTTGGCACATACCAAGGGGTTTCAACTCTTCAAAATCATCGAGATACCGCGAGCTTGGGAGTGACACATTTGGCTCGCCAACATCAGAGGGTGGCTCCCAAAACTGAGGAACTTTGGTTGAAGCCTAAAAAACAACATCAATCGGATGAATTATTAAAACTCAAATAGATAAAGAATGACCATAAAGTTTACGAAGGGATACACACCATGTTATGATTGAATACATCTTCAAAAGTTCTGTTGAAATCTGGAGATGATTTTGATGCTAAATCTAACACCTCTTCGGACAATATCTGAAGTAGGTTTTGGGGAAAGAGGAAGAAACTTCTTTTAATAGAATGAATCCAATACTGTTATTAAGAATTGAGAGTTCAGGTTATGTAAATGACTTACACCAAGCTGATGCAGTTCATCAGTTATCCTAGGTAATGCATCAGCCAAAGGCCCTTTTGAAGAGCAAGCCACTCGAAGTAAATGGACCTGTTACAGTAAAAACACGGAATTTAGATCAGGGAGCTACATTAATATTTAATACACGTAGAAATAGAAAAAAGAGATTACCATTAATAGATCTTTCTTGCTAATCTGAGGCACTTGATCTTGAGCTAAGGAATCAGAAGACCATGACCCTCGCGACTCACTTTCAGAGTGATTGTTGTCATCTTCAGTTGTATCATCTTGGAGATTTGATTCCTGCTAAAAGAAACAAGAATTAAAAAATTGCAGCACTTCTCATCAGACTATTTCTAAAGTAATGTCTCATATGTGAAGGACCACCTGCTGATTTTTTTGGTGCTCATATACATTTTAAAAAAGCGATGGATCAAGATAAAGCAGATACATCTCTCCTCACCTTCTTTGCATTTTGGAAAAATCCATATTGCCCATCTTCAGTAGAGTTACTTGAGTCAAAGGAAGAGTTGCTTGTATCATCATCAACATTATTGCCTTGAAGAGTAATTTGTTTGGCAATGGGAGAAGGCAATGCAACTTCTTCTTTAGCGTGGTCTTCAGATGGTTTCAGATTCTTATCCGACTTCTCATGCGAAATTCTCAAAGTTTCTACTGGGTGGGATTGTACAGAAGAAACGATTCCCCTATTTTCATCTGGATTCAGGACCCAATTCCTTGAATCTTCCAGTCCACTAAATAGGTCTATAAAACCATACACAAAAGGTCCAACAGAACATGATTTCGCTTTATTTGAAGCCACAGCTTCCTCGATGAACTGAGCGCTGCGTTGTGTAGTCAAGGATGGAACCTTCGCAAGAAATAATGACAATGAATTAAGAAGAGAAAAATGCAAACACATACGAGATGCAATACAGTTTTCTTCGGAGCAGCAGTAAAACCAGACACAAGGATAATGTTGATAAATGGGATACATTTCCGTGGTATAAACAGTAAACTGAGTGAATATACTTACAGATTCCTGATCATGACTGTCAGGAATTATTTCCGATAAAAACTCTTGAGCAGCCTCCACCAAGTTGAATATCATAACCCGACCTTCACGAGCATTGAAATTTGCCTACATACAATATAATTTTTTGAGCACTTCTGACTACTATAGAGTATGTCAGTATGAAAATCAATGCTCAGAAAAAGGAACAAAAATCGTCTAATTTACTAAAAGTTCTGTCCATATCCTAGAAAAGGAAAATGTGTCGATACCTGGTCCTGGAGAAGAGATAAAAGCTTATCAGCATCAGCTGTTGTCAACCCTTGTTCTGGAGTAATCTGCAGCTTCGGGCACTTGTAAGGATATCCCGGTAAGCATCTAGAATGAAAAAATAGTAAGAATTGGGTAATGAAAATATCAAATTGTAAACTATGTCATAAATTCAGAAAGAAGATACATACTCACCTAACTATAAGCATAGCAGAGATATCAGTATCCTCATACCCCATATCTTTCGAGTAAGGCCTGCTCGAACGAATTAACAAGGAGCTCGTTCAATCAGACGCATTTTTTGTGCATAAACCCGAAGAAAAACATCACAGCAGGTAAAACTTGAATGCAAACAGTCGTAGTCGTCGATGAGAAGGTAAACCTGAGTTTAATAACTATTTGAGGAGGCGAACTCGAACCTGAAACAATTTTGCAATCCTCTTGAAATATTGCAGACCTGAAAGCAAATTTCCAACATAGTCTTAAATTCTTAAACCTCGTTGTAACTCAATTCATCAAACACAAAATTTCCAAAACCCTAAAATCTCACATTTCGTGGATAATAAACAGTTGATGACTTACAGAGCAGTAATCTCTTCGGATAGAAGCTCGTTCTCTTCATCATCGTTAGATCCATGGTCCTTGACTTGACCCCTTCTTCCGCTACCTCCTCCTCGTTTCTTCTTCTTCTTCGAACTCCGACCCATTCCTCAGCCCCAAATCAATCAAAAACCCTTTTCCTCCGATTCTCGAATCACACACTACCAAAACCCTCTTCTTCGTCTCTCACAATTCCCGCCAAACAATCTCGACCTAAGAATTTCAAAATCACCGATTAATTTCCCTCTCTATAGATTCCGCCGGGGAGAACTATGAATTTTTTTGCTTCGATGAATCGTTTTTATAAGTCGCAATAACAAAAACAGCATAGACGGCTTCCTAAAGATGGCGCCATCAGACCAAGCGTACACATTCTGATCAAGTCCAGGAACGACAATCGAAACGGCGTCGTATTTTCTATCAATAAGATAATGGGCCTATTAATACATCAGTTAAAGGCCCATTACTGGTATAGCTATCTGTATGGTGGCAAATTATGACGTGGAAAATGGCTTTCTGATCATCTGACTGTTTTTTGTTTTTCAAAATTGTTTTTCAAAATTTTTTTTTGTTTTTTTTGTTGCTGTAAATCTTGTATATTTATAAACGAGATTATAAGACTTTCATTCAATAAAGAAAACGAGAGAAATGACGTAGACATAAAATCTATTAATGAAAACAATAGTACTCCTTAGAAATTAGTAGAAAAAAAAAAGAATTCTTCAAATTTTTTTATTTTTTTCCAAATGAAAATGGAAATAAAAAGAGAATCAAACCTGACCCAAAAGTGACCAATCAGAATCGACCCGCTTAGTCCTTGCTGATTTTCCACACCTTATCTCTCTCTCCTTCTCAATCTTCTTCTTTAGGGCATGTTTATTAATGTTTTGGGGTGTTTTTTTGGGATGTATTAAAATATAAAATAAATAAAATTTGAGTAAAGAAAAGAGATAGTAGGTGTGTTTAAATATAAAATTAATAAAAATTGAATAAAAAAAAAAAGTATAAAATTGAGTAAAAAGAAAAAAAAGTGTGTTTTAATAATTTTATATTAGATTTTCCGCATAGCACCCATCAATAAACATGCCCTTAACCTCTCCAACTTCACTCTCTCTCTCTTACCTCCATCAATGGCGACCACAAACTCTCTCCACCACCACCACCACTCCTCTTCTCACCACCGTCACAATCTCCATTCCCAATCTCACTTCGGACCAACTTCTCTCTCCTTAAAACAACCAACCCCAACTTTCTCTCTCACCTCCTCTGTTTCTCCCTCCTCCTCCTCTGTTTCCGCCATCTCCGCCGCAACAACCACAAACGCAACCGCTTTAACCGCCGAAACCGCAACAAAATTCGACGTCCTAACAACCCACTTAACAAATCAAGACTTCCGAAAAGCCGACGACGAAACTCGCCGTCTTCTCATCCAAATCTCCGGCGAATCCGCCGTTAAACGCGGCTACGTCTTCTTCTCCGAGGTCAAATTAATCTCCGTCGAAGATCTTCAAGCTATAGACAATCTATGGACGAAACACAGCGACGGGCGTTTCGGATACAGCGTTCAACGCAAAATCTGGTTAAAATCGAAGAAAGATTTCACGAGGTTCTTTGTTAAAGTTGGTTGGATGAAACTACTTGATACAGAGGTTGTTCAGTATAATTACAGAGCTTTTCCTGATGAGTTTATTTGGGAGCTTAATGATGAAACGCCTTTAGGACATTTACCGCTTACAAACGCGTTACGAGGAACGCAGCTTCTGAAATGCGTTTTGAGTCATCCTGCGTTTGTGATTGTTGATGATGATGATGAAGAAGGAGAAGAAGATTCAGGGCTAAACAGAGGAGTTGGTGGTGGTGCTACTAAAGAACAGAAGAAAGACAGTAAAGTGTTCAAAACTGATTACAGCTTCTGATGTCTTTTTTCATAATTAATTTTAATGATAATTTAAAAGTATAAATGAATTCTCTGTAATCAAAATCATCAATTAAATTGGGTTCTTGTTCTCTTCAATGACAGTTTCAACACAATCAAATTACTAACTAATGAAATTCACAAATTCATGAAACTAAATGGGGTCTTGTTCACTTCTCTTGTTTGTGTTCTCTTTTGCTGATTTGATGAATGTGAATACAAAAGTTGTGATTTTTGGTTGTGTTCAAAACTGCGGCTCAATGTGTGACAAAGATCTAAAGGATACGTTGCTGCTTCTGTAGCCTTGTAACTTAATTCTCAATGTAGGCCACACAGTTTACAGTTTGATGTGGACAGATGCTTTATGTCATTCTGTGGTATTAAATCATATGCATAGGTACAATATGTTGAATGTTGAATGTATATATCAAACAAATGTTTCCTTCTACCATGAGAACATGCCATGATCAGTAAATAAGATTAGAGTTTTTAACTAGCATTCTAAAACCACTACGAGAGGCGGAAAAAAATGACGGTATAAGTCTCAATACTGACTAGTTTTTCTAGGCACATGGGCAGAGTCGTCTGGTGTATTGGTGTGAACCGTCACAAGAAAGCATTGATTGTGTCCGGGTATACAAGCATGCGCCTGGATACTGAAAATCAAGAAAATAAACACACAAATAGAATCACTTAGTTCATGATCAAGATTCAAGAGTTAAGTTAGGAGAAGCAATCTGAATGAAGTGTGTCACTAAGGATTAGTAAAGAGCGTATAAGGGAAGATTTAAGATGGAATACCAAATCTCGGGGTGCATCCTCGGCAACTTCAGCAGGTTGGTCAGCCCCGGCACTTGCTAAACACGAGCCTTTGCAGGTCATGTATCTTTGCATACTAAGCAAACAAAAAAGAAGAGAAAAAAACTTGTCAACACCTTACAAGATTGACTCTGGTAAAAGAGTTTCTCACGAAGGAACTTACAAGTCACATTGGTTTAGAAGTGAAAGTTTATTCATCACACACAATTGTCCACGCGACTTGCAAACTGCATCGCATGAATCTCCTTGCCTGTGAAAGCAATCCAAAAACAAGTCTAAGAATGCGGTCTCCACAAGAGCGTATACAATTCAAGTAGTAAAGAGTGTTTTACCTTCCGACAACAACGTCAATGCCAAGAAGTCTTGTTTCAACTTGTGTAAGATTAGCTCCTGTGTCCAGTTATTTGACGAACGTGATGGGTTATTTCGACAGTTAAACGATATTTGAAAGAAAAAAAACTAGGCTATTGAGGCTAACCTGAAGCATTTGACCTCAGAGAATAACAATGGTGAAACTTGCTGTGGTAAGCATTTTCATGAACCTGAAAGTTTCAGGAATAAAAAAAACTACATGACGTCTCGCTGTTTAGCTTAAATGATTATTCAGGTCCATTACACTTCCATGAACATTCCATCAATCTCAGATACAACTTCTCATTCACACTGAATTGCTCAATTTCATTACATAATCTCAAGAAACAAAAAAATCTTTTTTAACAGAAACAAGATCTCAGTCAATAGCTTACCACACTCTCAGAATTATGGCGGCATCTCCCGGAACAAAAATCAAATACAGTCTTGTATGTCCTTGTTAGGAGTGGTTCTTTACAGTATTTGGGTCTCCACCCTTGAAAGAGAAGGGCCACACCAAATGAGGCCTTGTGAGAGTAAGTCTATCCAAGGAGGCCTTAAGAAAGTAAGCCTATCCATGTTGTTAGAGTGTGACTCATCAGAAGGATCTAGAAAGGGAAAGGGGACACGTCACAAGAATAAAGAGAGGTTGCACATGGTCAGAGATTTGCTATAAAGACCAGGTTGTTAGGATCTTTTCCTTTCATCAAATGGTTTGATCATCTTGGTTGGTTTGTGAGAAGGGAGCTGAGTCTCTTTGATTCTCTTGGTTTATCTTTGTGTTTTTACATTTGTATTCAAAACGTTGGTTCTTGAGGAGGGATTTATCAATAAAGTTTAGTTCTTTTCATTGATTCTCGAGTTTACAAAACGGTTCCTATCAGTCCCTGCTTGATAGGTAAATAAAAACAACGCATATAGTCGTTCTCGTTAGACACAAACCAAACCAGGTTTTCTCGATAATTTCATATGCAATTTCAATGAAGATTAGTCATCTCGTAAAATGCAAATACTAATTACCTGCGGTAGAAGGCTTCGCAACTTTTACCTTAGTCACCTTCTCAAGAACCGTCTGCAGAAGATAAAAATACTCATGAGCAAACAAAAGATGAACCAAGAACAGGGTACAATCCGGAAAAACACGAAACAAAACCAAAGGTTCCATTATATACCCGAGACGGATTCAAGCAGCAAGAAACACAAAATTCATAAGAACTACAGCATTGTGAAAGGAGATTGCATCCACTTCAAGCCAAACCACAAAACAAGAACACATTAGTCTATAAAAAAACCGAGAATTCCTCGATTAAATACGAATGTTCCTCTTAAAAAAAAAGACTCACTGACAAGAGAATCTTTCTCCTTTCCATGGACAACAACGAGTTCGAGTATCCAATGACAATGCATCACACACATTTCCTACAATAAACATTCATGCTTCAGAACCCAATCTTTCTCACTAGATGTTACCAAAAGTGAATCTTTCAAGAATGAGGAAAGGAAATTTCAGACCTTCATCATCGGAAATCAAATATCTTCCTTGGACAGTTGTTCTGCAATTCCGTTCTTCTAAAAAGATATCTTTCCTGCAAAATTCAAACCAAAATTTTGAGGAAACGAATCAAGCGAGACAAAACAGGGTTTAAGATTAATCACCTAATTGCAGAAATTCGCAACGGAAATAAGAAACCCACGAGTTGTAGAAAAGCGAGGAACAGACTAAACCCAGATGTGGACATTCTTGTCGGAGAAAGAACGAATCTTTCGACCAAATTAAGCTTCCGACTCAGAGCACTTCAACGCCGTCGATTTGATTATTTTCCTTTCAGTAATTGAAATGCAAATTAGATTGAATGTTTTTTTGTTATTTGTCAAATCAATTAATAATCTTTTGTCGCTGAATTGGGGAAATCCGCGAACCAAAACCCGGTTCCGGTTTAATTCCGGTTATGAGTAGCATACATAAATCAAGCAAATGTAGCATACATTAATCAAGCAAGGGGAAACCGAAAAACTCGAGATCGTCTTAAAATGTAAAAACATGTTCATGTGATTCATAAACAAGCACTACATATGAAAAAGGTTAAAAATCAATTCTTTTCTGTGCTGTGGGTCATCAAATTGCCATTGTAATCTTGCTCTTCCTCCATGCCCAATAGTTAGCTCTTATAGGATCAACACGACCGAGAACGGTACATACCAAATCAGCTAAGTTAGTATCGGCTTCTTCATTAGCTAGAGCTTTTACCGAGTCCCTATGCTCGTTGGTTGGTGTCAATCCATCGCATAGAAGATCCAATAAGGTACTCAAAGCGAATCCATGGAAGCAATCCGTTTGCGAGAGAACGTTCAAACAGACGGATGAAACGTTTGGATCAGTAACCCATGATTCTTTGTCGTCTTTGTAAAGTGCTTTCAGGTATCGCCATGAGCTCTCGTTTGCGGGATTGGCTAAAATGGCTTTAATAGTGTAGCTTACTTCAGATTCTCTCATGGCTTCTAGGCCTCCCAACAAAGGAGATTGAGTAACAACGTAATACCTCTGCAAGGGAATGAAGTTATTCGACTGAGTTGGCAATGATAAATTTGGGAAACAGAAGCTAGCGTGTGTAACTGATGAATAATGTTTACCTGATTCCACGCAGAATTGTTAAAGACGTCAGCTTCAAGGAGCTCGCGACAGTAATCCAGCTCAGTTTCCCATCCTCCTAATGCCCGTAGTGTCCACTGAAGTTTGTTTTCCAGCGTCAAGCAAAAAGATAATAATACATCTAGTGAGTGGTTTAACAAGGTTTGAGATCACAAACCTGTCTATGTGACCACGCATGATAATGTTTGGCATCGAGATTAAATACCCTCCGAGTAAAGTCAAGCTCCCTCCCTGCAACATCAGGACCAAGTTTCTCTGCAACCCATCGCCGATGATGCCTAGAGAAAAGAGCAGAACCATCAAATCATCACATTCAAAGCAAAAAAACAACCAAGGTCTTAACTTTGCTGAAGCAGCAGATAGTGACACTATCAACTTAACATTGTGTAAAAGAACAAAGTTTGATCTCAAATATACAGAACATGCACTGTGTAACACAGCCTCCAAATTATTGATGATCCCCACAAGAGCAAATACTTTCTAAAGTTCTTGGTTCAAAATCTTTCATTTCATAGTATAAACACAACTCATAGGTACAAGAAACTTTCAGGGATAATAGAGACGAAGTGATTAAACTTTACCACAATTGGTAGTTCTTAGAGTTTTCTTTGGCAATGCGTTCGATAAACTCGAGTTCTTCGTACAAGTCGTAATTAAGCGCCTCAAGTACTAAGCGCCTGAAATGCCACACCTTCAAATAGAAGAAGATTATTAAGAACAAAGAAGTTGATTCAATCGAAAATCAAAAGCTGAATAGTCTTAATAGCTAACGATTATCCAAATTCAACGAATTTATCTAATCTATCTTCTAAACACAGCAGTTCAAGGGTTAAATACCAAATACACATCCTACAGAGCATAGAACAACTTCCATGGAAAAAGAATCATTACTGTGTAGTTCCCGGAGTTTAACCGGAGTGCTTCTTCGGTGAGTCGTAGTGCGCGAGGAGATCGCTCGTCAGAGAAGTAAATTGCACGGAAGTAATCCATCGTCTCGCTGAACTCTTCCTTGTAAGCGATCGGAACCACCGGATTCGGCCCATCGTTCTGAATCAACGGAACCACGTCGGACCACTCCGGTCGCTGGCTCAACGGCAGAGTCTCGCCGGAATTCATCTCTCAGTCCTCGATTCGATCGTAATCGCGCAAGGCAAGTAATTTGGATTTGGGATTCGATCGTCACGTGGTTCATTATAATGGCCTTTTTAACTCATTAAAATGGGTTTAGGCCCAAACTTGTTTATATAACGATATTTTCTTTTTGTGATCTATAGTTTTACAACAAAAGGAGAAGTTTATAATACTGATTATGGTTTCCTAATTCTTTTTACTGGAGCACAAGCTTCGGACCGGATGATGAACCGGAAAAGTCAATTGGGATCATGGTTCAACCCAGTTCATAGCGTTTTTTGGATTTAATTGTTTTAACAAGTCTCCTCACACATCAATTCTTAGATTTCATATATTAATTTTTTTAAAACGAAAATAGTTATTGGTTGGCTTATATTTCTTTTCAAAAAACTTTAGTAATCACTTAGATCGCGGCTTACCGAATTTTAGTAGTTCACTACTTTGATTCGTTTCATTAGTTTTCAAACGAGTTTTTGGGGGTTTTTAATTGTTAGTTATTGATGATTATATAATATTTTCAGGTTAATTTTTTGGTGTTAGCATTTGATTGAAGTGGTCGCTTATTTACCGTTAATTTCATCGATCATCTCATGTACATTATGTGTGCAAAAGTTATGTTCTTACTACTTACTCTCACTCAATAATAGTTGTTCATTTGAGGTAAAACAGTCACAAATCACTCTCTTACTCTCACTCAATAGTTGTTCTTGGCCCTCTTAACTTTACGCATCGCAACATAAGAGACATCAATCCAAATATAGTGAATACCTACAAGTATATAACTACAATGCAAGGATTCGATTCCCTTTTCTTAGTAATTTCATAGGGATTTAACGAAAGTATCTGGTGATTTCTCTTTCTCCGGTGTGTTTTCTCTCGAGCGCGAGAAAGTTCATCAGTTTTCGAGAAAATATGATCGAAATGAAAATCTGAAAATTTTGTTTAGAGCACTTGCTTTGGGCCGGATCTAAGCCCATTTACTACTTTTTTAGTCTGCAAAGCCCACCCATTTTAATGTCATTACGTTTACGATTCACTAATCAATCAATAATCATAGGCTTCGAGTTTTAATTAGAAAATCATTTGATAAACATGTACATTAGATTTTAATGCTATTTATCTATAACTATAATAAGAAGATAACAACAAAACTACAAAGGATCTGAATATTTTCTTAAGTGATATACTGCTTGGTTTGATCAATAGAACGGAAACATTCCAGTTATATATTTCAACCAAAGCGGAAAGAGTTTTGTATGTTTCACGGACAGCGTTAATCTATACTATGAAATGAGAGTTGTCCTCTCTATCTATATGACACGTGTCATTTTTACTTTTACTATAAGGTTATAAAATGTTAATTTTCCAACTTCTCATGATTAGTAATGACATTCGTAACTTTTGATATTATTTCACATTGACCGCAAACCTTAAACATTCACTTTCCAACTTCTCATGATTAATGATAACAATCATAACTTTCGATATTTAATTACAAGAAAACAAAACTTCTCATATCTTGTATATCATTTGATAAAACCATTATAGAAAATTTATGAAAGTTCATAGTTTTGTTTATACGTTTTCATTTTTTTTTTCAAAAAGAAGTCAGAGATGAAAGGCCTACATATTGATGAGGTGGAATCGGAAGAAAACATACATGAAAATTTGGTTCTTTTAAAAAAGACTTGGTTTTATATTTTGGTTTGCTAAAAGAAATGATATCTATATCATTTAATCATATTTTTTTATTTTATATTATTTCATTCTCTTTGGAGTGTTGGTGAACAAAACCTTTAGTGGTTTAATCATGTATGTATTTGCTTTCTTGTTTGTAATAACTAAGATTGGAATGATTTCAAGTTCCATTATAAATGACAAAAAAACATAACAGAGAAAACCATGGTTAGTTTTATGTTCTTGGTTTCACACTGTGTCAGTAGCCTCAAATGCATAAGTCTCCTCTCTCTTATGTTTCATTTGATGCTACAATTGGATTAATAACATTTGGTGCCACTCGAGTAGTAGTTGAAGATACTTTATATCTAATCGATATAATAAAGATAACACCCTAAGCAATTAAAAAAACTAAACTATAATTGTGTTGTCAAAATTTTGTTTTAGCGGTGTCATTAAAAAACTATTTCCGTGATAAAAATTAGATAACATTTTTCAACAAATTACCATATTTTGTAAACAAACTACATGATAATTTAATTGTAAATGTGAACATAAACATATTTAAGAAAATTATGAAAAAAAACCCGCGGGTACCGGCCTAGTCTAAACTATAAAGCTTGGCCAGCACTCTCCCGGAGGGTACACATGGCACTTATTTATTTAATTTTTAGAAAATTTTATTATTTTTTATTTTACAAAAAAAACATTAGTGACTAAAATAGGGGTTTTGAATGTGATGCTTCACATGCTTTGATTATTTAAAAAACATTAAAATACATTGGGAATCCTTTTAAAATACATTGTCACTTCGGTAAAGCCATCGGATGTGGTGATATATATATTGACAGTGAAACATTCTCTTTAAATATTAAGACAAGATCATCTCTGCCGTCAAGTTGGTAGTGTTAAGTTGAATGATTTCTGTCATATTTCTTCCTTCATGTTGAGTTGCCTTTGGTTAAAAAGACTATAAACGTGTAAATCTATTCTCATATATAACGTCGAGAAAATCATATTCATTAGAAAAGTTAAACATTTAAAACCAGTTTAATGATTTTAAATGTGTTATTTCTTCTTCTGTTTGAAAATCAATTTAGTTATGAATTAGTTATTTCTTGTTTAAATGGGAATGTAGTTTAGTTATGTTGAGTTTAATTTTAAGCTCAACTTAATGGTTTTGGTCTCTTTTGTGCTACTCTTTCGATCAATTGACTTAGGTAACACAAGACAAAAAGTGCGCCAAAAAATTTAGACCTAAAAGATCCATAGACAACTAAGACATGTCTTTTACCACTTCTTTCAAGACTACTTCCTCCAAACTCAAAGGTTTCTATCAGAGGATATTTTAGTTCAATATCCAAACTTCATAAGTTGTCTATCAACTCTATTCTAATGTACGATCTTTTCCAATGCTATTTGCACGTAATTCCATCAAGTGAGAAGACATGGGGACTTGCACAATCAATGACACAGATGACTGACGAACCTTGAACTAGATTGTATAGCACCATCAAATGTTCTCGGTTGAAAAATTGTAAGATACTTCCGCTTCTTCACAATACTCCCAAACTAAAGCTTCTTGAAGTTGATTATGTAGGAATCCTCCTTATTAAACAGCTAAATAACTCTAGTACAAAAAATGAGTTGTTAAATGTGTATTAATATTTAATTACAATTGTTGCTTCTCAGAAATTAACCGGTCAACCCCCGATTGCCTCTGCTTCGTGGAGCGAATCGAGCATCTATGATCCCGAATGCTTATATTGAAGTTTGAGCTGATAGACTATGGATGAAGAGATGAAGAGCAAAAATTGGTAGAATACATCCTAACCAAACCTAGATGTTTAAAGACGGCCACAATCTCCTTCAAATCCACCGCCTCAAAACTTGAAGGCAAAGACACAATAATGGAGGAGTTGAAAGCTATTCGTAGCGTTTCAAAAACATCTCATCTTTTGTTCAAAACTTAGGCATACATAATTATGTAAACAACTGCTATCTATAATTGCTTTCACAAATTTTTGGAGCTGCAGCATCATCATAGGTTATCAAGAAGAATAAGTTAACTTGGCTTAGATTCTAGGAAGTTTTCATCAACCCAACAAATCATAGAGATACAAAACAACTTAATACTAGAAGGTGAAACAAAAACGCCTCGTCTTTTGGGGTCTGGTGAGAGCTCGATCATGCAATGCTTGAATCTCTCTTTTCTTGAAACCTTCGAGCATAGCAATCTGTTTTCACATAAATGAGTGATACCCCCAAAATTTGAGTGAATCCCTTCAATAGTAAAATGCTTTAAAAGACAGAGTAAGAAAACCCTCACTTTTTCAAGAACAGGCGGTCGCATATTCGCAAAGTAGTTAGCCCTATATAGGGACGTCTCCATGCTTTCCAAATATTCTGAAGCAATTACATGCAAAAACTTAAATAATCAAACATATATACTGGGCATAATTGTTAGAGCAAGTGAAGGTTTTTGGTCGTACCCGATTTGAATTCTCCACCGCGTAATTTTGAATTCCGAAGCTCTCCGGCAGCCTCATCAAGGTAATATTTCTCATCTTGTGCAATGGTCTCAAGCCCCTAAGATGAGAAGAGTAAAAGAACATACAATGAAGGTAATACTTCTCATGTTATGTATACATGTAATGGTCTAATGGACTTCCATAAGTTAAGCTATGTCTCGTTAACAACCAAACAAATCTCTTACAAGTAATTACAATACTCCATCCGTTTCTTTATATAGAATTCTTTGGACGTTTTTTCTTTTTTATTTCATATTATAAGATGTTCTCATATTTCTATATAGTTTTACTTTTACTCAATTATTTTGCAACTTTTTTATAATTGGCTAAGTTACTTTTAATTTAGATATTAGTTTAACTTTTTCTTAATCTTTGTGCTTTTAGCCAAAATATCGTAGAAAAAGACATATGAAACAGAGAATATATCATACCTTGTTTAGATCGTCTATTGTTTTTTGAAGAAACTTAATCCTCTTTTTGGGTTTCGCCGTGACATAATCAATTTTCCCACAAAACATCATAACTTTTAACCCAATCGATAGAAAAATATTAGTTTCTTGATGCAACAACACCCATAAACTTGGATGCTTAATATGCAAACAGCAGAGTACCCCAAAAAAGAAGAAGATCAAGTATGGTAAGTTAGTAACGTTCCCGACTAATCTAGGGGAATTCTATACAATAAAAAAGTTAGGGTTTATTAGTCCTTAGAGCATGATTATTGGTAGGTGTTATATTTGGGGGTGTTAAGTAATTAGAACTCCGAAATAATTGATGTTGTTTTTGGTAGATTATTGGTAGTTGCTAAGGATGGGTTCTTAAAAAAAAAATTTATTTAAATTGATTAGGAATTTTTTAAAAATTGATAAGAAATTAAGGATTGGTAATTTTTTTTTTTTAAAGTAAAATTTATTTAAATTGATAAGTTAAAAAAAAAAAAATGAACAGTGCTACAAGTGCTAAATTAGAAATTGTTTTCACTTTTGAAGAACCTCATCTGATTTTAAAATTGTTTTTTGCCACTAAGAACTCCACTAAATACTAGGGATAATCATGCTCTAAGACGAAGAAGCAACACGAGATTAATACATACCTGACGAAAGCAATATAATAGATCTGAGTGGAAAATCGAAGGACTTTGCTTGGAAAAGATTAATCTAGAATACCGAATAAGGGCATCTCTAACCCAACACCAAAGATAAATAAAGGGAGAAGCTTTTTCATTAAAGCCGGTTATGGTCCCCTAATCATGTCACTGAACCAAAAAAAAAGGAAATGAATTATGAAATAATACAGATTTTAAACCATAGTTGTAAACCATCCTGGAGCTTCCGAGAGTCCTCGTTGATATACGACTCCAAGTCTATTCTTTTCGGCAATCGTGGGAACAACATTCATAACCCATAACTTCGGTGATTCGAGAGCAGCAGCAAATCCACCAAACCCTGCGTTCATGTCCATAATGTTACGGTACCTTCCCGTGTCAAGTAAACCGTTGATTCTCTTATAGGCTTTCACATGTTTCTTCCACTGACGGTTATCGTCTTCATATGCATCAACCGTAACACCAGAGATCGAACCGCTAGAGATCCTAGGCGGCACTGCGTTAAGCCTATCTGGAAAAGGCTGAAGTTCTCCTCCAGCTACTTCATCTGAACTACTCGCCTCTGGATACAGATTTTAAACCATAGTTGTAAACCATCTTGAAGCAAACCATAGTTGTAAACCATCCTGGAGCTTCCGAGAGTTTGGACGCTTCAGTGAAGAAAGTCGGTTTAGAATAATCCGGTCAATCCGTTTGATGAGGAGACTTGAAGATGTCGAAGTTTCCCCATGCCGTCTTTGATTTCTCTCACGCCATAGTGTATGAACTGTGACTTGAAAGACATATCTCAAGATGTAACGAGATGTACCTTTGAGTATTGACCCCGATAGTAGCTGAAGTACATCCTCAAAACTTGGAGTGTATCGCTGTTGAAGAATTCCACTTGAGAGAGACTCCCAAACTAGAGCTGAGTAGCTACATGTGAAGAAGAGGTGGTTGCGTGTCTCTAATTGTAGTTGACAAAAAACGCAGGTGGCATTTACTGTGGAGTTCCAAGTACTCATCCGGTCTCCCGTGGTGAGACGATTGTGAGCAGCTAGCCAAGAGATAAAGGAGTATTTAGGCGTGGCAGAGGAGAACCAAATACCTTTGTTCCAAGCCCAGATTGGATGTGCTTCTCTCACTTGCAGCCAAGTAGCCTTTGAAGAGAAACATCACTTGAACGTATCTGCTGCACTTTTCCACAAAGAAACATCTGGAGCTGAATTAGGGTGACTTCTCCTAATTTTCTCCAACTCGTCTTCAACCTGGTTGAGGGTATCAACCCTGTGACGCCTACGTCGATGAGTTAAGGCATCAGCCACAGTCGCAGAGGAATTTATCCCTAGGTCGATAAAACCCCTATCACCAAGAAGATCATGAAGACTTCCCAACGATGTCCAATTATCATACCAGAACGATGATTGAAAACCACTTTTCACTTCTACCTTGTGAAAGGTCTTTGCTTGGGTTCGAAATTTCAAAAGCTTCTTCCACATCCAAGATCCCAAACTAGAGGACTCCTTCACTGACCAAAAGGAACCAGACCTGATAAGATAGCACTGAATCCAATTTACCCATAACGATTTTTTCCTTGAAACAATCCTCCAGATCAGCTTAAGACAGCAAACTTTATTCACTTCATAGATAGATTTCAGTCCCAGTCCTCCTTCTTGCTTCGGACGACAAATATGAAACCAAGAAATCTTGGCTTTCCGCGGATTCAAATCTGTTCCCGACCACAAAAAAGCAGAACAGATTTTCTCTATCTCTTTGATGCAGGCGCTCGGCAAACGAAATGCTGAAATCCAAAAATTCGTCAAACTAGCAATTACCGAGGTCAATAGTTGCAGTCTGCCAGCGTATGACAGGAATCTATTCTTCCAAGAGCTAATTCTCATACGGATCTTCTCGATTAAGGGAAGAAAATCACTATGAGACATTCTCTTGGTCATTAGCGGAAGATCACTATGAAAATCACTATTAGATGTAACTAGTTTAATATACACACGTTATTGATAAATTTAATCAATTGCAATGGAATTTCAACTTTGGAAAAGAGAAATAGAAAATGATATGATAGTTTGGAGGCAAAAAGAAAAACAAAATTTTATAGGCTAAAAAATTACTATTTTAACATGAAAAATTAATTATTTTAAGAAAATAGAAAATAGAAATGTATTATTTTATGTGATCTATAACATTATAATATATATAATGAAATAATTTGATGAAAAGCACCTTGGTTTATTTTCGGGTTTGGTTCGGGTTCGGTTTGTTCGGTTCTAGAAAAACAAGAACCGAATTCAAACCGAACTAACTTTGATTCGGTTTGGTTCGGTTGGTTCAATTCAGTTTGATTTGGTTCGGTTAATTTGTCTACCCCTAATAATTAGATTGAAAACGACGAGAAGAGGAGAGAACCTATGGAGAATTATACTTATTTCTAATGATAGTATTAGATTAATTATCTCTCAATTAATATTACTTTGAAATTCCCTACCAAAAAAAAAATATTACTCTCAAATAAGTTTTGTTTTTTTCTAAACGTCTGGAATATATTATAATGAAAGTTGAAATAGAGGTTGATGAAACAAGCATCAAAACAAAAACATCCATACCCAATTGCAAGGGCCACAAGATGCTACATCTTTGCTTCACGAGCGAGTAGATTACGAATCCACGCAGGACCACCCGCGGCCAAGTACGAGTTAAACCGTCCATCCCGAATAACACTCTGAGCTATGGCCGACCCGTAGAATTTGCACTTATCAATTCAAAATCAAATGAACACGAATCAAAACCAAGACGAAGATTAGAAATCTGGGTAAGAAGATACCGATAACATGGCCAATCCGAACCCTTAGTTATGGCCCCAAAGGCTGCCTTGCAGTCCAAACTTACACCACATCAAAATAAGTTTCGTTTAGGTAGTGTTTTTTAAGAGAAATTGAAGCTATAACCAACAAAAACAATTACTGTAAAGTCAATAACTAACGAATTCACGGGTGTGAGAAATATCTTTTGAGCGTTATTCATGGGTGTGAGAAATGTTCTTGTGCGTTGTATTGTTCTAATGGTATATTTTATCCTCTTTTCCTTCCTAGCCCGAGTTAGAAACCATCCTTTAACACACTCAAACATTGTAGCAGTCCTAATTCATGACAAATTCATAAACCCAAATTCATAAGCTAAAATGAACAAATAGAATCATGAATTCAAAACATGATTAACCTACTATGTATTGATATATTAGGCAAATTGCAAGTAAAGATAGCTAGACTATGTACACCACTTTCTTTATGGACTAAAATTGATATAACATGAGATTAGCTTCTCAACCTTCAAATCCAAATTGAGCAGACATAACAAACGAACTCATCCGTTGCAAAAACGAAAACTGAAAACAAAATTGAAAGAATCGATAAGATTTATGATCTTGATTTCCCTAGTTCTAACATAAAACACTCAAAACGGCACATGAATGTTTTGAATTTTGTGTTTTTATTTCACATTCAAGAAGAGATTCAAGAAGAGATTAGTGTTAGGTAATGACAATGCTTTGTTTCACAAAGTTGAATTAGACTTACTTTCAGTTTTTAGAGTGACTTGTATGACAAATTAGCCACTAAAGACATGATACAAGCAAAAGACAACCCAAAATTTTCAATCAAAATGCCAAATCATTACAACACAAGTCACAAAACTATAATGTTCCCTAAGCTAAGAACAAAGGGCAGAAACTTGATCTTCGGACCTAAGAAACCGGCAAAACATTCTTCTAAAGAATATGAGCAATTCCTTTCATCGTCGAGGAAGAAAGAAGAGTAAATGACAAGTTGAGGTTATTGGAGATTACTTGGTTCTTGCACTTAGCTAAAAGCTACTCGGTGTTAATATACATCGCTTGCACTTAGCTAAAAGAAAAGTAAAAGATATATTTCAACGTTATTACATCGCTTGCAAGAAATGATATAGATCACGTCTAAGCTAAATAAGGAAGCGATTAGGTTTTAATTGATCTATTTTGCGAACATGTTGGTGGATATATAGTGGATATTTGGGTCAGCCCTACTAAAAGTTCATTGTACTTTAGGTTGATTACACTAGAGTCATTCCTATCTACCCATTTTTTTTATATCTATGTATACCATTATTACTTTTTACTAATTTTTACTTTTTGTTGGGTTATAGACTTATAGTTACCATAAAAATAAATAATATAAGAAATGTAAGAGAATGAAATTTCTGAGAAATTTGTAAATGGCCATTGTCTAATTATGGTATTTTCCGAAAAAATAAACACCATGTATGTTCTTGAGAAATATAACCCATAATTCCGAAAAGTGTCTTTTTATATGGATTTTTTCCTGACGAAAAAAAAAATGGATTTTTTTCTCTCTTTACTATGTTATCTTTTTTTTTGTCATCTGAATTTTTATTAAATGTAACCGATTACAAGATCACATAAGGGTTTATAAACACTAACTCCATAAGCTAACACAACGAAAAAACATCAAAATCTGAAGTGAAGCACAACTTACATAGTCTAACATAAAAGAAGACACCACAAGATATGAACAGAATCGAATACACTCCGATGTTTCTTCCCCGATACTTGACCCAATATTGTTAAGGGAAAGCTGTCGAAAAGTATCGTTACAAGAAGAATGATTCATCAAAGAACATGAACGCTGATTTGTTGGACGGTTTTAAAGCCTTGAACCCATCTTCATTATCTTTCAAGTACCTTGCACGAGATTTGAATTCT
Organism: Draba incana; assembly: GCA_963576765.1. Classification (NCBI taxonomy): domain Eukaryota; kingdom Viridiplantae; phylum Streptophyta; class Magnoliopsida; order Brassicales; family Brassicaceae; genus Draba; species Draba incana. Next base: position 30,066,561 of record OY755217.1, on the reverse strand, counting down.
AACAACTCCACTCAAAAACCGCAAGCCACCACCAAACGACCACCACAAGCCTCCACACGAACACTAAAACCACTATCTCGGGCCCAGAATCTTAGTCAAGAGAAGCATCACCAAAATACACAAATTCAACCCGGTAGTAGCTTATGGACTGAGCACGATTCAATCTTATAAAAAGAGACAAGGAGCCGAACCATCTCGTCTTTGTTAACGCATAGACAAAACCATAGTTTCGGACAGAACTTGATAACTTTTCAAAACTCAAACAACACCGACACATCTAAACCAAACAACACCGACACAAATGATAAGCCCAACAAATCTATCCTACAACCGGGAAAGAACCAGACCTGCACTATGTGTCTAGGGAAGGCGGAGAAATCAACTCACCGAAACTAACCAACGCGGATCTGCAAACACCAACCGGTGAGCCGAACGACAAGCCAAAATCCCGAGACCTCAATGGATCTGAGCTGAGCAATCTCGAGACCTGCTGAGAACGTCGACTAGGAGCCAGATCCACCACCCAAGACCGTGACGAAACCATCCTCTACCCACAGCCCGAGCCATAGCCAAGGGCCTAAACTCTTACCCATAAGAACAAACTTTGAAAGGACCTATAATTAAAATTGACGAAACAGAAACAAAGAAACAACATACACGAGCTCTGACGTCGATGCTGAGAGAGCCACCGGACGCTGGAGCCAAACTCAGAGAAGAAGAAAACTGTAGCAGCGGCGGAATATTGAGAGAGAAAAGAGCGGAATGCTTTTTACTATGTTATCTAATAGCCTTTTTTATGTATTGTAATAATTGTCAAAAGAGGCACGCTAGCTATGTCACACACCACACAAAGCAAAAGCAAAAACAAAATGGAGCACCGAAAGATTAGAGGAAACGGTATAGACATCCACGTGGCGATCCAAGGCCCTTCCGATGGTCCCATAGTTCTCCTCCTCCATGGTTTCCCTGAGCTTTGGTACTCATGGCGTCACCAAATCACCGAACTCGCCGCTCGTGGCTACCGCGCCGTCGCTCCTGACTTACGTGGTTACGGTGACTCTGATGCTCCACCGGAAATCTCTTCCTACACATGTTTCCACATCGTAGGTGACCTAATCACCGTCATATCCGCCTTAACGAAAGAGAAAGTGTTTGTGGTCGGACATGACTGGGGAGCTCTTATTATTATTTTTTTTGAAATGAATGTAAAATTTATTCAAACAAAAAAACCCCGTTTTACATCAAGTGTTACAAATGATTGAAAAAAAATTAATAAAATATGAGACCGACTCTTTGATATTATAAACTTTACGAAAAACTCCTTACTTCAAACCATTTCTCCATAGTTCCTTCGAGTTTTGGAGCGATGCCTCGAATAGAGGAAAGCCGATTCCGCACTTGTTTATCTATGCATTGAGTGAGAAGGTGGGTCGGGGTTGGTTCATCTCCATGCCGACGCCTATTTATCTCTTGCCAAATCCCATGTATTGTTGCTTGGAAAACATACCTTAAGAGGAAGGTTTATTTTCGTGGCTGGCCTGTATTCGATATTAGCTCAACAAGTCTGCTCCATTGCTTAGTGAATCTGGCTTGTAAAAGCCCTTTGGTAAGAGACGTCCACCCTGTTGACGCGTAACGGCACACGAAGAATAAATGATCACGAGATTCCAGAGGATCATGACATAGAGAACATGATGGGTTAGCTCCAACTCTCCATGATAACATACGATCACCCGTAGAGAGGCAATTGTGCATAGCCAACCAAGCAACAAATGAGAACTTCGGGGTTGAGTGAGTGAACCATATACCTTTAGACCACTCGATCTCTGATTTGGGGGTGCGAAGGTGTGTCCACGTCCCTTTGGCATTGAATCTATCTTTGAAAATATCTCCTTTGTGTCTCCACATAGATACATCCTCGTGTTCGACCACTCCTCGAATTCTCAAATCTGCAAGAGCATTTTCGATGTTGTTGAGATGATCTGCCCGGTGGTGTCGTCTTCTCCGATCTTGCAAGGTTGTAGCGACAGTGGCGTGTTCTGGAATTCCCATGTCAATAAAGCCTCTTGCCCCAGTAATCTCTATTAATCTTCCCATATGAGACCATTTGTCATACCAAAGCGAAGTCGATTCTCCATTTTGTATTTCAACCTTATGAAATTCCCTCGCTTTATCTTGATATTTTAAGAGCTTTTGCCACATCCAAGATCCTACATGAGTCTTATCTTTAAGCGACCAAAACGAACCTTTCTTGATAAGATTCATCCGTATCCATTTAGCCCATAAAGAGGAATTACATGAAACAAGCCTCCAAATCAGTTTAAGACAACACACGTCATTTACTTCCTTCAAAGAACGTAACCCCAAACCTCCTTCTTTTAAAGGTAGACAAACATATTCCCAACTGATCTTTGCTTTTCTCGGGTTTAAATCCGGGCCAGACCAGAGAAAAGCCGAGTATAGTTTATCAATTTCTCCGAGACATTCTCTTGGCAACCAAAACGCAGTGAGCCAAAAGTTGGTGATACTTACCAAAACAGACAAATGACAAAAATCGCGTAGTCCAAGAACTGATTTTTGAGCGAATCTTTTCTAGTAAAGGGAGATAGTCTGTTGCCGTCATTCGTTTCGTTACCGAAGGAAGGCCAAGATACCGAACTGGAAGCACACCAATATCAAAAGGAAAGCGGGCCTCCATATCCATTCGAACTCTATTATCTATTCCCGCAAAATTGATCGTTGATTTCTCCATGCTTATTTTAAGTTCTGACATTTTTGCAAAGTCATCAAAAACTCGAATAATCCCTTCAACTGATCTAACATTTCCATCCGTAAAGACGAGAATATCGTCTGCAAAGCTTAGGTGTGTAAGTCCCACATTCTTACACTTTGGATGGTAGCCGACACTCCGTGTTGTTGCGGCCTTATCAAGAAGTTTTGACAACACATTCATGCTTATAACGAAAAGATATGGAGACAGAGCACACCCTTGCCGCAATCCCCTTTCGCTTCTGAAAAAACCACCAAGTTCTCTGTTCACTTGCACTGAGAAGGAAGCTGTCGTTATGCAGAGAGATACCCAATGAATAAACTTTGGTGGAAAATTCATCGCCTCAAGAGTATTCAACAAGAAATGCCACTGAACAGAATCAAACGCTTTCGATATGTCAATCTTTATAGCACAACGAGCTGAGACCGAATCCTTGTGGTAGTCTTTGACCAATTCTGTTGCTAAGAGAAGATTCTCGATCAATAATCTGTCCTTTACAAGCGCCTTATTGATTTAACGCAATGAACTCAGGCAAAATTTCCTTTAACCTGTTTGCGATAAGCTTTGAGATTACCTTGTATAGTACATTGCAACATGAAATAGGTCTATAATCATTCATCTCCTTTGAATCCAACTTCTTAGGTATGAGAGCCAGAATTGTAGTATTGATCCCCTTAGGAAGGAAACCTTTTTCAAAAAAAGATTTAACAGCCACTGTGACTGGGGAGCTCTTATTGCATGGTATCTAAGTCTTTTCCGACCAGATAAAGTCAAAGCTTTAGTAAACGTTAGTGTTCCTTTCTCTTTTCTTCGTCCAACTGATCCTACCGTGAAACCAGTAGATGGTATGCGTAAGTTCTACGGCGATGATTACTATGTTTCTAGGTTTCAGGTTCGTTCAGTTTCCATACTTTACTTCCTTTATTCTTTTTAATGAACAAGATTAGGCCACATAGGTTCAATTTTAGTTAGTTTATTAATTATTCAATTTTTTTTGGTTAGTTGACAACTTAGCCCATGTTGTTATTTGTAAGTTTACAAGCTATGTCACATGCATTTTTTTAAATTACATATAGTGGAATAACTTGGCTTCCAATAAATGTAATAGAAACAACTGAATCTTTTGGTTGAATCGATTTGAAGTATATTGAAATTAGCCACGTCCTCGGTTTTGGCATTTACCGGTGTTGAAAGATGCTTGCATGATGCATCTCCTTAACTTTGATGGACGGTGGTGTTTACTTCCTATGGCTTGTGTAGGAATGGTTTGATAGGGTTTTGACGGTTTGGAAAATTGTAGGAAGAGGGAGAGATAGAAGCGGAGATTTCAGAGGTTGGGATAGAGAGAGCATTAAAGAAGTTTCTTACGTTTAGAACACCTGGACCACTTATTCTGCCGAAAGACAAAAGTTTTTGGGGATCTAAAGAAGATTCTGTCCCTCTACCTTCTTGGTTATCCGAAGAAGACGTTGCTTACTATGTTACAAAGTTTGAAGAGAAAGGTTTCTCTGGTGGAGTCAATTTCTACCGTAATTTTAACCGGTAAATTCTCTAGCTTTATTTTTCTTTAGGTTGGTCTACTAGTCGGTAATGGCGAGGGAACGAGTAATTTTGGTATTTTAAACTACTACCTGATGTATACTCATTACAATACAGACGGGAAATTTGGGTAAGAGTAATCAAATTAGTACTACATTGGTACTATTGATGGAGGTCGAAGGATGATGTTGTGTTTTTATAATAATGTGCATGTATAGGTTAATTGAGGAAATGTTTTTTAATGGCAGGAACAATGAGTTGTTGGGTCCATGGGTGGGATGCAAAATCCAAGTACCTACAAAGTTTGTGATAGGGGATTTGGACCTGGTCTACCATATGCTGGGTGTGAAGGAATACATACACGGTCCCAAGTTTAAGGAAGACGTGCCTTTGCTCGAAGAGCCAGCTGTGGTCATGGAGGGAGTGGCTCACTTCATTAACCAAGAGAAGCCGCAAGAGATCCTCCAAATTATCGTCGATTTCATCTCCAAATTCTAATCTTATCTTCTTCAAGCCATTTTCTAATTTGAATACGTGAAGCGTGCATAATAAGAAGAATTTATGGCTGTATGTATCATAAAGTTGGATGTGTGACATTATTGTTATAAGGTAAAAACAACAATGGCTACTCCGACAATAACAGCAACCTCGAGAGCCCCTTGGTCCAAGGATCTCAGTCTTAGGTCAAGTGATATGCAAAGAAGGTAACAAAGTATTCATTTGAGTATAGAGAAATATATTTGCTTTGTTTCTTGTATGGGTGGCTAAATTGACCTAAAGGATAATAAAGGAAGAAAGTCAAAATTGTGTTCAGAATGAAAAAAAGTATTTATACAGCTAACAGAAACAGTAACAGAGGTTTGACACAAAATGCTAAAACTTCTCAGTTTATTGAACCAGAAAATGTAAAATGATAATTGATAGGCCTTTTGCTACATTTGGTTTAGTGAGATGCAGAAGCAACTTCCTCGCAGTTTTCTGATCCAGAATCTCCTTGAGAGAGACTTGGTGGTTTGGGAGTGAGGCCTAATATCTTGAACATAAGCTGATCAGCATCAAAATCATTGTTAGGAGTGGTTAAAAGCTTCTCTCCGGTAAAGATGGAGTTAGCTCCAGCAAGGAAACACAACGCCTGCTCAGGCATCGAGAACCGGACTCTACCCGCTGATAACCTCACCATTGCTTTCGGCATCACTATACGTGCTGTTGCAATCATCCTGACCATCTCCCATATCTCAACCGGCTGCAACAAAAACAAATCTCTTTAAAATGTCACATATGGAACCCAAAATTCTTATTGAGAGTAGCACTATATACCTTCTGATCTTCGAGAGGTGTGCCTTTAACCGCAAGTAGTGCGTTAATGGGAACACTCTCAGGGTGAGAAGGAAGCGTTGCTAGTGTGTGCAATAAACCAACTCGGTCTTCCTCCGCCTCTCCAAGCCCTATTATTCCGCCTGTTAATAGAGAAAAGGAAGCTTAGTTACAACTTTCAATGACCGAGACCGAGATGGGATCCAGTACAGATTTTATTTGTTCCTTTGTTGTGTAAATCCAAAATTACCTGAACAGACATTGATTCCAGCTTCACGAACATGTTTGAGAGTTTCAAGACGTTCGTCGTAACTTCTAGTAGTGATGATGTTTGGGTAGTACTCTCTTGAAGTATCAAGATTATGGTTATAAGCAGTGAGTCCAGCATTTTTGAGCTCTAAAGCTTGTTGCTTCTCCAACATACCCAATGTGCAACAAACCTCCATCCCCATCTCTCTGTTTTTACAGTGACAAAACGGAAAACTCAGCAACTAAGTATAGACAGATGTATCAGTCAAACTCAACACCATGTTCATTCTTCTCATAGATTCAAGCAACTTTGGAGGATCACTTACAAACGTAAATAATAAGCGCGCACCTTATTTCTTTGACATAGTCAAGAATCTGGTTGAAGTTGGTTTTCCGTCCTACTGTGTCTCGCCACGCAGCACCCATGCAAAAACGTGTGCTTCCGGCTTCTTTTGCCTAACAATTAGATGAGATTGCATCATTAGCTTCAAATTTTCAAACTTTCTAGTTATTATAATTAAAATGGCGGTGGCAACAAAATCCCATTAGGATCATTTTCTTGTTGATACATTCGTCCTAAGAAACCCGAAAAAGACATAACGGAAAAAGGAATTAACTCGGAAAACCGCTAACCTTAATTGCTGCATCAATAACAAGATCCTTGGACATTAGCCTTTGAGCTTTCACTCCAGTGGTATATCTTGAAGACTGAGGACAATATGAACAGTCCTCACTACACCCACCAGTCTTAACAGAGAGTAGAGTACATTGCTGTACCTCCCTGAAGTTATGAGCATGCCTATGAACCTGAGCCTGAAACCACATCATCATCATCAAGTCAACTTCTAGTCTCAAAGTCAACATTTTCATCTCATTCCACATTCCTGGAGTTTAAGCTAAATGAGTTTACCATCCAAACTTTAAAGCATCTGGGTTAACTTAAATCTAGAAAATCTGACAAATTACTCTAATTTTTTCCCCAGAAATCTATAGATTTCAAATTCGATTTGTAAATTAGAAAGCTAGACCAATGAAAGCAAAAGGGATTAGAAAGATTACTCCGTGGAAGAGAAGATCAAGAACTGGAGAATCATAAACAGCTTTGATTTCATCTTTGGTCCAGTCATTTCTTGGTCCATCTCTAATCGTCCTTTCAGCTTCAACCGACGAAGCAGAAGAGTAAGAACAGCAAGAAACCAATCGCAATGGTCTCAGATTAGATCGAAACACCGATCGAGTAAGCATCATTTTCTCTCGCTCAGAAAAAAAATGGAATCAGAACAACGAGAAAATTTTGATTTTCCGAGTGATAGAGAGATTTTTTTCACTCCACTACCTAACCTAACAAAAGCCACCGTTGCGATTTCCGCCTCATTGTGGGTCCCATTACAAAGAATATACACAGTAGTATTTTTTTTAAAGACAAGGATAAAAACACACAAGGGCTTGTAATGAAAGCCCATATTCGCTCCGTCAAGCTCTAAAACGCCGTCGTTTCAGTTCCTGAATTTAAAGAATTAACCTTATAAAAATATGGTGGCTAACCAAAAGCAGGGATTTTTTTTTGTAGTTTATAGTTTATACCCATTTTGGTGAGTTTATAGATTATAGTTTTTTTATGCTTATAGACCGAAATGGCGAAATCAGAAAGACTATGTGTGGACTATATACCACTAGGGATGTCAAATGGACACAAGCCCGCGGGCATGACCCGTTACAGATCATTGCGGGGCGGGTATGGACATGTTTTTATTTGTCCAATATTTTGCGGGCTAGCGGGTCGGGCAATTTATGCGCTGCGGGTAATGCGGGTCGGACAGGCGCGGGTTAGCGGGTGAAGCGGGTAGACCGCAAACTTTCTTCATTAAACGTTGCCGCTGTGTAACCTGTGTTGACCTAATTTGTTCTTCATTAAACGATGATGATTTTTTATCGTGAGATGGCTTTTGGGACATCAAATCGTGACCTTTGATTCAAACTTAACACCCTCTAATGATGTTGATCGTCAGATTTTTTTAAAAGAAAAACCGTGGCCTTTGATTGAAAATTAAAACCTTTTAATTAAAGTAGAGAGTCTTACTTGTTGATGTGTGAAGTTTTAAACCCAAATAAAACTGCAAGTGCACAGACAATCGCAGTAGTATAAAAGGTATCGAATCCACAGAGACCAAGGTTACACTATGAAACTATAGATTTTGATTTAAAGCTAAGATAAAATATGGGTTTTGATTTTCGTAACAAGCAACAGCAAATAATCAAACGATGTAAATTCAATAAAGAAAAGCACTAGATTAAGGTCATTCGCCGGTGACTTCGGATTAAGGACTGAGTAATCTATTTAAGATTCAATTAAGCGCAGCCTAGAACTCGAACATAAATGTAATATTGCCCCACTGTCGTGATGCATCAATATCTTTATCTAACATCCTAAATGCCTAAACTGTCGTTTGGATTCAGCGATGAAGACAAGCAATAATGGATTGGTTCAATTTGTTCACAATTGATGGTAACAATCAACTGTCGTTGGTTACACACCAATTGCTCACCAATAGTTTATCTAGCAACCTAGAGCACTGTCGTGAATAAGTTTAACTTGAATTCATAGACTAGGTGATCAAAATAGTCTATGCAATACGAATCCCAATTGATGAAGACAAATGATAACATTCCTATTTGGCTCAGTCACTATAATCCTAATTCACCATTGAAATTCCCTAACCTAGCTAATGGACTACTTAAGCATGGAGAATAAAAATGCAGCAATCAACGAGAGAGAATTCATAATGATAATAAAAGAGATAAGGGATTTAGAATTCTTCTCAATAGATGTTGTGGAATGATTCTCCAAATGTCAGAAGCAAATCCAAGGAATGAGAATCGATAAAAATCTCCAAAAAGGTCTCTAAAGAAACGTCAAAAGAAAACTCTCTCAAAAGAAATGTTTCAGGACCCCCCTTTTAGGAGGTGGCTGCCTCTTATTTATACTAAAATTAGGGCAAAATCGGGTCTGGCAATGGGACCGGTCGGTCTGGTAATGGGACTGGTCGGTCCCGATTCCAGGGAGCTTTTGGAGCTTCGGACCTTTAGTGAGCAGGTGCTCACTTCAAACCGAGCAGGTGCTCGGTTTTGAAAAACGCCATCTTTTCTCCAGATTCGTACCTTTTGCTCCAATGACCCCCCATGACTCCAATCCATGCATGAGAGCCTCCTAGAACCTGCAAAGACACAAAATAAACTAGAAAAAACCAAAAAGACTAAAGAAACGATAAATAAAAGAGACCAAAATACTAATATATCAATTCCCCCGGACTTAGATCTTTGTTTGTCCTCAAACAAACTCGGAAATAAGTAAAGGAGAAAGGTTTGAAAACGCGGATGGAATTCACTTGCTTGTTGGAAAGAGTTCAGACTTCATACTTTCGTCATCAGGCCTTAGAACATGTATCATAGTCAACCATAGGGTTCATAACCTAACTTAATCACCCACAACCCATCAAAACGTCGGTATCCACAATATCATCTCTTAAATAGGATTAATGAAAATGAAGTACAGTGATCTTACCCAAGGAGGATCGTTTCAAGGGGTGCCAACTTTTTCTAACCAAGACCCTCTCCTGTATACTCTTTTTCTCAACTCAAATCCTCTCTTAAAATGATTAAATGCTTGATAAAGTTTTTTTTTTTTTTTTTTTTTTTTTTTTTTTTTTTTTTTATAGTGGGACGGATCGAAATGAGACCGCGAAGAGATACGAGTTTACGCATCATCCCCTGGCTCACCTCGAAACTTGCAGTTTCCCCTTTTTATTTATTTATTTATTTATTTTTTTTTATTATTATTTTTTTTATGTATTTTTTATGGGACGATTCGAAATGAGGTCGCAAAGGAGATACGAGTTTACGCATCATCCCCTGGTTCACTCCGAATCTTTTAGTTTCCCTTGCAACATGCCTTCCGCGAGTCCCAAAAGATACACGGGCTTAATCGCGTAGTCCCTTGGGCCACTTGGACATGTTGCTTTGATAGAGGAGAGGAGAGTTAGAGAGTAAAGAGCTTACGTGGTGGAGAGTTGCGGTGTCTCATACGGTTCGAAAGAAGTCTTGCCCAATGAACATCAAACCCTTGAAAAAGAAATTAAAAGTCAAGATTAACCAAATAATGACTTGAGACGATATTGGATCCACCTAATTCTCGATGAATATGGGCTTTGGGTAAAAATTTATCCACCCATAACCTTTCATATACAGAGCTTTAGCCAAACAAGTCATGCAAGTAATCCCTAGTCCAAACATAATTCCAATAGATCAAGATCCTAATTCCCAAAACTCGATAAAATTCAAAAACAGACTCAATAAAAACCAAATAAAACAGATAATAAACCGCTCCCCCGGACTTAAATCACACCGTCTCCGGTGTGAAAAAGTTCAAGAGATTGACGACACAAGAAAAAAAACAGAAACAAAGACAAAAATGGATAAAACAATGATGGTAGAGGGTGAAAGAGATATCACCGAGTGGAAGCTTGGAGCTTGATGGAGATGAAGTTTGATGGAGATTGGTGATAGAGGGGAGCTCGATCGTGATGAGTAGAAAAGAGGTGGGAGGCGGGTCTGCAAAAAGAAAGTGGTAAGAAGTTAGTAAAATTTTTAGGTTTTAAAGGGTTTTTTTTTTTTTTTTTTTTTTTTAGAGGGAAAAGGAAAGTCGGATTGGTTGCTCGGGCACAGGACCGACCGGTCCCGATACTGGATCGGTCGGTCTCATTTCCAGAGACTTATCGTGTGTTGATCCGCGCGTGAGAACAGTCGGTCCGGCATTCGGAACGATCGGTCCATCGTCTGCTCTGGATCGACCGGTCGTCCTGGGGGATCGACCGGTCTCATTTCCAGAGACTTGGCCGAGTCTCTTGACTGCTCTGGATCGACCGGTCTCTCTATGGGATCGACCGGTCTCATTTCCAAAGACTTAATCCGGGCTTTTTCCGAAACTGAGCAGGTGCTCAAAAGAGATTCCTTCACCATTTTTTTTTTTAGAATTCAAATACTGAAAACACAAGTAAAATGTTAGTGATAAAAGGAATTTAAAACTAAATTATGTACAAAAAATCTTACCGATGGGTTGCCTCCCATCAAGCGCTTGTTTAAAGTCGTTAGCTCGACTTTGTAGACCATCTAGGCTCAAGGAGAATCCATGTGAGGATTATAAACTTTCTTGTCCGGATCAGGGCTCGGTGGAGGTGGGTTGAGACGTGGTCGATTTGCTCTTTGATCGCTTATATTTAGTTTCAGAACCTTGCTTAGCATACTATCCATAGCTGCTTGACCTTTCTCATTAAACTCCGGAGTAATGATAGCTTTGACCTTAGAGAAAGGCCTAGACATACCCTTGCTCTTCAGCTTATACTCGATTGTGTCTCCAACGCACCTCTGTGGTGTCAAGGTTATAAGCGAACTTGTAATACCCTTCTCACGCTTTGCTTTGTCCCGCTTGTTAACTTTCTTAGGCTTCCTTTCATAAGAACGAGTGTTTCCATCCAAGACTTCATTACACTCATTCTTATGGCAAAGTGCTGCAGCTGGCAAGACGCTTACCTTCCCTGTTACATCGTCTATGGCAACACAAGAGCCATGTTTGCTGCCACCATTGGCTGAAATGGCGTTGTAAGAAATCCACTTGTCGATGTTAGAGAAAACTATCCTTCCGTTTGGTAAGTCAACAACTGCACCCGCTGTCGCAAGGAAAGGTCTCCCCAGAATCAAGGGCATGTATGAACCATTGTTCATCTCCACAACCTGAAAATCAGTCGGGATCAAGCAATCCCCAATCTGGATATCCAAATTCTCAATTAATCCTTGTGAAGTTCTTACTGAGGCATCCGCAAACCTAATAGACATCTGAGAAGTCTTTATATCAATAATACCCAAGGATGCCGCAATATCTCTCGACATGAGGTTGACACTAGACCCGGAATCGCATAGAGAGTCTTCAAAGTCAATTCCAAATATGGAACATGGAACAACAAACTTCCCTGGATCCTCTAGCTTAGGTAATACCCTCAATGGTGGTGGTGTACTCCTTGCTTGTGCAAAGATTGCCTTAATCTCCTCTCGATTCTCTCTCTGATCTCTAGGTGGAACTGGGTAAGGGACTGGGGGTTTGTAGACACGCGACTGAACCTTACCAACAAGCTTATTCGGCTGAAGCACTGTAGAAGATGGTCCAGCAACCTCTTCATCCTTTTTCTCTCTTGGAGCAGGTGCTCGATGCCTTGCGAGCAGGTGCTCGACAGACTTTTCTGGGCAGTTTTCAGCCGCTGTCCCCACAATCAGTGGAAGAGTTCTTCCACTTCCCAGCATGATGGTGTTCACAAACTCTCTAGGGCTCGCAACTGGTTTACCTGGCAGCACTCCTTGTGGACTCTTGACTGCCTCGGCGGTTTGAGCGACCTGAATCTCAAGCTTCTTCACATGATTGCAAATAGCTTCAAACTTACTGTTGAGATCATTGTACATGCTGCCCACCTTGACACTGATCTCATTAGCAGATTTCTGCTGGCTGAGTAAAGCCAACTGCATAAGGGACTTCAGTTCGTCTTGAGAGTTAGATGCATGAGCTTGAAAGCTTTGATTCTGCACATAGTCTTTACCCACATAGTTCACCTCAACATATTGCTCATTTTCTTTGTTCTCACAAAGCCTGAAGCTTCTCTGATTTCTCTTCAACAACATGTTCACTTTCGCTGTCAGCTCATCAATCTTCTGTGACTCAACACTGCTGACATGTACATGCTCATTATAGTCGTGGCATCGACTCCTGGAACTTGCAGCCAAGTTCTCTATCAATTGATATGCTCCTTCCTTGGTCTTGGTCATAAAATTACCATTACTCGCAGCATTCAAAGTGTTCCTATGATCACGATCAACACCATCGTAGAAGATACCCAGCAAATTTTCATCGGTAAACCCATGGTGTGGACATTCCCTCTTGTACTCCTTGAACCGTTCCCATGCCTCACAAAAGGACTCTCCTGAATGTTGCTGAAACGTGGAGATCTTGTTCCTTAGACCCGCGGTCATGGTTTTGGTGTAGAAGTGGTCCAAGAACGCTGCTCTACATTGTGGCCAAGTCGTGATGGATCCAGCTGGTAGCGACTTAAGCCAACGTGAAGCTTTGTCTGCGAGTGAGAAAGGGAAAAGCTTGCACTTCAAGAAATCCGGGTTCATCCCATTAGAGCTCGTCGTGGAGCAAATCTCCTCGAAGTTCTCTATATGGTCCATCGGAATTTCAGCAGGCAATCTATGGAACAAATGCTGCTTAACCAGCGATATCAACTGCGGTTTGATCTCATAATCATTCTGGTCAACAGGAGGGGGAACTATAGCAGCTCGGTTCTGGTAGAAAGCATGGGGATTGTCCATATCCCCAATGGTACGCTGCTGCTCACGCGCACACTGTTGCATTTGAGCCATTTGTTGTTCAAGCCTCCGAATAGCAGCGGCTACATGACCGTTTGCAGCTCGGTCGTCTGTTTCGTCACCCATGTTGGCTGAAACACCTGAAACACACACAAAAGAAAAACAAAGCAAAATTAGCAAAATTCTTAGACTATAAATAAAATCAAATCTCAAAGGTAACGCAATTGGTCCCCGGCAACGGCGCCAAAAACTTGATGTGTGAAGTTTTAAACCCAAATAAAACTGCAAGTGCACAGACAATCGCAGTAGTATAAAAGGTATCGAATCCACAGAGACCAAGGTTACACTATGAAACTATAGATTTTGATTTAAAGCTAAGATAAAATATGGGTTTTGATTTTCGTAACAAGCAACAGCAAATAATCAAACGATGTAAATTCAATAAAGAAAAGCACTAGATTAAGGTCATTCGCCGGTGACTTCGGATTAAGGACTGAGCAATCTATTTAGGATTCAATTAAGCGCAGCCTAGAACTCGAACATAAATGTAATATTGTCCCACTGTCGTGATGCATCAATATCTTTATCTAACACCCTAAATGCCTAAACTGTCGTTTGGATTCAGCGATGAAGACAAGCAATAATGGATTGGTTCAATTTGTTCACAATTGATGGTAACAATCAACTGTCGTTGGTTACACACCAATTGCTCACCAATAGTTTATCTAGCAACCTAGAGCACTGTCGTGAATAAGTTTAACTTGAATTCATAGACTAGGTGATCAAAATAGTCTATGCAATACGAATCCCAATTGATGAAGACAAATGATAACATTCCTATTTGGCTCAGTCACTATAATCCTAATTCACCATTGAAATTCCCTAACCTAGCTAATGGACTACTCAAGCATGGAGAATAAAAACGCAGCAATCAACGAGAGAGAATTCATAATGATAATAAAAGAGATAAGGGATTTAGAATTCTTCTCAATAGATGTTGTGGAATGATTCTCCAAATGTCAGAAGCAAATCCAAGGAATGAGAATCGATAAAAATCTCCAAAAAAGTCTCTAAAGAAACGTCAAAAGAAAACTCTCTCAAAAGAAATGTTTCAGGACCCCCCTTTTAGGAGGTGGCTGCCTCTTATTTATACTAAAATTAGGGCAAAATCGGGTCTGGCAATGGGACCGGTCGGTCTGGTAATGGGACTGGTCGGTCCCGATTCCAGGGAGCTTTTGGAGCTTCGGACCTTTAGTGAGCAGGTGCTCACTTCAAACCGAGCAGGTGCTCGGTTTTGAAAAACGCCATCTTTTCTCCAGATTCGTACCTTTTGCTCCAATGACCCCCCATGACTCCAATCCATGCATGAGAGCCTCCTAGAACCTGCAAAGACACAAAATAAACTAGAAAAAACCAAAAAGACTAAAGAAACGATAAATAAAAGAGACCAAAATACTAATATATCACTTGTTAAGAAACCTAGATATGAATTCATGTTATAAATAGAAACAGAGTCTACCCCTAAACAGAGCAGACCTTAGTACCTTACGACTACGAGTTACGATCACCGGACTCCATAGCTCAGCTTCTTCTTCGACGATAATACAAAACTAACGATCACCGAACTCAATAGCTCAGCTTCATCTTCGAATCTTAGCGATGGTAAGTTGATCAAATTATCTCAGAGTTTGTTGATTTTTTTGTGTTATTTGATTTCGATTTGTTTGACTTATAAAATCATGATTTTACTCTTGAATGTCTTTATTTAAGATGGCTTAATAAAAGTCGGTACTTACAATCTCTACTAGTCACAATTTTTTCTCTTGATTTGGATATTTTGATTTTTTTACTGATCATTCTTTTGAATTTTGTACACGATTCTTAGGATCCCAGAAACTCGAGCTCGATAGATTTGGAATCTCAGCGACTTAATGACGAGTTACAAGCTGAAGAAGAGTATATGGCGTATGTTGGAACAGAACCTACTGCAGGATCGTCGAAGTCTACCCAAAGAACTAGCATTGAGATTGAAGATGATGAAGAGGATGATGATAAAGGAAAGAAACCGAAATCGAAGAGAAAGAAGACATCACCTGTGTGGGAAGATTTCAAGGTGGTTACTAAGACTGACAAGAAGGGAAACAAAGTAAAAAGGGCAGAGTGCATCCATTGCAAGGAAGATTATGCGTATAATTCTCACACTCACGGTACGAATACTTATAAACGTCATATTCGCAGTTGCACCAAGAAGCCGAAAACTGATATTGGTAAAGTGATGATTAATGCTGAAGCAAAATTGCAAGCTAGGAAGATAGATCATATGGTTTTTCGGGATATGGTAGCTATGACTATTATTCAGCATAATCTGCCTTTTGCTTACGTTGAATATGAGAGAGTTAGATCTGTGTGGAAGTATTTGAATGCAGATGTCAAGTTCATTAGTCGGAACACAGCAGCAACAGATGTTAACAAGTTTTACGAAAATGAGGCAGAGAAGTTGAAAAGAGAACTTGTTGATCTTCCTGGAAGAATCTGTTTTACCTCTGATTTGTGGACTGCTACGACTCAAGAGGGTTATATGTGCTTGACTGCGCATTATGTTGACAACAATTGGAGATTGAACAATAAGATTCTAACGTTTTGTGCTTTACCGCCTCCACATACGGGTATGAATTTAGCAATGAAGCTTCTAGATGAATTGGAGGAATGGGGAATTGCTAAAAAAGTTTTCTCCTTCACGTTAGATAATGCTACCAACAATGATTCCATGCAGGATATTTTGAAATCACAGCTTAGGTTAAGGAATGATTTGTTGTGTAAAGGGGAGTTCTTTCATGTGAGATGCTTAGCTCATATTCTTAATCTTATTGTCCAAGACGGATTGAAAGTCATTAAAGATTCTTTGGATAAGATCAGGGATAGTATTAAGTATGTTAAAGCCTCTGAGTCTCGTGAGCAACTATTTGAGAGATGTGTAGAGATAGTTGGTTTAGAAGTGAAGGCTGGTTTGATACTAGATGTGAAAACTCGGTGGAATTCAACATTTCACATGCTAGATAGGGCTATCAAGTATCGAGCTGCTTTTAGTAATCTCAAAGTGATTGATGCGAGAAACTACGATAGTCTCCCTTCTGAAGATGAGTGGAAACGAATGAAGGAGATGTGTGATTTTTTGGAGCCATTTGATAAGATTACACGTCTTATGTCAGGAGCCACTTATCCAACTTCAAACTTGTATTTTATGCAAGTTTGGAAGATAAAATGTTGGTTGAAAGGTAATGAGTTTAATAGAGATAAGATTATCAGAGATATGATTATCGCTATGACAGCGAAGTTTGAAAAGTATTGGGAAGAATATAGTGATGTTCTTGCAATGGCGGCAGTTTTTGATCCGAGGTTTAAGTTAATGATTGCGGAATTTTGTTTTTCAAAGCTAGATCCGAGTTCATGTCAGGAAAAGTTGGTCCATTTAAGAGGTAAACTACGTGTTTTATTTGAAGCATATGAGAGCAAGTCCAAATCAGTTTCCAATTCTTCAAAGACGCGTGAAACCGTTCGAGATGTTGGTGATAAAGTACAAGGAGGAATTTTCGAAAATTACGGGGTTTGTTTCTCTCTTTTTTTAATTCTGTTAATAATACGAATATTTGAAGACATATATGGTTGGAAAGACCGAGAGAGTCGTTGTGGCTGCAGAGTCCATTCTTGTTTCATAATTTATTAGACGGCTGCATGAGTGTAATAATGTGCATGAGTTTGCAAGTCTTATTTTGTTAGACGTCTGCATTGGTCCATTTACACTAAATGATTTCCTTGAATTGTATTTTAATGTAATAGTGTGCATGTGTTTTAGGATTGTAGAAGTGTGCATGTGTTTTAAATTTTCAGAATTTTCAGAATTATATTACACTTTTGTAGGAATATGTATTCTATTTTATATACCTTTTTGTTTATAATTACAGGATTTTTTCGCCTTTCGCAAAACCAATGTTGTTGTAAGTGGAAAGTCTTCTTTGGAAGTCTATCTTGAAGAACCGCCGTTGGACTTTAACACTTTTGCAAGTATGGATATATTGCAATATTGGAAAGATAACTCTCCACGCTATGGAGAATTGGTTTTGATGGCTTGTGATCTTCTAAGCATTCCTATCACAACCGTAGCTTTCGAATCATCTTTTAGCATTGGAGCTCGAGTTTTGAACAAGTATAGAAGTCGTCTTCTTCCGAAACACGTTCAAGCCCTAATCTGCAGTCGTAATTGGTTAAAGGGTTTTGAAGCATATGAAAATGGTAAATATAAAATTTCTTCTAAATTTTTCATTATTAGACAACTTAATTTTTACTATATTAATTGTTACTTTATTTGATATATGCAGAGGAGGATGAAAAATTTGATGAAGATGATGACACACTCCCGACATTCGAGGAGATTGTTGAAGAAGAATCTTGATCTTAATTTTTGGTTTTATTAATTATTTTATCTAGGTTTTGAAGTTTTATTTCTGAAATTTTTGCTCAGATCTTGGTTTTTGACAATGGTTATTGGATTTTTAGAATTTATGTTTGCAGTCTAAACAATAATAGATTTTCATAATATTTTTTTTGTTATTTTATTGTCTTAATATTTAAGTTATCATTAATTATGTTTGTGTTTATGTTCATGATCATATGCCCGCGGGCCGGACCGCTAAACCCGCTAAGCTTGCCGGACGGACATGGATACACATATTTTAGTCCGTGGGTCAAGCGGGCCGGCCCGCTACTGTCCAATTAAAAAAAAAAACCGCAGGCTTGTCCACACGGACGCGGGCCGACCCGTTTGACACCCCTATATACCACCCAAAACTTCACAATCACCCTTACCTGATTGGTCTGTCAGATTTTGCCAATGCACGTGTTCGTCAAAGAGACTGATAAGGAAACAAATGTGTATTGTTCCTTTATTTTACTTTTATGTTGAAAATTAGGTACATATTATTTTGGCAATAAATGTGAAAACTGTATTCACCATACATTGAACAGAAAATTTTGATTTACAAATAAAATACAAATTTCAAACTTTAAGCGCCCATTTTAAAAAAAAAAAGGGAACGGAAACTCATAATAAGCTGGATTTTTGTTTTGGTGAATATAATAAGCTGGATTTTGAAAACAGGTAATTAATTTCCATAAATAACTACTAGTATCCATCCAATAATGTAATTGTCATCATCATCATTTTTGTATGAATATTTTATAAATAAAACTCAAGAAATTTGTGTTCATTATAATCAACCAAAATAAGCATTGTCACTCACTAGTACTGTCATTAACATTACAACTCAATTTTTTAGATTACCAAAAAAATAAAATAAAAAAACATTACAATTCATTTTCGTTTTGTTTTAAAAGTAATGTAAACTAGGTGATCGATCCGCACCGTGTGCGGGTATGAATTTATTTTAGAGAATAGTTTAATTTTATCATTTAATAACACGATTATATTGTTTATTAGAATTAATTATACATGTGTTCAGTTTTAAATTTATATGTATTTAAGATATTAATATTATAGGTAACATTTTCTGAAGATGGTGAAGAAGAAGAGGAATCCTACAAAAATATAAAAATAATTTATTGTGAATACTTGAAACTTCTTAGAGTGAAGTTTAGGACCAGTAACTGAGATAGATGTGGAGTCTACTTATAAAGACTTATAAGCAAACTCGGTCTTATGTCTTAATCTTGTCAAATGTCAGTGATTCCAAAATACAAACCACTCCATAGATCTCTCTATGAGATAGATAGTTTGTGAGGAATATTGATAAAAAAGACTTCTTCATACTATTCTTCTACTCTTTGAAGTATGTTTGCGTATACTTGAATCAACCTTTTTTGGCAAAGGCAATTGATATTTAAAATTTGAGTTGTATAAACATTAATTGTTGTAACAAAGTGAGGTTTTTCTTTATATGACGTGAATCAACAACGTTATCCATATGACGTGAAGGCTAATTTTTTTATATGCTTCCAAAGTGAAGTGAAGGAAAATTATTTTTCTTTCATGATCTCATATTTTTTAGCCTTGGATATTGATGTTAATCTTATTTGCTACGGTTTGATAAGCCAATATTATATACAATTAATCTCCACGATATTCTTTATAAATTTAATTGCTCTTTTTCTCGTGAAATATATAGGATCTCAAAAGTTAAAATTCTCTATGATCTTCTCTAATCTTAGAGACTCATTTCCGGAAGGCTCTAGCTTTGACTGTTGGTCCACCCCTGACCAAAAGGGATGACCCGTGATTTGACACCTACTTCTTGTATTTTTTTTTTTTGCTTATGATAGCTTGCTCTTTCCTCCTGTTTCAAAGCTTTCTCCAACTATGATCAAAACAAACACAAACACAAACATAGCCACGTAAATTACATCTGGGTTTTATCAAGTTTTGATTTCCTCTGTACGTTGAGATTTTTTTGTCATTGCATTTTCTTACTTATTATGACATTTTAAATATGTAAAATTCAACAGATAATTGATGGTCATCCAATGTTACCTCCATCCCAGATCTACTATTGTTCTCTTGCACATCAATCAACACATTCACACGAGATTAGTATACAGAAATTAAAGAGCCAAAGATTAAAACATTATAAAATTTTAAAAATAAAGTAAAATTCAAAATGTTTGAGATGTAATGTGTTGAGCATGACACTCATTATATAGTGAATGGGTGTACTCATTTATGTTAGGTTAAGAGAGAAATATATTGGAAAAAACGATGAATGTTTATCTCAAAGGAAATTGGTAATTATGATATTTTGTTTGTTTTTAGGAATATTCCGTGGAAAATATTTGCTTAAGATTGCAATCTTGAATTTATTTGGTATGGAAGATTTTATGGCGTATACCACACAAAAAAATGTTATGATTTGGTATTTTGTTTTAAATGGGTAGCTAATATGGATTGTAATCTTCAATTTATTGTTGTGGAAGATATCAATTATACTAAAAATGTACGTTTTTAACCGAAGAAAATAAAACATAAATATTTTAATTGGCTAATCTTTACAAAAACAACTATATCTTAACAAATATATTTTCCAGTTTAAAAAGTTATGTATTACATAATAAGAGAAAATTGGATTAAAAGGTCTTCTAAATTTTAATTTGTCCATCTACACCTTTATTTGATATTACCAAAATTTGCCACAATTACACTTTTAATATAAATAATTGTTGGGGTTGGTATTCACCCCCTTAGCATTAACACTCCAAGTCTAAGCATCTGAAGAAATGGCCCTCCGGGTTCTTGAAAAGGAAGGCATAGCGTCGCCTAAGTCCTCTTGCGAAGCAAAAGGAGAAATCATGGAGGTTGTCTGGACGAAATGAGAGACCATCCTAGACTTGACGGATGAAGGTGTGTTCGGGTCGCCGAAGCCGACCACGGCCTCGCGTGGTCCGACCGACCATAGCTTCGGCCTGGAGGACCGACCGAACGCTTCGGCCCATGGAGCGACCACAACCTCGGCCCGTGGAGCGACCGATCGTGGCTTCGGTCCAACTCCTGACCACGGCCTTCTCTGGATTGCCGACCACGCTTTCGGCCCAATACATTCTTCGGTCCACTAGCATTAAGGTGGTCCGGTCCAGACAACAAAGCCCACAGCATTGACGCAGTCGACCCAAGCGAGGTGAATCCGCAGGGACTTAGGAGACGGAGCCGACTTAGCTTAGACTATATATATGTACTTGTACAAACCCTAAGAGGGGGGATCCGCAATTTTCAATACGCAAACTTGTACTCAAAGCTGTTCTGAGCAATAAACAATCTCTTTACATCTTTCTTGGCCCTAGCTTACCATAGAAATCTTACAAGCTTCCCTAGAACTCTTACAAATTCTAGTTGTGTTGGTTTCGACCCCCACAATTTGGCGCCGACTAAGGGGACAAACTGCAGATTTCTGACACTCAAGAGTTAGGGTTTTCATCACACGATCACGATGTCAAGCAACACCATGAGCAACGAAGGATCTTCGTCTCACCAGCACGACGAAGACAGAAGCAACTCCACGGAGAACACGGTGCCTCCCGCTCCTAACGCCGCAATTGACCTCACACAGATCAAGCAGATGCTTGAGACTCTGGTGAAGAAGACTGACGATACGGCCAGCGAGCTGCAATCGCTCAAGAAGAGGAAGCGCAGAAGGTCCCGTGTCCGTCCGACGCGCCTCAGATTCAATACACCGCGAGCTACTCGGAGGGGTCAACACGAGGAGCTGCCACCTCAGACCGATCGCTCGGATCCGGAGGATCTGCCTCCACCACCGCCTCGTCGGGATTTCGATCCGACTCCTGAGCGTGTGATCGAGGAGTCAGACGAAGATCACCCCCCTCGGAGGCGAGTTCGAACCGATACAGCTACTGGCGACGCTGAGGCTGGGGAAGAAGTGGCCCGGACTACAGCAGGTTACTACAGAAGGGAGCAGGAGCGCAGGACTCCTCGAGGCTCCTGTGACGAAGAGGTCGCCGCCCTGAAGTCCCAGCTGGATCATGTCGTCTTAGATCTGAGGACGACTAAACTGCAGATGTATCGGAGCACCGGGAAGGCTCCCGGGGTCGCTTACGTGTTGGAGAAGGCACGGAACACCCCCTTCGCAGATAACATCTCAGGGGCTAGGATTTCTGACCCGGGAAGGATTAGGCTTCCGACTTACGAAGGGACCTCCGATCCCGCTGATCATCTGATGGAGTTTGAGGTGGCCCTAGGAAGGGCGAATTTCAGAGATTCCGAGAAGGACATCGGATACTGCAAGCTATTCGTGGAAAGCTTGAAAGGACCTGCCCTCCAGTGGTTTTACAAGCTGGAGAAGAATTCTATCCACACCTTCCAGCAGCTCACCGAGATGTTCGTCCAACACTATAATATCTTCGCTGAACGAAAGATCTACGATGCGGACCTGTGGACCAACAAGCAAGCAGAAGGGGAAAGCTTGCGGTCTTTCATGACAAGGTTCAAGAACACCTTGTCAAAGGTGGATGGAATCAGTAGCACATCCGCACTGGAAGCGTTGAGGGGAGCAGTGAGATGTCCATCCCCGTTTTGGCAAGAGCTCACCATCAATCCTCCAACGACGATTCAGGACGCCCTTCACCGTGCAGCTGATTTTGCCCGAAGCGAAGAAGAGCTCCGCGCCAAGAGGGGTGGTAAAGCGAAGCAGATAGGCGAACCTTCCCAGGTTCTGACCCCAGCTGCTTCTAAAAGAAGTAATCCCGCCTTCGTTCTGTTTGAAGGGGGAGCAGGCGGAGCTCACAATTACCAGATCGATTCACCTGGCTACGGCAGAGGTCGAGGCCGTGGTCGGGGACGTGGCAGAGGAAATCTCACTTGGGTAAGAGACCCGAAGGAGTATGATGAGAAGTTGTATTGTGATTTTCACAAAGCAACTGGGCACTCCACCGCGAGGTGCCGAAAGTTGGGTCGACAGCTAGCTGCTAGGCTGGCCGAAGGCACCCTCAAGGGTAACATCAGTCTGTCGGACTTCAAGCCAGAGGAGAAGTTTCGAGATGCTACTGAGATCCAGACTGAGAACCCCAGGCGACAGCGTCGTGGAGATAATCCCGAAAACGGAAGCACCCATGGTATTATCTCCGTGATCCTGGGAGGATCGCAATACTGTGCCGATAACGAAGCTGCGATCAAGGCCTATCAGCGGCGCGCTGAGGTTTGCGCCAACATCTCGACATCTCCAACAACAAGGCGTGCTAGTGATCCCGTCACTTTTGACGAAGTGGATGCTGAAGGCATCGATCATCCGCACAACGACTTGTTGGTAATCAACCTGACCGTCTACGACTTCAATGTCGCTCGAGTCCTCATTGACACCGGAAGCTCAGTGGATGTTATCTTCCGGGAAACACTCGAGAAGATGAAGATCGACCAGTCCCTCATCACAGGACAGCCAAAGCCTGTAACGGGCTTCTCAGGTGAAACAACCTGGACACGGGGAACGATCCGCCTGCCAGTCCAAGCTGGAGGTGTTAAGAAGATGGTCAACTTCGCAGTGTCCGATCATCCTGCCATCTACAATCTGATTATGGGGACACCATGGCTCAGTCAGATGAGAGCAGTGCCGTCGACATACCACCTTTGCTTGAAATTCCCAACCAGCCAAGGCGTTCACACGATCTTTGGTAGTCAAAGGGATTCACGCATGTGCTTCTTAGCAGAGCACAAGTTGCGCAACCGTGAAGAGAGCAAGGGATTGAATCCAGAAGCTCACGACCAAAAGAAAGACGACTCGGACTCACAAGGGCCACGGAAGAAAGCGAAGGACGGGTCCGATCAAGTGAAGGACCTAACCACCCTCTTGTAGCAATTACAGATTGCAGAGGGTCGTGAAGAAGAAGAGCGACCCACCTGCGAGCCTGTGATCTCTGTGTGCATTGATGAACAGCACCCGGAGAGGTGCATTGCGATCGGAGCTGCTCTTGATGAAGAGCTCAAAACGAAGTTGGTGGTTTTTCTCCGGAAGAACATCAACACCTTTGCCTGGGCCGCTGAAGACATGCCCGGAATAGACATCAGCGTTACGAGCCACGAGCTCAACGTAGATCCAACATTTAAACCGGTCAAGCAGAAAAGAAGGAAGTTGGGTCCTGAGCGAGCAAAGGCTGTGAATGACGAAGTCGAAAGGCTTCTGCGAGTAGGATCAATAACCGAGGTCAAGTACCCCGACTGGCTCGCCAACCCAGTTGTGGTAAAGAAGAAAAATGGGAAGTGGCGCGTCTGTGTTGATTTCACAGACCTTAACAAAGCGTGCCCGAAGGACAGTTTCCCTTTACCTCACATAGATCGCTTAGTGGAAGCGACGGCGGGTAACAAACTGCTTAGCTTCATGGACGCCTTTTCAGGCTATAATCAAATCCTAATGCACCCTGAGGATCGTGAGAAGACGGCCTTCATCACGGACAGAGGTATCTACTGCTATAAAGTAATGCCCTTCGGCCTGAAGAATGCTGGTGCAACGTATCAGAGACTGGTGAACAAGATGTTCCAAGACCAGTTGGGAAAGACCATGGAGGTTTATATTGACGACATGCTCGTTAAATCACTCGAGGAAGAAGATCACATTTCCCACCTAGAAGAATGCTTCAATCAGCTGAACCTCCACAACATGAAGCTCAACCCAACGAAGTGTCGGTTTGCTGTAACCTCTGGTGAGTTCCTTGGATACCTGGTCACTCGCCGGGGTATTGAAGCCAATCCAAGACAAATCGATGCCTTGATCCGGATGGCTTCACCAAAGAATAAGCGCGAAGTACAGAGGCTGACTGGGAGAGTGGCTGCACTCAATCGGTTCATTTCCCGATCCACTGATAAGTGTCTGCCTTTCTACAACACTCTACGAGGCAATAAGCAGTTTGAATGGTCAGAGAAGTGTGAAGACGCCTTCAAGCAACTGAAGGAGTATCTGGCGACGCCTCCCATCCTTGCTAAGCCAGTAACTGGTGAACCTCTCTTTCTCTACATCGCTGTCTCAGAAACAGCAGTCAGTGCCGTCCTTGTGCGTGAGAAAAGAGGCGAGCAGAAGCCTATCTTCTATGTGAGCAAGACACTCACAGATGCTGAAACGAGATACCCTCAATTGGAGAAGCTGGCATTAGCCGTCCTCATGGCCTCAAGGAAACTAAGGCCTTACTTCCAATCGCACTCAATCGTTATACTTAGCACCTTCCCGCTACGATCGGTCTTACACAGCCCAAGTCAGTCCGGTAGGCTGGCCAAGTGGGCTGTAGAGCTCAGCGAGTACGACATCGAATATAGAGGGCGGACGTGCAATAAATCTCAAGTACTGGCGGACTTCCTCATAGAACTTCCAGAGGACAGCAATTCCAAGGAGGTGCCGCCGGGGATTTGGCAGCTATACGTAGACGGTTCGTCCTCAAAGAACGGTTCCGGAGTTGGGATACGACTCCTGTCACCAACTGGAGAGGTCCTTGAGCAATCATTCCGACTTTGGTTTAAAGCTTCTAACAACGAGGCAGAGTATGAAGCCCTTGTCGCCGGTCTGAGGCTCGCCCAAGGGCTACGAATCAAACACATTCACGTGTTTTCGGATTCACAACACGTAACCAGTCAGTTCAGCGGTGAGTATGTTGCAAAAAACGACCGAATGGAAGCTTATCTGAAGATAGTAAGGGACTTGGCTGCTTCATTTCAAGAGTTTATCCTCACAAGGATTCCTAGAGGTGAGAATATGGATGCTGACGCATTGGCAAATTTGGCCTTCGCTACCACTGCGCCAGAGGATCCAGCTCTAAAGCGAGTTATCCCAGTTGAGTTCATCGAATTCCCTAGCATCAAGAAGGATGCAGCACTCGCTATCCTGACACGTTCCCAAGCAGCGAAGCAAGCAGACGCCCTTGTGGGGGCTACTGACGAAGATATAGGAATGGCAGAAGAACCAGAAATCCGAGACGCTGACATGCGTGACACCAACAGCCCACATCATACCGAAGCAATCCCAATGGACGCTGACACTGAAGAATCTGAGTATGGCTGTGACAAGCTATGGATAAGTGAGATACGAGAATATATCGCCGATGGCAAATTGCCCAGCAGCAAGTGGGCTGCTCGCAAACTACGAAAGCAAGCCGCGCGTTATGTTCTCCTTGACGGAAACCTCTTCAGATGGGGATTCTCTGGTCCAATGCTTACATGTGTAGAAGGAGAGAAAGCAAGACAGATAATGGAAGAAGTTCATAGTGGTTCTTGTGGCAATCATTCAGGAGGGAAAGCACTTGCTATAAAGATCAAGAGACATTGTCACTTCTGACCTACTATAGTAGGTGACTGCACTAAGTTCTCAGCCAAATGTGAAAAGTGCCAGCGACACGCTCCGAAAATCCATCAACCGACTGCAATGCTCTCCTCCGTCACCTCACCTTATCCGTTCATGAGATGGGCCATGGACATCGTTGGACCATTGCACCCGTCACGGCAGAAGCGGTTCTTACTCGTCCTAACAGATTACTTCTCGAAGTGGGTGGAAGCTGAAGCTTATGCTAACATCAAAGATGTTCAAGTGGAGAGCTTTGTATGGAGGAACATCATATGCCGTCACGGAGTACCATACGAGATAGTAACTGACAATGGTTCGCAGTTCATATCCAACCGGTTCGAGTCGTTCTGCTCAAAATGGAACATCCGGCTTAGTAAGTCTATGCCTCGCTACCCTCAAGGCAATGGGCAAGCAGAAGCTATCAACAAGACAATCCTTGATGGCCTTAAGAAGCGTTTAGAGGCGAAGAAGGGTCGCTGGGCCGACGAGCTTGAAGGGGTATTGTGGTCCCACCGCACCACTCCCCGCAGAGCAACAGGCGAAACCCCTTTCGCCCTTGTCTATGGCACCGAGTGTGTCATCCCGTCCGAAGTCGGTTTGCCTGGTGTACGCCGTCAGTTGCTACCTCTCCACGAGCCTATCAACAGCACAATGCTCCTTGACGCGTTGGATTTCCTCGATGAACGACGTGACCAAGCGCTTATTCGGATCGCCAACTATCAGAACGCCGCTTCCAAGTACTACAATTCCAAGGTCAAAGAAAGGAGTTTCTACCCAAGTGACTTAGTCCTGCGAGAGGTATTCCAGAACACAGCGAAACCCAACGCTGGCAAGCTCGGAGCCAACTGGGAAGGCCCATACAGAGTTACAACAGTTGTTCGTCCTGGTGTCTATGAGCTCGCCACCATGACCGGGACTCCAATCCTCCATTCCTGGAACGCAAGGCATTTGAAGAAGTACTATCATTAGTCTTCTCTCCTTTACTTGAACTACGAGGCGACTTGATCCCTGCAAAGGGTACGTAGGCAGCCTGTCTTCGGATAGGTTCAGTTGCCCCCCCCCCTCCATCCAAAGAGGGGGATTTTACGCTTCATCAGTCTCATTGCCAGAGGAACTCTATGATCTCCTCCGCCTTAGGGGGGGGGGAGTGAGTGTTTTACTCTGCTTTCCGACGAAGTCAGCAGCCTCCTTCGTCTCGAAGGGGGGGAGTGGGGTACCCGTACTCCACTCTTCCACAACAGCCTCAGTGGCATAAGAACAGCTTTATCAGTCACGAGCCTCATGGCTTAAATCAGAGTCGTTCCGCTTTCATTGCTGCTGGCCACAGTAATGAATGCAGAGATGCGAACACACTGACATCCACAACGGATTCAAGCGCGCTATATAAGTACCAGTGTTCAGTACTGGGGCGGATGTACCCACCTGACCACTCAGAAACCCAGCAAACATCGTTGGTAATGCAGCTGCTAGTGACCTCCGTTCGGCCTATACCCTGAGCGTGTCACTCTGAAACCCAGGACAAGCACTGGTCGAATTCAAGGTGAACTTGCTCTCGGATAGACGTGTCTAGAAGAGCAGCACCATTTTGCGAAACCCAACAGCAACGTTGGTGATAAAGAGCATGAGCGCATTAGCGTTTTCACAGTCTCAACAAGAGCCTCATACATGAGCAAGCACAATGAGAAGTCGTCAGACCTCTGATCAATCGCGGGGTCTTACGGCCCTTGGTTCACCAAGCCCAACACTGGTGTTGGCAAATACATGACAGAAACGCTTAAACAGCCTAAAGAATTCCTAAGTATAGGTACAACATCAACAATATCTAAAGCAAAACCTGAATCTGTAACCATCAAGGTTAAACATCAGCAAAAGCTACAAGTCATCTTGCATTCACCACAATGCAAGGCTCCAAAATAATAGCAAGGATACAAACCATCCAATGCTACAACCGAAAATTATCAAGTCCAACAAGAGTTTTTAGAAACAAAAGGTTATAAATAAACTAGGTCATAATAGAAGAGCAACGGTCGCTCATCGGTCACACCTCTCCGTTGGCAACATCAGCATCCTCTGAGATCTCCAAAGCTTGCCTCACGCTAGAAACAAGCTCATCAAACACATCACGAGCGTCGTAGATCGGGATCTTCCTCTCGACCAAAAGCTCTGCTGCAGCGTCCAAAGACGCTCCATCAGACCCACGGAGACGCTCAATAAGCTCCAAGCTCGCATCGATCTCAGCAAGATCCAGCATGTTATCCTTCGCTGTCCCCTCAAGCCTAGCGAGCGACCTGGCAACCTGTCGGGTCCGGCTAGCAAAGCTACGGTCTGCCTCCTCTTTGGCCCTAGAAATGTCCTCCTCGATCTGGGCATCCCTAAGACTCTCGGTTTCCAACAGCTTGCTCTTAAGCGAAGTGATCTCCTCCTTGTTCTTCGCATGCCGCGAGGACGCCTTGGACAACTTCCCGCTCAACTCATCCGACCTCTGCTTCGCGGAAGCGACATCGTCCTCGAGGGCTAGGACCTTCTCAGCAAGCTCAGCGTTGGCCCTCCTGGCTTCGCTAACCTCACGGTCACGAGAACGAGAGTCCTCCTCAAAGCAGAAACCCATGCCATCCAGCTGGGTGGAGAGCTGCGCATACAAAGGAAAGCAAACATAACGCTGGAATAAGTGGAGAAACAATAACAAAGACAAAGAGAGAAAGATAGAGAGATCAAACCTCAGCCACTGTGGCTCTCGCCAGCGCAAGAGCCCTCTCGCCAGAGCCAAGAGTTGAAGAGTGCGCAGCTGCAGCACCATCACTGATCGGATCGCTAACGAACGCCGAAGAAGGACCCACCTTCTGTCGCTTCGAAGGTACCTCATCAGGAGTGCCTCCCGCCTTACCCTCCGATCCAAGGGCCCTCTTCCGCTGTTGCTCACGCCGCCTAGCAATCTCATCAGGAGTGAGGTTGGAACCACGAGACCGCTGAGCTGATGCAATAGGAGTCTTGGGCGTTGTGGATGACGGAGCACCCGTCTGCGAGCCTGCCCTCGCTGAGACTGCGGCGCTCGTCGACGCCGCCTTCGCCGATTCGGCTCGCTGAAAAGCGGAGACTCTAGCAGAGCCTCGTCCAAGGACCTTCCCTGGGAAGATCCGAATGGAGAGCGCTCTCCGGATCCTCTGACAGGTGAAAGACTTCACCCAATCACCATCTCCAGAGGCCAGGGCGCTGTGGATAGCCGCCGCCTCACTCCGGCTCACTGTCTGGGATGCTGGTTTCACTACGAAAACAAAGCTACACATTAGTACACAAGGCACGAACACTGTGCAAAAGAGGATTTCTCTAAGTATAGAATTACCTCGTCTCTCCCAACTCGTTCTGAGGAGGGGAATGCAATCAGCCTCAACACTCTTTTCGGAGATCTTGACAAAGAAGAACCGGTCCTCGAAGTAGTCATCCTTGCTCGGGAAACCACTAATAAGAGTACGACCCGGAACCGGGGTGACGCAATACCTCAGCTCATCTACACGGCCACGGGGCCTGAAGTCCAGTAGAGAGGACAGTTGCCCGATGCTAATCTCCGCGTTGCATTCCCTGCTCAGCACGTAAATCCCGATGACATGCCTCAACCCTCTGGGGTTGATCTGAGCAAGGGAAACACCGTTCGCCTCTAAGAAACGAAGGAGGAAGCCAGGTACCGGGAACCACAGCAAACAATGCTCGATGAAGTTCTCATACAAGGTAAAGTGTCCTGGAGGCGGAGCGTCAACCCGCTGAGTGTGGTCGGGAGCAACTAACTGGATCTCATCCGAAATCCCGCACTTTTTTCTGAGAGTCTGCAGCGCCGTCTCATCAGACAAAGTGGATCCCAGGGGGTCCGGACGCGCATTCTTCTTCTTGACCACCGGGTGTCGTTCAACCTCTGCGGAGACATTATCATCACCGTCCTCATCATCGGAGGCAACCGACCTGAACGAAGAAGAGTCCGACGCCAAAGCGTTGGCTGCACCATCGGGGAGCCTTGGATCCTCATCATTGAGGGGAAAAGAGAGTCTGATCCCACCATTAGGGGCCATCAAATCCTCATCACCACTAAGCCTCCTCTCCTCCTCAATATCCTTTAAGCTATCGAAGATATCATCATCTCTCTCATCGGGTCCGTGGAGACGACTCCGCGGGACGGTGATTTTGCTACGGCAATGGATTTTAGTTCCGGGATTACTAAATGATGCCGAGGGTGGCATCGCAACCGCACGATCGGTTCGGCCCGGAGAAGCGACCATGCGGTCGGGTTTGCTCGACATCGCGACCGCGCGCTCGGTCCCGGTCGCCAACCCAAGATCGGTCTTATTCGTCTTCGTGACCGTACGATCGGGTCCAAGACCGATCACGGAGTCGGTCCTAGATGATGTGACCGTGGGGGCGGTCTCGCGTGGCGGTGCGGTCACGGGATTGATCTTCAATGACCCGACCGCGGGGTCGGATCGGCTACGCA
This sequence comes from Draba incana, assembly GCA_963576765.1. Taxonomy (NCBI): domain Eukaryota; kingdom Viridiplantae; phylum Streptophyta; class Magnoliopsida; order Brassicales; family Brassicaceae; genus Draba; species Draba incana. The sequence goes on along the minus strand of OY755217.1, from coordinate 30,035,972 downwards.
TCGCGACCACACCTACGGACCCGTCGGGTAGTGCGACCCTAGGGTCGGTTCCGTGTGATGTCGCGACCACATGGTCGGCTTCGGGTGATGTTGCGACCACATGGTCGGTTCTGGACGAGGCCGCAACCACGCGATCGGCATTGGGGGGCGCCGCGACCGCGCCTTCGGTTCGGCGACGAAGCCCGCATTCGGGCTCGGTGTCGCGTGACGACGCAACCGCGTGACCGACACGATCGGTCGGCGCGACCACGGGCTCGAATCCGAGCATCACAACTTCGCGATCGACCGGCTCGAAATTTTGTGTCTCCATCACAAGTGTACCTATGCACAAGTCAATAAAATGAATCAAAGGTCAAAAATTTCCATCTTTTGCCAAGAACACATCTCAAGCTTAAATTCAATCCTTAACAAGCTTCAATGGGAAAACCTCCAAAAGACTATGCAAATCCAAGACAAATTTCATCAACAATCAAAGCTTAGAAATCAATAGCAACCAAAGATTCAAGGATTCTCCTAAGCAATCCACAATCCAACATAGCAAAGTTTGGTTCCCCATGGAAAAAGCTTAGATTTATGAACTTGGATCTTAAGAAGAAAAAGCTATGGAGATCTAGAGGATAACTCACCAAAGGAGAGAAATAAGCGAAGGATATGCAAGCTCGGGCTCGGTAACAAATCGCGAAGTCTCCGGTCGGGATGAGACGTGGCCGGCGACGGGAGAGAAAGAAGAAGAAATTTTTTTTTTTTAGAAGAAAGGAGGAAGAAGGAGAAAGGAAGGAGAAGGAGTTGACCAAGTCAAACTCAATCCCTTTAAGGGAAAAAGATATTTTCTTCTTTCTTTCATCCGACGGGTCCCGCTTCCGTTCAAAATGGCACAACGCCTCTATCCTCCGGGAATCGTTTGGTTTACCCGGGAACGTCATTGACATTGGCAATCGCATCACGGAGTCTTAAAATCTCCTTAAAAAACAAGAAGTCTTAAAATCTTCAATAGAGGAAAATAATCCTTTCTGCTGAATAAAGCAGCAGCTTTGGTAAAATAGGCAAGAAGTCTTGAAACCTTCGAAAACACTTACGAAGTCTTGAAATCTTCACGATGCCTATGGAGTCTTAAAACCTCTTGCGCTATGTCGTTTAGGCAAGGCAATCAAGGAAATTTCATCAAAGCTGAGGCGAACAGAGACAAGTCGAGGTTGGAGTTTTAAAGACGTGAAGCCTCAGGTAAACCCGAAGTAGGCGAATCCAGTACAAGCAATGGCAAGGGATTCATGAAGAATCAGGTTCCTTGTTCGAATCTCCTCATCACTATGCGTGGCACTCTTTTCCCTTAAGTAGAGGTTTTGTCCCAAAGGGTTTTCCCTACTAAGGTTTTAACGAGGCCACCATCTAGTGTCTTCCAAGTTCATGTTTCACACTGCTGTATGGACTTGAGGGGGAATACTAAACAAGATGAGTACTTGAAAGTGCTGTACAAAAGAAGAGATGAAAGCTTTGCCTTTAACCGTTAATGCTGCTCCTCGACATATCTTTTAGCTCGGCACTGCTATATCATACACTACCGAGCTGGGGGGCTAACTGTTGGGGTTGGTATTCACCCCCTTAGCATTAACACTCCAAGTCTAAGCATCTGAAGAAATGGCCCTCCGGGTTCTTGAAAAGGAAGGCATAGCGTCGCCTAAGTCCTCTTGCGAAGCAAAAGGAGAAATCATGGAGGTTGTCTGGACGAAATGAGAGACCATCCTAGACTTGACGGATGAAGGTGTGTTCGGGTCGCCGAAGCCGACCACGGCCTCGCGTGGTCCGACCGACCATAGCTTCGGCCTGGAGGACCGACCGAACGCTTCGGCCCATGGAGCGACCACAACCTCGGCCCGTGGAGCGACCGATCGTGGCTTCGGTCCAACTCCTGACCACGGCCTTCTCTGGATTGCCGACCACGCTTTCGGCCCAATACATTCTTCGGTCCACTAGCATTAAGGTGGTCCGGTCCAGACAACAAAGCCCACAGCATTGACGCAGTCGACCCAAGCGAGGTGAATCCGCAGGGACTTAGGAGACGGAGCCGACTTAGCTTAGACTATATATATGTACTTGTACAAACCCTAAGAGGGGGGATCCGCAATTTTCAATACGCAAACTTGTACTCAAAGCTGTTCTGAGCAATAAACAATCTCTTTACATCTTTCTTGGCCCTAGCTTACCATAGAAATCTCACAAGCTTCCCTAGAACTCTTACAAATTCTAGTTGTGTTGGTTTCGACCCCCACAATAATTAGTTTTTTCAAACATGTAACAAATAAAATAATAAAACTTTTTATCAAAGGTGAAATTTTTAATTTGTAACTAATAGATTAAAATTTGGATTTCTAAATTCAATATATTTTGTACAGAATTTACATTCTGCTGTCTATACATGTTCCTAAAAAGTTTAGAAAATGTAATCTACCGATTGTACATGTTCTACAACTTTTAGAATTTGTATTTTTAACTTTGCTCTTTGTTTTAAAAATTTAGAGCACACGCACATTCCAAACGATTTAGAACAAAATATCAGAATACGTTATCTGCACATTGGTCTATGTTCTAAAAAAATTAGAGAAACACTAATATTCTAAAAGTTTTAGAATCAAAATTCAGAATACGTAATCTTTAGTTTGCTTTACGTTCTACAAAATGTAGAATATGTATTCTTCAGTTTGTTCTATGTTATGAAAATTTGAGAATACCAATTCTAAAATTAATTTTCAAATTCCAAAAATTTAGGAAATCAAATGTTTCAGTTAAGAAAATCAAATATTCAGTTATATTAGATTTTGCATAATAAGGAAATAAGATTTAAAATCTTTTGAAAATATTTATATATTCCAAAAATATTAATATTTTACGAAAATAATATTTTCCAAAAATTAATATTTATATTATAAATCTTAAAAAGTTTCAATTAATGTTATCACAAATTAAAAAAAATTCAGAATAAATTAAATAAATCCAAAATTATTAAATAAAATCAGAATTAAATATGAAAATCAATTTTCAAATCCTACAATTAAGGAAAAAATCTTATATTTTGGAAAGAAATCACACAATTAATAAATTTAAGGGTATTAGAGGATTATAATTTTAACTAAAGTGTATGTCACCCATCTAGAAAATAAAGGTGTAGATCATCAAATCCAATTTTTTTTGGCCTAAAAATCTAATTTTCCCTAGTAATAACAATTCCGACATAGTATAATAGTTTATCAAACTCTCCTGATTTTTCTTTTTCTTTATTAACTTAATATATAAAGAAAAAAAAGAAACCGTATATTTTAATAATCAAGTTTCGGGTACGTAATCTCATTCGGAGACCAAAGTTTCCGGCAACGGAGATAATTCCGATTTCTCGGCCTCAAACTCACAATACTCTCTAAGATAATTACCCTCAATATTCGTAAGCCCTAAAGAAGTAAAGATAACGGACCAACAATCTTTCATAACCTTTCACGATAATTTTTTCTTTTAAATCGGTTACCAAAAAAAAACAATCTTTCACAATCAAACCAATGACGATCCGCAACAATCTTGATCGATTCCACCTATGAAACCATCTTACCGGTACTACTAAAGAAGAACTCGACGATCTCTTCGGTGTATGATTTAAGCTCCAACGTTGCGTTCCAACAATCTATTAGGTTTCCAACGCCAAAATGATATGTAGCCACCGTTGAAGGTTAGAGAGGTAGAATCTCAAACTCTAATAAAATTAATCGTCCAATTCTATTTATTTATTAATTAGTTTTCATTTAACAATTTAGTTTTAAGCTATATCATCATTTCTCCAAGCCATGTCATCATTCAACATCATAATTTTTTTAAAATAAACCAATCAAATTAAAACACCTAAGCTCTTTCAATAAAACCGCTTCACTTTTAATAGTAAAGGGATACCACAGCAGGAAAGCAAATAAATAAGGACCCATAACCATAAGTTAGGCACATTCTTGAATTATTTCCAAATTACTGTTATATTTTGTTAATTAAATAAAATGGTGTTTAATTTGCTTAATTTTAATTAAGAAACGAAAAGAAAACGTTGTTGTGAGATGAAAGCAAAAAAGTCGTGCAACAATAAGAGAGAGCACTTGGGACGAATAAGGAACAAAAACAACGACCGACTAATTCATTCCTCTGCAAATTCTCCGAATCCCGATTTTGAAAAGCTCTCTGGAAAGTTGTAGATCTTGTTCAATTTCTGCAATTGAGAGAGAAGAAGAAGAAGAAGAAGAAGAAGAAGAAGAAGAAGTGAGGATTAGTAATTCGCTCCAGAAGTTCGAGTTCTGGATCTGTGTGGGAAGATCATACGTCTCGTGGAATGTTTTATTAAGGTGATTGTTTAGGTCAATTGAGGTTAGTTTGATCGATCTGGGAACGAATTTGATGTATTTTGCAATGAATTGACAAGTATTTTGATTCCGGCTTTAGATCCATGCTTGGGTTTTTCGAGATCTATTGAAATTGTGATTTGCATACAGATCATGGGTTTAGATTTGGCGATGTGAGAATCTAGTCATGTTGATTTGATTTAATTGCATTTTGCTCAAATTTCACTTAAAGTTGGTATCTTGTTATGATCATTAGTTAGAAAGCAATCCCTGAGTCATGAATTGTGTTTGTTTATTCGTATTTTGTGCTTCTTCTTGATTTGTGTTGTTGTTTATCAGGTTTGGCTCAGTCTAGAAGTTGCCTGATTGGGAAAGAGAAATGAAGAACGGTGTGGTTGAGTGCAGTGTATGTCATTCGAAGCTGGTTGCTCCCGGTAGCAAAACCATTTCGAGAGCTTATGATGACCATAAGATTAGAGTAACCTCAAAACAACGTGTCCTCAATGTCCTTTTGGTAGTAGGTGATTGCATGCTTGTCGGTTTGCAGGTAAAACCATCTCGATTCGATTTTAGCTAATGACATTTCGCTTTGACATTTAGCTTAAAAGTTGCATACTTTTTCCTTTTCAGCCTGTTTTGGTGTACATGTCTAAGGTGGATGGGAAGTTCAACTTCAGTCCTATTAGTGTTAACTTCATGACAGAAATTGCAAAAGTTATTTTTGCAATTGTGATGCTTTTACTCCAGGTATGTTTCTGAATTGACTTATAAATTTCGTTTCTTTTAGCTGTTGCACTCTCTTATCTAGTATTTAGGACGAATTGTTAGATGTTTATTCTGCATTTAGAAGATGAAAAGTACTAGAGGTTTATTATTTTTGGCTAGTTTCTGGAAGTTTGATTTGTAACTTTGCTCTTTTGTTTTTTATTTGCTGGAAGTTCTGATGTTGATTAACCAGTAAGGTGAATGTGAAAAAAATCTCCTTCAGCTCTGTGCATAAAGATGATTTCTTGATTTCCGAATTATTACCTATTTCTTGAGTCTCTTCCTTTTCCGGGGACGGTCTGTTAACGCTTAAGTATTTGTGTTCAAACTGTAGGCCAGGAACCAAAAAGTTGGAGAGAAGCCTCTTCTATCTGTTTCCACATTTGTCCAGGTACCTCTTTTTGTAAATTTGAACTGTCAAATTTATTGCAAAGCTTTCTGTACTAGATTTTTCGTGTGGCATATTCTCAAATTCGAAGCTAGCTTCTTGACCTTTCATCACCTGATAGCTTGGCATATGTCAGACACGCATATCTCATCTATGTTATACCTTCTTTTTCTACTGTTCATTGGGCATTGTAAATTTTTAAAATGTGGATGGTACTGCCAGTATATTAGCTCAATAACTTCTGTACTAGTTTCGCTAATAATTTTTCTGCCTGCAGAACTTGAAACTTCTAAGCTTGATAGCTTGACTATTTATAGTGCAGATCGCATTGACATGAGTCTATTTTGCAGGCAGCTCGAAACAATGTGCTTCTTGCTGTTCCAGCTCTGTTGTATGCAATAAATAACTATCTGAAGTTCACAATGCAGGTACAACCACTTTTCGTTTTTCATTTTGGCATCCGTAAGTCTAATTAATATAACTGCTGAAATGTTGCGAGGTTTATTCTCAGAGGTTGTGGTGTTTAATCTATTCCAGTTTTGTTGATCCTGTATTTTGTGACTTTCCATCCTTCAATGTCAGACACTACTTAAGTTCACCCTAAACAGATGACTGAATTACCATTTTCTAAGGAGAATTTTATACCTCTCTTTTCCGCCTTATCTCGTCTTCCTGAAGACCTGCTTGTCATTGCGTTATCTGTCAAGTTGCCTTTGGTGATAGATATTTGAGTCGAGCAGCTGTTATTTAGATACATTATGCATTGCTATGGGTGTATTTACCTTTCCTTCTCGCTTGTTCTATTTGGTTTTATCTTTCATTCTTTTCTGTGTTTTAATTTCATACAATAATGAAAGTTTCTGCTATGCCAGCTTTATTTCAATCCTGCTACTGTGAAGATGCTTAGCAATCTTAAGGTTCTGGTCATTGCTGTACTATTGAAGATGATAATGAAGCGGCGGTTTTCCATTATACAGGTCAGGTTCAATTATTTTTGTTGATTTTATGTGTGTATGACTGGTTTTCAATATCAGAGAATATTCTAGTGGAAGTTTTTGTGCGACCTTCCTTTCAATAAGAATAACTGAACCTGACCTGCGTATCTTTAATTTTTTATAGTGGGAGGCACTTGCTTTGTTACTGATAGGGATTAGTGTAAATCAACTACGTTCTCTTCCTGAAGGTGCTACTGCCATCGGAATTCCTCTGGCTACGGGTGCATACGTCTGTACCGTGATCTTTGTGAGCTTCTTTTTCCCATGCTATATTTGCTTATCTCAAAGATGTGGAAGTTGTTCCATGCACACAATTTGACTTTCTCATACTTCCCCGTTGATGCAGTATGGAAAAGTTGTAATTCATGCTAGAGGCTAATTTGAAAATTCACATGCAGATTACTGTCCCATCAATGGCATCCGTCTTCAACGAGTATGCTCTGAAGAGTCAGTATGACACAAGCATATATCTTCAGGTTAGATAGTCCTGGTGCATCTAATTAATCTAGCATCAGGGAAACTATATGCATGTAGTAAGGTAGAAGTTTTTGGTATCGGTTACTTGTAACTCTTTGAAATAATATACTGGTTTGTTAATGGAATGAAATTAGCCACTCTTCAGGGCCTTACTAAATCACTTGTTCTTTAGAGCAAGGAAGCTCTTTCTGTTTTTTGGTCTAGTTAGCTCTGTTATCACTAAAGTTTCTCGTCTTAGGGTACATAGCTCATGTTCTTGGTGATGTCAAATTCTAGGATCATGGTCTTCTACTTCTGTGTTCTCTTCTTCTTTTGTCTTTTTATTTTTGTATAACATCTGATTGAACACATATTTTTTTCTGTTGCAGAATCTATTTCTCTATGGCTATGGTGCGATATTCAATTTTCTTGGAATACTGGGAACTGTAATATATAAAGGTATGCGCATTCTATTTAAAAGTCACATATGGAAGAAAATAATACGTTTAACCACCTCAATAGCTTTTGAAATTTGAGAATCCATTAAACTTCTACGATGGATTGCTGATACATTTATTTTGTATTGACAGGTCCTGGCAGCTTTGACATCCTACAAGGTCATTCTAGGGCTACCATGTTTCTGATACTGAACAATGCAGCACAAGGGATTCTATCTTCATTTTTCTTCAAATATGCAGGTAAAAATACACGATGTTTTGTTTGATTTACACGAATTAGTTTGCTTGTATCTAGATGCTTTTCGAACATATTTGGAGATAGTGGATTTTGCTACATATTCTCGAGTATTTTTCTTATAATAAGATGGTTATCATGGATATTAAGTTGTCTTCATCTTTCTGTGTTCTCAGATACAATCTTGAAGAAATATTCATCGACAGTTGCCACAATATTCACCGGCATAGCATCTGCAGCACTCTTTGGACATGCTATAACCATAAACTTTCTTCTTGGAATTTCTATCGTTTTCATTTCAATGCACCAGGTAAACCCATATGAATCCTTTCATTTGTGAATCAATTTAACTTAACAAAATCTTTTCTGCCGAATTTATATATCTGTTTCATATATGCATAGTTCTTTTCACCACTTGCCAAAGCTAGAGATGAGCAACAACAGAATGGGACCGTAGAATTAGGCAATGCAAAAAATACTGACAGGTTAGTGTCAATATACATACTTCTTTATCATTTACCATGTTTATCAAATCCTCTTTAGACATTTTTAGTAAGCGGAAAGTCATGTAACAGATGCATGCGCAGAATTTACACCATTTAACTTCTTTTCCGTCTCTGTTATTCCTTCAGGGCTAATGCCTCATTCATCAACATGGCCGCAGGAGCAAATGAAGAGGTGGAGAATATAATATGTGAAGCCAGTTCTTTTACTCGTCCTAACTTAACTCGACATTGATGTTTATTGTCTTTTTGTCTCTGTGTCTGTTCAGGCTAGTCACCGTGGTGAATCAGACGACAGAACACCTCTTCTTCCGAGATGAAACGTTTTTTAAAAGCAGGTAACAATTTCTCTCCCAACTTCATCATATTACTAGAGTAACCTCTAGAACCAACCTAAGTTGCAGAAATGTGGATCACTAGAGTAATACCTGAGTGTTGTTACTTATTAATACGGAGAATCATCTGCTTTCGCACTTGTGGCTGCAGGATTTTTGTTCCGAAAAATTCTTTTGGTCGAGAATATTCAAGAAATTGGGGATTTTCCAAGTCGCATACAAGCAGGATATAGTGAACCAAAACTTGATGAGACCAAAACTCTTAATTCTCTAAAGAGTCGGTTTAAGTTCGTTTGAAGAACCTCTCTTGTCTAAAGCTGTATTGTTTTTACTTTTTAAGATAGAGTGAACAAACTTAGTAAGTGATATATGTATTTTGGAGATATCATATTGTATTCTTTGGTTTCTGCAAAATATCAGGTCACTTTGTTGCACTTGTTTCTCTTGTTATACCATGACTCTCAGGGTTGGTTTATCATACATATATATAAAGCATCTTTTCTCTTAATCCAGTGTTTTGAATTTGTCTTTTGCTCTGAATATAACCAATAACATTGCAAGACTGTATCTGAAAACTTATAATTAGTTGTATGTTGTGAGAAAACATTATTATATCAAAGTAGAACAAAAACAACACAAACCAAACATAGATTACTTGTATAAGAATAGACCAACTCCACCAAACAATTGCCAAGGCACCAAATCACTACTCACCACCTTAATGAACATATATCAGAAGAAGAAGAAGCCTCAACAAAAAGAGACTCATAAGAACTTAGCAAGACATGAAACAGAAACACCAATCTTCCATTATTACATAGAAAAATCAAGTTTCCTGAGAAGGAACAGGTGCTGCTTGTGTTGACCTCAATAATGGTTGAAGAGCTTTTACCACAATGCTCATGTTTGGCCTAAACTCTGATTCGTATTGCACACACAACGCTGCAACAGCCGCGAGCTGAAACACAAAGAAGATGAAAAAAGAATTAGCTTCAAAGTTAGTTTCACAGATTAGAGATGAAACCGTCGAAAAAGATAAAGTTTTTTTACCTTTGCAACTGCTTTAGGAGGAAATTCTCCTTTGAGTTTTGGATCAACACATTGCTTCACTTTGTCTTCACTCAGCCTTGGAGTGGCCCAAGTGACAAGACTTTGTTGACCACGAGGCATCGTATGATCAACGGGTTTTCTACCAGTCAAGAGCTCCAAAAGCACTACACCAAAACTATAAACATCACTCTTCTGTGTCAATTGACCAGTCATCGCATACCTGCAACAGTAAAAACGTAAAGTTACAATATTTTACTTCCTCAAGAATAGTGTGATGAATTGTTGTTTTAGAAGCAATGATTACTCTGGTGCGTGGTAACCGAACGTTCCCAAAACTCTAGTAGAATGAAGACGAGCAGCCATATCAGGAGATTGATTCGATAGATTGAAATCAGCGATCTTGGCTTTAAAATCTTCAAAGAGAAGCACATTGCTAGATCGAATATCTCTATGTATAACCGCAGGTTGAACTTTCTCATGTAAATATTCAAGTCCACGAGCTGCATCAACTGCGATTCTAACACGTTGGATCCAATCAAGTGTTGGACCCGGTTGTGCTCCCTGGACTCCTTTTCTCCCGTGTAAGATATCATGTAAAGATCCCATCGTGGCAAACTCATACGCGAGAATACGGTAACTCCCTTCAACACAGTAACCGAACAACTGAACAAAATTATCATGCTTCAGCTTCGAAACCCTCGACACCTGAGTCAAGAACTCAACATTCGATTCAGGTTCAGCTGAATTATCAAGCTTCTTAACCGCCACAGCCGTCCCATCTTTCAAAGTTGCGTAGTAAGCTCTTCCGTAAGATCCTTCACCGATCAATACCTTTGATCCGAAATTATCAGTCTTTTCTTTTAACTCATCTAATGACAATGCAGGCACATCAATAGATGGTGGCACCTTTAATGCATCAGGCCTCAAAGCAACTGGTGGTTTCTTATTTTGATAACCTTCAATACAAAAAATACAAAACAAAAACTTGAGTTTACATTATATAATAAGATCAATCACTAGCAAGAATGATCAAGAAATCACAAACTAGTTTGAGTAGTAGTACCATAGTCATTATGGTGTTGAGGGCTCAAGTGTTCATTTTCAGAAGAATGGTAAGGTTCTTCAATGTGGCAAGCACAACACAACCACCTACGCATCTTTTCTCTATTGCCTATATAAAGATTGTCTACAGCTCTCGGTTTATCCAGCCGAACAAAGTAGCCTGGTGACTGATCGTTCGCCTGCAATTACACGAAATTACTCAAATCAACTCTCTAACAAATATTCATTGACAGAACCCATTTTTTACAATCCTACCAAACCAATACAGAGCCAAAGTAACTTTCTTCAAATCAACAAAAACAATTTGGTCTCTAAAATTGCTACATTTTCAGTGTTCTTATTCCATTGTATCAACAAATATGCAAATTGGTTCGAGATTCACCTAAGGTAAGACCTTTACACAAACCCATGAGCGTAAACGTGATTTTTCAAACTCTATAAACACCAGAATTGGAAATTAGACACAGATTTGGAAGAAAAATCAAAACTTTATAATTCTTACCACCAGACCACGACGATGATAATCAGAATCCATCGGATACATACCGAAAAACACAAATTACAAATCGGATAACACTAGAGAGACGAATCAAATCAAATTTTGGCCATAAAACGAGAAAGAAGAGACGTAAGGGAATCGAGCTCTTGAAGAATATATCGAAACCCAAAGAACTCAAAACAACTCGAAACCTCTAAAAGACGATTCAAAAATGAAAAAAACAGCTCAAAAGCAAACAGAGACAGAGAGAAATGATCAAGAATAGAATATTTTTACTCCCGAATAACAAAAAAAACCAAATTTAGAGATTATAATAATCACAATGAAGTGATAACAATATATATACCTGTAAAGTTTATCTCTTTCTCTCTCTATTTGTGAGAAATCGTATTCGTATAATAAGTATCTCTATGTATCTATTCTAACTAATCTTTGGTTTTATAACTTTTATTGTTGATCAGAGAGAGAAACAGACGTGGAAGATTTGATTTATTCTTTAAGACAGAAAAGCTTTGAGCAAAGACAGAGAGTTATAATGGAGGAGACAGAGAAGCAAACCCAACAACGCGTTTAAGGAAAAATCTTCGAAAAATATATTTTTTCTCTGTCAAAATCTTCGATGGTCAAGTATTTTTTGTTTCTTTCTAGATAAACATTCTATAACAATAATAAATAATGATTCTTTTTTCTTTTTTTTGTGCGTTATTTGATCTAATCTGGTCTTTGTTCTGGACTTTGATCTCAAGAAAATATATACTTTGGACTTTAGATTAGTTTATCTTCGAATAAAGGATAATTTTGGTTACTGTTTTAGTACTATTTTTTTCTAAGTTTATCAAAAGTGAAATGTTGAAACTTTATAAACAAAAATTGTTGAAAAGTAGTCCATAAATTTCAACTTTGAGATATTTCAAAAAGTAGAAATGAGTTTGGGACAAAACTATCTTCCTTATGTTTTAAATTTTCTAATTTTACCCCATATTATTTGTTAATTACGTTTAAGCCTTTAAACGAATCTATTTCGCGATTTCATCTCCACGCCGTTTTAGCCCATGAAGCCCAATATGACCATTATAGGCCCATAAAGTTTTAGACGTAATCTACTGTTCACGTTTATGAATTATGATGAATTATGATCATTGCGTATTACAGGCAATTCACGTTGAAGGTTTAACCTTTTTTTTTTTTTTTTAATACTACTAGAACCAGTGCCGTGCCAAGACTTGTAGAGACCCGAACCGAATAAAAAAGAGGGTCTTTTCAATTATGTTTTTAACGGTAGTTTTAAACCATAAAATTAATTAATTGAAAGACGATGATAAATAAAATCTAAAACCAACAAGAAAAATCTAAAATATTAACAAAAAAATCTATATTTTTCGATGAACTGTTTGATTAAACTGATCATAAACAAATTGTCTAACCAAATCTTTTTCTATATATATATGATAGCCAAGTTATTCAACCTTTCTTATAAAATAGATTTAATCATTTAGTAAAATCAAAAGAAACGTGAAACAATGAGTAATATTAATATAATAGGAACACTAAATAAGCACTTGGTGTTTGTCATAAAAAGACACAACAAAATCAAAATTGATAGAAAAATTAGAAACAAAATCACACCACTAACATAAATTAATTAATAGGACGAATTTATTTAAATTTTAAAATACAAAAAGAGATAGAAAAAAGCACGTGAAAGCAAAATTTGACGAAAACTAACACATAAAAGAAGAATATAGATCTTAAAATTTTAATATATAAACAACCATATTGGGAAAAAAAAACAAATAATAACACTGAAAAAAGATCTTAAAGGAAAAATTTGGAGTTTCAAACTCAGGTGGGATACTATGGTAAACTAACCAAATTTTGTATAACCATTACACTATGACTCATAAATGGAAAATTGGAGCCCTCAAAATTTCTAAATTATTTTGGGATCCTAGGAGAATGCATTTTTTCTAAATCTATAAGCACGGCTCTGACTAGAACCTAGAATGAATTTAAATTGGCCAAAAATTCAAAAAAAATATATTAGTTTTAAAGATCTGTCAGTATCAAATCAAATACCAAAGAATAAAAATATTTTACCTCTATTAAACTAAGCTTAATTAATGTCATTCATTCTGACAACCCAACTTGCCAGCAACAAACATTCTCTAATCTCTGATCTCTGTACATTCCCCATGATTTCTCAACATGAGAAACTCATAATATTCTTCTGCATTTGGGATTTCATTTTCTCTGAAATCTCAAAATTCAAAGGAAAGAATGAGTAACAATGGATTTCAATTTTAATGAGATTAAGAAGACGACTTTGATTGGACTTGGTTTAGGACAAATCCTCTCTCTTCTCGGTACTTCTAATGCATTTACATCTTCTGAACTCGCTAGAAAAGGTTCAAGCTTCCTTCTTCTTTTTGGGTTTATGCTTCATAGTATGTCTGAAATTTGGGTGAATGATTATTTGTAGGAATTTTTGGTTCAAAGTGATTTACTTTATAATACACTAGGTTAGGACCCGTGTTGATACGCGGATAATCATATTAAACATTATTCAAATAAATATTTAAGTTTTAGTTAATAAGTCGTTGAATTACTAAAATATATCGATATACAATAACATATGCATTTTAAATCATTAGATAACAATTTTTATCTACATTTTTATGTTCAAATTCATCTCATACGGTTCTTAAAATATATAAGCGTAATTCAATTCGTATTCTTCATAACAAAGAAACCAAATTACTATATTCTTACACATAATGAATATATATTCTTTAGATAATGTAGAGTTAAATTAAGACATAATAAACTTTATGTAAACAATCTCATAATTCCTATAAATTATTTTAATAGTAGTTATATTTTTATTATGTTTTTAACTAATATAATTTTCATTTTATACAATTTTCTTCTTTTTAAAAAAATATTGAAAGTACCAATATTGTCTTGAGTCGATTTTTTTTTTTTTTTTTTGTGATTCTATAATTATGTTGAAAAATAATGCTTATAGATTTATACGATTTTTGAAATGGCTATGCATATTTTAAACTTTAAATTTAGATTTTCATACCCATCTAATTATTTTTTGTTCTTTAGTTTATATATCATTTTTTGTTTTATCATTCGTCTTTTTCTTTCATTCTCACAATTTTTTTTTGTTTTTCTACAACATATATTGTCTCTAATTTACTGTTTCTCAATTTTTATTCTCTCTTCTTTTTGTTTTTTACGACTTTGATTCTCTCAATTTGTTTTTTTAGTTTTTTATAATTAGTTTGCACTATACTTTAGACCATACTAGAAATTTTCTTGTTATTCTAATTAGTTCGGACTATTAGAATTTTTGTTTTTACTATTTGATTAGTTACTTAAGCATTATATTGTTAATTTTCCATTTTTAATTTTATTTTTTCTCAATTAATTTTAATATTAACAAATGTCATCATCTCAATGGATATTAGCCACATGTCACGATCCCGTGAATTACAATTTTGTTTACGTGTCAAGCTCTCGTCGACCGGCTTCTGTTTTATATAATAAGATAAGATTTCTTGAAAAATTTTGAACTTTATTAGGAGTAAATGCTCCAGCATCACAATCGTTCTTCGGTTATTTGTTATTGGCAATCGTCTATGGAAGTATCATGCTTTATCGAAGACCCACCATCAAGGTCTTTCTCTTCTTGGAGTAATGAGAATGTTTTCAAGATTGCACAATTGAGTTTCAAAAGCCTAATACTCTAACTAGCAAAATAATCCTAACATTTTTTTTTTTGTAGGCCAAATGGTATCACTATTTCCTCCTTGCTTTAGCTGATGTGGAGGGGAATTTTCTTGGTGACTCTTATTATTGACATATACTCTTCTTTTTTCCAATTCTTTGGCTTGAGCACTGATCTTGGGGTTATTGTGAATCACTTACAGTGGTGAAGGCGAATCAGTACACATCGATAACGAGTATCATGCTACTGGACTGTTGGGCGATCCCTTGCGTTTTGGTCTTGACTTGGCTTTTTCTGAAAACAAAATACAGATTGATGAAGATTAGTGGTGTGTTTATCTGTATCGTTGGTGTTGTCATGGTAGTTTTTTCTGATGTTCACGCAGGGAATCGAGCGGGTAATGATGGAATTAAACTGATTCAAGAAACTCAAATTTTGTCGCAAGAAACTCGATTTAAGCATTTTATAATAAATTGGTTGTTTTTTTTTTTCAGGAGGAAGTCATCCTGTGAGAGGTGATCTTCTTGTTTTAGCTGGAGCAACTTTATATGCTGTTAGTAATACCACCGAGGTAAGCAAGTCTCTTTAGGGCTGGGCATAAAACCCTTACCCGATACCCGAACCCGAATCCGACCTGAAAATTAGGGTATGGGTAGGGTACGGGCATCGTAAATTACCCGATCGAGTTTCATTTTATTAACATTATGGTATCCGAACCCGATAGGGTAAAACCCGATACCCGATTGGGTACCCGAATCTATACATACACATACATGATTATGTATTTTAATCACTAAACCTAAGTCTAAAACACTCATTTCATCTTTCTTTCGCCTATAGCTTACATGATCGAGATCCTTGTGCTTTCGGATTGAAATTTTTTTTTTTTTTTTTTTCTTTACTTATTGTGTGTGTTTATATATTAGTAAATTTACTACATTTGGGTTGTGTTGTGAATTTCTTTTTTGTTTTTTTACTATCATATCTTGGCGTTTCGTCAACTTTAGTATTTTTAAACTCAATTTGTGTTTAAGATTTGGTTTTTTGAATAATTCTTTTTTTTTATCTTTTGATTAATTGTTTTTTTTTTAGTATAATCATAAATACGGGTACCCGAACCAATACCCGATACCCGCTACAACCCGACCCGTACCCGACCTAATTATACGTAATATCCGAATGGGTTTTATATTTTTCAAAACGGGTACCCGACGAACATAACTACCCGCCTCGAACCCGAACGGGTACCCGAACGCCCAGCCCTAAGTCTCTTCATAACCAATCAAGATACGCAAAAAAGGTATTGTAACAAAGTCATGGAATTAAGTGTCTATTTGTTCATTTGTTATAGGTGTAAAGAAACCTCCCTTGATAGTGCTTAGCACTAGCCCAAGACCGTACAACCCCGAGAAATCCGAAATAAACAAAAGACCCTCTAAGTATGATGAAGAAATATGGAAGGACTTTTAGAGAATACTTGAAAGACTCTTAGAGAAATTTAGAGAACTTATGAACTTGAACACTCTTTGTTAGAACTTATTCTTTATTCACTTGTTCAACTTTCTTATATTCTTGTATATTGTATGTTTTACAAATGAGAGGGTGAGGAGGTATTTATAGCCTCCCAAAGATCTCTCCCTAAATTTCTAGATTATTCTACTAAACTCCTTACTTACTAAATATTTTACAAGTCTCTAGAATTTTCTACAACATCTAGACATCTCTACAACATCTAGATTATTTATCCTACAATTATCTAGATTGTTCTACATTCTTATCTAGATAATAAACTAAAAGAATTCTCTAGAATCTCAAAAGAGGTGATGAGATTATATGATGTTTCTAGAAAATTCTAAACTCTTCATTAAGCTAAACTAAAATCAAGTTTAATTTCAATAATAGGAGTTCATAGTAAAGAGTGCAGATACAGTTGAGCTAATGACTTTTATGGGATTCTTCAGCGCCATTATTAGTGCCATTCAGATGTATCCTTTAGAAAAACAAAGCTATGACTATAATTGTTTTCTTTAGACTTGTATGCACATAATCTCTTCCTTGACTTGTACCTATAGAGGCTTATTTGAACGCGATGAGCTCAAAGCTATTCACTGGTCAACCGAGGCTGTAAGAGCTCAAAGCTTTTCAATTTCTGCCAAACAAGGACTTGCTTTTCATCGGTATACATATTTCTCGCGGTTTCAGGTTTTCCCTTTTGTTAGATTCGCTGTTACGATGTTTCTCTTCTACTCGTTACTCCCCGTTTTACTCAAGGTACGAAACAAAACCGAAAACATAAAATGATCAGAAAACCTTTTAAATTCCTCTGAAAAACATTAACATCTTTTGAGTTATGATTTTCACAGACTAGTGGTGCAACAATGTTCACCCTCTCGTTACTCACATCGGACATGTGGGCGGTTTTGATCCGCATTTTCACTTACCACGAGAATGTGGATTGGCTTTACTACTTGGCATTTGCTACTACATCTATTGGACTAATCATATACTCAATGTACACTCTTTTCTTTCTCTGCTCTCATGTCTTCATCAAGAGCACTAGCTAATCACTCTTTTTTTTTTCTTTTCTTTGATACTCTCAGAAAGGAGAAAGATGAGGAAGAGGAACAAAGAAATGAGCAGAAGAAGCTTTTGGATGAGGAGGATCAGTGGCGGAGCCAGGAATAATTTTCACCGAGGGCAAAATATCTAACTTAACACGATATACAAAAATAATATCGTTTTTGAGATTTTTTTTTTTGTAATTTACTTTTTTGACGATTCTACATAGATCTTGCTAAAAATGTGTTCGTTTAAAACATGTTCTTAAATAATTTGACTCAAATTTTTGATAAAATGTTTAAAATCTGATATTAGAGTTAAAAGAATCCGTGAGAAAATTTCTCAAGCGAAGGTGATTGTATCGAATTTGTAACAGTTAATGGGAAATTCGAGTTACGCCAAATAAATTCTCTCTGTCATATATAGACTCATTCATTGGCCTGTGAGCTAAAAAGATTATTCTTTTCCAGGCAAAACAAACAAAATAAACAAACTTTTGGGTGGAGACAACAAATTTGTAAATTTTCTCCACAAAAAAAATGAAAACTTTAAGCTGCAAATTGAAGATAGTTCATAAATAATGTGTGGAATGTAAAAACAATGCTCATTTTCAGTACGCTAATAAAAAAAGTCAACGACACCATGTTTGTAGGATAATAATAAAAAAAAGACTCACCTTGACTCTATTCTTTGAATCTCTGACCCATTGTAGTATCATAGTGTAGTAATGAAAATTCTCTCTCAAAACCGTTGTGTGGTTTTCATTACGATCTATGACAAGACATTAAAAAAAAAAAAGGTATAAAAAAATAAACACATTCTATGTTTGTACAGTGTAGGATAATGAAAAGACTCGCCTTTGTCTCTGTTCTCTGATCTCTGATTCCTCAGCTTTCTCTGAAACTATATAAAATCTGTTTCTCCAGTTTCACAAATCCGGTTTCAAAAAAATGGTGTGTTTCAGTTTCAACGAGATGAAGACGAAGAAGACTCTGATTGGACTTGGATTGGGACAGATTATCTCTCTTCTCGCTACTTTTATTTCCTTTACATCTTCTGAGATCGCAAGAAAAGGTTTTATTATCTTTATTCTTAAAAGCCATTTTTATACATTCATGGATTACAAATTTTGAGACTTTTTAATTGTGTCAGGGATTAATGCTCCAATGTCACAGTCGTTCCTGGCTTATCCGTTACTAGCAATCATCTATGGAGGTATCTTGCTGTATCAAAGATCTACAATCAAAGTTAGTCTTCTTTGAATAAAGATTTGATTTTTAACTTTTTCTTCTTGGGTATATCAATCCTCACGTTTTTACTTCTGCAGCCACTGCTCAAGGTTGTCAAGTTGCTTCCCTTCCTCCTATGGATCCTATCTCTGCTACTCCAGCCACTACTCAAGAATGTGAAGTTGCTTCCCATGCTCCTATGGATCCTATCTCTGCTCCTCTCACTGATGTTGAACCATCAACACCAAGTGCTACTGTCAACTTAACGGCTTTACATTCCCCAACTGCGTTAGAAAACGCTAACTTGTCCCAAGAAACCATAGTCTTGACAAAGACTCTCCCAACTGATTCTACACCCACCATCGATGTAGCGTGTAGCTCTTCTCCTGCTGCGATAAACACTAGTACAACTGGTTTTCCTCCTGATTTGGTAATGCTCTCATCCCCTTCTATAGGTTTATTGTCTAATGAAGTTGTGCAAGGGAATGTCTCCGGTTCGAACCCGGGCGAAGCCATTGACTCTTTTTAATTCAAAAAAAAAAAAAAAAGTTGTGCAAGGGAATGTCTTTGGTAGCTCTCTTTTGGCTTCCTTAGACTCGGACGATTATTCGGGTTATGAGATGGGTGTTGCTTCTCAAAAGACTAGAGGCGGAAGGTCGATTAAACCTACGCAAAAGGTTCAAGAGATGCAATGGACCACGGTAAGAGGACGAGGTAAAAGGAGACGTGGTGGCCGAGGCGATCACGAGCAATCTTATTAGGAATTCCTAGAAAGTAGTTTCTAAACTTTCTTGATCTCTCTTAAGAACTTATTTTGGTGTAAGCTTTATGATTTATCATAGAAAAACTCTCTTGAACTATACGATCTCATCATCATATCATTGTAATTGTTGTTACCTTTGCATTTAAATTGAAAACCCTTTATCAAAAAAATAAATATATCAATGATCATTGGAGTTTGAGTTTTGTAAATGTAATGAGGGTTTCTTTATAGACTTTAAAATGCTAACATGTTGAATGCAAAATTGTTGTAGGTGAAGTGGTATAACTATTTCCTCCTTGCTTTAGTTGATGTCGAAGCAAACTTTCTTGGTGAGTGTGTTTGAACTGAAAGAAGTCGTCTTTTTAACCTGAAAATTCCAAGTCTTTGGCTTGAACACGGATACTGATTCTTAAGTGTATGTTCTTGGAAATGTGATACTTTCATGAGTAATTACTACTTAATGTTGTTCGACCTAATGCTCAAGTATTAGTAGTCCAATTATTTTTATGTTTTGTATTTCTTTGCTTTTACTTTTACAGTGGTGAAGGCGTATCAGTATACATCGATGACGAGTGTCATGCTACTGGACTGTTGGGCGATCCCTTGCGTTTTGGCCTTGACTTGGCTTTTTCTGAAAACAAAATACAGATTGATGAAGATTAGTGGTGTGGTTATCTGTATTCTTGGTGTTGTCATGGCAGTTTTCTCCGATGTTCACGCAGGGGACCGAGCTGGTAATTCATGAATTTTTGTTTTTAACTCCACTGAGAAAGTTGATTTAAGCATGTTTAATGGTAGTTTTATTTCAGGAGGAAGTAATCCTGTGAAAGGAGATTTTCTTGTTATAGCTGCTTCAACCTTATATGCTGTGAGTAATGTCAGTGAGGTAAAGAAACAAGTCTTGATTCAGATATTCGAAAGCCGATAATTAACTTCTTACAACGCAAAAATGGTACTGGTTTGCTAAGTTTTAACCCAAAATAATTCTGCAAGTGCACAGACAATCGTAATAGTATAATAGGTATCGAATCCACAGAGATCAAGGTTACGCTATGAAATTATGGATTTCAAATTAAAGCTAAGATAAAATATGGGGTGATAAATTTCGTGACGATGAAAACAGCAAATTAAACGATGTAAAATCAATAAAGACAAACACTAAATCAAGGTCATTCTCTGGTGATCTCGGATTAAGGATTGAACGACTATTCAAGAATTAAACTAAGTACGGTCTAGAACTCAAACACAATGATAATATTGCCCCACTGTCGTGATGTATCAATAACTTTGTCTAACAACCTAAATGCCTAAACTGCCGTTTGAATTCAGAGATGTTAACAAGCATTAAAAGTTGGTTCAATTTGTTCACAATTGATGGTAAAAATCAATTATCGTTGGTTACACGCCAATTGCTCACCAATGGTTTATCTAGCAACCTAGAGCACTGTCGTGAAACAGTTTAACTTGTATTCATAGATTAAGTGATCAATATTAATCTAAGCATGAAGAATCCCTATTGATGAAGACATATGATTATGCAATCCTATTTGGCTCAGTCGCTATCATCCTAATTCACCATTGAAAACCTCAATCTAGCTAATGGACTACTCAATCATAGAGAATAAAAATGCAGCAATCAATGGAGAAGAATTCATAATGATAATGAAAGAGATAAGGGTTTTAGAATTCTTCTCAATAGATGTTGTGGGATGAATCTCCTAATCTTGATTCCAAAAGCAAAGAACAATCGAAAAGGTCTCAAAAGAGCTCTGAAAGATATCTCAAAAAGTAATGTGTAAAATGGAATGAATCGCCCCCCTTCGTTTTGAGGTGGCTACCTCTTATTTATAATTAAAAGTAGGTTAAAATCGGATCTGGGTGACCGACCGGTCGGTTTGGTCTTGGACCGGTCGGTCCTAATTCCAGCGGGCCTTCGGTCTTCAAGTCTTCAGGCGGGACCGGTCGGTCCCTGGAAGTGGATCGGTCGGTCCTGTTTCCAAGGAGCTTCCACTCTTCGAGCCCTCGTGCGAGCAGGTGCTCGGTTATGAAAAACGCCATCTTTTCTCTAGATTCGTCCTGTTTGCTCCAATGACCCCCAATAACTCAAATCCATGTTCCCAAGCCTCCTTTAGACCTAAAATGACTCAAAAGAGAAAGAAAGATTCGATAAAACCCTACAAAACAAAGGTTAGGATGCGCCAAAAACGCATTATATCAATTCCTCCAGACTTAGATCTTTGTTTGTCCTCAAACAAATCCAAAAGTAAGTAAAGGAGAAAGGTTTGAAAACACGGGAACTCTTTTATCCTCAGTGAACCGAGTTTAGAATCTTCAATCTGCAGACCACATAATTCAGATTACGAATGACAAAGCTTTACCAAAACATCCTCAACACATTTCTCAACCAGGCCATTTCCCAAACACAAACTCAACGCATTCAAAGTATGCGTGAGGATCTCGCTAAAGGCACCTTTTCAGGGAAGACGGCGCTAAGGGTTTAAGGCCATTTAGAAGTGGAGTTCAAGTGTTTAGAGTGTTTAAGGGTTACCCGATATTTCATAGAGGATGCAGTTTATCGCACAAAATTGCAAGAGAGAATGAGTACGTTGATATCCACATTCTCTAAACCACTCTTTCTTCTCCAAAACTCTCTAACGTCTCATTCGGCTAATCATCCACCTTGGGTATACTCACTGTGCAGAGAGACACTTTTTCTCTATTTTACAACTTTACCACTCTTCATCATTTATTTATTTATTTATTTATTTTTTTTGTGATGATGAAGAGGGTTTACATTACAGGTATGTGTCTCTCAAACACGAAGATAAATAGAAGTGTTGTACGTACCCAAGTGGAGCTCATCATTGTTATTCCTTCCTCTTTATAAAATCAACTTTTGAAATTGCGAACAAGTGCTCGATTCAAGGGAGAGGTGCTCGGTTCTTCAGAAAGAGTGATTTAGATGCAGTGTCGACTCGATTCTCTCCGGCCCTTTTGCGCATATGCTGCACATGTGACAATGAAGTAACAAGAATGCAAGGAGTTTGAAAAGAGGTAATGGTTAAGGAGGGAACTAGCTAAAAATGAGCTAGCTATTCAGGAACAACAAGAGTGGTAAAAAGAATAAGAAGTCCTGAATATGGTTCGTTTCCCTAATCTAGTGCCAGTAACGAGAGGAAATTTTGGTCAATCTGAAACCTGGAAAATAGTGTATAGAAGTCTTCCAGCTGTTCCTTGTACCCATGCTCTGTAAAAATGGTCACTAGAGAAAAGATTAAACATAGATAGTTCAAATATCATCATAAGATAAAGTCCTGATTCCCTACAAAGTTTTGACTCAATAAAACAGAAAATAAAAATGAGAATAAAAACGAGACTCAATAAGACATAAGAAAACATAAAACATAATTAGTACTAATAGCACTCCCCCCCCCCCACAGACTTACTTTACACCGTCCCGGTGTGAAATAAAATCTAAAGGAAAAGACTATTAAACAAAAGAAAAATAAAATGAAAAGGAAAATAAAAGGAAGAAAATCTAACTTCGTCATCAGAACTCTGGAGACTCGTCAGAATCCGCAGTGTCCTCGGAGTCAGCTACCATAACGTCATCATCTGATCTCAACGTGGTGGAAGGTCCAGCAGGCGGGGGCATGTGGCTTCCAGGAAAGCCTGATCCTCCTACTGCATCTGTGCCTCGGGAACAAAAAAGAGCACCCCAAATGGTGGACATCATACTGTGCATCTTCTGAAGACTTCTGTGATGCCACTGCCTGTACTCGGATATAGTCCATGTATCGCGAAGTGGAGAGACGGCGAACTGGTTTTCGTACTGTCGAAGTTGGTAGCTCTGCTCTGGCGGGGCAGTACCACTGCTAGCACCTGCAGTGCCAACACCTCTACTTACATGGCGGCGCTTTCGGCGCCGCAGATGTGCATCTGGATCTGTGCTCTGAGGTGTGGCGGACGGTAAAAATCTCACGTTATCCATGGAAGTGAGTGGGGCATGCTCACTAGGTAATGAAATAGAGCTCTGAATCCCATCCAAATCAAAGTATCGCCACTTACCTCCAACTATCCATCTACTCTGAGTCAAATGTTGCATATCTAGGAGTGAAGGTGCCAGGATTTCCTCAGTGTTGCTCGTATCAATCTCATGGAATTTAAAGATGGGAGTGAGGACACTCCCACATACCTTCTGCTTCATCTTTCCAGGTCCAGCTAGACCCCTGAACTTCCTCTCTGTCAGGAAATGTGCAAATGCTGCTCCGAAGTTAGTGCGCTGGTCGCGAGGACGCTCTGTGTAAATCTCTGACACAAACTCTGGCATCCTTAAATGCAGCAAGAATAACTCATCAAGACGCATAGCTCTTGGTTCCTCTTTGTAGAACATGGTAGTACTCAGAGCCTTAGCAACAATACGGATGATTGGATTCCTGATAAGGGTGAGCTTCATGCTACGTGACGTTGCAGGGCCCATACCGATCAAGTTCCATAGTCGGTCGCTTTGAGGAAAAGAATGACAATCAGGGAACTCCGGACTTGTATTACTTTCGTCAAAACCATAGATAGTACACAAGTCCT
Organism: Draba incana; assembly: GCA_963576765.1. Classification (NCBI taxonomy): domain Eukaryota; kingdom Viridiplantae; phylum Streptophyta; class Magnoliopsida; order Brassicales; family Brassicaceae; genus Draba; species Draba incana. The sequence goes on along the minus strand of OY755217.1, from coordinate 30,011,991 downwards.
GAAGGGAGATCATATACTCAATCCCTCTGATCACATAAGTGAGGGATCCCCTATCAATTGTCCTATGAGCCGCGTCTGCATAATAGACCTCACAGGAGGCAAGAAACTTCCTTACCAGTTCAGGATATAAATGATACTGGTATGTAGCCATTGTCCCAAAGCCCATGCGATCGAGAATAGCAAGTACTTCGTCCAATATACCCAATTCTTCTAGCATATGATGACATAATACTCTAGTGGGCAACATCTTGACAGTTAGCAGTCCATTATAGCATATGCTATTGTATCTAACCCAACCGTCTCCTTTCAGTTTATTCTCATAAGATGATTCACTAACCAATTCCTTCCGTTCTAACTTAGGGTGAATATCGATTACAGGGAAAGGAATATCGTCCGGTCTTGGCCATTGAACATTCAAACTTCGCGATCGTCGCGGAGCATCCGGTTGACTAGAACTTGCTATCCCTTTGTCCTTTTCCTTTCTCGTCGATCTCTTTGGTTTGTCGTGAGCACGCTTAGTTCGAAGTTCATGTTCTTCGTTCAAGCCATCTTCGGGTGGCGAATTGGTGGCAAGTGGACGTCCAGTGCGACCCATGGCTGCAGAATCGAACCAATTGAGAGTGAGAAACAAGTGAATTAAACGCAAATATCTAAAGAGAAAGAAAACCCCAAAACTCGAAACTTTCTCATCCAAATAACAACTTCATACCTTGCAGATCGAACCAATTGATGGTATAATCAGATAGAGCTTGAAAAAATAAGCGAATTAGAGCCAAAAATCGTTCAATTTGGGTAAGAACTCTAGAAGTTAGGGTTTGATGAAGTTTTAGAGCAAAATCACCAAGAACATAAGAAAGAGATGGAGTTTGCGATTTTGATCGGGAGTGGAGGTGTGGTCGCGAGTTTTTTTGTGTTTATAGGGAAAACCGGTTCAAATCAAGTGAACCAAACCGGTTTAAACTGGAAAAACCAAAAAAAATTCACTTACGTGGGACGGGACCGACCGGTCCCGATACTGGACCGGTCGGTCTGCTTTCCAGAGAATTACCTGTTCCGCAGGACGTAGGGGGATCGACCGGTCTACGTATTCGGATCAACCGGTCCTAATTCTAGGGACCTTGGACGATCTGCGGGATGAGGGGGATCGATCGGTCGGCACATGTGGACCGACCGGTCCCAATTCCAGTGACATTTCTTGGACCATGTACGCACGCCGGACCGAACGGTCGACTTGGGGACCGACCGATCCAAAATTCAGAATCCGAATCCAAACTTCCTTGACAAAAATTCCTAAGGAAAAATGAAAACAAATGTAAAAAAGAACGAAAATCAAAAGAACGTATTTACACTTACAAGTGGGTTGCCTCCCACCAAGCGCTCTATTTAACGTCGTTTACTAGACGTTCTACAACGTCTAGGCATGAACAGAATCCATAGGAGGATTAGAGACTTTCTTTTCCGGATCAGGGCTCGGTGGAGGTGGGTTGAGGCGTGGTCTACTTGCTCCTTGATCGCTTATGTTTAGTTGCAGAACTTTGCTCAGCATTGCTTTCACAACACCAACACCCTTCTCTTTCAACTCTAATGGATGAATAGCTCTAACTCTAGAGAAAGGCTTAGGAGTACCTTTACATTTCACCTTGTATTCAACCGAGTTTCCATCACATCACTGAGGTATCAAAGTTATTTTAGGATCACCCTTGATCCTTTTGCATTGTACGTTTCCCTGCACCTTTATCTTCTCCCTAAGTATCTTGGCGATATGAGAACGATTTCCATCTAAAACTCCATTGATCTCACTCTTATCACCGAGCTCTTTGATATCATCGACTGACAGGTTCTCTCTTTCTACTGCCGAGATGCAGGAGGCGTGAGTGGTGATTCTTTTGGGAATGGCTCTATAGAAAACCTTTTCATTGACCTTGGAAAAAGAGAGTCGCTTATTAGGCATATCAATGATTGCACCCACCGTAGCCATTAATGGTCTCCCCAGGAGCAGAGACATATCGTAACCTTCTCTCATCTCTACAACTTGAAAAACAGTTCGAGCTAGGCAATCCCCTATTTGGACAGGTAAATCGTGAATGATGCCATACGATGTTGCTGTGGAAGAGTTTGCAAATCTAAGAGTCATATGACTAGGTTCTACCTTAGCAATTTTCAACTTCTCTGCAATAGCCCTTGACATGAGATTCATACAAGAACCAGAATCACAAAGAGCTTCTTCAAATTCAACTCTTTCAATGGAGCATGGAACAATGAATTTCCCAGGGTCTTCAACCTTAGGTAATATCCTCAATGGTGGTGGAGATGGGTAAGGGATTGGGGGTGTGTAAACATGTGACATAACCTTATTAACGAGCTCATTCGGTCAAAGCACTACAGAAGACGGTCCAGCGACCTCTTCATCCTTTTTATCTCCTGGAGCAGGTGCTCCTTGTGGATTCTTGACTGCTTCGGCGGTTTGAGCGATCCGAATATCGAGCTTCTTCACACGAGTGCAAATAGCTTCTATCCTACTGTTGAGATTGTTGTACACACCGTCCATCATGGCGATGATCTCGTTAGCAGATTTTTGCTGGTTGAGTAAAGCCAATTGCATAAGGGACTTCAGTTTGTCTTGAGGGATAGGTGCATGAGCTTGAAAGCTTGAAAGCACATGGTCTCCGCCCACATAGTTCACCTCAATGTACTGCTCATCTCCCTCGTTCTCACAAGGCTTAACACTCCTCTGATTCCTTTTCAACAACAGGTTTACTTTCGCTGTCAGCTCATCAATCCTATGTGTCTCAACACTGCTGACATATATAGGCTCATCATGGTCATGGCATCGATTCCTAGAACTTGCAGCCAAGCTCTCTATCAATCTATCTGCTTCTTCCTTGGTCCTGGTCATAAAATCACCATTACTCGCAGCATTCAAAGTGTTCCTAAAATCTCGATCAACACCATCATAGAAGATACTAAGAAATTTCTCATCGGCAAACCCATGGTGTGGACATTCCCTCTTGTACTCTTTGAACCGTTCCCATGCCTCACAAAAGGACTCTCCTGAATGTTGTTGGAACGTGGAGATCATGTTCCTTAGACTCGCGGTCATGGTTTTGGTGTAGAAGTGGTCCAAGAATGCTGCTCTATATTGCGGCCAAGTCGTGATGGATCCAGCTGGTAGCGACTTGAGCTAACGGGAGGCTTTGTCCGCGAGTGAGAAAGGGAAGAGCTTGCATTTCAGGAAATTCGGGTTCATTCTATTAGAGCTTGTCGTGGAGCAAATCTCCTCGAAGTTCTCTATATGGTCCATCAGAATTTCCGCGGGAAGTCCATGGAACAAGTGCTGCTTAACCAGTGATATCATTTGCGGTTTGATCTCATAATCACTCCGGTTAACAGGAGGGGGAACTATAGCAGCTCGGTTCCGGTAGAAAGCATGGGGATTGTCCATATCCCCTATAGCTCGCTGCTGTTGTGGGTTTTGCTGCTGATGCAATTGAGTTATTTGTTGTTCCATCCTCTGAATAGCAGCAGCTACATGACCATTTGCAGCTCGATTGTCGGTGACGTCGCCCATGTTGGCTGGATTCGAAATTTTTGAGAACTTCAGTTACACCTGAAACACACGCAAAAGAAAATAAAAACAAAAACGAAATTAGCAAAATTCTTAGACTATAAATAAAATCAAATTTCAAAGGTAACGCAATTGGTCCCCGGCAACGGCACCAAAAACTTGGTTTGCTAAGTTTTAACCCAAAATAATTCTGCAAGTGCACAGACAATCGCAGTAGTATAATAGGTATCGAATCCACAGAGACCAAGGTTACGCTATGAAATTATGGATTTCAAATTAAAGCTAAGATAAAATATGAGTTGATAAATTTCGTGACGATGAAAACAGCAAATTAAACGATGTAAAATCAATAAAGACAAACACTAGATCAAGGTCATTCTCTGGTGATCTAGGATTAAGGACTGAGCGACTATTCAGGAATTAAACTAAGTACGGTCTAGAACTCAAACACAATGATAATATTGCCCCACTGTCGTGATGTATCAATAACTTTGTCTAACAGCTTAAATGCCTAAACTGCCGTTTGAATTCAGAGATGTTAACAAGCATTAAAAGTTGGTTCAATTTGTTTACAATTAATGGTAAAAATCAATTGTCGTTGGTTATACACCAATTGCTCACCAATGGTTTATCTAGCAACCTAGAGCACTGTCGTGAAACAGTTTAACTTGTATTCATAGATTAAGTGATCAGTATTAATATAAGCATGAAGAATCCCTATTGATGAAGACATATGATTATGCAATCCTATTTGGCTCAGTCGCTATCATCCTAATTCACCATTGAAAACCTCAATCTAGCTAATGGACTACTCAATCATAGAGAATAAAAATGCAGCGATCAATGGAGAAGAATTCATAATGATAATGAAAGAGATAAGGGTTTTAGAATTCTTCTCAATAGATGTTGTGGGATGAATCTCCAAATCTTGATTCCAAAAGCAAAGAACAATCGAAAAGGTCTCAAAAGAGCTCTGAAAGATATCTCAAAAAGTAATGTGTAAAATGGAATGAATCGCCCCCCCCCCCCCCTTCGTTTTGAGGTGGCTACCTCTTATTTATAATTAAAAGTAGGTTAAAATCGGATCTGGGTGACCGACCGGTCGGTTTGGTCTTGGACCGGTCGGTCCTAATTCCAGCGGGCCTTCGGTCTTCAAGTCTTCAGGCGGGACCGGTCGGTCCCTGGAAGTGGATCGGTCGGTCCTGTTTCCAAGGAGCTTCCACTCTTCGAGCCCTCGTGCGAGCAGGTGCTCGCTCCAGGCCGAGCAGGTGCTCGGTTATGAAAAACGCCATCTTTTCTCTAGATTCGTCCTGTTTGCTCCAATGACCCCCAATAACTCAAATCCATGTTCCCAAGCCTCCTTTAGACCTAAAATGACTCAAAAGAGAAAGAAAGATTCGATAAAACCCTACAAAACAAAGGTTAGAATGCGTCAAAAACGCATTATATCAGGTACTTTAACAACGTTGGAAAATTTATTGTTGTATAGCCTCATTCTTCTTCTTTTGTAGGAGTTCCTTGTGATGAATGCAGACAGAATTGAGCTCATGTCCTTTTTAGGCCTTTTCGGCGCAGTTATTTGTGCCGTTCAGGTGTATCCTTGAAACCAAAAGGCTAAGACTTTTTATGTTTTCTTAGATTTACATGCACATTCTTCAGCAAGTATCATCTTTTTTAGTTCAAAGAGAACATTCCTTGACTTGTCCCATAGAAGCATATTTGAACGCGGTGCGCTCAAAGCGATTCACTGGTCAACTGAAACGGTAAGTTTGCTTCTGTCCATTTCATTTTTCAATCTCTACAAATCTTTTAGCAATAAATGTTCTACACATTTGTGGTTTTCAGGTTTTGCTTTGCGTTGGAATCGCAGTAGCGCTGTTTCTCTTCTACTCATTACTTATAGTCTTACTAAAGGTGTGAAACAATACTGACAACCATATGACCAAACCTCCTTACCACTCTCTATTTTCATGTCAAATTTCATGTTTATTGTCCTCTTCTTAGACCAATGGTTCAGCAATGTTCACTCTTTCCTTGCTTACATCAGACATATGGACCGTTTTGATCCGTAATTTCATCTACCACGAAAAGGTTAGCTATTAACACATAAGAAAAACTCTTTACATGTAGAAACCAGCTTATGAGATTTAAGTGGCCTTGTTTACGTATGTTAATGTTAGGTTGATTGGCTCTACTACTTGGCATTTGCAACTACAACTATTGGACTAATCATATACTCAATGTACACTCTTTTCTTTCTAATCTCTTCTGCAATCATTGTTTCATCAAGAAATGAAATCACTACTTTTTTGTTAATTATCTCAGGAAGGAGAAAGATGAGGAGGAGGAACAAAGTAATGGTGAGCAGAGGAAGCTGTTGGATGAGGAGAATAGTGAAACTTTAACTAAAGTCTGAGTCTTTTGTTCTTTTCCGGGAAAAACAAAAGAAAGAAAGAAACTTTTGGGTAGAGACAACAAATTTGTAAGTTTTCTCCCAAAAAATGAAAACTTTAAACAACAAAGAGAAGATAGTTAGTTCATAATTAATCATAGGGTAATGTAAACAAAATAATAATAATAAAATAAATTTTCTCTCAAAACTGTTGTGTCATTTTCAGTGCTTATATTCATTACACTCTGAACTAGTCATGGGCCAAAAAACTCAAAACTGAATCGAACCCGAACCAAATTATCAAAACCGAACCCGAACCAAATTTCTAATATATTTGAATGGATCCTCAAAAAATCAAAATTGGAACCGAATCGAGAACTGAACGGGGATACCCAAAACATAAATTTGGATACTTTAACTGTTTTGTCATCTTTCAAGCATTTTCGAAAACTTCGGGTAAAACGTAATTGAACCAAACTAAATTCAAAAAAATTGGGTAATTATGAATATTCCGGATAATTTTTGAGTATTCAAGTTAAAAGTACTCGAATTTCGAGTATTCGGACCCGATCCAAATTTTATAATTATCCGATTCTTATATCTCTACCCCGAAAACCCGAAAGATCCAAACCAAACAAGTACTCGAATGGCCAGGACGACTACTAGTACTATGAACAAATACACAAAAAAGGAAGCCAACTATTAGCAAAGACAACACATTCCATGTTTGTAGGAATAAACAAAAACGTAGTCCACCCTATTTAGAATTATTTCAAAAAGTAGAAAATGAGTTTGACAAAACCAGTCTTCCTTATTTTTAGAATTTATAATTTTACCCCATGTTTATTTGTTAATTACGTTTAAAGCTATACATTTCTCATTTCGTTCTCTACGCCGTTTTAGCCCACAAAGCCCAATAAGACCATTAAAGGCCCATAAAGATTTAAACATAATATTCTACTGCCCCCCTGTTTCACGTTTATGATCACTGCGTATTTGACGCGTTTCACGTTGAAGTTTTAATTTCACAAAACGAAATTCGCATTTGGGTCCATTGTTATGTATCAATACAATTCACCATAATTATGAACTATCAAGGAAGAAGATACAAGAATGGTGTGTTTTTTCAATTTCAGCGAGATGAAGACGAAGAAGACTCTAATTGGACTTGGATTGGGACAGATTATCTCTCTTATCTTTACTTTAATTTCCTTTACATCTTCTCAGATTGCAAGAAAAGGTTTTTTACTATTTTTTTTTTTTTTAAAACCAATTGTACATAGCTTGCAAATTTTGAGACTTTTTTAATTTTGTCAGGGATTAATGCTCCAATGTCACAGTCGTCCCTAGCTTATCCGTTACTAGCAATCATTTATGGACTTCGAAATACTAACATGTTGAATTAATGCAAAATTGTTGTAGATGAAGTGGTATAACTATTTCCTCCTTGCTTTAGTTGATGTGGAAGTAAACTTTCTTGGTGTGTGTGTTTGAACCCAAAGAAGTCGTCTTTTTAACCCGGAAATTCCAAGACTTGAACACTGATCCTGAGTTTTTGCAACAAATATAATTCGACTCAAGTGTATTTTCTTAGAAATGTGATACTTTCATGAGTAATTGCGATTTAATGTTGATGTTGCTGTGAAAGTAATTCAGTTATTTTTCTGCTCCATTGCTTTGGTTTTACAGTTGTGAAGGCGTATCAGTACACATCGATGACGAGTGTCATGCTACTGGATTGCTGGGCGATACCGTGTGTTTTGGTCTTGACTTGGCTTTTTCTGAAAACTGTAAGAATACTTCCATTAGTGTGGCCGGAGTATTAACGGTCCAACTATTATAGTTTAAGTTTAATGTAAGTTTAAGGTTTCCGATATTTAACGGGATACGGTGATGGACCGAATCAAATAAAAGATACCGGAATGGGTTTGATGTCAACCCTCTTACTCCACCCAATAAAGAATCTAATCTAAAGGTTCATATACATTTATATATAATGGATTAACTTATATGAATGTATATGTATTAAGGTATAGTTTATATGTTATGTCTTAATGAATGGATGTCTCATTAAGAGACACATTTCCCTCCCCCTTCTCTCTAATTTCGTGGGCCCTCATATATAAGGGAAGGAGGAAGTTATTGCAGAGACAAGAGGTCTCATTTCCAGATTTGAGACAAAGACATAACATAGAAACAATAAAGGGAGATTAGAGATTGTGATCGGAATCGGAACACCCCGGCTCCGTCGAAGGGGAGATCGCAGTAAGGAAGGGAAGGAGAAGATCAAACAATCATCAAAGGAGTCATCATCATGCCTAACAATGCAATGGATCAAGGTTAGGCACTCTTCCTTCTCATAACCGAAAACTCCATCAATATGAACTTGTTGATTCATTTGTTCTAGTGGCGATTATGGGATGGATTACAAGTTTGTAATCATAAGGTTAAACTTACAAAAACAAAATACAAATTGATGAACATTAGTGGTGTGGTTATCTGTATCGTTGGTGTTGTCATGGTAGTTTTCTCCGATGTTCATGCAGGCGATCGAGCTGGTAAATCGTATTAAATAATTTTTTTACTGATTCATGACTTGTTTTTTTTACCTTGGCTTTACTGTTAATGGTGCGTTTTATTTCAGGAGGAAGTAATCCTGTTAAAGGAGATTTTCTTGTTATAGCTGGAGCAACTTTATATGCTGTTAGTAATACCACCGAGGTACGAAACAAGTCTTGATTCACAAAATGGTACTTTTGGGGAGATTAACTACATTTGTAGTTCTATAGTCTCATTGTTCTTTTGTTTATAGGAGTTCCTTGTGACGAATGCAGACAGAGTTGAGCTCATGTCCTTTTTAGGTCTTTTCGGCTCACTTATTGGCGCCGTTCAGATGTATCCTTGAAACAAAAAGGCTAAGACTTTTAAGTTTCTTAGGCTTACAAGCACATTCTCCAGGAAATTTTCATTCCTTGACTTGTACTTAGAAGCATATTTGAACGCGGTGCGCTCAAAGCCATTCACTGGTCAACTGAAACCGTAAGCTTGCTTCTATACTGTTGAGCTTTGTGACTTACAACACACATGAAGTGGGCTTGTTCTGATTGCTTCAGGCCCAGGTTCATCTCCAATTAAAGTTAACCGAGACTTGGTTAATGGATTTAGTTGGTTAGATGTTGAACCGGTTTCTTCTACCTTTATGAAGAATGCAGAGAGTCACTTGTGGAATGATCGGGAAAAAACAGAAAAGATTGTGAGCTAGTGAGGAGAGAAAGATCTGAGAGTTTCTTTGTGTTCTTTAGAGATTCTTGTAAATTTCTTTGTACTATCTCTTGATCTAGTGGATTGCTTGCACCGTCAAGCCCCAGAGTAGGTACCTCATCTCGAGGCCGAACTGGGTAAACAATCTTGTGTGTTCTTTACTGTTTTTCATCTTTCATATACACAAGAGAGATCGATGGAGAGTTTGTGAGGTTATCGAGTACAAACGAGTGAATCCGAGAAAGCTTGTGAGGTTTGATTTGAGCTTGCGATTTCTACAAGTGGTATCAGAGCCAGGTTGGCTCAAATCGGAAGTATTATCGGAGAGATCAATTCGATCTAGGGTTTTGGCGAATCGGTGGTAGCTCGATCGTCGGAGATCGAGATCGACGGAATCGGAATCGTCGAAATCAGAATCGGATCTGAGATTCTGATAAATCATCGGCGATGGTGAATGCTCGAATCGAAGTTGAACGGTTCGATGGTGAAGGAGACTTCTCCTTGTGGAAACGGCGTATATTAGCACATCTCTCTGTGCTAGGATTGAAGGACACACTTACTGGTCAAATCCAAATTGATACATCGATCAAGACTGATGAAACTCCAGATGCCTTGAAGACGAGACTTGAGAAAACTTCTGCTGGTTTTGCAGAAAGATCTGAGAAAGCTATGAACCTGATCTTTCTTAACGTTGGTGATAGAGTTCTCAGGAAACTTGATGAATGCACAACAGCAGCGACTACCTGGGCCACTCTTGAAAGGTTGTATCTATCCAAGTCTCTCCCTAATCGCATTTATTTTACAGCATCGTTTCTATACTTTTAAAATGAATGAGTCAAAATCAATTGATGAAAATACGGATGAATTTTTGAAGGTTGTCTCTGAGCTTGGGAGTGTGAAGGTTTCAGTATCTGAAGAGGTTCAGGCGATCTTGCTACTGAATTCATTACCTGCTCAATACAACTCTCTGAAAGAAACATTGAAGTATGGAAGAAAGACTCTTACTCTAGAAGAGGTCATTGCTGATGCGAGGTCAAAGGAGAGGGAACTAAAAGAGAATCCAGGGCATAACAAGAATGGTGAAGCTTATGCAGTTAGAGGTAGACCTGAGAAGAGGAACTTCAACAAGAAATGGAATAACAAGAATAGGTCTAGGTCAGGTTCTGCATCAAGGGTTACATGCTGGTATTGTAAGAAAGAAGGGCACATGAAGAAAGACTGCTTTGCCAGAAAGAGACGCATGGAAAATGATGACCAAGGTGAAGCAGCTGTGATGGTAGACAAGTTGCAGGACATAGAAGCCCTTTCTATCTCAAAGAAGTGTCCTAGGGATAAATGGATTATAGACTCTGGATGTTCATATCACATGACATCTCGCAGAGATTGGTTTGAGACTTTTGAACCTGTGACTAAGGGATTAGTATTACTGGCTGATGATAGAGCAGTGAATGTGCAAGGAATAGGGACCATTAAGATCACTACAAATGGAGGGACTGTGGATCGACTTACAAATGTCAGGTACATCCCAAATTTATCTAGGAATCTAATCTCTGTTCCTACTTTAGATGTGCAGGGCTTTAAGCAAGTAGGTGGAGATGGTAGACAGAAGTTCTACAAGAAAGGCAAGTTTGGTCTATCAGGAACCATGATTGGTGGTCTGTACCAACTAGATGGAGAAACAGTGTGTGGTCAGTCTAACAGTGTCACTTCAAAAGATGAAACTGCTCTGTGGCATAGCAGGCTTGGCCACATGAGCATGAAGAATCTAAAAGTTCTTGTGGAAAAGGGTATACTGGATAAGAAGAAAATCAGTGAGTTGGAGTTCTGCGAAAGTTGTGTTATGGGAAAGAACAAGAAGCTGAGCTTCAATGTTGGTAAACACAACTCAGAAGATCTACTCAGGTATGTACATGCTGACCTTTGGGGCTCTCCCAATGTGCATCCTTCACTGGCCAAAAAGAGGTATTTTCTTTCCATCATTGATGATTTCTCTAGAAAGGTATGGGTTTATTTTCTGCATACTAAGGATGAAGCATTTAGTAACTTTTGTGAATGGAAAATGCTAGTAGAGAATCAATCTGGTAAGAAAGTGAAATGCCTTAGAACTGATAATGGTCTTGAATTCTGTAACACTGAATTTGATAATTTCTGTAAGAAACATGGAATTGAAAGACATAGAACTTGTGCATATACACCACAACAAAATGGGGTAGCTGAAAGAATGAATAGAACCATAATGGAAAAAGTAAGATGCATTTTAAATGAATATGGATTAGAAGAACATTTTTGGGCTGAGGCTGTTTCTACTTCTGTTTATATCATTAATAGAACACCCTCGTCTGCTAATGATTTTAACATTCCTGAAGAGTTATGGTTAGGAAAGATTCCAGGTTATAAGCACATCAGGAGGTTTGGATCAGTTGTCTACATTCATGTGGATCAAGGCAAGCTGAAACCAAGAGCGCTTAAGGGAATCTTCATTGGCTATCCGTATGGAGTAAAAGGTTACAAGATCTGGCTTCTGGATGATAAGAAGCTTGTGATAAGCAGGAATGCAGTGTTTACAGAGGATAAGCTGTACAAGGACATAATTGAAGATAAGAAGACCAAGACTGGAACAAGAAAGGTTACTGGAAAAACAACCAGTTCAGTGGTTATTGGAGCAGTGGAGACTTCTGTTGCTGAATCTTCAGAAGCAACTACAGATAATATTGCTGGTGTTTCAGGAGAATCTAGTGTGAGTGAAGTTGATGAAGTAGCTCCTGACAGTGAAGATGAGACAGAGACAGCAGAAGAAAGAAACTTGGAAAGTTTCCAGTTAGCTAGAGACAGAATAAGAAGAGAAGACATCAGAAAACCTGCAAGGTTTAGAGATGATGAAGATGATGAGATAGTAGCTTTTGCACTACTAGTTGGAGAAGAAATAGAGTTAACAAAACCAAGAGATTTTCAAGAAGCTATGAGAAGCAAAGATTGGATTCTGTGGAATGAAGGAACAGATGAGGAGATGGACTCCTTGCATAAAAATGGTACTTTGTACTTGACTGTATTACCAGAAGGAAAGAAGTCAATAGGCTGCAAGTGGATCTTTAAATTGAAGCCTGGAATCCCTGAGGTGGAGCAGGCAAGACACAAAGCTAGATTGGTCGCAAAAGGATATGCTCAGGAGGAAGGCATTGACTACCAGGAGATCTTTGCTCCGGTAGTTAAACACGTTTCCATAAGATTAATGTTGTCTATGACAGTTAATCTGGATATGGAACTGGAACAATTGGACGTAAAGACTGCGTTTCTACATGGGACAATAGAAGAAGAAATTTATATGGATCAGCCTGAGGGATATGTGGTTAAGGGTCAAGAAGACAAAGTCTGTCGCCTCAAGAAATCTCTATATGGATTAAAACAGGCACCAAGACAGTGGAATAAATGTTTTGATCAATTCATGATCAAGCAGAAGTTCAAGAAGAGTGAATTTGATCACTGCGTGTATTACAAGGAAGTGGAAAAAGGTATATTCATCTACTTACTTTTATACGTAGATGATATGCTAGTAGCTTGCAAGAAGATATCTGAAGTAGTTAAGATGAAGAGATTGCTTAGTTCTGAGTTTGAAATGAAAGACTTAGGTGCTGCTAAGAGAATTCTGGGAATGGATATAGTTAGAGATAGGGTTGCTGGAACTTTAATCTTGTCTCAGTCAAATTACATCAAGAAGATTCTTCAGGTTTTTAGAATGGATGATGCAAAGGCAGTGTGTACACCTCTAGGATCTCATTTCAAGTTAGCTTCAGTTCAGAGTGAGGAAGAGGTGGCAGAAAACAGTGAGTTTCCTTATGCTAATGCCATTGGAAGCATGATGTATGCTATGATAGGCACCAGGCCTGACATAGCTCATGCAGTAGGAGTTACTAGCAGATTTATGAGTAATCCTGGTCAAGTACATTGGACAGCGGTTCAGTGGGTTCTTAGATATTTGAAAGGTACTCAGGATAAAGGGTTAGTCTTCAAGAAGAGTTCAGATTTCAAGGTTGTTGGTTATTCAGATTCTGACTTTGCTGGTGACTTAGATAAGAGAAAATCAACAACTGGATATGTTTTCACAGCAGGTGGAAACACAGTGAGCTGGAAATCGAGTTTACAAGGAATTGTGGCATTGTCTACGACTGAAGCGGAATACTTAGCTTTGACAGAAGCGGTAAAGGAGGCAATGTGGTTGAAAGGCATTACAGAGGAGTTGGGATTCAAGCAGGAAGCAGTGAAGGTTTATTGCGATTCTCAGAGTGCTATATGTTTGACCAAGAATAACATGTTCCATGGTAGAACCAAACATATGGCAGTGAGGTTTAATTTCATCAGGGAAACAGTTGAAGCTGGTGAGATTGTTGTGGAGAAGATACATACAACCAAGAATCCAGCTGACATGTTAACCAAGACGATTCCAGTTGATAAGTTTGAGCAAGCTCTTGCTTTGCTCAGATTAGCCAGGTGCTAAATGATGAGGCTATGCTTGACGGTGTTCAAGGGAGTGATTCTGAGTGTGTTGAAGTCAAGGTGGAGTTTGTTGAGCTTTGTGACTTGCAACACACATGAAGTGGGCTTGTTCTGATTGCTTCAGGCCCAGGTTCATCTCCAATTAAAGTTAACCGAGACTTGGTTAATGGATTTAGTTGGTTAGATGTTGAACCGGTTTCTTCTACCTTTATGAAGAATGCAGAGAGTCACTTGTGGAATGATCGGGAAAAAACAGAAAAGATTGTGAGCTAGTGAGGAGAGAAAGATCTGAGAGTTTCTTTGTGTTCTTTAGAGATTCTTGTAAATTTCTTTGTACTATCTCTTGATCTAGTGGATTGCTTGCACCGTCAAGCCCCAGAGTAGGTACCTCATCTCGAGGCCGAACTGGGTAAACAATCTTGTGTGTTCTTTACTGTTTTTCGTCTTTCATATACACAAGAGAGATCGATGGAGAGTTTGTGAGGTTATCGAGTACAAACGAGTGAATCCGAGAAAGCTTGTGAGGTTTGATTTGAGCTTGCGATTTCTACATATACACTTGCGCTATCCATTTCCTTTCCATTCTCTGCAAACCAATTTTTTTTTTTTTTTTTCTACAATTTTGTGGTTTCAGGTTTTGCTTTGCCTTGGAATCGCAATAGCGCTGTTTCTCTTCTACACATTACTCGTAGTGTTACTAAAGGTGTGAAACAAAACTGAAAACCATATGACCAACCTCCTTCCACTCTATATTTTCATGTCAAATGTCTGTTTATTGTCATCTTCTCAGACCAATGGTTCAGCAATGTTCACTCTCTCGTTACTTACATCGGACATGTGGGCGGTTTTGATCCGCAATTTCATCTACCAAGAGAAGGTTAGCTAACATAAGAAACAACTTATACATTTTTTACTCTAGAAACCAATTTTTGAGACCAAGTGGCCATTTTTATGTATGTTAATGTACAGGTTGATTGGCTCTACTACTTGGCATTTGCTACTACAGCAATTGGACTAATCATATACTCAATGTACAATCTTTTATTTCTAATCATTCTTCAACTCCATTATCTGTTCTGCAATCTTGGCTTCATCAAGAACAGAAATTACTCCTTTTTTTTTGGATATTCTTAGGAAGGAGAAAGATGAGGAGGAAGAACAAAGAGATAAGCATAGGAAGCTGCTTGATAAGAGCATCTTCAACCCTACACCAAATTTCATTTTGGTGTAAAATCTTCTCCAACCCAACACCATTTTGGTGTATATTTTTTTATTTATAAATTGTTCCTTCAAATTATAAATAATTTCAAATTTAGTGAGAAACATATATAAATGATGACAATTAAACCCAAATCTAATATGTTTATGATGATTAAACCAAAATCTATTATACATATCTTTATTTTATATGATGTATTATATTTTTCTTTTCCTATTTAATGGTAAATTTAAATGATTTTATAATTAATCAAACTAAAAAAAAATAGATGGGTTAATCTGTAAATTTGTAAAAGAATAAAGTTAGAATATTTTTTTTTTTTTGGTATAGAAAATGGTGTAATACATTGGAGTAAAACCCAACACCATTTTTGTGTAAAATATGGTGTAATACATTTGAGATCTCTAAGGAGGATGATCTAACCAAAGCCTAAGTTTTTTATTTTTATTTTAATGTAACCTATAATTATGATTTTTTTTTACGGCCAAAACAAGAGAAAGAAACAGACTTTTGGGACAACAAGTTTGTAAATTTTCTCTCAAGAAAATGAAAAGTTTTTAACTTCAAAGAGAACAATTGGTTTAATATAAAACAGGGGACTATTTAAATATGGGAAAAATGTCATTTAAAACCCGAACTTTCAAATTTAAGCATTTTAAAGTTCAAACTTCTGTAAAAGCAATTAAAATTATGAACTTTTGGTTGACTTTTATTTTAAATCCCAAACTTTTGTTGACTGGACATATTTAGGCATGACGCTAAATTGATTAACAGAACTAAAAACGGAGTTAATGATATGTTTAATCACTCAGTTAGTCGAAACGACGTCGTTTCGATCAGTTTAAAAAAATTGTAATTTTTGGTGGAGGAGGGGCTCGAAACCATGACCCATGACTCAACGACGTCGTTTTGGATCAGTTTAAAAAAAATTGTAATTTTTGGTGGAGGAGGGGCTCGAAACCATGATACATTACTCAAAATGGAGCCTTGTGCCACTGAGCTACTGTAACTTCTGTTAATTACACGGAAGTAGTTTGTATATAACCTATTAACCTTAATAACTACACGATTTATTACATAAATTTACAAGTGGTTTCCGTTAATACCTTAATAGTTACACGATTTTTTTTACATAAACCCTAATCCACTAATTCACTAAATTTACTAATTAACATAAATCCTAATTCACTAATTCTAACATAAATCCTAACCACTTGAATTAGGATTTATGTTAATTAGTGAATTTAATATTGATTATTTATTTATATTTTAGTCCAAATACAAGTAAAAGTTATTAACTCAAGTGTATATAAATGTTTTGAACATTACGCACAAATTATAATACCAAATTAATTTAAATTTAATAAGTCGCATACCATATTTATTTAACTATAGATTTTAAAATTCTTTCATAGAATTATTTTCTCAATTCATGTGTTAGTTCTATATTTTATGCAAATCAAAATATAGAAATAAATAATAAAATTTATAATCCCGCGTTTGATGCGGGTCCAAATCTAGTGAAAACTTTAAACAGCAAAGAGAAGATAGTTAGTTCATAATTAATCATAGGGTAATGTTAAAGAAAGTCAACTATTGGCAAGACACATTCCATGTTTGTAGGAATAAACAAAAAAAAAAGACATATCTTGATGACACTCTAATCCGAATCTCTGATCCATAATTCCTCATCGGAGAAAAATATCTCAGCTCTATCAAGGAAGAAGAAACAAGAATGGTGTGTTTTTTGAATTTCAAGGAGATGAAGACGAAGAAGACTCTAATCGGACTTGGATTGGGACAGATTATCTCTCTTATCTCTACTTCTAATTCGTTTATATCCTCTGAGATCGCTAGAAAAGGTTTTACTAATCTTTGTTTCAAACAATTTTTTTTATTACATTTTCATGGATTACGAATTTGAGATTTGTTTTCCAGGGATTAATGCTCCAACATCACAGTTTTTCTTGGGTTATGTGTTACTAGCTATCGTCTATGGAGGTATCTTGCTGTATCGAAGATCTACAATCAAAGTTAGTCTTGACATTTCTCTTCTTTGAATAAAGATTTGATTTTTAACTCTTTGTTTCTTGGGTTTTGACAATGATCATTGGAGTTTGAGTTTTGTAAATATAATGAGAGTGTGTATTGACGGTTTCTTTATGGACTTTGAAAAGCACATTGTTGAATGCAAAATTGTTGTAGGTGAAGTGGTATAACTATTTCCTCCTTGCTTTAGTTGATGTGGAAGCAAACTTTCTCGGTGAGTTTGTTTGAACCGAAAGAACTCGTCTTTTTAACCCGAAAATTCCAAGACTTGAACACTGATCCTGAGTTTTTGCAACAAATAATTCGATTCTTAGAAATGTGATACTTTCATGAGTAATTGCTACTTAATATTGATGTTGCAGTGAAAGTAATTCAGTTATTTTTCTGCTCCATTGCTTTGGTTTTACAGTTGTGAAGGCGTATCAGTACACATCGATGACGAGTGTCATGCTACTGGATTGCTGGGCGATACCGTGTGTTTTGGTATTGACTTGGCTTTTCCTGAAAACAAAATACAGATTGATGAAGATTAGTGGTGTGGTTATCTGTATTCTTGGTGTTGTCATGGTAGTTTTCTCTGACGTTCATGCAGGGGATCGAGCTGGTAATTCGTGACTTGCTTCTTTTTACTTCACTGAGAAACTGGATTTAAGCGTGTTGATGGTGTGGATTTTTCAGGTGGAAGTAATCCTGTTAAAGGAGATTTTTTTGTTTTAGCTGGAGCAAGTTTATATGCTGTTAGTAATGTCAGTGAGGTAAGAAACAAGTCTTGATTCTCATACTCTGAAGTCGATAATGATGTTATCAGATTGTAAAATGGTTCTTCAACAAAGTTGGGAAATTCACTACACATGTAGTTCTATAGTCTCATTCTTCTTTTGTTTATAGGAGTTCCTTGTGACGAATGCAGACAGAGTTGAGCTCATGTCCTTTTTAGGTCTTTTCGGCGCACTTATTGGCGCCGTTCAGATGTATCCTTGAAACAAAAAGGCTAAGACTTTTAAGTTTCTTAGGCTTACAAGCACATTATCCAGGAAATTTTCATTCCTTGACTTGTACTTAGAAGCATATTTGAACGCGGTGCACTCAAAGCCATTCACTGGTCAATTGAAACCGTAAGATAGACTTGCGATATCCATTTCCTTTCCAATCTCTGCAAACCAAAAGTTTTTTTAGTTTCTACAATTTTGTGGTTTCAGGTTTTGCTTTGCCTTGGAATCGCAATAGCGCTGTTTCTCTTTTACTCATTACTCGTAGTCTTACTAAAGGTTTGAAACAAAACTGAAAACCATATGCACAACCTCCTTCCACTCTCTATTTTCATGTCAAATGTCATGTTTATTGTCATCTTCTCAGACCAATGGTTCAGCAATGTTCACTCTCTCTTTGCTTACATCGGACATGTGGGCGGTTTTGATCCGCAATTTCGTCTACCAAGAGAAGGTTAGCTAACATATACATTTTTTTCACAAACCAAGTTTTGAGACTAAGTGGCCATGTGTGTAAATGTTAGGTGGATTGGCTCTACTACTTGGCATTTGGTTCTACAGCTATTGGACTAATCATATACTCAATGTACAATCTTTTATTTCTAATCATTTTTCAACTCCATTATCTGTTCTGCAAACTTGGCTTCTTCAAGAACAAAAATGACTCCCTTTTTTTGGGATATTATTAGGAAGGAGAAAGATGAGGAGGAAGAACAAAGAGATGGGCATAGGAAGCTGCTTGATAAGGAGGATCTAATCTAACCAAAGCCTAAGTTTTTTTTTTTTTTTTAATGTGACCTATAAATTTTTTTTTTTCCGGCAATATAAAATTTTATTAATCATAAAAAGAGAGGACATAGTCCTTGTACAAAGATGGATACAACCAATCAGGTGGATACAAACAAGAAGAAAAAGAAACTAAATTTGGTGGACCGACTTGAGCCAAGAGATGGGCGGGAACATTAGATAAACGACTTGTATGGAGAAAAATACAATGGCGAAACATCATACGCCAATAGAAGAGATCGGAAAATAAGTTGGCGAGGATGAAGTGTTTATAATTTCCATGTATCATGTCAATGAGTAGTTTATTATCTCCTTCAAAAGTAACATCAATAAAGCCATGTGATCGCACAGACTCCATAGCTTTAAGGAGGGCCTTTGCTTCTGCCTCCAACGGTGATGCTGAGGAACCCAAATATGTTGATCCCCAAAAGAGGGGTACGCCGTGATAGTTCCTAACGATCCATCCCGTTGTCGATTGGTGGGAAATGGGATTAAAAGTTGCATCAAAATTGCACTTGAAAGGTGTATGTACGGGGCGACGCCAAGCAGGGGGAGTCGAAAATGAAGATGACCGGGAAGAAAGACTCGTGAGTGGTGTGGGAATTGTGTCGTGATTGTGGGTTGCATTTATCCAAGTTGAAACGCCAGCATTAGCTAGTTGAACAACACGCAACAGAATGACCTTATGTTTGCGGAAAATAAGATTACAGCGTGATTTCCAAATTCGCCACAAAATCCAAAAAGGTAAGAGTTTGTGAAAAGTAGAAATCCCTTGGTTATGTTGAAATTTGAAAATGGCTGCAATATTAGATTCATAGTTATCGTCCTGAGAAATAATGGGATTCCATGGGACTTGACTTAATCGCCAAATCATTGTGGAGGTAGGACATGTGAAAAAGAGATGTGAGATCGTTTCAAGTGCGAGCCCACACCGGGAACAGAGTGGGTCAACAGTTATGCCACGCGTAGATAAGCGCGTTGTTGTGGGAAGTGCTTTAGAAAGTAGACGCCAGAGGAAATGTTTTAATTTCGGCATGATATCCAGCTTCCATATCTTAGCCTTGAGGCCCGGATCACCGTGGGGAACAGCTAGGGGTTGTGATGCAGTAAGTGAGTTATTGAATGCGAACCAATATCCGCTTCTAACCGTATACTCACCTGTGTTGTCATAATTCCAAAAAAGACGGTCGTTTGTTGGTATTTGTGGAAGATATAATTTTTTAAGCTCTTGGTGGTCGTCTGGATGTAATAGTTGATGAATCATGTCGTCATTCCACCGTTGAGAGTTATGAGTACCGACAATTAACTAGGAAACAAGAAGATTTTGATTGCCAGTAATGTATTTGGCCGGTCGTGGAGGTTGGTCTGGAAGCCAATTATGTTGATAAATGTGAGTCGTGGTTCCATTACCTATGACGTGACGAACTCCTTTCTTAACTAGTTCCAATCCTTGAAAGATGGATCCCCAACCATATGATTGGTGTTTCTTAGGTGTAGCCTCTAGAAGCATAGAATCTTTGTAGTAGAGAGCCTTCATGAGTCGTGCAAATAGGGTATGAGAATTGCGAATAAGTCTCCACGCCTGTTTTGCGAGGAGGGCGTCATTGAAGGTAGGTAAGTCTCTAAAGCCTAAACCCCCATGTTTCTTTGACAATTGCATTTTTTTCCAGGCTACCCACGGTATACCTTTACTTTTATCATGTTTTTCCCACCAAAAACGCATTAACAATGTGGTGATTTCATCCGTTATATGGCCAGGAAGTTTAAAACAAGACATAGAAAAAACTGGCATCGATAATGCAACCGATTTAATGAGAACTTCTTTGCCGGCCTGTGATAAAAACTTTGCACTCTAAGAATTTGTTCGCTGCCGTACACGATCAATGATGTACTCAAACATTTCTTTTTTCTTTCGACCAAACTGCTCAGGTAAACCCAAGTATTTTCCCCCGCCTCCCTATTTAGAGGTGCCTGGGATTAGTTTAAGCCGTTCTTGAAGATCCCCAGGTATCTTGTCGCCAAAAGTTATCATGGATTTTGATTGATTGATCTTTTGTCCCGACCAAAGTTCATAAACCCGAAAAACTTCTTTTAAGGCTTTGCAATTCCGATTATTTGCTTGACAAAGGAAAAGAGAGTCATCGGCAAAGAGTAGATGGGTAATAGGAGGGACGCCATTTCCAATCCGTATACCCCTGATCTTCCCCTTAGTCGCAGCGGAAGTAATCATATGACTCAACACATCAGCACAAAGAATATATAGGTATGGTGATAAAGGGTCACCTTGGCGGAGACCATGTTGCGGTAATATTCGTCCTTGAGGATTGCCATTGATGAGTACCGAGTATTCAACAGTCATCACAGTATTCATAATCCATTTTATCCAAATTTTACCGAACCCGAAGGCACGTAATGTAGCTTCCAAGAAATTCCATTCAACCCGATCATATGCTTTTGTGATATCAGTTTTGACGGACATATAAGTTTGGGAAACTCGTTTGCGGGATTTTAGTGAGTGTAAGAGTTCATGAGCGATTAAAATATTATCTGTAATGATCCGTCCCGGGATAAAGGCAGCTTGCGCTTCAGAAACAATATCGTTTAAAATCGTTTTAAGGCGATTAACCAATATTTTTGAGATGATCTTGTACAAGACATTGCACAATCCAATAGGACGATAATCAGATAAAGTAACAGGTTGTTCAACTTTTGGAATCATATAAATATGAGTGTTATTAATTCCCGGTTTCATGTGACCCGACTCAAAGTAAGCTGTGACTTCGCGAATCACGTCTGGACCAACAATATCCCAGCATTCTTGATAAAAACGTGCAGTAAGACCATTAGGACCGGGTGCACGATCCGCTCCTATGGAATCCAATGCCTCTTTGATTTTGATTTCAGTAACGGGTTTGATGAAGGTAGAGTTCATAGAGTCGTTAACAGTTGGTGTAATCTCATTAAAGAATTCATCTTGAATTATGGCTTGATTACTTGCATAAACTTGTTTGAAAAAGGTCTCGGCATGAGTACCAATTTGAGAGTCACCGAAGAATTGTGCACCCAACTCATCTTGGACTGAGACGATTCGATTACGCGAATAACGAGTTTTGGTATGAGCTTGAAAGAAAGGTGTATTCCGGTCACCTTCAGAAACCCAAGTCACACGACTTTTTTGATGTCAATACTCCTCTTCATCCTGATATGCTTGTGATAAATCGCGTTGTATAGAAGTGACATATTCATAACTAGAGCTTGACGATGAAAGGGCAGATTCCAGATTAGTTTCTAGTTCGTCGATGCGTTTGGCGGAGTTTAATTTTGAGTTTCTTCGACACTTAGCCATCTCTCGTCGGCACTCTCGTATTTTCTCTGTAATATTTGCATTATCACGGAGAAAACGTGCATTCCATTCCTTTGCTACATACTGTTTAAATTCCTTGATTTGGAGTAGACGTCTATCAAATCGAAAGCATTTTTTTACTGTGTTTTGTGTATACGCAATAGTTGTAACTATTGGTCGATGATCAGAAGTGTTATCGAGTATCAAAAATTCAGCATAAGAGGCTAGAAAGGTTGCAAGCCATTGAGAGTTGACCACATTTCTATCCAAACAACACTGTATAGTGTGCTTATATCTTTTTCCCAACCAAGAAAACTTATTTCCTTTGGACTTGAGATCAGAGAAGTCACAAACACTATATAGTTTTCGAAATGCATCAAAACTACTTTCATCTCTTTCTAAACCACCTAGTTTTTCATCGTTGGAAAGGATTTCATTAAAATCTCCGATTAAAAGCCATGGTCCAGAACGGGTTTGTTTAAGATGCTCAATAGTGTTCCATAAACCAGAACGCAAGGACTGATTCGGATGACCATAAACACAAGACAAATAGAAAGACATTCCATTGTGATTCACATAAACATCAATCATTCTTACAGAGGTAGAGTGCTTTATTATATCTACATCCTTCTTCCAAAGAAGAGCCAAACCACCACTTCTCCCTAAAGGAGGAACCGAAACTACTTGATCAAACTTAAGATAGACATACAAATCCCTTAGAATATCACACTTATGCATAGTTTCAACTAGAAATAAAATATCAGGCTTATGAGTTTTACATAGATTAACTAGCTTTTTTTCGGTCGATGATCCCTCAGGATCGAGGCCTCGACAATTCCAGGAGACGATCTTCATGGCGACAGTGGGGGTACCCCCCCCCCCCCCCCCCCCCCCCCCCGTTAAGTGGAGAAGTGCATGAGTACGAACCAGTCGAATCTTCAGGACTATGCTTCTTAGAAACAGGACTCAGGACCATCCTATTTGCTTCATTGTGTTGTTGAGTGAAAACAGGGGCCTCTTCATCACGTTGGTAGGAAGACCAGGAGACATGGTATCGAAATCCATGGGATTGATTGGAACAACAGGACGATAGTTTGATGGAGCGCCGGAAGCATCACCATCATTCTGATTCGGAACATCAAGGACCATGGCCTCATCGATTATATCCGCAGGACACTCCTTTGCATCATGAGAGAGTAAACCACATATAGAACAGAAGTTCTTCAATCTTTCATACCAGAATTTGATCATGACGTTCTCTGCTCCAAAGTTGAATTGTCGTTGAAATCGAAGAGGGTTATCAATGTTCCAATTGATCTGAACCCTAACAAAATCCACTTTGGTAGTAGTTTCATCAAAATCGATCGCCAATACCGGACCCAGTTTTCGCCCAATGAAGTCAATGGTGACTCGAGCCAAGTATTGCGCAGGAATTCCTCGAATCTGAATCCAAAAAGGAATGAATTTTAGTCTTTCTTCAGAGAAATTAGGAGACCATGGTTGAAAAATAAGCATCCATTCGTTGAAAGACCACGGTCCACGACGGAGAGTGAGATGCATAGCCTCTTCCGATTGAAACACGAATTGGAAATTAGAAGGACCGGTGATACGACCAATCAAATTGTTACCGAGTCCCCAAAGCCTGGGCATATGGCCAATAAGCGTGCGCAAGTGTTGACGCCGGAGATTAACGAGAACGCCAACAACAGAGAAGCGGTTTGATGAAACCGCTTGAGAACAAATCGAATCCGGTAAAGACACCGGTTCATCTTCAACGCCAAGATTCAGATCTTGGACACGGCACCGAATGTTGTCTCCCATGGTGAGAGTTTGTTGGTGAGGAGAAGAGAAGAAGGAGAGAAGAAAGTATTTATAGAGACAGATCCATGGCGGTTTGGGTGTTTGAAACTCGTCTCCATTGGACGAGACACAAAAGCCGTCGAAGGAAAACCTTAACGGACAAACACCAACTAAATCAAACCGTCGAATCAGGTAAGAAACCGCCGGAAATCACACTCTCTGTGAAGAAAAAGGCGGTTGAAAGAATCGCCCAAAAATTGCCTTTTTTTAGAGAGAAACCTTAATGTGACCTATAAATATGATTATTTTTTTCCAGCCAAAACAAGAGAAAGAAACAAACTTTTGGGACAACAAGTTTGTAATTTTTCTCTCAAGAAAATGAAATTTTTTAAACTTCAAAGAGAACAATTGGTTTAATATAAAACAGGGGAGTATTTAAATATTCTTAAATGTCTTGCTTTCGTGTAGTTGTTTTAAGAATGAAAAAAGACTGGCCTTCAGTCTTTTCACTGACTCTCTGATACAATTCACCATTATTCCTCTCACCGGAGAAAAGAAATCTCAGAGAAATTTGTTTCGTTTTTGGGTCTCACCGTGATTTTCTAGAGGAAGAAGAAAATAAGAATGGTGTGTTTCATGTTCAATGAGATCAAGAAGAAGAAAAAGACTTTGATTGGACTTGGATTAGGACATATTATCTCGCTTCTCTGTGCTTTTATTTCGTTTTCATATTCTGAAATTGCAAGAAAAGGTTTTTACCATTTCTTTGACCCATTTTTGTACACATTCTTAATTTCATGGCTTATAAAATTTTGAAATCATTTTAGGGATTAATGCTCCAACGTCACAAACGTTCATGGGTTATGTGTTACTAGCAATCTTCTATGGAGGTATCATGCTGTATCGAAGACCCGGTATCAAAGTAAGTCAATTAGTACTGAAACTTGTAATCTTTTTTGAAGACATTAGTTTTCACTTTGTGACTTCTTTACTCATTACTTCTTTACTTCTTTACTCTTTAGTTTTATATATATTGAAATTGTGTGTTGAATTGTTAACTTAGCAACTGTTGCTAAAATCTTGAAAGCAATATTTATGTAGGTGAAGTGGTACAACTATTTCCTCCTTGCTTTTGTTGATGTGGAGGGGAATTTTCTCGGTGAGTGTTCTTATTGACATATTCTTCTTTTGTCCCGGTAATCGAAGTCTTTGGCTTGAACACTGATCTTGTGACAAATCTTGAGAGTATTTTCTTAGAAGTTTGATACTTTTATGTGTGTTGTTATTAATTCACTTGATGTGTGTGTTGCAGTGAAAGTAATATGTTAGTTTCTTGCTTTTGTGGTGAATATGATTACAGTGGCAAAGGCGTATCAGAACACATCGATGACGAGTGTCATGCTACTGGACTGCTGGACGATCCCATGCGTATTTGTATTAACTTTTTGTTTTCCTAAAAACAAAATACAAGATAAGTGGTGTGGTTATTTGTATTATTGGTGTAGTCATGGCAGTTTTCTCAGACGTTCATGCAGGGGATCAAGCTGGTAATGGTGTAAAGTGATAATTGAAAGTAAACATTAACGTGTTGTCCCGAGAAACTCAATTGAATTATATTGTGGTTGGCTTTTAGGTGGAAGTAATCCTGTCAAAGGAGATTTTCTTGTTATAGCTGGAGCAACCTTGTTTGCTGTTAGTAATGTCAGTCAGGTAAGCAACTCTCTAACACGATAATGTCCTTATATCGCGTAATGGTACTTGTAATTATAGTCGTCTCGTTATAGGAGTTTGTTGTGAAGAGTGCAGACAGAATTGAGCTCATGTCCTTTTTGGGACTATTAGGCGCAATTATTGGTGCTATTCAGATGTATCCTTTAAACAACTTTTCTATTTCCTTAAATTCTCTCTTTCTTAAACTAAATTGCTATCAAATGGGATTTTCCTTGACTTGTACTTAGAAGCATATTTGAACACGACGCGCTCAAAGCTATTCACTGGTCATCTGAAACCGTAAGCTTGCTCCTATACACTTGTGATATCCATTTCCTTTTCAATATCTATAAACCAAAGACTTTCTTTTGTGGTTTCAGATCTTTCCTTACATTGGAATCGCATTCGCCATACTTCTCTTCTACTCGTTAGTCACAGTCGTACTCAAGGTATGAGATAAGATCAAAAACCCGCGCAACTCTTTGTTTATTGGTATGCCTCTGAAAGATTTAACATATTTTTGAAAAATATGATCTTACCAGACCAATGGATCAGTAATGTTCACACTTTCATTGCTCACATCAGATATGTGGGCGGTTTTGGTCCGCACTTTCGTGTACCATGAGAAGGTACCAATCAAACATCTAGAGACTTTTGTATTCTTAATCAGTTTGAAACCAACTTCTGAGTATGTATGTTAATGTCAGGTGGATTGGCTCTACTTCTTGGCATTTGCTGCTACAGCCATTGGACTGGTTATATACTCAGTGTACTACAATCTTTTCTTCTAATATTTCTTTAACTCCAATATACTGTATGTTCTTCACTCATTAGTTTCCTTTTTCGATATACACAGGAAGGAGAAAGATGAGGAGGAACAAAAGAGTGGAGAAGCGGTAGATGAGCCGAGGAAGCTGTTCGATGAGGAGAAGGATAGTGATTCGCTTCGAGACAGCCTTATAGTTTCTTCCACCTGAAACCAAATCAAAGCCTGAAGATTTTTTGTTATCTTGTTTTATGTCATTGACTTTGAGATATACATTTTTGGAAATCTCTCACAAAAATTTGGTCAACTGTGAAGAAAAAAATGGCTTTATTTGATTCCAATTAGTTTGATTGTGATAATAATATGATGTTTCAAATGGTGTTAAACTTTCCCACTTGTTAAATACTATATCTCAATAAAGTTAAAGAAATGACTATCTTAACTAACATTTAACATTAGTATAAACGACTAATCTCATTTTACATTTAAAAATGATTTTCTCTCTCTCTCAATCCCAAGAACTACCTCACATAATTAGTCAACGGTTCTTCAAGGCAACACACTTCATGATTTTAGAAGTTAAAGACTCTTTTCTATGTAGAATTTAGAGACTCTTCTCTATAATCCATTGTTAATATCACCTTCCTCTGCAACTGAGGCTTTGGTTCGGTTTCGTTCTCGTTCTAGGCTCTTGTTCTTTTATGTTTTCATCTTTAAAACTTGAAGGAAGAGAGAAATGGTGATGAGTTTCAAGGAGATTAGGAAAAAGAAGAAAACTCTGATTGGTCTTGGTTTAGGACAACTCATTTCACTTCTAGTTACTTATAATGGCTTTACATCATCTGAACTAGCAAGAAAAGGTTTCAAGCTTTTATTTTACTCAGCAGCAACTTCATGATCTGTCTGAAATTTGTTTGAATGATGAAGTGATTCTCTTTTACATTCTTGAAATTGTGAACTATTATTAGGGATTAATGCTCCAACATCACAATCATTTCTTGGTTATGTGTTACTGACAATCATCTATGGAGGTATTATGCTGTATCAAAGACCTCAAATGATGGTAAGTATTGAAATTTCTTTTCTTGGAAACATTGGTTTTTACTCGGTGTTCCTGACACCATAGGAGTGACTATATTCGATGATCGAGTTCAAAAACAAATGTGCCCAACCAAAAGTGTCTATATTCTAACTTAAGCAAGTATTGCTAACATCTTGAATGTAAAAATTTTGTAGGCCACTTGGTATCACTATCTCCTCCTTGCTTTGGTTGATGTGGAAGCGAATTTTCTCAGTGAGTGTTCTAGTAGATAAAGCTCTTGTTTTGTCTTTGGCTTGAACACTGATAAGTAATTTGTTATTTTCCTTCTTTTTGATAAGATTATGATCAAACTCCATTGCTTTGCTTTTACAGTGATTAAGGCCTATCAGTATACATCGATGACGAGTATCATGCTACTAGATTGCTGGGCGATTCCTTGCGTTTTGGTCTTGACTTGGCTTTTTCTGAAAACAAAATACAGATTGATGAAGATTAGTGGTGTGGTTATTTGTATTCTTGGTGTTGTTATGGTAGTTTTCTCTGATGTTCATGCAGGCGATCTGAGATTTTCATGACTTGTTTTCTTACCTTGGCTTCATTGTTCATGGTGGAATTTTCAGGAGGAAGCAATCCTTTTAAAGGAGATTTTCTTGTTATAGCTGGAGCAACCTTATATGCTGTCAGTAATGCTGGTGAGGTAAGCAAGTCCTTAACAAGAAATAGAGTTTTAATACCGCGAGTCAGTAAATTTCTTGTTTCTTTGTTATATAGGAGTTTCTTGTGAAGAAGAATGCATGCATAATTGAGCTTATGACCTTTATTGTAATATTTGGTGCTATTATTAGTGCTATTCAGATGTATCCTTAAGACACACAAGACTATGAATATTATGTTTCTTAGACTCATCTTTAGGAAGTTTCTTAACTTGTCTACAGAGTCATATTTGAATGCGGTGAGCTCAAAGCGATTCATTGGTCAAATGGAGCTGTAAGTTTCTTGCTATATGATCCTTTTAATTACTATTTCAATTTCTGCAAAAGCAATCTATGATCCTTCTACGCTATCGCGGTTTTCAGGTTTTCCCTTTCCTTAGGTTTGCATTCATAGCGATTCTCATCTACTCGTTAGTCCCGGTCTTACTCAAGGTATGAATTAAATCTGAAACCATATATGATTCAAACCCTTTTGCAATGTTTAACATCTTTTGAAAATATGATTTCACAGACCAATGGTTCAACGATGTTCACCATCTCGTTACTCACATCTGACATGTGGGCGGTTTTGATCCGCATTTTCACTTACCACGAGAAAGTGGATTGGCTCTACTACTTGGCATTTGCTACTACAGCTATTGGACTGATCATATACTCAATGTATAGTGTCTTTCTAATTCTCCTTCACCTCCAATATCTGTTTAGTACTCATGGTTTCATCAAGTAGAGTAAAAGTTCCATCAATGGACTTATCTTCACCCATTTCGCCTTCTCAATCTTTCTCAGAAAAGAGAAAAATCAAGAAGAAAAAAGAAATGGAGAACTGCAAGACGAGGAGGCTGAGCAGAGGAAGCTCTTCGAGGAGGAGGATGGCAAGCCGCTTTGTGTCTTACGAGTTCTTCCACCGGAACCCTTACCAAAGCCAGAGGTTTTTGTCAATGCCATTGACTATGAGATATTAGATTATAGCTTCCAACAAGAGGAAAATGAACTTTTGGGTGGAGAAAAGTAAGAAATATATAACAATTGGTAACTGTAAAGAGAAAAAATGGTTTTATTTCATCTTCATTTAATTGTAAAAACAACATAAGATTTACCTTATGAGACCAAACACTGGACTTACTATAGAAGTTACTTCAAATGTATCAACTTCAATTTTGTTCTTAGGTTTTTAATTTAAGTAACTTACTACTACAAATGTAAGAAGCTGCATCTCCACATACTCTAGTACGATCACTTGATTCCTTGACTTTTTCATAGAAGCATATTTGAACGTGATTCACTGGTCAACTGAAACCGTAAGCTTGCCAAAAATTTGGTTGTAGATATAGATTTGTTTGTAGGTGAAGATAAGTTTGTAAATCTCTCCCAAAATTTGGTCAACTGGCTTTATTTGATAGTACCAATTAGTTTGAGTGTGATAATATGATGTTTCAAATGGTGTTAAGCTTTTCCACTTGTTGGATACTATGCCAATAAAGTTAAATAAATGATTGTCTTAATATGGCTTGTTTGTTCATTCAAATGGATTAAAGATGAGAATTGATGTTCGTTTAGTTTAGTGTAATAAATAAGCATCATTCAAATGGTTCAATTGGATAAGTTTTAAAAATTTAGGCAAAATTTTAAATGTCATTTGGCTAAACCAAATTGGATCATTTGAATGAAAATGATTCATTTAGATAAACCATTTGAATGGGAATGCTAAATGAGCAAAAGAACGTGTCCATACTAACATTTAACATTAGTATAAACTACTAATCTCATTTAACATTTAAAAATGACACTCCCTCAATTCCAAGAACTATCTCACTCAGTTAGTCAGCGGTTCTTTGTAGGGTAAATAAACAAAGACTTGCCTTGACTACTCTCTTCTCTGAATCTCTGATCTCAGCTTCCTCTGAAACTTTAGGATTTGTTTTCTCCAGTTTTACAAATCCGGTTTCAAGGAAGAAGAAACAACAATGGTGTGTTTTTTCAATTTCAAGGAGATGAAGACGAAGAAGACTCTAATCGGACTTGGATTGGGACAGATTATCTCTCTTATCTCTACTTCTAATTCGTTTATATCCTCTGAGATCGCTAGAAAAGGTTTTACTAATCTTTGTTTCAAACAATTTTTTTTATTACATTTCCATGGCTTACAAATTTTGAGATTTGTTTTCCAGGGATTAATGCTCCAACATCACAGTCTTTCTTGGGTTATGTATTACTAGCAATCGTCTATGGAAGTATTATGCTGTATCGAAGACCCGCAATCAAAGTCAGTGTTGAAATTTTTTTACTCTTGTGTTGCAACTTACTGGAGTGTGAGTTTTGTATGTATAGATGGTTCCAGTATTGAGTTTGAAAAGTTGAGTGCCAAAACTAAACTCTTATATTCTAACTAAATGTTGTTAACATCTTGAGTGCAATTTTTTTGTTGTAGGCCAAGTGGTATCACTATTTCTTCCTTGCTTTAGTTGATGTGGAAGCAAACTTTCTCGGTGAGTGTTCTAATCCAAGTCTTTTGCTTGAACACTGATCGAGTTTTTCGTGACAAATTAATTCGATCTAGAGCGTATTCTCTTAGAAATGTTACTTTTCCTGATGCTACAATGAAAATATTCAGTATTTTCCTGCTTTGTGGTGAATATTATTATGGTATTATGGAGATCATGCTCCATTTGCTTTGGTTTTATAGTTGTGAAGGCGTATCAGTACACATCGATGACGAGTGTCATGCTACTGGACTGTTGGGCGATACCGTGCGTTTTGGTATTGACTTGGCTTTTTCTGAAAACAAAATACAGATTGATGAAGATTAGTGGTGTGGTTATCTGTATTGTTGGTGTTGTCATGGTAGTTTTCTCCGATGTTCATGCAGGCGATCGAGCTGGTAAATCGTATTAAATAAAAATTTTACTGATTCATTACTTGTTTTTTTACCTTGGCTTTACTGGTAAGTTTTATTTCAGGAGGAAGTAATCCAGTTAAAGGAGATTTTCTTGTTATAGCTGGAGCAACTTTATATGCTGTTAGTAATACCACCGAGGTACGAAACAAGTCTTGATTCACAAAATGGTACTTTGGGGAGATTTACTACATTTGTAGTTCTATATTCTCATTGTTTCTCTCATTATAGGAGTTCCTTGTGACGAATGCAGACAGAGTTGAGCTCATGGCATTTATGGGACTTTTCGGTTCACTTATTGGAGCCGTTCAGATGTATCCTTTAAACAAAAAGGCTAAGACTTTTAAGTTTCTTAGGCTTACAAGCACATTATCCAGGAAATTTTCATTCCTTGACTTGTACTTAGAAGCATATTTGAACGCGATGAGCTCAAAGCTATTCACTGGTCAACTGAAACCGTAAGTTTGCTTCTATAGACTTGCGATATCCATTTCGCTTTCAAAGACTTTAATTTAGCACTACAAACTTTAAAGTTTCTACACTTATGTGGTTTCAGGTTTTGCTTTGCCTTGGAATCGCATTGGCGATGTTTCTCTTCTATTCATTACTCGCAGTATTACTCAAGGTATGAAACCATATATGATTCAAACCCCGCTTCACTCTCTGTTTTCATGCCATTGTGATCTTTTCAGACCAATGGTTCAGCAATGTTCACTCTCTCGTTACTTACATCAGATATGTGGACGGTTTTTATCCGCATTTTTGCTTACCACGAGAAGGTTAGCTCACTTTTATATATCAAACATCAGCAAACTTTTACATTTCCCGTCTGTAGAAACCAGCCGATGAGATGGTTTTGTCTGTCAATGTTAGGTGGATTGGCTTTACTACTTGGCATTTGCTACTACAGCTATTGGACTGGTCATATACTCAATGTACATTCTTTTCCTAATCCATTTTTTCACAAAGTACTATTATTGTTCTGTACTCATGGACTGATCTTCACTCTTTTTTTTCTCCTTTTTGGTCTTTCTCAGGAAGGAGAAAGATCAAGAGGAACAAAGAAATGGAGGAGTGGTAAACGAGGAGGCTGAGCCGAGGAAGCTGTTCAACGAGGAAGATGGCGAGCCGCTTTCTACATTAAAGGTTCTTCCGCCGGAACCCTAACCAAAGCTTGAGGTTCTTGCCAATGCCATTGACTATGAGATATTTAGATTATAGCTTCCAGGAAGAAGAAAATGAACTTTTGAGTGGAGAAAAGTTAGAAATCTATAACAATTGGTAACTAACTGTAAGGAGACAAATGCTTTATTTTATTTTAATTTAATGTGTAAAAACAAAATAAGAGTTACCTTGTGAGAACAAACATTGGACATTCTATAGAAGTTACTTCAAATGTATCAACTTCAATTTATTCTTAGGTTTTTAATTTAACTTACTACTACAAATGTAAGAAGCTGCATCTCCACTCAGCTCTATTATGGTCACTTGAAAGCTCATCGTTATGTACACAAACGTCAGAGCAAAAAGAACTCGTGTAAGTACTAGACAGATCCAGTGGCGAGACAGCTCCTTATTCTCTGTTTGCTTTGGTGATATTGATCAGTAACAGGCTTTTTAACGGTATGCATCATTCAAACTCTCGTCGTGAGACTTCATTTTCCTTCTGCGTGAACGAGGGAACAGTAGCTGGTGGATCTTCTTCTCTGCTGCCAATTCTGTTGTAGCCTGTTACAAACAATGATGAGAAGAAGCATAAGCATATCAATGTCTTTTTATAATTCAAAGTCATATATTTGTTCGATGTTTAGTTTGAGAATTCGCTCACCCTGGTTTTGAAAGGGAAACGGTGAGTTTGGACTTGAGCGCCTGCGAAAACTCTCACATCCATACCGAGGCTATCAACACTGATCAGGTTAGCTTCCTGTATATAATTACCACAAATTAGCAAAATTAGTATACAAATTGTGAAACCAGAATGGTAACAGAGTGATAGTTATAATGTGATTAGGCTTATTGCAAACTATATATACCTCTGCAAGAAGACCTTTCTTTTTGCATAGAGCTTTAAGGGCAATGCTTGAATTAATCCCTCTGTTATTGAAGCGCTCCATGATCGCATAAGTAGAGTGCACTAAGATGTCTGGTTCGGCATCTTGAAAATCTTGCAAGCTTATAGAAGACTGAAAACGTCAAAAAAAAAATCTAGACATCAACGCACAATGAGACCGTGGGAAAAAAAATGAAACACTAGACATATTTCAGAATTTTTTTGCATTCATCCAAATTAATTCGAGGAAACTAGAAAAGAAGATTGTTGCGAAAAAAATTACCTCTGTTCCATAAAGGGAGAGAAGTTCTATTCCCACAATCTCTAATCGATATAGACATGAACTCATATCGTTTTCGTCACGTCTGGAACTAGTGCTTGGATTATCATCACCTTGAACCTCCCAGGTATAGTCATCTCTATCTTCCGAGATAAATAATCTTCTTATATAGGATTCCTCGTCAAGGAAAGCGGGCCTAAGGCATCCAAGTATCGAAACACCATTAGACGGATAGTCCATTTTCTTGTCATAGTCCACGCTTATGGCCTGAATGATTCAAAGACAAGAGATACCAACTCAATGCAATGCAAGACCAATATGTATTAAATAGTAAATTGTAATGCTATATATTTATATAACCTTTGAAAGGTGTTTGGCAAAGTAAATAGGATGAACCGCTGGGGAAGTGTCAGGCATTCCCCAATCAACCGGAATATCTCTAGCTTCAGAATCCATAATCTACAAAGTAAATTAGCAAAGAGAGTTAATAAGATCACAAGAGACTTGACATGTTTTGAAAATAAAACTAAAAGAGTGCAACAACCTTACCTCGAAATAATGGTCATCAAAAATTATTTGGTCAAGATTACCAATGTCCGAAATGTTATATTCCTCATGGAGCCGTGTGTTTTCGTATCGCGGGACATCCATTCCAAAATAAGCTTTCTATAAGTATGTGATAAATGTTAGTATCAACTAAGGACTTGATACATGACATTCGACTTGATCAATGCGACACTTACCACAGGATTACTAGCTCCAGGATCTTCTAAGAGGTTCTCATCATCAAGAATTTCAAAGAAGATATCTATATTCGAGAGAGAGAGAGAAAAAAACTAGTGAGAAAGAAAGTGATCGATGGAGATTAATATATCGTGCAATAAATTTGACTAACCTCCGTAATCATCAATGACATACTTATATTCAGACCACGAATTCTGATCGTATGGTTCACAATGAATAGCTCCAGGAAACACCAGCATAGCACTGCCATTAGCCTACGATTAAACAAGTGAAACCGTGTTCACGCAAACTCAACATAGCAAAACTCAACGGTAATGATCATTTCTATTGTTTCTCGGCTACAAACCTCGACCGTAGTCCTTGCTACTTCAGCAGCAGTGAGTTTTGTCTCCTGAACTCTTTTACACGGCTTCAATTCTTCGAGAGGATGATATCCGTATAACGATGAATCAGGAACCGAATCAGAATAATCCGCAGCAACCGAAACTTTCGTGAGTCCAAGGTCATGTCCACCGGACGATACATGAAATGCTGATCCAAAAAAAGGAATCTTGCATCTGGAACTAAACAGGGGAAAATCACATTAAATGATCCATCAAAACAAAACAAATACATAATTGCATTGACACAAAAATCTTATATACCTTAAAGCAGAGAGATTAGCAGAGCCACATCCATCAAATACACGATTTCTTGCGTTTCCGTTTCTTTTGTAAGGCATTGAAGAAGAGAACTCATCATTGTATGATTGATGGCAATGAGATGGACCTGATGAGATTAAGACATACCAAGAAATGTTCAATGTAATAGTAAATTTCAGGAAAAATGAAGCAAAAGAGAAAATATTTAGACTTGATATAACGAATTTCTCAGATCTCTAACAATGACATGAACATCTAAATTTCCCCAACATAAAAAAATAAAAAAACTTGAACCAGAGATAATTTTCCCAGTTCTTCTTCACAAACAGAGAAAAATGAAAAAAAAAAAGTCAAGGATTGAGAGAATTTGAAGAAACAATTTGAAAATTTGAGCATAACCCAGAAACCGAAAACAAAATCCGATCAAGCTACAGAGAAAGTTCGCTCAAAAAAATTTAAACGAGTCAACCAAAAAGAATCTCCGAAATGCTTTCGCCATTAATGAACAAAAGCTTGACGATGATGATGAGGTTAATTAATTCTCCATGCACACTATACATTACCAGCTTCGGTTTATCAAAGAAACAAAAATGATAAAAAGATAGAGAGAGAGATCTCGAAAGTTGGTGAGATATATACCAATGGAAAAAGAAGAAGCAGCAGCGATCACCATGATGATTTACACAAAACTAGATCGGAGAAGACGAAATCGCAGTCAAAAGAGGATATTTCGGTCTCCGCCGTATTATTGTTCGTCGCCGTCGTGGTGGCTGATCACGTTTATGTCTCTTTGTTCTGTGTTTACTGTCGAATCTATTAAATTCAGAGACTTCAGAAAACTTTTTTCAGCTTTTTTTATTATTAAATTTGTTGATTTTTTTTGTTTTGTTCCTTTTTTTGTCTTCAGGCTAATATTGATTTTTTCTCTCTTTTATCTATTTGGGTCATGATGGAAAAGTTGTTGTGGTTGTTATTTTCTTGTGGTTTTATGGAAATCTAAATTATTTGTTTTCATTTTTTCCATGAAAAATAATGAAATGGATATTCTTAATTCTTTATTTTAATTCTCATGAAAATTCTGAATCAGAGACGACCAATTTGTGACTTGTGAGTGGGTTTGTATACGGTTTAGCTGGTTTAGTTTGGTATGGTCTGGTTTAGTGAATTTCTAGATAAAGGTTCAACAAGATTTTCGGTGGCGAATCTGGCGATGATAACAACCAGAAAAATGTATAATATCAAATACATATGTATATAACAAAAGGGCAAGCAAGGTTATTGCCTTTCTCTCTCATTTGTTACAGAATTTCACAACAACAAAAACTCAAAGAGATTATTACGCAATCTACCACTTTTACACCAAATCCTTATAAACGTTATCACTTTTCCTAATCTCTTATCAAATCTACCACATTTTTGTCTTCTTCTTACTTTAAATTACATTTTTACTCATAACAAATCATCTTCTTCTTCTTTCTCCTTTCTCTCTTTATTTCTTGCTTCAAACGGAAAAAATGGTGACGGTGGTGATAAACGCCGGCAACGGAGATGGTGGTTGATGACGGCGACGGAGGCGGGACGACGGAGGCGGGAATGGCGGCGACGAAGGCGGGGACGACAACGATGGTCAAAGACAGAACGGAGATAACGACGACCGTGGACCAGACGACGACGGTGGACACGACGGCGGCGGTGACCACGACGGAGATGGAGACGATGACCGTGGACCAGTCAACGACGGTGGACACAACAGCGACGGTGACCACAACGGAGATGGAGACGATGACCGTGGACCGGTGGCGGCGACCACGACGGAGATGGAGACGATGACCGTGGACCAGATCGGCGAAGATAGTCACGGCAGAGATGATGACCGTGGACAAGATGACGACGGTGACCACGACGGAGATGGAGATGGTCGTGAGCAGAACGACGACGGTGAGCACGCGATGGTGACGGTAGCCGTGGACACGGTGACGACGGTGGTTAACGGTGACGGTAGTTGTAAACGGAATCGGTGGACATCCAGGAGTTCGGGGACGAAATGCAAATAGATAGGTGATAATGAAGGGCAATTGTGTCAATTCACTCACTAGAAGACAAAAATGTGGTAGATTTTGTAAGGAATTATGAGAAGTGGTAGATTTTGTGAAGATTAAAAAAAAGTGGTAGATTCAAAAATAATCCCAAACTCAAATAGGTCGAGAATTATTTATTTGCTATAAAAAATGATGAAGCTGAGGACTTGATCCAATAATATAACTGACCAAACCTCAACTTACCTAAACCGACCAAAAAATTTACAAATCCAGGTCAAAATGGTTGTGTTCTGTTCTTGGATTCTCTTTTTTTTACTAGTGTGAAAGTAAAGTGGGTAAAAACTGTTGTTTGACTTGAATCTTACCGGTATCCTCCACCATAAGGTTGCTGCTGCTGCTGCGGGTTGTAACCGCCTTGACCCATCATCGGATTATAAGCACCGGTCATGCCTTGTTGTGGACCAGGAGCCATACCCATCCCTTGTTGTGGTTGCATTGGGTAGCCTTGACCATATCCTCCTCCCATGTTCATGCCCATTCCCATGGGATGGTTTTGGTTCACGTTCATGCCCATTCCAACACCCATGGGATAGTTTTGGTTCATGTTCATGCCCATTGGCATCGGCTGGTTTTGATTCATGCCCATAAGCATCGACTGGTTTTGGTTCATGCCTACCATTGAGTTTGGTGGAGGTCTCATGGCACCTGCACCAGCACGGCCTAAGCCAGTACCAGATCCCATGGCTTTACCCATGTTGATATTTGATGTTACTTGTAGTTGTTGTGGAGCGTTTGTTGGTTTCTCTAGCCGTTTCTCTTTCCTGTTGATCGCCTCAAAATCAACTCCTATATCCGCCAAAGGATTTGTTTTTGCTGCAAGGTAATAAATTCGCGGTTAGAAATTTGGGAACATGAATTGAGAGACTGTGTATATAGCAAGAACTCGCTTACGTCCAGATATGTTGAAATTCACTAGTCCTCTGCTTAATGTGTCTGCCCAGATTGTTGATTTCGGCTCAAACTTTTTCTGAGTTTGAGGAACAATCTCAATCGCTCCTGTTAAAGGTGTGAGAGATGGTTGAGATGCTGAATTCCCCAAGGAACCTAGTCCAGCTGGTGCAAACATGTCTCCAACAGGTTCAGACTGAGTTCGATGTGGTATATGGGAAGGGACACCATGAGTTTGCTGTGTGACACCATGAGTTTGCTGTGTCATGAAGTTTCCACCATCAAACTGACCAGCTGGTACATTGGGTGTAGTAGAGAAAGGAGTTTGCGAGCTTGATGACGTGGCAGAACCTGGTTGGTGATGAAAAGCCTCGCTTGTTGGGTGTGAAGATAGACCAGGAGCATACTGTGGAGGTTGAGAATTTGCTGAACCCCCGTAGCTTGGCTGTTGCATGAATCCACCGTTGTTGAATTGCATACCTCCAGGAAGACTTTGCGCATGAGAAAGCATGTTATGTTGTTGTGGAGCTTGACCAAACGGAGTCTGTGGTAGCATGTATGGATCTGTAGGCACCGCCTGAGTATGAAAGCTCCCGTACATGTTACTGTTATGAGGAAATTGGGATGGTGGCATTGTGGGATACGGTTGAGACAGAGAAACTGGCGGTCCTGATGGAGGGAGAATGCCGGCAAGAA
Source organism: Draba incana (assembly GCA_963576765.1). NCBI lineage: Eukaryota > Viridiplantae > Streptophyta > Magnoliopsida > Brassicales > Brassicaceae > Draba > Draba incana. The sequence goes on along the minus strand of OY755217.1, from coordinate 29,973,574 downwards.
TATCGATATCATTCTGTGGCTCTTGAGAGACATGGATGAGTCTGGTGGAGCTTGCATACTTTGAAAGCCAGGTTCAGGATTGGGAACAGCAGAAAACGATTCCCCAAAACCAAACTCATTACCATTGTCAGGATTTGAGGGCGGTGGTGTTGGCTGAAAAGGAGCTCCAAAACTCTGATGTTGGCTAGGGTCAGTTTCAGCCACAGTGATGGCTTTGAAAGGAGAGTCACCAAATGGATCGTCAAACGGCTGCACAAGGGGGAAAAAGATAAATAGAGTAACATATTCAAGATTTCATCATTAAAAAAGATTCGAGCAAGAGTGGTTAACCAGTATGAATACCTGAGTTGATGACTGGGAAGTAGAAAATGATGGAGCTGGACCAGCGTTTGCTTGTCCGTTGGTTACATCAGAAGCAGAATCAGATGTAACGATAGCCAGCGGGTTTGGTGAAAATACATCTGAAAGAGAGATAAGCAAATCCATTTCGGCATTATTTGTAGCGGGAGGAGCAGATGTGGAAACAACTGTTGGTTGGGTAGGTACAAGAGCCGAAGCACTAGCTGAAACTGAACCTCGTGGATCAAATTCATCAAAAGCCTCAGCTTGCTGAGGAGGTGATTCGTCAACGAAACCAGCATCTTTGTTGTCCACGTTGCAACTTTCAGCAGGAGGAGAAGCAGCAACTCCGGCATGAGCAACTTGTGGGGTCTCCCCACCATCCCTGAGTCAAGAATTTTTAAGATTGTTCAACTCAAACTCAAAATAGCCAAAAAAACGAAGGTATTTCTCAATTTTTACTGTGGAGAATTTGTCACCTTTCACTGTATACAGGGCTCCGTGATTCACTGACAGCCTCTTCATAACTAGGTGGAGCAGCACCAATATTTTGTTCAGAAAACTTCCTCTCTAGTCCCACTCTACCAAATCAAAAGTAACAGATAAGAAATGAATCTTTTTTTTCTAATTTCCAAAATACTTAATACAAAAAAAATGCACATCAAAACTCAGCAAACATCTCGGAAGTTACCTCCCATCTTGAGAATGATCATCACCTCGTGCACCACTGCCCCTGCAGGAATAAATGGAATGGTTAATCAAATTCTTGAAATGATGTTCAGGACGAGCTTATTTACATCACAAGCATATTATCCATCCGGAGACTGTTGATCAACATACCGAGATGAATATTGGCCATCATCCTCAAAAGTCCGTTCCCTGTCCGAGCTCCTACCTCTTGATCCATTTTGGTAGTTATCAACACTTCTGCTCCTTCCACGGTATTCATCATCCCTATTACCATCTCTTCCATATCGTTCTTCAGAGTCTCTAGAATAACGATCTCCATCGCGACTATTTCTATCGTCATCCCTATAACCACTTTCTCTCCCATAACTACTTCGCCCTTCATCTCTGTCTCCATATCGGCCCTCATAATCATATTTGTCGCCATATCCTCCTGACGGCCTTTGCATCCCACCTACCGTTGAGTTACGATACCTATCGTACCGAATTATGTCAAGTTTTAATTAGACATATGCATATGAGATTGACCCTGTGAGGAAACTGAGAAGCAGACTTACTTGTCTCTGTTAGTAGCAGCCTTCTCTCTGACCTCCGCTATTCTTTCTTTGGCATTTACCAAAGCCACAAGACTCTGCGACTTCTTCCTGACATTGCTACCTTGATCTCTACCGCTAGAATCAATATACTGAAAATCGGCCAATGTCTGACACATGAAAAAGGGATAAACCCTGTCACTAAGATAATCAACAGCCGAGATACAAAAAATAAAGATTCCATGTTGAATACACTCAAAATAATTTACTACTATGTGGACATTACCGAAATTTGATATGCATGTTCTTTAATCTCGTCTATGACACGTTCTGATCCATGACCTACCATGTACTCCAAAACTGTCAATGCCTGAAGAGTTGAAAAGGGATTACTAAGCAGGAACTAGTTTCATTCACTGCAACAACATATTAAGAATATTTAAAACAAGCTTGACATTTATATCTCTTTTACCTTAAAGACATGCCGCCAATTTTTTCCAGTGTCACTAAGACGTTTCCATAACACTCCCATGGTCAGCTGGTATTCATGGCTGCATAAGAAAAAAGAATGGGTCAACTATAAGATAATATTATGAAAAAGGAGAACATGACAAAAGGTAGTTAAAATTACTAATTTGTCGAAGCATTCGCAATATCAGCAAGGAGTGATCCATGAGGACCCCAAGACTCATTGCTGGTAGCATCTAGAACCTGAACAAGAAAACAGAAGTGCTTAAAAGAGAGACAAACAAACTGAGAAGCATATATGAGAGTTTCAACCAAAGATAACCTAATCAAGTTGCAAAGCTTATAAAAAAATTGATTGATACAAATATTCAATTATGACATACAAAAATTGCATCTTAATCCAGGCTTAAAAAAAGAAATAAAGAAAAGAAAACATCAGGGTATATCTTCTGTTCTATTCCAGGTACTTTAAGCACTTTCTTATTGACCCCTCTTTTACTACAAGCAAGTAGATGAAACATTATAATATAAGGACTCTTGAATGTAAAATAAATAATCCACACAAGGATCAACAAGATAAAACATTGAATTCTAGGTACTCTAATGCTTACAGGTCTCTGACAGTTTGACCAAATGCTTTCTTCATATCCAAATGCGAAACACTGCTTTTTATAATGGATGCGCTATTCCGAATGTCAAAGAGCTTTCACTGTCAATTGTTCCAAACAAATCATCAATCACCAAAAAAAGTTATAAACGAAAGAAACATATTAAACCAAAACATTGTAGTTTGAAACTGGATTGAATCAAACCAGGAGCCCACACAATGAATAAGCTTAACCACACATTCAAATGTAAGATACTAAGTAAGTTCATCAACCAAATTAAGCAACATTAACAGAAATATACACATTTATATAAAAGCTCATCGAACGAAATAGCAATCACAAATAAAATCACAATGACGTGCCTACAAATCATTTTTTTTTTGTCCAGATTCAACCTAATATAAGCCAGAAAGAGCCACCTACAACAAAAATCTCTCAATTCGACACCGACCGACAAATCAACGACACATTTGGGATCCGATTTCAAATGGTAAACAGTCAATGCTTTGATCAAATACGAAGAACGACAATCGAAATGCAGCTACTACATCATTGATTGCCTCAACATTTCCATTTGCAATTAATCAAACAATTTTCCGAACCCAAAACAAAACAAAAAATAACAATCTCAGCTCAACAATTCAAAACGAAACACATATCTGAAAAATTGAAAATCTCAGGAACAACAAAATGAATCAAACCTGAAATTGGATCGCGGATCTATGAAACACAGAAGAAGAAGAAGAAACGGAGAGAGGTGAAAAACGAGAAGGAAGAAGAGAAAATCCTTGGAAGCTTGTGCCATGGGTTTCGCACTTTTCTTCCTCTTTTTCTCTCTATAATCTCGGGGTTAGAGAGATGTTTTCACAGCATGCAAAATTCGGGTTCGTAAATTAAATTAATTAGTAATAAATTAAGACAACGCATTTAAAGCGCAGAAAATTAAGGGCTTCAAAAAGATCTTTAATTGTCGTTCATCCCTTTTCCTTTGACACCACAACTGTTAATTACTTTGATTAAGCTGACCAAAACAATAACTCATTGGATTACTTTCGTTCATTGAATTAGTAGTTTTCAAAAAAAAGATATGTACATGTACATGTACCTAATTAAGGCTCTGATCGTTTTTAAGTTAAATTTTCATATGAAATGTATATTTTAGTTGATTAGGTACAATTAAATATATAAAAAAAACTTCAAAATACAATTATACACAAAATGAACCAAGTTTTTTCCAATGTTTAATTTCCATAAATAGCTAATCAATTTCAAACCAGGCTTCTCCACACTTTTCAACGGTCAATGTTTATCAACCTAGTAGATGGGCCTGATCGTTTACAGCCCAAGGCCCATATTTTGACACGTGTTTAGTTTCTATTGGATGCTATTAAAAAATTTCCTTGCGTCATGTATCTTCCATGCTTTTCTCCCAATTTTATTACACGAACAAGAACAAAACAACACAGAACCCTATATTCTCTTCTTTTGCCTCCGTCTAGGTTTATTTCTCTCTCACCTCCACGAAAACGAGTCCGAATCGCGTTGAAGAAAGAAGGATTCTATTGAGTTTTCAATCAATCGGCTTCCATGGTGGTTTTTTTTCTCTTCGTTTTTTCCATTGCCGATTTAGTTTCTTAATAGAATTGATTGATTTTGGCTTCCTTTTGGGATTTATGTTGTTGAGTTCGATAAATCAGAGTGATTGATGGGTTTTCTTTTTTGTATTGGGCTTTGGTTTATTCAGTTTGTTGCTTCATTTCTAGATCCTTTTTGTTCCCCTTGACATAATTTGCAATCAATTTACTTAAATTTAGGGTTTTTAGTGCTTAAGTATTTTGCGCTCGTTGTATGATTGATTTAAATCCATCTATATTAGTATTAGGTTGTAATTGTGGTGATTAGAACATTTTCAATTGAAATGAAGCAAAAAAAAAAAAAAAAAATTCATTGATAGATTTGATCATGGTGAAATGTTTGCGATAAATTGAATTCATTCATGTATATTAGTGGCTAAAGGCATGTACTTGATTAACCTTGAGTAGCCTTTACTTTGGATAAGTGTCTTTGTTTTCAGTTTCCATCTTCATAACTTACATTAATTTCAAAAAAAATTTCCATTTCGTTTTCTTACAGGCTGGGAAAATACTTGCAAATTTGATTATTATGGGTTCTGGAATATTGGGTCGTGCTTTCTTTCAAGCTTATCGACAAGCACTTGCAAGTAAATTCCAACACTCTTTTTATACTTTAGCTTCCATGAATTCAGTGATAGTCTTTCTCAGTTAAGAATATCTGTTTTTCAGTTCAAAGGTTGTTTTGGTTACAAGTTGCTCTGTTTATATGTTTTACTACTATTAGAACGGTTTATATGTTTTGGAATGAGGTTGCTCTGTTTTATTCGAGTGTATTGAATCGGTAGTTAAGATAATGGGTCATGTACTTTTAACGAAGAAGACATATATTACCCAATAAACTTCTTTTGCAGACGCGTCTAAAACTGGCGCTGCGCAGGAAGCAATGCAGAATGCAGTTCGTAAAGGAGCAAAAGCCATTAACGAACAAGAGGCTAGGCAGATTCTTGGGGTAACCGAGAAGACCTCTTGGGAAGAGATATTACAGGTAAATATTTCTCCTCAATTACCGATGAATGATGATTTCTTAAAACGTATTTGAAACTCTGAAGCGAATAAACTAAAATGAATGGGTCTATATATGAATGCAGAAATACGACAAACTGTTTGAGAATAATGCGAAAGCTGGAAGCTTTTACCTTCAATCTAAAGTTCATCGAGCGAAAGAATGTCTAGAAGTTGTGTACAGGAACAAAGGCAACGGTACACCTAGTTAAAGATTTTTGTGTTTTTCATTTACAGATTCTAAAAAATTCGTGCTCTTACTGTGTAAAACTAAAGAGGATATCACGGTTCTTTGAGGTGATGTGAAACTCAATAAAAGGCCATAGTTCTCTTCACTCGTTAAATTAGTAATAAGAAAAACGGCGTTGCTCTGATCAATCGATCCTTGTGGAAGAACCTCTTAAGACTAGAATGGATTGTTATGTGTTGCTTGTATCTTTCAGAGTTTGTTTGAGGTTTCATGTTTTTTCTTCATCAAATTCCAAACTGATTATATACAGTTTGTAATATTATATATGTAGAATTACTTCACTAATTAAGTGGCCTTGTGTGAAAGGTAAATGCATGATTTCAGCTTATTGGAAGGCTGTGACTTGATCATGGTTTGGGTTTTTAGAAGAATTAGTGATCTTGGAAAATTAGAAACCTGTCTGGTATTGCAAACGAATTTTATTTGGTTTGATAATGGTGGATTTTTGTATATAAAATAAAATTCTATGCACAACAAATAAATTACAATCCAATTTTGGTAATCCGAAATGAAAAAGGTAAAATGAAAACGTGAAAGGAGATGAGTAACAGTCCTATTGAAGTGGAAGTGAAGTGGTTCGTCTTGATTGGGTTGTAGTTGTTGAGTGGACGATCCTTATTTGGTTCACTTCTTGATCTCTTCTTACACCTTTTCTTTATTCCATTTTTAAAAAGAAAACCTGTGAATTAGCGAAGACAGAGAATGTGGTTTTAGGTTTAGGAATCTGAGGAAAAAACACATGAAAGTTTTGTTTAGCAACGAATTAACTTACTTGAATAATGGGGAAATTTAATTGAAATTGGTGAGTCTAGTAGTGGATTGGAGGTGGGGGAGAAGCGTAGATGTAGACTGGAGGAGGGGGAGATTTTACTGGTGGTGGTGGAGAGTTGTAGTAGTAAGGTGGTGGTGGAGATTTGACCGGTGGGGGTGGTGAATGGTAGTAGTAAGGAGGAGGAGCTGATTTCACCGGTGGTGGTGGAGATTGGTAATAGTACGGTGGTGGTGGAGATTTCACCGGAGGAGGAGGAGACTTGTAGTAATATGGTGGTGGTGGAGATTTCACCGGTGGTGGTGGAGAGCTGTAGTAGTAAGGCGGAGGATGGGATTTCACAGGAGGAGGTGAAGAATGGTAGTAGTATGGTGGTGGTGGAGATTTGACTGGTGGAGGTGGAGAATTGTAGTAGTACGGTGGTGGTGGAGACTTCACCGGAGGAGGTGGTGAATGATAGAAGTACGGTGGTGGGGGAGATTTCACCGGGGGAGGTGGGGAATGGTAATAATACGGTGGTGGTGGGGATTTGACTGGTGGAGGAGGTGAGTGGTAATAGTAAGGTGGTGGGGGAGATTTCACCGGAGGTGGTGGAGAGTGATAGTAGTACGGTGTTGGTGGAGATTTCACTGGAGGTGGTGGAGAGTGATAGTAGTATGGTGGCGGTGGAGATTTGACTGGCGGGGGTGGGGAATGATAATAGTACGGTGGTGGAGGAGATTTCACCGGTGGGGGTGGAGAGTGGTAATAGTATGGTGGTGGCGGAGATTTGACTAGTGGAGGTGGGGAATGATAATAGTACGGTGGTGGAGGAGATTTTACCGGGGGAGGTGGGGAATGATAATAGTACGGTGGTGGAGGAGATTTCACCGGGGGAGGTGGGGAATGGTAATAATACGGTGGTGGTGGGGATTTGACTGGTGGAGGAGGTGAGTGGTAATAGTAAGGTGGTGGGGGAGATTTCACCGGAGGTGGTGGAGAGTGATAGTAGTACGGTGTTGGTGGAGATTTCACTGGAGGTGGTGGAGAGTGATAGTAGTATGGTGGCGGTGGAGATTTGACTGGCGGGGGTGGGGAATGATAATAGTACGGTGGTGGAGGAGATTTCACCGGTGGGGGTGGAGAGTGGTAATAGTATGGTGGTGGCGGAGATTTGACTAGTGGAGGTGGGGAATGATAATAGTACGGTGGTGGAGGAGATTTTACCGGGGGAGGTGGGGAATGATAATAGTACGGTGGTGGAGGAGATTTCACCGGGGGAGGTGGGGAATGGTAATAATACGGTGGTGGTGGGGATTTGACTGGTGGAGGAGGTGAGTGGTAATAGTAAGGTGGTGGGGGAGATTTCACCGGAGGTGGTGGAGAGTGATAGTAGTACGGTGTTGGTGGAGATTTCACTGGAGGTGGTGGAGAGTGATAGTAGTATGGTGGCGGTGGAGATTTGACTGGCGGGGGTGGGGAATGATAATAGTACGGTGGTGGAGGAGATTTCACCGGTGGGGGTGGAGAGTGGTAATAGTATGGTGGTGGCGGAGATTTGACTAGTGGAGGTGGGGAATGATAATAGTACGGTGGTGGAGGAGATTTTACCGGGGGAGGTGGGGAATGATAATAGTACGGTGGTGGAGGAGATTTCACCGGGGGAGGTGGGGAATGGTAATAATACGGTGGTGGTGGGGATTTGACTGGTGGAGGAGGTGAGTGGTAATAGTAAGGTGGTGGGGGAGATTTCACCGGAGGTGGTGGAGAGTGATAGTAGTACGGTGTTGGTGGAGATTTCACTGGAGGTGGTGGAGAGTGATAGTAGTATGGTGGCGGTGGAGATTTGACTGGCGGGGGTGGGGAATGATAATAGTACGGTGGTGGAGGAGATTTCACCGGTGGGGGTGGAGAGTGGTAATAGTATGGTGGTGGCGGAGATTTGACTAGTGGAGGTGGGGAATGATAATAGTACGGTGGTGGAGGAGATTTTACCGGGGGAGGTGGGGAATGATAATAGTACGGTGGTGGAGGAGATTTCACCGGGGGAGGTGGGGAATGGTAATAATACGGTGGTGGTGGGGATTTGACTGGTGGAGGAGGTGAGTGGTAATAGTAAGGTGGTGGGGGAGATTTCACCGGAGGTGGTGGAGAGTGATAGTAGTATGGTGTTGGTGGAGATTTCACTGGAGGTGGTGGAGAGTGATAGTAGTATGGTGGCGGTGGTGATTTGACTGGCGGGGGTGGAGAGTGGTAATAGTAAGGAGGTGGTGGAGATTTCACTGGTGGTGGAGGTGAGTGGTAATAATACGGTGAAGGAGAGTGAGTTGGTGGTGGTGGTGACTTGTAGACGTATGTTGGGGTCGGAGGTGGTGGAGACTTGTAGACGTAAGTTGGGGTCGGTGGTGGTGGTGACTTGTAGACGTAAGTTGGGGTTGGAGGTGGTGGAGATTTGTAGACGTACGTTGGGGTTGGAGGCGGTGGTGACTTGTAAATATAAGTCGGAGTTGGAGGCGGTGGAGATTTGTAGGCGTAAGTTGGGGCTGGTGGTGGTGGCGACTTGTAGTAATAAACTGGAGTTGGAGGTGGTGGAGATTTGTAGACGTAAGTGGGGGCTGGTGGTGGCGGCGACTTGTAGTAGTAAACCGGAGTTGGAGGTGGTGGAGAATTGTAGTAGTAAGGTGGGTGGTAAGGAGCTGGTTTATGGCATTCCTCATAAGGCTTCTTAGATGCATAAGCAAATGACTTAGCATAAAGCACAACCTCGTACTTAGTCTTTGATTTCACATGAAGTTTAGCCCCTTTGTTACCCAAATGGTAACTTGTTGGAATATTACACGGTGAGCCCTTAGGTGGCGCATGAAGTTTGGCCGTGCAAACTTCGCCACCGTATTTGCGGTAGTTGTAACCTTCCACTGTGATTGCATATTTACCGTTGATCTTTGTCTTTCCGTACGCTTTGACCGTTTTGTCTCCTGCTTTACATGTCACCTCCACAACAGCATCTATGTGGGAAACAACAATTTTTTTTTAGTATACAATAACCGAACGTGTGATTTTATTTCTTGCACTTGAATCTTGATCTCGATCTCGCTTAAGTCAATAACAAATTCTTGTCTTTTAATTTTTTTGTAAGTAATCGTTTGCTTTTCCTCGCGCGATAAGATAGACATACAAAATGCAGTGTTTTCTAATATTTATTTTTAATAATCAGTAGTAATCTGGATTTTTACCACCCGAGCCGTCGAGTAACCACTCACAAGATCTTCTATTGACCCTAAAACGTAGTACCACTTCGACTAGCTAAATAGGTGTGGTTATATTGTTAATATGTTATAGTAGATAAAAATATATTAGTAAATTTACCTTTGAGATGCTTCTTGTCGTTGGACTTTTTGGGGTAAGTCCAGTCGTAACATCTATAGCAGTAAACTTTACCAACGACTTTGAAAACGAGTGGTTTAGGATGTGGATGTGGGTAAGGATGAGGGTATGATACCGGAGGCGGAGGAGATGAGTAGTAGTATGGTGGCGAGTAGGTTTTTGGTGGTGGTGGTGGAGATGAGTAGTAGTATGGTGGAGAGTATATTTTTGCTGGTGGTGGAGGTGATTGGTAATAGTATGGTGGTGGTGGAGATTTCATTGGTGGTGGTGGGGAGTTGTAGTAGTAAGGAGGAGGAGGGGACTTCACCGGAGGTGGTGGAGAATTGTAGTAATATGGTGGAGGAGGAGATTTTACCGGAGGAGGTGGTGAATGGTAGTAATAGGGTGGTGGAGGAGACTTCACCGGAGGAGGAGGTGAATGGTAGTAGTATGGTGGTGGTGGGGACTTCACTGGAGGAGGAGGAGACTTGTAGTAGTATGGTGGTGGTGGTGACTTCACCGGGGGAGGTGGTGAATGATAGTGGTATGGTGGAGGAGGAGATTTCACCGGAGGAGGTGGTGAGTGATAATAATATGGTGGAGGAGGAGATTTCACTGGAGGAGGTGGTGAGTGGTAGTAATAGGGTGGTGGGGGAGACTTCACCGGAGGAGGAGGTGAATGGTAGTAGTATGGAGGTGGAGGAGACTTTACCGGAGGAGGAGGTGAATGGTAGTAGTATGGAGGTGAAAGAGACTTTACCGGAGGAGGAGGAGATTTATATTCATAAGGTGGAGGAGGAGACTTCATCGGAGGAGGTGGAGATTTGTATTCATAAGGTGGTGGTGGAGAACTATAGTAATAAGGTTCACTTGCCAAGGTCAAACTCACAAGTAGTGCCAAAACAGCAACTACCAAATGGGTCCGACCGGCATGACTCCATGCCGGAGTTGCCATTGTGATTCACCGGAAAGTCTCGCCGTCGGCTAATTATTTCTTCAATAAAGAAGATCTTTATTTAATTTGGTGAAGAAAAGAGAGATGTAGAGAAGATGTTTTAGAAGAGATGGTTTGTGTTATTTGCATGGAAAACAGTCTGTTTATATAATGAAATGTAGTTGTAGGAGGTGTGCTTCATTATTTAGAAGCCGGTTCAATATTTTTGTACTCTTTTCATTGTTTCCTTATGTTTTATTATTAGCTAGCAATTATTAATCTTTTTGAAAATTATAAGAGAGAAACTTGTTTAGAAATTATCCAGCGAGTCAGAAAATTAATCTTCAACAACCCAATAGAAAATTCCCAACTCTGATTGATTATTGATAACATTTTTTTAGTTGGTCTTGTTATGTAGTATAATAGTACAAGCTAGCTGCTTGTTAACATATGCTGATCACAATGACGTACACATTCTTTCGGATACAAATTTCTACGGTTACCTACACAATTTAAGTTCGAATAAATGGATACAAATATTTCGATTTGTTTGGTAAATGGTTAGAAAACAAAGGGTGTGAATGGTAAATTGTCCAGAGTAATTGAGAAGAAAAGAAAATAATAAACAGTAAAAAGAAAAAAGGTAAAAGTGAGAAGAATTTTTCCTTCCTCCGAAAACCAAGAGGAAATTTGTATACCTTTTTCTATAAAGTAGAGGAATTTAGAAGAACATTATTTCTTCTCAAATATTCTCGACTGGTGAAACTAAAATTGAATATAGAAGAAAACAATTCTTTTCCTCTATATATGTCTAACAGTCACACCCAAAGTTAACAATTTCCTCTAATGCATACATTACAAATTTACAACGTATTAACCAGAATATTCCTAATGCTTACAAATTGTACATGTGTAATTACTTAAAACATAGTAAAATAAATAAATGTCAATAAAAAAAGGATAATACTTTAAGTTACTGTCGTCAAATACTCCACATACATATGTATGCTCAAAGTAAAAATAACGGGTTTATAAAAGCCAAGCAATAATGATCACTAACTAGACAGCCTGTCTATGAAAGATGAAACCGAGTAATACAAATGATAATTATTACACCGATTGGACCAACTGATGAAGAATTACGAAATTTTTGGAGACATGTCATTTTATTATATCAATAAAAAGTAGACATGCGTTCTAAGTAAAATATGAATTTGAATATATGATTGCGTGTTGGGAGGTCACTTGTTTTATGGGTTTCAAATAGGAGTTGGGGGGGGGGGGGGGGATTTATTTTAAAAACATAGTTATGTTAACTAACTTTGTTATACATTCATTATCTCTTCAAACAGTAAAAGAAAAATTATTTTAAAGACACGAAATCTATATCTCCTTCTTTGAATGATACAATTTCTCTACACCGTAAGCCCTTTATAAAAAAAAATAATAATAATAATTCTCTTCATCGTGTATATCATTAATTATTATTACGGGTATATGATAATTTATAATAATACTTCATTTTTTTATTATGGGTGTGATTGGTAATTTAGAGTAAATGTGGGATAAAAAAAGTTGAAAAGGTAGGAAACATTGAAATTCATACTATTGACTATAGAGTAAAACTTCCTCCCCTTTATGTTAGAGCTAAGTTTCCCTATATTTTTTTATGATTTTTTTTGTGTGTTTTAGCTGAAAATGGCTGATAACATTTTGATCTTGAATAATGAAAAAAATAGAGTAAATGAGAGTAAATATAATTTTAGCTGAAAGTTTTACTCTAAAAGACTATTATCATTCATAGCCTATGTTTCGAAACTATATTTTAGCCTAGAACATTTAGTTAAGAAAATGCAGATTGAATAGTAAAATTTGAATAAATATTTTCACTCCAATTGGTTTTGTTCTTTTATTGTGTCAGGCAATATATAATCTCTATTACTTTTTTGATATCTAATGCATAAATTTAGTTGACAAGAAAATTAAAGCCAGAAAAAAAAAACCAAATGCAAAAAGGAACATACAAGGCAGGACTCATGATATATAGACGTTCGCCCATATATAATGCAGTTATGGAGGTCCAATTTTAGTGTAAGTGAACAATAATAATTCATGGTTCAATCATTTCGTTCGTAAAAGTGCACTCTTGTCCCCACCTCTTTGATAATTGCCTAACTTGATTTAAATTTTAAATTTGGTTTTTGGATACAGGTTTTCGTATAATGATTCTTAATCTGCTCACTTGAACCTAGCCTTTCTACATAACCCATATAAGATGACAAAATAAATATATGTTTGTAATCCGTTCCTCAAGTTAGCAACGTCATATATGGTGGTGCAAGTTTCAGAAGATATAAGCATGCACCACCATATATGACGTTGCTATATGAAACTTATAAAGTATGTTGTGAGTCTATGCGCCAATATCAAATTAACGTTTCCCTCAACATTGATGATCACTTTGAATTTTATTATAAATTATTTTCATAGAACATAATTTTGCATGGTCAAATGTCTCGAAACTATTAGATAGTATTTTTTTATATAACCTAAATTTGCATGGCCGAAAGACTCGAAATATAGATAGTATTTAAAAAAAAAACTAATATATCTTCATAAACTCACATACTTTATAAGTTTCAAAAAAAGAAAAAAAAAACTCACATTCTTTATTTAGCTGGCTTAAAACATTGATATTTTTAAAGAAAAATGAGTGAAGTACCTCAAAAGAACAACAAACACAGCAATTATCCTAATGTACGAGAATATAAGCAAATTTCACCGACACGTTTAAAATTTTTAATATGCAATAAAATAACTATACACAACATTATCAACAAAGTAATATGATACCTCTATTATATACATGTCCATAGTCTAATTAATGGCTAAATATATGGTCTGGTCAAAAAACCAAGAAAACACGGAGAGATCGATCCACGGCGTTTTGTGGACCGCAACGTTTATACTTGTTACCTTAAATACCACGTTACGAAGTTGATTACATACTTTCCGTTGAAGTAAGCTTGAAGAATAATTAATTCTGAAGGGTTCAGAATAGGAAATATATTTAAGAGTTATTATTTTATTTTATTTTTCAACAATTTAAGAGTTATCTAAATATAATAAAAGGAAATTGTGTTTTAGGGTTTTGGAGTTATGTTTCCCTATAAAAGGAGTTGTCAAAGTTGTGACATCCCTTGAGGATTTTATGAGGTTAAGAGAAACTTAGGTTTTGAGTTATTTTCCTAAGTGTTTAATAAAGAAGAGTTATTTCTTTATATTTTGAGTCTCTTATTCGAAATTCTCAATTTAGATTTGGTATCAGAGCGTTACGACATCCTAGGAAGAGATGGCAGATGGTGCAATTGTTCCGGTTAAACCAAAGGAGGGAGGAGGCTCGTCCTCCATTGTGTGTCCTATGCTAACCTCAACAAATTACACCGTGTGGGCGATAAGGATGAAGATTGCGTTGAAAGTTCACAAGGTTTGGGAAGCAATTGAGATAGGAACGGGTGTCGTAGATGGAGATAAAGACAACATGGCCATGGCTCTCTTGTTTCAATCAATACCGGAAGCCCTTGTGATGCAAGTCGGCGACTTGGCCACAGCTAAACAAGTGTGGGATGCTATCAAGACGAGACACGTTGGGGCTGAACGAGTAAAAGAAGCACGTCTACAAACACTTATGGCTGAGTTCGATCGTCTTAAGATGAAAGACACGGATAAAATTGATGATTTCGCGGGTAGATTGTCAGAGATAGCATCAAAATCGGCTTCCCTTGGAGTGAACATCGAAGAAGCAAAGTTGGTTAAGAAATTCCTTAATTGTCTTCCTCGCAAGAAGTTTATTCATATCGTGGCTTCTTTGGAGCAAGTATTAGATCTTAATACTACTTCTTTTGAAGACATTATCGGAAGGCTTAAGGCGTATGAAGAGAGAATTACTGAGCAAGAGGAAACGCAAGAGGATCAATCTAAGATTATGTATGCTAACATGGAAGGTTCAAACAGCAGAGAGTCTACAAGTGACTATCGAAACAGAGGCCAAGGTGGTCGTTTCAATAGAAGAAGAGGTAGAGGACGCTCTAATGCGTGGAGAGACGCGTCACGAGTCACTTGTTATCGCTGTGATAAGATTGGACACTTCACTTCGGACTGTCCAGACCGGTTATTAAAGCTACAAGAAGCTCAAGAAACAGAGATCCAGGACACCCAAAAGGCCGATGAACTCATGATGCATGAGGTTGTTTTTCTCAATGAAGAAAAGTGTATACCGCGAAAGTTTGAGACAGACACTAGGGATGAGAACATTTGGTATCTCGACAATAGCGCCAGCAATCACATGACAGGAGATCGGAGATACTTTGAGAAGCTTGATGCATCAGTTACAGGAAAGGTGAGATTTGGAGATGACTCTCGAGTTGATATTAAAGGGAAAGGGTCAATCTCACTTGTTGATATGAATGGTGAGCCACGAGTTATGTCAGATGTATACTATATTCCAGACCTGAAAAGCAATATCATTAGTCTGGGACAAGCAACAGAGTCTGGTTGCGATATCATGATGAGAGGAGATTTCCTTACCATGAGGGATGCAAAAGGAAGACTCATTGCAAAAGCTCCAAGGTCGAAAAACAGATTGTACAAGGTATGTATGGGATTTCGAGATGATGCTTACCTTAACCTTGCCTCTACTAGTGAATCGAGCAGATGGCATGCTCGCTTTGGACACATAAGTACAGAGACCATCAAATCTATGAAGCAAAGGGATCTTGTCCAAGGACTTCCGCAGGTTATTTTTGAAAAGGAGATTTGTAGATCATGTCTACTCGGGAAACAAGTGAGACAATCGTTTCCGCAAGCCACATCTTACAGAGCCGCTGGGATTTTAGAGCTAGTACATGGAGACTTATGTGGTCCCATTACACCGAGTACAACTGCAGGTAATCGTTATGTTTTGTTCTCATTGATGATTACTCACGTTATATGTGGACGATTCTCCTCAAAGAAAAGAGTTCAGCCTTTGAGAAATTCAAGAGTTTCAAGAGTTGTGTTGAGAAGGACTCAGGGGCAAGAATAAAGACTTTCAGGACTGACAGAGGAGGAGAGTTTGTTTCACAGGAGTTCAATTGTTTTTGCGAGAATGCTGGAATACTGAGACATCTCACAGCCCCATACACGCCTCAGCAGAACGGTGTTGTAGAACGAAGAAATAGAACGATGATGGAGATGACAAGAAGTATGTTAAAGCACATGAGAGTGCCGAATTATCTCTGGGGGAAGCAATAAGGCATTCAACATATCTTCTAAATCGAATAGCTACGAGAGCTCTAAAGGACAAGACCCCATATGAGATGTTCAAATCAAGAAAACCACGCATTGATCATCTGCGGATCTTTGGCTGTATTAGCTATGCCAAAATCGATCACCATTTACTCAAAAAATTGGATGATCGGTCAAGGGTATTAGTTCACTTAGGAACAGAACCAGGGTCTAAGGCTTATCGGTTGTTTGATCCACAAACAGGGAAGATTGTTGTAAGCCGAGATGTTGTTTTTGATGAAACAAAAAGCTGGAATTGGAAGAAGGATCAATCGGGACAAGACTACGATGGGAGCTTTGGCATCATTCTAGGGGAGTTTGGAAATCATGGCCTTACTAATCAAACCGAAGCAGAGGAGATTGAGCCAGAGATTTGGAAAAATACGGAAGTTGACGAAACAGAGATGTCTGTGTCGAGCGACACGCTCCCATGTCGATCGACACGAGCTGAAGAGGAAACAGAGGTCGAAACAAAGACGTGTGTGTCGATCGACACACTTCCATGTCGATCGACACGAGCTCTTCCGACACAGAGTGAAGAAGATGAGATCTTCGAGTCTGTTGAGGATGTTGCACCGGTGCTTAGGAGAAGTCAGAGAAAGAGTACGTTACCTGTGTATCTCGAAGACTATATCCTACTCGCAGAGGAGGAAGGAAAAGCACTTTTGCTTGTTCTTAATAACGAACCTAGAAATTTCAAAGAAGCGAAGCTATCTATTGAATGGATTAATGCTTGCAAGGATGAATTCAAGTCTATTGAAAAGTTGAACATTTGGAATCTGGTTGATTTGCCTGTTGGAGCAACGGCTATTGGTTTAAAGTGGGTTTTTAAGCTTAAACGGAATTAAGATGGAAGCATCAACAAGCATAAAGCGAGGATTGTTGCTAAGGGTTATGTACAACAATATGGGATAGATTTCGAGGAAGTGTTTGCTCCTGTAGCAAGAATTAAAACAATAAGGCTTCTTGTGAATATTGCAGCATCAAAAGGATGGGAGATCCATCATCTAGATGTCAAGACAACGTTTCTCTACGGAGAACTTAAAGAGACTGTGTATGTCAAGCAACCCGAGGGTTTTGAAGTTAAAGGAAGTGAAGGAAAGGTCTATAAGTTGAATAAAGCGATGTACGGGCTAAGACAAGCACCAAGAGCTTGGAACAACAAGCTAAACCAAATCCTTGAGGAGCTGAAATTCAGGAAGTGTACGAAGGAGCCAACGGTATACCGAAAGGAAGAAGGAGGTAATACACTTGTCATTGCAGTCTATGTGGATGATTTGTTTGTCACGGGAACAGACATGAAGATCATCAATAAGTTTAAGGAGGAGATGGCTTCTAAATTTGAGATGAGTGATCTTGGAAAGCTGACGTATTATCTTGGAATAGAGGTAACTCAACGTGAGACAAGGATCGTGTTGAGTCAGAAACGGTATGCTCTCAAAATCTTGGAGGAAACAGGGATGATGGACTGTAATCCTGTGCATATACCAATGGAGTTTGGTACTCAACTCTCAAAGGCAGAAGGTGAAAAAGAGATAGATGCTACGACCTTCAGAAAGAAGATTGGATGTTTTCGATATTTGATTCATACAAGGCGAGACTTGTCTTACAATGTTGGAGTTTTGAGCAGATATATGCATAGTCCTAGAGAATCCCATGGAGCTGCGATTAAGCAATGTCTAAGGTATCTTAAAGGAACGATATCTCTGGGTTTAACGTTTGAGAGGACTACAAAGATACCAAGGCTTATTGGGTACAGTGACAGCAGTCATAATATTGATCCAGATGATGGGAGAAGCACGACAGGACATATTTTCTATTTGGGTAATGGTCCTATCTCTTGGTGCTCTCAGAAGCAGGATGTAGTGGCTTTATCATCGTGTGAAGCCGAGTTTATGGCTGGAACTGAAGCGGCAAAACAAGCTATCTGGTTACGTGACTTGCTTAGAGAAATCATTGGAGCATAGAGTGAGAAGGTCATCATCCGTATTGATAATAAGTCTGCGATAGCTCTCACAAAGAACCCTGTTTTTCACGGCAGAAGTAAACATATACAGAGGAGGTTTCACTTCATTCGAGAATGTGTTGAGAGTGGGGAGATTGAAGTTGAGCATGTTCCTGGAGTTGAGCAGAAGGCAGACATTCTTACAAAGGCATTGGGAAAGAACATATTCAAGGAAGTAAGGGAACTTATGGGAGTGCGAGATTTGGTGAAGAGTGACTTCAAGCTTAAGGAGGAGAATGTTGAAGTAAGCTTGAAGAATAATTAATTCTGAAGGGTTCAGAATAGGAAATATATTTAGGAGTTATCTAAATATAATAAAAGGAAATTGTGTTTTAGGGTTTTGGAATTATGTTTCCCTATAAAAGGAGTTGTCAAAGTTGTGACATCCCTTGAGGATTTTATGAGGTTAAGAGAAACTTAGGTTTCGAGTTATTTTCCTAAGTGTTTAATAAAGAAGAGTTATTTCTTTATATTTTGAGTTTCTTATTCGAAATTCTCAATTTAGACTTTCTTGTATTTTTTTTTTTAAATGGAAGACCTTCAAATTTTAAAGTATATCCCTGTAAATAGATATATTTATAGAAATGTAGGTGTAGCTTATTTTAAAACGAAAGGTGGCAACAAACATGTCTCGACAGATTGATAAAGAAACAAATTGTTGGAATACTCGTTCGCAAAACGATTACAAATTCCACTTCCACATGCTGCAAAAGTAACATCACATGGCCATTCGGTCAAATTCTCTTTAGTTTGCCATCGGCTCAACCAATTACTTCCTTTATACTTCCTTTTGTTGAGTATTTGACTTTACTTTGTTACCAAACGCAGGGAAAAAAATATTGTCGGAAAATGATCCGAAAATCTAACATCCGTTTTGATTATTGTACTTTTTTTGTCGTCGATTATTGTACTTTTATCGATGTTTAAAGTGGAAAAGAACTATAACTCTGCTGATTGCATATGATACTTCTATAAACCTTATTATTATTATTATTATTATTATTATTTTTACCCTTATCAACCTTAGAACCTTCTCATAAACATATGTTAATTTTATTGGTCCAAATTTGTTTAAAATAAATAATTTTTTTTTCAGTCTGGAACTATCTTGTAGTGTACAAAAATCCAGCACCTACTAGTAATAAGAAAATGACACCCTAACGGAGTCTTTAACTAATATATCTATTAACAAAATCACGCCGTACACTTGTCAAAATATTAGAGAAACGTGACTCAAATGACCAAGCATTTTGTTAAACATTTGATTAAAAAAAAAACAGATTCAATTGGTCTCATAACTCGTCTTTCACTCAATTTAGTTTATTTCTTGCGAAATAACGTTTCATACTGTCTCTTCCCATGTGTTTGGGTGTGTCTATCCGAAATCTCCCGGATTGGTTTTGTATACCTCGTTAACGAATTTATATATGTTCTCTTCTCAGTTATGGAATTTTCTTCTCTTATAATAGTTTTTTTTACATGCGTACTCATTTTCAGCTGATTAATATTTTTATAATTATTTTTCAAAATATTAACTACTTACAAAAAACAATCAACCAATTATGGATGAACACATGGCATGGGAGTTTCTCAAAGAGTTGAAAAATGTTTCTCATCCATGATCTCAGATTCACTCTCTCTTGCGTTTTTTTTTTTTTTTTAGATACCCAATAATAGATGGGTTAATTGGGTGTATAATCCAAAAAAAAATTATATCTCATAAACTAACCAAAAGTCACCTAGGTGGCACAATCTTAGCCCTTACATTTAGGTTTTTTGGTTAGTTTTTAGGATATAATTTTTTTTTTTGGTTATCTACCAAATTAACCCTTAATAGATTCTCATTGGGGACTAGAGACGAATTTGAATATATAATATTTTTCACATATTTTTCTAACGATTATAATAATCTAATTTAAATAAATGTTAAGAGTATTAATAAAAAAAAAATTAAGTAAAAAAATAGAAAGTCTTTTTTAGTATGGAAGTGGTTCGAACTTTTTATGTAAGACTAAAAATAAAACCATGATCTTATTTTAACCACTAGATTAGTAAGTTTTAGAAATTGGAGGCCTCCAAAACATATATTATTATTCGGGATCCTAGACGAATTCTTATTTAATTTTTTTAATGCATGGTTAGCATGGCCGTGTATACAGTATAAACTTCTTAACATTAGTCTAAGTAATAAACAAAAAACAATAGGCTAAGTTTAAATTTTTTTTTTATAAATTTCACTTTTCTTTTGTGGAGCTTGTTATCTGAATTTCTAGTGAAGCAATTTGATTGTGTTTACTTTCCGTAAATCAGAATATCTAAAATCTTAAGCAAATAATTGACATCATATAAAGGTTCATTTAGGAGTATTTTTTTAATATACACAATTTTACTGGAATTTTGTTCGAAGAAATAATGGGTCAAAAAAGTACTAATATAGGCCAATGCTTAAATGATATAATACGATTATTAACATAAATTAGGTAACCAACTCATATGCTATATTAGCATATTCTTAATTTTCTATGTAGTTAGTTATAGCGGCCATCATCACTAGGTCCCATGCATGCACACATAGGGACCGGGTTGGTCAGATCTTGGACCATCTCTTAACTAAACGTCGGACCGTTTTTTCTGAATATATTCTCTTCAAAACCTGTGTGTGAATTTTCTAAATTTCATGTATCAATAAAAATTTTTAAGAAAATAATTAAAGGTTTAAATTTTTCTAGTTATAAAATATATTCATTTGTATAGAGAAAAAAACTGTAAAAATAAAGTTTAACCTAGCACAAGATATTTTTCGATGTATCTAAACCGACTTAGCTCCATTCGAATATTCGGAGATAGTTCGTACAACGATGGATTGATGGAATGGTTTGCCTGACAAGCTCCCCAAAGATTATTTCTATAGGCTATTTTTCCACGTTTGAGCTTCAAAAGCTTTCTTCCAAATTGTAAACTATGGCCTTAAATGGTAACCAAAGTTTTGAAGATTCTGGAGGAATCTACAGTAATCTTTCAATTTTGTTACCATTTGAAGAATTGGGAAATTGGGGAATTGAGAGAAAGTGAGCGAGTGAGTGGGGAAAAATAATAATAATTTTTTTTTGTCGTCAATTTTTTTTTTTATATATAGTTTAGAATCTTTCTATAATATTTTCAGTTTACAATTTTTAATTATATCAATTAATCAACTTGATTCTTGACAAAAAAAAAAAAATCAACTTGATTCAATTTGATAGAGGTGGGTAAAATATCTGAAACTGAAAAATCGAACTGAGCCTAATTCGAAATTATCCGAACCGAACCAAATCCAATTTTATAATAACTCGAATGAGTATTCCATTGCTAAAACCAAAAACCAAAAACGAATCCGAACCAAACCGAAAATGTGAATGGGTATCCAATTACAAAAAACATAAAATTAACTACATATATTTAGATTTAAGATTAGATGTGTTTATAAAGTTTAGGTAATTTTGATAGTTTTAATGTTTTTTGTTCAATTTGGGAATAATATTTGACTAAAGTAATCAATTTAATTAGATACAATATTATTTAAATTTTAAAATTTTGCTATTTATTTTTCGAATAACTTAAACTAAAAATAAATAAATCGAATAAAATTAAAAAAATATTATGTAATTATGAATACTTTGGGTACTCGAAATCAAAACCGAGCATCGACGTTAACCGAACCGAAACCGAGCAATGCTTTTTAAATACCTTAATAGGTATTATATTCTTTAAACCAAAAACCCAATAAAAACTCTGAGTGGTTATCCGAATGTCCACCTCTACAATTTTGAGTTAATGCCCGTAAATTTGTTTAATCAACTTGTTTAATTCATATTTTATGTATTTAATAAATTACCAATATTGTAATTGAATAAATTTCAAAAGTTCTTACTAATTTTAATAATTAGTATTTAGTGAAAACAAATTCTTATAAATTTTTCTAAAAACATTAAAATAAAAGAATTTGGTCTTAATAATTCTGTTAAAAAAATTAATACATTTATAAATATAATTACTTTCATAAGTTAATGTTTCTAACATTAATTTAACTAATTTTTTTCTTAAAAATTCAGCTACATTCCGCAAGATTCAGCTATTACCATTTGATTTAACATTAATTCCGCTAGATTCCGCAAACAGTAATCTCAAAGATTCTGCTAGAATCTGCTGATACCATTTATAGCCTATATTTGTTATGTAGCGTAACATTAATTGTATAAATGTTTTGGATTGAATAATACTTTTACATTCATTTTTAAAAAATGATCATCATCTGGGCCAATTGGAATCTAATATGTCGTTGAGAGTAAGATTACACTTTGTCGTTGAGTTACACTTAGACACACGTTAACTATTCGAATTGTGGTCTTCCTCCGAGGTGAGTAACATTATGAAATGAAATAGAAACGGATTTTTGGTTTTCAATTGGCTTATGAAATCGATTTCGAAGATTTTGGAAGTACTTGTGTTTGGTTTTAGGGCTGAACTGAATCATAGTGTTTAACTCTAGAGGTGATGTTGCTCATACGATTTAGGGTTTAAGGTTGACAATGACACTGTTTTGATAAGGTTTTATTAGAAGTATGGCACTAACTCACTCCCAAAAACAAGCTCAAAGGAAGAGGATTGCCACACACTTATATATTATTCAAGAATCACAAATCCGAGCGATATGCGACATTTTAGAGGTTTTGAATCCACGGTCTAAGTGAAAACAATTTCACATGGGGATAAAATAATAGAAAAAAGGTTAATGTGATGAAACTTGGCGACATATTGATGGATTTGTACTCTTACATGAGAATGTGATTCTAGTAACATTTGTGATGACCATTATGATAAAACACATAAAAGATCCTCAAAATTGAAGTACAATTCTTTTGATTCACGGATGAACATGTTCTCTTGGTCTACAAGCTCGTGTCTCTATATATGGAGCTTACATAATTATGAATTTTAGAACAATGTTGTATATATGTGAAATATCAACAAAACTTTTGGATTGGTCGACAAACTGATCTAATCCCTATCGAAATAATCAATCCAAAAACAAACGATATTTTTGTTGGAATAAGAAGAGAGAATGAGAGAATAGAATGAGAATTGAGTTGTGATTTATTCCAATAAGAACATAGGTATATATAGTATTACAATTACTTGGGGAAGAGTAAGAAGCTTGGAGAGAAAGGGACTTGGTGAACAAGCCATAATCATATATGGACATTCACATTAAATGTGATTTATAACACTTCCCCTTGAATGTCCATTATTTAAAACTACTCCTAATACGCAAGTGATGCTGCCTCATTAAAAACCTTACCAAGAAAACCCAGTGGGAAAAACTATGGTTAAGGGAAAAAGAGTGCAGCGCGTATTTACTTCCCCTGATGATTAGATGACTTGAGCTTTTCGAGACGCCGCAGTCCGATACCATAAACTAGCTTCTTGAACGTAGCGGTTGGAAGTGCCTTCGTAAAGAGATCTGCAAGATTCTCACTTGAACGAATCTGTAAAACGCGAACATCGCCATTCTTCTGTAAATCATGGGTAAAAAAGAACTTTGGTAGAATGTGCTTTGTTCTATCGCCTTTGATGTATCCTTCCTTGAGTTGTGTAACGCAAGCTGCATTATCTTCATGAATGACTGTTGGAACTTCCTTTCCCGTAGATATACCGCAATCTTCTCGTATGTGTTGGATTACCAAACGTAACCATACACACTCACGGCTAGCTTCATGTATAGCCAAAATCTCTGAATGATTCGAAGAAGTAGCTGTGATAGTTTGCTTCATCGAGCGCCAAGAAATGGCTGTTCCACCACATGTGAATACATATCCTGTCTGTGATCGCGCATTATGTGGATCAGATAAAAATCCTGCATCTGCAAAACCAATTAAGTCTTCCTTTGATGTGTTAGAAAAGAATAGACCCATATCTTTTGTACCCTGAAGATACCGAAATAAATGTTTAATCCCATTCCAATGTCTTGAGTTGGACATGAGCTAAATCTTGCCAACAAATTTACTGCAAAAGCTATGTCGGGTCTTGTATGACTAGCAAGATACATCAATGCTCCGATTGCACTTAAATATGGTACTTCAGGACCAAGAATCTCTTCATTGTTTTCCCTTGGTTGAAAGGGATCCTTTTCCACATCAAGTGATCTTACAACCATAAGACTGCTTAAAGGATGAGCTTGATCCATATTGAACCTTTTAAGCACTTTTTCAGTGTATGTTGTTTGATGCACTAAGATTCCACTCTCGAGATGCTCAATCTGCAATCCTAAGCAGAATTTTTTCTTTCCAAGATCTTTCATCTCAAATTCCTTTTTCAAATATTCTACTGTTTGTGAAATCTCTGCAGGAGTTCCGATGATGTTTAAATCATCAACATACACCGCGATAATAACATATCCTTGCTCAAATCTCTTTATAAAAATACATGGACTGGTAAGATCATTCTTATAACCTTATTTTAACAAGTACTCACTAAGACGATTGTACCACATATGTCCTGATTGTTTCAGTCCATAAAGAGATCGATTTAACTTGATATTGTTATCTTCTCGAGAACTAGATTTTGCAGCATCTGGCAGTTTAAATCCTTCAGGGACTTTCATATAAATATCAGTATCTAGTGGTCCATATAGGTACGTCGTAACTACATCCATGAGGCGTAAATCAAGTCCTTCTTTAATTGCTAGACTGATAAGAAACCTGAAAGTAGTTGCATCCACCACCGGAGAATATGTCTCCTCATAATCAATTCCAGGTCTTTGTGAGAATCCTTGTGCAACCACACGTGATTTATATCTCACAATTTCACCATTTTTATTCCTCTTTCGCACAAAGACCCATCTATGTCCCACTGGTTTTACACCTTTAGGTGTACGGACTACTGGTCCAAAAACTTCTTTTTTTTCAAGAGATTTCAATTCTGCTGCTATAGCTTCTTTCCATTTTAACCAATCATTTCTTTGTGTACACTCATCAACAGAAGTTGGTTCATGATCCTCTAATTCTTCCATAACATCAACTGCTACATTGCATGCAAAAATATCATCGACGTCGATTTGCTTTCGGTTCCATTTTATTATAGACATGACATAATTAATTGAGATCTCTTCATTATCAGGTACCTGAATGTCTAGATTTTCTTCTGGAGATTTTTCAAAAATGTTAGATTCCTCGGACTCGCCATTATCAACTTTAGCTCCTTTTCTTTTCCGAGGATTCTTATCTTTGGAACCGATAGGTCTACCACGCTTCAGGCGTGCTATAGACTCATTAGCAGTATGATGTTGTCCTTCTGGGACATTAATTTGAACTGGAGCATTCACAGCTGGAATATGTGACTTTGTCACTCTCTTAGGGTCAATAAATGCGTCTGGTAACTGATTTGCTAATCTTTGTAGATGAATTATCTTTTGTACCTCCAATTCACATTCCTTGGTACGAGGATCAAGATAAGATAATGATAATTCATTCCATTTAATTCCCTTTTCCAGCTGTTTATTTTCTCCCCCTAATGTTGGAAAAACAGACTCAATGAAATGACAATCTGCAAAACGAGCCTTAAATAAATCCCGTGTGGATGGCTCAAGATACTTAATTATCGAGGCAGATTCATATCCAACATATATCCCTATCCTCCTTTGAGGACCCATCTTAGATCGTTGTGGTGGAGCAATTGGAACATATACTGCGCATCCAAAAGTTTTTAGATGGGAAATATTTGGTTCCTGACCCAGAACCATTTGTGATGGGGAGATCTGATGGTTACTCGTAGGCCTAATGCGAATTAATTCTGCTGCATGTAATATAGTATGTCCCCAAGCAGATATTGGGAGTTTAGATTTCATTAGTAATGGTCTAGCAATCAATTGTAAACGTTTGATTAGTGATTCAGCTAAACCATTCTGTGTATGAATATGAGCTACAGGATGTTCAACACTTATCCCAATGGAAATGCAATATTCATTAAAAGCCTGAGATGTAAATTCACCAGCATTATCTAGGCAGATTGCCTTTAAAGGAAAATCTGGAAAATGTGCTCGTAATCTTATCACTTGAGCAAGTAACCTCGCAAACGCCAGGTTGCGGGTTGATAACAAGGCTACATGTGACCATCTAGTCGATGCGTCAATTAGAACCATAAAATATCTAAAGGTTCCACATGGTGGGTGAATCGGCCCACAAATATCTCCTTGTATGCGTTCCAGAAAACCGGTAGATTCAGAAGTTACTTTAGCTGGTGAAGGCCGTATGATTAATTTGCCTTGTGAGCAAGCAGCACATGAGAAATCATTAGGAAGAATCTGCTGGTTCTTTAATGAATGTCCTCGTGAATTACTGATTATTTTTCGCATCATACTTGAACCGGGATGGCCTAACCGGTCATGCCAAACATTTAAATTATCAGTAAACTTCTGGTTTACTATAGCATTTGCCTCAATTGTACTAAGCTTAGTGTAGTACATTCCAGTGGAGAATGATGGCAATTTCTCCAAAATATTTTTAGTACCTTGGGTAGTACTTGTGATTTGAAGGTATTCAACATTTCCTTCACTCATAGTCTCAACATGATATCCATTCTGGCGAATATCTTTAAAACTCAACAAGTTTCTTTGAGACAAGGGAGAATATAACGCATCTGTTATTTCTAATCGCGTTCCCTTAGGCAATATTATACTTGCTCTTCCGGAGCCTTGTATTATCTTTGAGCTACCCAATATAGTACTCATACTAGCTCTTTTCATTATTAAATGAGAGAAATATCTCTTGTTTTTCAGAATGGTGTGGGTAGTTGCACTGTCTGCTAAACATAGATCTTCACCATTCATTGCCAATCGAACTTGAAGAGTATTCATGTTCTTCAGATAAACAAAATAAAAATAACTCAATAAAATATCTTAATAAAATATTTTAATAAAATAACTCAAATTGGAATGTCTAAGAAAATAATAAATTATGAAATGAATTATGTATATATATATATAAGTATATATAGTGCAGCGTATGGCAGTAATATAAACTAAGACAGAAATTATTTATGACAACATAAATTATGTATATATATATATATATATATATAAGTATGAGACAAGGCAGTAGATGTTAAAATAAAAAGGCATACTAATGATTGATAAAATAAGTGAACGAGTTATACTATAGAAGACAACCGGTTATTATATAATTGAATCAAATTATAAGACGGAAGCAATTTAACTCATATAAGACTGAAGCAATTGAATTGATAAAATAATTGAATCAAATTATAAGAGACAACCGGTTATTATATAATTCGACACTGCATCTAATAATTGATAAAGATAGAATAGGTTTGACTTACTTTGATTTGATTCGGATCAGAGAGAGAGAAGAAAAGAAGATGAATCGGAATCGGAGTAGGAGAGACTAGGATTTTTGCTCAATTGATTAGAACGTTGTGCTGATAACGTGTTGGAATAAGAAGAGAGAATGAGAGAATAGAATGAGAATTGAGTTGTGATTTATTCCAATAAGAACATAGGTATATATAGTATTACAATTACTTGGGGAAGAGTAAGAAGCTTGGAGAGAAATGGACTTGGTGAACAAGCCATAATCATATATGGACATTCACATTAAATGTGATTTATAACAATTTTACTATAATTTATCTGAATTAATATCTTTCAATATTTAAAATATCAAAATCCTAATTCCTATCAAACAACCGATTTAAAAAATATTTGAAAATAATGATATAATCATCACACACAAAAACTGAATTTACACCATATATATAATGCTATCCCTAAGATTAATTTTTAATTTAGATACTAATATTCAAAATCCAAAGCTCTATAAAGAAAAGAAAAAAAAACTGAAGTGAAATCTCGATCCAACACCCCTAATTGAGGTGGGGAGTTCAAAATATATTGGCTCTAAATGGTAACAGCAGAATGATTAAACTTCTGGCAGAATGATTAAATTTTTAGCAGAATCTGGCAGAACTGAATGGTAACAGCAGAATGATTAAACTTCTGGCAGAATGATTAAATTTCTAGCAGAATCTGGCAGAATAGAAGAAAGTTAAACGCTGTCAGTAGAACCATTATACCAATAGCAGAATCTCACATAATAAATAAAATTATTAAAACACACACTCTCTCTTCCTTTTACTCACACTTTATACCTTCTCTTTCATCCTTTTACTCAACTTTTATTAATTTTATATTTAAACACTCTCTCTTCCCCACAAAAACACTCTCCAAAAGATCTAATATTAGATCCCTCTCTCTCCAAAAGATCTAATTTTATACTTAAACACACTCTCTTTCTTTCTTTTACTCAAATTTTATATTTCAATATACCCCACAAAAACACTCTCTTTCTTCCTTTTACTCAAATTTTAATAATTTTATATTATAAGAACACATTTTTAGACCTTCAGGTGTTTGCAATGGACAAAAAAAAATGGTGGAACCATTAAACTGACAGTAGAACCATTATACTAACAGTAGAATCATTAAACAAATGATGTCAGTAGAATGATTCTACCTCTACTAACACCATTTAGGGCCATTGTTAGCAACTTCTCAAATCTCAACTAATGAAGAGGCAATGAGCGGCCAAATATATACAAAATCTTCTCAACTAGCAATGACGTCAGGAGGCGTAATTTCGTCTCTAATGATTTTTAATTTTTTTTAAAAATCGAATAAAGTAGAGAGGCATACGATACTGCTATAACTTGATTAGACTTTTGAGGGAAAATCCTCCTTTAAATTACCACAGAGAATATCATCATTAACAAAATCTGCAGACTTGACAACACTCTGAAAGGTAAATCCAGCATAGGAAGTTTGGAACTCTCATCCATCCCGCCAAATTATTAGGGCTACAATTACCAAAACCCTAATTTTCAACTTTTTCTATATATATCTAAAATCTGGATCTTCTTATGTTCACTCTCCTACTCGAACATATTCTGAAGTTTTGGTGGCCTCTTGACTTAACCTCAAGTAAGTGCCTCTCCATTATCTAATTCTCACGTAGTGTTTAGTTTTAACTTTTCATACAAGCAAAATACGCTTAGATAGTTAGATTGGTTCCTCTTTTGATTATTAGTTATATAGAGAACGTTAGATTTTGGTAACGCTTTTAGTTTAATTTCTTACGCGAGCTCATTTTCTCTGTTCAGGTTGTATTCGAGAAAAAAAATGAACCTTGATTTTGATGACTCGATCCGTATGCATCCTAGAGTAGGAAAACAATAAAGGGACAAGATTCGTAGAGATTTCATAGCTCTCGTGGATTACAAATTGGCTTTGCAAGAGAATGCTCCTATAAAAAGATTCTCCATCAAGTGTAAAAACGATATTAGTCCAGCTCATGTCATTGGTTGGATAACCAATGTGTTGAACCGTCGTGTAAAAGAGCTTGTTTTGGACATGTCTTGGAATTGGGATTGGCCTTTGTCTTCAGAGGTTGTTGTGTGCAAGACAATGGTTCAAGAGTTTTGGAAATCTTGCTCTGTTTCTAGCAGAAGCCTTGAGAGACTAACGTTTCGTTTTCACGAAATGTTCGATGAGAACCACAAGAGTGTGTCTTTTGACACTCCTAATCTTGTCTACTTGGAGTATTCTGATGGTTTTGCGGATAAGTATCCGAAAGTGAATTTTGGTTCGCTGGTTGAAGCTAGTCTTGATCTTCGGATGACACATGAACAGATCCATAAGGCTAAGTTTTCATCCGATGATTTATTCAAACCGGAAGATGGAATGGTTCGTAACACGACGGATTTTATTACAAGAATTCGAAATGTTAAGACCCTTTACTTATCTGACAACACTCTTGAGGTCAGTCCCAATTTTGTCCTAATCTTTTTTTTTGTTGAGTTAATATGATCATAAAAAAAGTGATGATCTTTGTTGTTTTGGTTTTTGTTTTAGGTACTCGCTTTCTGTTGTGAGCCAATCCCGGTTTTTGGCAATCTGATTCGATTAAGTGTTAAGAGTGACCTAGATGTCGAATGGGAATCATTAACGGCTCTACTCAAGAACTCTCCAAATCTAGAAACCCTTGTCTTGGAAGTATAAATCAAATCCCTTTTAAAGCATATGCTGAATCAAAACACATTACTACTTTTGGAAGAAGTAAGATGTTTTGAAAATGTTGTTCTTTATGTTTCAGGGAGTTCTTCATAGAATTGGATTGGACTGTAAAAGTGATGATTGCATGTGCAAAACTTGGGAGGAAGAAGGTATTCCTACTTGCCTATCGTCGAGTCCTGTGAAAATGCTAAAGATATTGAAGTTTGGAGAAGGCTATGAAGACGATGACATGGACGACGAGATGGAGCAAGTCATGTTCTTTCTTGAGAAAATGCCGAATCTTGAACAACTCAATAGTACACTATGGTACATCAATTGACGAAGATGCCAAAGAAGTACTTCGCCAGTTTCAGATGGTTTCTAGAGAAGGTTTAGCCAAGTGCAATATTCAAGTAATCTCTGATAACCTCATCTTATCATCTACTTGAGCTCGTTTCTTTATCGTTGGCGAAATATATATCTCTCTTATTTAGAAGAATCTTTCTGGTTTCTCAGGTAGTCACTCATGACTCTTTTTACCATCTCAAAGCCATGAGTGTGTATCGGCTTTAAGTTTGTATTTTGTTTGCTAATTACTCGCGTTTTACTTATGCTTTTCTCGGTTTGACCAACAATGTCAGCTTAATGTTTTAGTTGTTTCAGTTCTTCAGTATGAGATTTTGATTTGGCAATTTAAAGAAACCATAATATTTAATCAAATTTTGACAAATAACAAATGTGAAATAAAGCAGAAAAACCCTAATACTTACTGCCTCTAGTTATCAATCTGACCTCCAATACTTAGCCTTTTCAAAGCTATTCTCAGAATTGCGATAGTCCGCAGTGGCCATATAAATCTCATCCCGTGCGTTCATCACAAACGGCCCGTGCTGAAACACATCCTCACCGATCGGTTCCCCTGCTATCAACAAGAACCTCAACGTCTTAGACCATGACGTATTCAACACGCTAACTTCATCTCCTGGTCCAAACACAACTACATGGTGCTCTGGTACTGTGGAAGAGTCCTGGGAGCTAAACTCACCTTTATTGCCTTCTATAACGTAGGCGAAGGCGGTCCATGATTCTTGAATAGCCTGATAGATTCGAGCTCTTGGCTCTAGGGTAAAGTCAAGGAACATGATTGGTGTTTTTGTGTAGAAAGGAGATTGGACTCCCATTGACTCCCCAGCTATGACTTTGACTTCTACTCCATCTTCCTCTGCTCTCGGAATCTCTGAACTCGACAGTTCTAAAACTTTGGGATCGATCCTGTTCGAAAATCGAAGAACATTGGATCTTAAAGATTGAAAATTTTGTGAAGAATCTTGTTTTACATTTTATCACTTGAATGGAGATTGATCCAAAGCTGTATGCCATTGTTGATGTCTTCTTCCGGCATTTCGGAATGAACGATTCCTCTTCCTACTGTCATCCATTGCAAAATATAAAACGAATTGAAATAAAACCAAGAAAGCTCTGAGGTTTAGGGTTAGGTTTTTGTTGTTACCTGAACATCTCCTTCATGGATAATATTCTTATCACCATTGAAATCTTGGTGAATAAGACCTCCCTGGATAAGGGTTAAAACGATATGAGGTAAGCAAAAATAAAAACTTTGATTATCGATACGAATCATCGTTGAAGAACTTGTATCTCACCTTCAACATGTATGTAACACTTTCAAAACCTGCAGAGAGTTGATCCATTACATTAGAGACATTACAGAAATAGAGCAGGATTTGTGTATACTTATATGTATGAATAGCTAATTAACCTCTGTGAGGATGATCTCTGAATCCACCAGGACGAGAAACTAAGCAAAAAAACAGAACAAACAATAAATTGCTGCTCTATATTATTATCATATAGTTAGTAAACATCAAAATCAAAATTTCAATTATAATTTGCACATTAGGGAAGTAAAAAAACTTAACCAGAAAAATCAACTAGGGACACAAACGGATCCAATAATTTATGGTCAATCCTGAAAGAACCCAAAAAGAAAGATATATGAAACTTGAAGGTGAAGCAATTAGATTTTCCTACTAAAATTGAGATAGAAAAAAAATGAAAACTCACTCGTTAATGCCTTTTCTAACCTTAGCACCATCACCTTCATTCTGAAGATATGCATATATCGTTTTAATGACTCTTTTCGATGACATAGTGATGATGATGATAAAATTCTGTTACTGTTTCTCTGTTTTTTTCAATGATGATGAGATTAATAACAAAAAGGTTTGTGCTCTTTTTAACGGAGGATTTGATATTAATTGTGTTTCTTTTAATTTCGGCGTGCATACATATATAATTACTAGGTAATGACCCGCGCCAAGCGCGGGATACACATTTTAAAAGATTATTCGATTAACTCGTATTGACACAACCATACATTGTTTGTTAAAAAGAAACCAAAATCTTTTGTTACAAAGGATGAGTTTATAACATAGACATTCGATTAAATTTTATTATTACCCAAATTCATATTACAATCACATAGAACCTTAGGAAATCAATCCTTATCATGTAGAAAATTTAAACATTTAGACAAATCATGTTACTAATGTTCAATAATACAATCAAATACACTATAGAACAACATATTTACCTCACTATCCATCATAGCCTTGTAGAATGATAACCTTCTTAATAGTAGAAAAGAAGTGCTGGAATACGTGATCTACCATTTGACTGTCACCAATCGGTTGTGTAGTTAATTCTTCACATTCACGATGCAAGACACAACGAATTATTTCTGGAATCGGAGCTATCTTGATGCTATTGCATATTTCTAAAGTATTTAATATTTGTATTGATTTGTGATGGATGAAATGAGATTAACTTAGATATAAATAGACAATATCATCTAAATATTAGTGATGGATGAAATGAGATTAACTTAGATGTGCTGGACGACGATTTCAGAAAAATGAGATTTTACTTTTAACACCAAACTAATTACTAATTTCGAATAACGCATACGTAATTTTATATAGTATAAATTCAACCTTCATTGTTGAGTTATAAAAATTTAATACCTCTTTCATATAACATATTCAACCAATCAAGTGATTTAGATAATCATGAGATGCTAAATAGTAGAAAACCATTGTCTAACCTTGTCATTTTCTTTTAATAGTTGTCTGACCTCCCAATTGAGAATATAGATGACCTCCTCTCGCAACTTCCCTCAATATTGTTTTAGATTTAACAACTATTCAGTTATATATCACCTTCATAACAGAGGAAAACAATAATTCAATTATATTTAGAATATTCCTTAAACTCATTCTTACGCCTACCAAGCACTCTCTTCTCGGAACGTAAATAAATCTTATCACTCACCCATGACTTCTTCCATAGAAATTTCATACCTCTTATTTTACTTTATCAAAATACTTTTTTCCCATCCTTAATCAAACCTTGCCCTATGCCCTACATTCCCCAAAATCTAAGTATCTTTGTTTAATGCAAAACCCAATTTCTATTTCACCAAAAATCTTTTATTATTTCTTAACCGTGAGTTCCAAACCATATTCTTGTATTTGTTTTGGATTATGGATGACAGATAAAAATTAATGACAATTCGTACTTACAAAATCATGTGTTTACGTCTCCTTATGCTTCATATCTTGTATATGTCTTATACTTCTCATCTTTTGTACCTTAATGCTTCTTAAAAATTTATTAATGTCAATATCTTCACTATGTTCAGACATCCTTTTCTCCTAAACACCTCCTCCCATCATTATTGAACAACAATTGTTCTTTAAAAAGTCTTGCGCGGGACATGATTAACAAAAAATAATATTTTAAAATTTTTAATTAAGTAGATACATTCAACGCAAACCAAATTACTCATTTCAATTAACGAATAATGTATAATATTTTTCTATTTTGAAGTTTTTCCATCGACTTCATATGCATAATTTATGTAAATTAGATTATAGTTATATAACCTCAAATATTTGTTTTGGAGGGTTATATGTGAAGATTTATAACTTTTCTCTAATTAGTATAACTTATACTACCCTTTTCAAAAAAAAAAACCCCCCGAAAATAGATTACTTATAAGGTAACCAAATACAATTAAAAGAGAGGAGGTGAGCTTGCGTTGCGTGGCAGAATCGAGAGTAGATGGTCCATTGATGATTGTTGAAAGCAGCGAGATTGCGGCAAAGATCTTAGCCTTTCTTTCACACTAACGGGAGTAAACAATTGCTTGGAAAATGAGCTTGATAATAGCAGTAGTATGTCTTTGTGCTTGAGGTCTAATGTGATTGATCCAAGAAGTTGCACCATGTAAATCCATCAGAGAATTAGACCAAACCTTTGAGGCAAATGAACTAAAAATTTATGCGGAGAAATGATGATCATGGCTAGCCACACCAGAAGCACACAAAATAGATTCGTATGGCACATTCAGTGCGTATCCTTTGTTGGAAGTCTTTTGAGAATACCCAAGTAAGTAGAAAACGAAAACCGAGGAAAACTTTTAAGAACCATATTACTTTAGCTCACAGAACTATAGGAGATGGAACATTTAATAGATCACATGTATCTTTCGAAGATAAATTTTGAGTAAATACACATGTTGTATGGCGCGATAGAAATTTAACATATCCTCTAGCAATATTAGGAACTGCAATGTCCTTAACAGAGATGATAAACTCTGAATTTCTTTTGGCTTGGGGCATATCAGTTTTTTAGTTCTTCTTACATCAACCATTTACTTCATTCTTGAGGTTTACATTTTCTATTACTCTCATGATTTGATGCGGTGGGCTCTCCTAGTAGAGAGGATATGATTTTCTGCTCGAATGTTTTATGTAATGCAACTTTGTCAAGCTCGTTAGCATCTTTTGGAACAAATGTTTTTTTAATTCCAACCATTTTATGGTGTGGTTACCTTGATAAATATCATGTTAATCTTGTTATGAAATTATAAGCTCTTATGTATTATCCATAAGACATAAATCATATAATTACAATCGTCTAGTAGATCGAGTTTGTTTTCAAACAAAAAATATACATCATATGCAAACTAAATTCCTAAATCCTTTATAATACTTATTTATTAAAGTAATAGATCTCACCAAAACTGCATATTACACGAATACATTACATTAATCACTTATTTAGAATAACATTTATTTTCCTTTATTGTCTGATGGTGCCACCATAACATAATGAAAGAAAGAATTAATATATGTTCAATATCCCAAAAAAATTAACCAATTACAAACCACAAGAAATACTAATACATGTGACAAAATTTTATTTTCAAATCTTTATAGGATCGTTGACTTCTTTACATCTTTTTGGTCGAACTAAAATGAAAACTAATTGGATCATTTAAACAAACATTCAAATAAAAGTAATAAAAAGATCGAACAAAACATCATAGACAATTTTTGAATCACAGAAAAGAAAAACATAATTGGATTATTTAGCTTCAATCTTTCAATCTCTGTTAAAAATGATCGAAGTTCAAATTTTTGTTGTCAATTGCATCATAGATTTGCAAAAGTTTCTATTTCATAAACATTTTCAGCTACTTTCACGTTTCATTTAAAAATGAGTTTGAAATGGTTTCTCCTATCACAATTTAGTGTTTCTTTGTACTATATGCATCTTTTCTTTTTGCATATGAAGATATTGTTCTTAAAAAAAAGCAGTAATCGTAATTTTTTTTTAGAAAACACTTGACCCATTCATATTCTTCTTTTATCTCTATATGTGCTTTAGTAAACGCATCATTCTTTTGTTATATCTGATCAATCAACAATTAATAGCATTTTATTCTCTTTTATCTTCAATGATTTATTCTTCCTTAACATCTTCAATCTTGTATGAGCCTCTTATTCCTTATCTATTTCTTATATTTAGAACGAATCCACTTATTTCTGCCATTTATTTCTTCCATAAATGAGATTTATAATAAAGTACATAAATATGACTAAAAAGCATCTAAACACCAAAGAGAGTTATGAAACAAATTATTGGAATAAAACAGAGTTGAACAATAAAGGGCTCAAATAATGACCAACATAAAAATTTCCTTATATATTTTTAATATTCTAAACAAATTAAAGGTAAATTAAATTATGTACATCAAAATTTCCTCATATATTTTAATTCTTAACAAAAGTGTGCATTTGGTGTAGTTTGAACCAACAATGAATTTACTTTGTTGCTTTTGCATCTAAAAGTTTAACGTCCTTATCTTTGTTTCATATCAAGAAGAAAATCTAGAGATATCAGTCAAACTTATAAAAGTATTTTCCTATTGAATCAGAGAAAATTTAAAATAAGATTTATGGTTTGTCCAACTTGATTCGTCCTTAATGTTGCAACATACTTTCCGAGTTACACAAACATGGATGTAAATCTAGAATCTCGGGTTCTTTATTTACTCTCATCTTGAAATGTCCATCGGCATAATTCACGACTTGTCGAGGCCATATATTCATAGACACTAAACGCGGAACGGTTGTCTCACTCTCTCGTTATTACAAAAAGTTAACATCGTAGAAGATCTAACCGGTGCTTAGCCAGAAACATGCATTGCCAAGTCATTATCTTCTTCATCCTCGTCTTGTGTCTCTTTGAAGAATGGAGGAGTCTCTTCTTGTTGTCGGGCGGGGACGAATCTTCTTCTTCATGTTTTTTTTTTTTCTGCTTTAGTAGTTTGGTCATGGAATTTTTGAAGCATCGGTGTAATTATATTATTAGCTTCAGAAAATATCTAATATAAAAAAAATTTGATACTATTAAATGGAAAACAACAAATTAGCATATCAATTATAAAATAACAAAAGAATCAAGGATAAAAAAAGGATAACTTCAAAAACGAATATACCTCAAATAGTATAGTTTAGCGCACTTATTCTTTGTCTGATATCATATTCTAAAGTCTACAGTCGTAAATATTGTGATTGGTAAGAGTTATATACAACAAATAACTATGTTTTTTTCTTATTGTCAAAAGAAATAGCTATGTTACTGTGCTTACAATAGTTTTGACTTCAATTTTTTAAAAAGAATTATCAAATCTTTGCATCAAAAAGAAAAGAAAGAATTATCAAATCTAAATCAGTGTCTTAGGCGGAGCTGTATGAACCAAAAATATTTAATATGCATATGGATATTCTTAATTTAAAATCAAACTATTCGAATCACTTCAATGATTAAAATATGGATCATGGAACGTGGTGGTATAAGAAGAAACGTTATCTAGAGATGTCTCTCGCCTTTCTTACCATCCTTCTCGAGAGGATGCAATAATTCTTAGGTTCATAAACTCTAAAATTTTAGTTGGAGCCCATTACTCAAATATATATATATATATATATATATATATATATATATATATATATATAGAGAGAGAGAGAGAGAGAGAGAGAGAGAGAGAGAGAGAGAGAGAGAGAGAGAGAGAGATGATATAGTAGAAATGGTAAACCCGAGTAAATATATATGAACCGTAATATATGTATGTGACTCACTAAAGAAGTCAATGTGTTCCTTGAATAAAATAGGATAAATCGATCATTATAAACCGTAATTTTTTTTTTTTTGCTAAGCATTGTAAACCATAACTTGAATAAATAAAAGATATAATATCGTAGATTTATCATGGTCTGATTCGAGTAAATACATAAATAAATAAATTTTTGTCAAACTGAAAGAACTACATTTTTCTCACTAATTTTAATCCATAAACTTATTAACATGAACGAACTTTAGTATTCCAAACACTTTGCGTAGACGAATCTAAAAATAAGTAAGAAAAAGAAAAATCTTGGTAAGGTAAACTTTTAGGTCGTTCATATTAAAAGTAATTCAAGTGTAAAATATGTCCATCATCCAATTCAAACTATCTTAGACTATCAAGTGTCTCTACAAATCTTCAAAATAATGCCATATGTTCATGGGCTAAGCGATTGAATTGAATCATATGTTCTAAGAGAATATCAAGTCGAAGGATCGTCAATGTTCTTAGAGAATAGCCTTGTCTTCTTCCCCTTATTAATAGATCAAAATAATATGAAACTTATTTAATTCCCTTATGTTCCTTGCTCTTTTTCATCGTTGTCTTGTTTCTTCTTGTGTTGTGTTCTTGTTTCTTTGAATAATTTAAAGAATACGACTGAAATTGCCTAAAAATATGACATAAAACAGAGCATACAAAAAGATACACAAAGAATACATGACATAAAAAAAAAACAAAAACAAAACTCTTTGATCTTAACATAGATTTGCGTATGGTACAAATGAATTGGTTAGTGTTTGGATTTCAACACTCGATTCTCACAGCTCCACTCTCATAAGAAATGAATTTTGGTTTCTAATGCTGGTTCCATGCACTGAATCACATCTCCAACGCTAATATCATTCCAACTTCCCATCACAAGCCCACACTCGTTCCCTTTCCCAACCTGTTCCATGTCTTGTTTCTCTTGTTTGAGAGACGCACACAAGCCTTCAAAGACAACTTCACCGTTCCACAACATCCTCATCAGCCTGCTTCTACATACCCGATGATACTTCAGAGATCACCATTGGTTCAAATTTTAAAAGCTACCTCTACGATATTAGTGCGAAAGAGAGTTTGAAATTATAGAAGCTACCTCAAAAACGGCACGCGCATATACAACTATGCTATTAGTCTTCTAGTTTTTCTCTCTTACTAAGCATTTGTCTATATAATCATGACAAACCTAAAGAGTAAACAACCACATAAAAAAATGACTTATCAATAATATATTATAGATCAAATAATGTAAATCAGAATTGAAAAAAATATAAAAAATATAAACCTTTAAACTGTGATACGATGAACCTATTTCAAAATAAAAAACAAACAACAAATTAGTGGTTAGTAAAAGGAGAATACGACAACATCAAGAATCAAATAAAAACACATTATGAATAAAATATGAATGATAGAATATTATAAACCAGAAAGACGAATAATTAAATACTGTAAAACCATTAAATGACAATGCAGTGAACCTACAAATAAGAAGAAAAAACGAACAACAAACAAATTAATTAGAAAAAGTGTGAACTCTGCTGATAAACTTCTCTGAAGTACTCTTTCCAAAAGATATTTAAAACAAAATCAAAACTGAAAACATGCTATAATTATCATGATATTTAATTAATATTTTTAATTCTATGTATTTTCTAACGTCATGTTTAAAAGTTATCCATAAGTAATTTCTCATCTATATATATATTTTGAAACTTAACAATAATAATAACAATGTGAATCAAATAATTTTGAATGTTTATTTTGGTTTAAATTAAATAATCTTTGTTATCAAATTATAAGATTTAACTGAATATCTATGTTCCAAATTCAACTTTTGTAAGAAAGAAGAATAAATCGCAGCACTTCAACACACCAAACACTAACCTAACCAAACCAAACCAAACACCATGGGTTAAAATACATTTTAAAAATCGCTAAAGTATATAATAATTACATTAAAGTTAAAAAATAGTAACCTCCAAGATCGTCCAATCGAATCCCAACGAAAACATGTAACAAAGTCTATTTGGATCTTCTCTTCACCACTGTATAACGAATCGGTTGGTATGAAAATCTACGAAAGATAGGAAGATTTTCATTCTAAGTAGGTTATCCTTAAAGGTAACTATTAGAAAAAAATATATACAATTAAAAATATAATACACTATTGTCAAAAAAAAAAAAAAAAACTAACAAAATCATGAAGATATAAATTGAGTTATAGGATCGCCAGTAGTGCAAAACCAAATCACAAACACAAAACAAAGGGAAATCGGTAAAATATAATATATTAGTTAATTTTAATGAAACAAAAGGAAAAAAAATTCATAAATCATAATACAGAAACTTCTTAACAACGTATTGTCACCTTCTACACAAATCTCATCGTCGGTGATGTCCAACTAACAATAAGTCATCATAGCTGGTAGTATTAAGATACTACAGTGAAATCCTGCCAAATTATTAAACAAATATCAGAAATTAACTATAACGATATAAATTTATCATTAATACAACTAACTAAGACTATATACCAGTAGACGGATACATTATGCTTTGTTTGATCACAAAACTAAGAGGAAAACATATCGACGCTGCAGCAAAGAATGAAAACAACCACACACAAAAAATCAATAACATAATCGAGCATATAGAAACATAAACTATAATAATATACACACAAATGGACCATATAAGAACAATAACCAAAAATCGTAATATTCTGACGAAGAGAACCAAAAGAAATTAATACTACTATTGACCCAATAGCTGCGTACACATATATATACACCATAAATCTAGTGTTTCAAGTATCTATATGAATATACGAACAAATGTAAATAAAACTATAATTTAGAATAGTTACAATTATATATGGAAGATAATAATAGAAGATTTCCTTTTAGATTCGTAGACATCGTAATGGACTAATAATGGGACATATATGAGCTCTTAAAAAAATCAGACGAAGCCCATAATGACATACTATGAGATCGACGGTCGAGATATAATAGGAGGGAAATCAACGGTTTATAACACTGATGGCAGAGGGCGTAAATATATTGATTTGGGCGAGGACATAACTATAATTAACCACCTCAAATCAATTGTGAGGCCGACACGTCATCGTTTTTACTTCATCTTTAATAAAATAGATATGCAGAGGATCAACTAAAATTGATTTGGTCTAATTGGCCGAAATATCTATAGCAAAAAAAACAAAAACAAAAAGAAAGAGTAAA
Organism: Draba incana; assembly: GCA_963576765.1. Taxonomy (NCBI): domain Eukaryota; kingdom Viridiplantae; phylum Streptophyta; class Magnoliopsida; order Brassicales; family Brassicaceae; genus Draba; species Draba incana. The sequence goes on along the minus strand of OY755217.1, from coordinate 29,932,796 downwards.
TTAATCCCAAATTTTAAGAAATTTAATGTTGCTAATAAGTGGTTTATACGATTCTTGTTTCCATAATTGTAATATATGTTACCAATTTATCATAAATTCATAATAAATGGAATCTTTGTATATAATCTTCTCTTCTAGTCAACATTTGGGTAATTCTGATGGAGTCTGCCTATATCCCTAGTGTAGGGGTGGGCAAAATATCCGAAACCGAAAAACCGAACCGAACCCGACCGAAATTACCCAAACCGAATCCGAGCCAAATTTTTAAAATATCCGAACGGATCCTCCATATTTAAAACCGAAAACCCGAAACCGAATCCGAACCGAACCGATAACCGAACGGGTACCCAAAATATACAAAACATAAACAAACCTAAATATATTTAGAGTTAAAGTCGGGTGTGTCCATATAGTTTATGTAATTTTTATAATTTTTTCTTTATTTTTTTATCAATTTGGATATTGTATACACATTTCGGTAAAAATAACCAATTTATGTTCTTATTTGTAATATTACAATTTTTTTTTTTGGTTATTTTGTTTAGAGTATTTTTGGATAATTCGAATACCAAATAATTAAATTGAACCAAATGAAAAAGAAAGCGCGGTAATTATAAACGTTTGGAGTAGTTTTTAAATATTTTTGACAATTTTTTAGTAATATGGATAATCCGAACCCGACCCGAACGTAACAGAAACCGAACCGAACCCGACCCGAAGTTTTCTAATACACGAATGGGTATTATATCTCCAAACCGAAATACCCAAAAATCCAAAATACCCGATCCGAACCCGAACAGGTACCCGAATGCCCACCCCTACCCTAGTGAGTTTCCTCATTTCTTATTCAGATCTTATGATTATGTAACGTCCAATTTTAATTTCTTTCTTCTCTACCAATTTTCTTTTGTATAGACAAATGCCTTGTGAACTTACTCAAGTTCATTTCATGTTTTTTAGGTTATATTTGTTGGTCCACTAAGAAATTGAAGAACATGGATATTAGTTCAAAAGATTTAATCAGCACTCTACCAGAAGCTCTAATTTGTCACATATTGTCTTTTCTTCCCAAGATTCTGCTCTGACTTCGGTTCTCTCGAAAAAATGGCGTTATCTATTTGCTTTCACACCAAATCTTGATTTCGCTTGCTCGGAGAATCTAAATCATTTGGCTAATGGAGAAATGACTCACATACATTTTACAAGAAGTTTTTTTATGGGACTTTATAGATTTCGTGGATTGGGTATTGCGCTTGCAAGGGAATTTTACTGTAAACAAGTTCTCTCTAAAGTGTGGATTTGGTCTTTATACAGATGATGTCAAATCACTACAAGAAAACAACCGCTATTCCGACGGCCACAACCGTCGGAATTCGGTCGGAAAAGACCCATTTCCGACGTGTTTCTGACGGCTTGGGTCCGTCGGATCTGTCACGTCGTAATTTTAATATCCGTCGGAATTCCGTCTGTTTGTTGCAACGGAACTCCGACGGCATACGGATATCCTTTTTCCGTTTGAGAACCGTCATTATACCGTCGGAACTTAATTAGACGACGGAATACCGACGGATTCGGAGATCCGGTAGTTTCCGAAGGCTTTCCGACGGTAAGGAATTTCCGACGGTAAACCGAGGGTAAAGTAACCGAGGGAAATCCGATGGATAAACGGCACGACGGTGTTCCGACGGAATGATATACCGAGGGTATACCGACAGAATTCGTATGTTTTTAAAAAAAAATTAAAACTACTTAAATAATTTAAAATCATTAATAAATCATTAAAAATCATTAAAAATCATTAAAAATTAAAATTAAAATCTTAAAAAACCCAAATTAAATTAAAATTGTTTCAAAAGTACATTAAAGTTTTACAATAAATTTTAAAACTAATAAATGTCTATTCCGGCCTACGGGTACGGAAGAAGTCGGTCATCTGATCTTCCAACGCTTTAAAGCGTTTTTCCGACTCCGCCCTATCTCTGTCTCTCTCTTCCTGCATTTGCCTAAGCCGGTCGTGCAGCTCTCGGTTTTCCGCCTCCAACCTGCTAGCACCGCCATATCGAACCGTCGAAACAGACGAGCTACTATCTTCAGGGAGGCCGTAAACACGGCCTCTGGTCTTGGGAGTCACCTACGATAAAAAAAAATATTATATTTTATAACTTACTTGTATTAAAAGTAATCTTTAAATTTCTTTAAAAGTTAAACGGTTACTAACCTCGTACATGAACTCGTTGATCTTCTCCACTGGAACTTCGGTTGGCGCCGGAGTTCCTTCCACGATAGGTTGCGATTGCAGGAACTCCTCCTGCCGCCTCTGCACGGCTTCCACGATTTCACGAGCAAGCGGGTCTTGAATTTCACCGGTCTTCTTGTTGGTGTGCGAAACCTTGACCAAATCAAGGTTGGAAGGATAGACACCGGTCTGCTGAAACTGTTAACATATACATTTTTGTTAGCGAATTAATTTTTTTTTTTAATTATTAAACTACTTACAATTTTCTGAGCAGCTGAAGCCTTGCTCGTTGCTCCGAGGTTGTGGGTCGCCTTTCCCTTCCCCTTCCGGGTGCTGTTGCGGTTAGTGGAGTGTTTCTCGGAGTCCGCCCGAGTTGCCTCTAGTTCCCAATGTCGAAGTAGTCCAGCCCACATCTCTTGTTTATATTTGAAAACTTTAGGCACCTTCCCGTATTTATACCACGAGTCTTTCCACTCGTTGATCTTCCACGAGAACTTCCTCGCAGCCTTTGTGTCGAATTCCTTTCGGACCATCAATGTGAGCGGTGGGTCCCACGTAAAATCTTGCTGCAAAAAAAAACCACATTCCCGCATTAGTAATTAAAATGTGAGTGATATAGAAAATATATTTGAAAAAAATAAAATAAAATTATACCGCAAATTGTCGGAACCAAGTGTCACGGTCCTCCAATGGCATGTCGGTGTATGTGGGATACGGTTTAGTGAGCATGTAATTCATCATTTCGTTGATAGAACCCGTAATACCGTTTCCCGAGTATTGGAACCTATTAAAACATTTAGTTAAATATTCATCTAAAATTATTAAATCCACTACATGTTTAAATAAGACTTATCAGGTCGTGTTAGGTGCCGGGTCTGGATGTAGACGCGTCAACCTATCACGTCCGGGTTGCGCCACAAACTGCTCGATGGTCATCGAGGTGGGAGCTGAGTGGGCTGTAGGCGGGGGCTGAGACATGTATTGGGTCTCCAAGTCGGGACTATCCTCGGGGATAACCGTCTCACTCGTAGTCCGACCTCCCCAACTGGAACTCCCACCTCCTCTAGAGTTATGAAACTGCCCATAATTCCTACGATTTCCATAATTCTAAGATTTAGATATTTCGGGATTTATGGAATTTGGAATGTATAGGAATTTGTGATTTTGAAATTTTGGGATTTAGTTAATTGGAAATTTAGGATGATGGGAATTAAGGATATTGGGGATTGAAGAGTTTTGTAGTAAATGAATTTAATTCAATTGGGATTACGTGGTTTTGTGATTTGCAATTTTTAAATTTAAGTAATATGAGTTTTTTTTATATTGTATATTCAGAAACCGAAGTTCATGGATTTAAGTTTGAAGAAGTTAATAAAATGTTTTAAGAATTAAAATTTTTTATTAACATTAATTTTCCAACTTTTTTAAACTTGTAAAAAATGCTTTATAGGTTTAAATTTGTTTAAAGTTTGAATTGGTAAACATTTTTTATTAAAATTAATATGACAAATTTTTAAAAATTGTTAAAAAATTTGTAAATATGAAGGATTTAAAGGTTTAATTTTTAAAAAATTGTTTAAAATTCTGAACATTAATTTGACAAATTTTATTAACGTTAAAAAATTATAAATTTAAAAGTTTAAATTGTTAACGTTATAAACTTTAAATTTTATAAAATAGTAAATTTGAAGGATTTAAAGATTTAAATTTTATTAATTTTAAATAGGTTTAAAATTTTATACGTTTAAATTGTTTTATTAATGTTAAAAAAATTTTAATTTTGTAGGATTTAAAGGTTTAAAATTTTAAAGTTATAACTTTTAAATTTATAAAATTTTAAATTAAAGGATTTAAAGTTTTAAAATTTATTATTTATAAATAGGTTTAAAATTTATCCTCATGAACCCTAAAATTTCTTAACAATCAAAAATCCTCATGAACCTTATTTCTTAACATTCTACAAACCTAATTTCTTAACATTCTATTAATCCTCAAGAACAATTCGGATTTCTCAACATTCTACAATCCTCATAAACCCTAAAATTCTAAAATTCTAAAATCCTCAACAACAATTTTGGAATAAATCTATAAAATTATGTAAAACTTACATAATTTTTGATTTGGTTGAAGAATGTGAGGATTGACCACGGAGGAGAAGTTTTGGCGGAGAAACGGCGGAGAAACGGGAAGGAATCGCCGGAGAAACAGAGGAGAAGTTTTGGAGAAAATTTTATTTGCAGATCTGTCTGCGGGGAAGACGAAGACTGTGGATTTATAACAGTGCCCGACGGCAGGCTGACGGCATTCCGACGGTTATTACAAATTCCAACGGTAATGCCGACGGTTTTCCCGCGTTGACGAAGATTACGAAGTCTTTTGGCGGCTGGTCAAATTAGGGTTTCCGTCGGTAGACCGTCGGAATTTAAGACGAAATTCCGACGGAAATTCTTTTAAAATATAATATTTTATATTTTTTTAGATATTTTCCCGTCAAAATAAATCCCGTTCCATTCTATTCCTGATCCTATATTCCCGTTCCCTTTAGTTTTTTCTATGTTCAATTGCATTTTATTTATTTAGACATTTATACATTTTATCTATGTTTACTTAATAAATTTGGTAAAAAAATCTTATAATTTTGAATCCCCGAATAAATACGACTGATTTTTCGAATTGGTGATGTTATTTTGTAAACATTATCATATATTTTATACAACTCTTATAATTCCTTTACAAAAACTCTTATAATTCCTTTACAAAAACCTTATAATCAAATTTAAAACCTTATTACTATAAATTAAAATCAAACACCGTCGGAATTCCGTCTTAAAGTTCAGACGGAATTCCGACGCCTATAATTTATAATTTAATTTTAATTTCTCGGAACAAGAAAAAATTAATTTAAAATCAAAAACCGTCGGAATTCTGTCTGAACTTTAAGACGGAATCCCGACGGTTTTTGATTTTAAATTAATTTTTTAATTTAAATTTCTCGGAACAAAAACAAAATTAATTTAAAACGTAAACTGTCGGAATACCGTCTGAACTTTAAGACGGAATTCCGACGGTGTTTGATTTTTTTTTTTTCCTTTCAAAATATATGATAAGGTTTTAAATTTGATTATAAGGTTTTTGGAAAGGAATTATAAGATTTGTATAAAATATATGATAATGATTAAAAATAACATTATCATATATTCTATATAATTAAATATATAAATTGATGTAACACCAATATTTCATAATTTTAGTTACTTTTGTTTTGTAATGATTTGCGTATCAATTTATGTAAATAAATATTTTGAAAGGTATTTCACATATATAACACCAATATTTCATAATCATTAAAAGGAAATATAACACATGAAAACATTATACGATCGTAAAATAGATACTGGATCATTATTGAACATAAAAGCACCATAAAGTTGTTATCATTAAATTATTCTTATTTGTGGACGAGTTGGATGTTTAGTCTTCATCAGAGTCTGGAACTGTTTCATACTCGTACCCAGTAGTTCCTCCATCTTCCGCCTCGATGGTAGATCCTTCCATTGGTTGGTATTCAGCAATAATCGAATTAGCACCGATTATCTGTTTCAAAAACGAATTTAGTTAAGCATTCCCATAAATATTTATAAATGTATATATGGTGTATCTACCTTAACAATGTTCCGCTCTGTGATGTTCAGGTAGTTTTGGTTTCTATCAAAACGGCAAACGGTAACATTCGTCAGGATTACCACCGCACCTACACCAGTGGTGAGTCCTTCTTGAAGATGTTATGGTGCATGGTTCCCTCGATTTTTCCTGAAGGATCTTTTAAGGTTACAAGCAAATCTCCTTGGTCATTGGGGGTTAAACTAGAGAGCATAGCCACAATCTGATAATAAAATATATAGAATATACTTGTCAGGTAAATTTTATGTCTAAATGTTAATAAAATATGTCGCAAAACGTAAACCTTTTTGACTTTTAAAAATTGTGAATGCGGGGATTTAATTTCTGCAGCCTGGGTCCAGAATGGTGTGCTTCTTTTGTTAGAAGAACCTACAAGAAAATGAATGGTAGATTTAGTATTTGTCAGCTACAATCATTATTGTAAAAGTAAAACCGATAATTATATATATATATATATATATATATATATATACCTTCACGGATTATGTAATCGATAGTAGAAGTCAACCGAGGACTACTAAAATCCTGGTCCTCCTGTGGTGCCTCATTCATGACCTCACGAATAAAATCTTGTGTTAGGCGTGGCTGAGAACTTTCACCTCGCATCACCTTTGCATCATGAGACCTCTTTCGAAACAGGCCTCGCCGTACAAATTGGCCAGGTCCCGGTATTACGGGCGTTTGGTTCTGAGATTGTTGAGTTTGATGGAGTGAAATAGTCGGTTCAGCATTAGTAACATTTAAGTTATCGTAAGGAGGGCTTGAAGGAACAAGAGTTGTGGCTAGAGGGTTATGACCGGGGGATCGTTTTGCATATAGTAATTCCACAGATCTTTGTTTGCCATTACGCAATTGAATTTTTCTGTGTTATGACTTGATGGTTATAATTTTGTTATGAATGCAATGAAAAAATATGCAAACTTATGTAGAACGGATATCCGTCGGATTTCCGTCGGAAAACCGTCTAAACACTCCGACATAAGACCCCACCAATCCCTTCCGCGACTGCAGACGATTTATTAGCCACTCAAACTTTGCCGACATTGGAAACCGTCTACAATCCGTCGGAAAGCCGTTACATAATTGTGACGACATAGCTCCATCAGAAATACGTCGGTACAGCTGACCAATCAAACTTTGCCGACATCGGAAACCGTCTGCAAGCTGTCGGAAATCCGTTAAATAATTCTGACGACATATATCCGTCGGAAATCCGTCGGTACAACTGACCAATCAAACATTGCCGACATCAGAAACAGCCCGCAATCCGACGGCATACGGACGGTTTATACAGTCAAGTACAACTATAAATAGACCTTATGGAGTGTATATCTTCTACACCTCTCCATAACCAAAAAAATATGTCTTCTAGCTCTCCTAATGAAGACGCAAAAACAACATCTGAGGCTAATTTTTTTTATGTCCCAAAATACTCTTGGGAAACCGAATCTCAATGCGACGAATTCACTCAAGAAATTCCCACTTACTCGTGGGAATTTGATACGTGCTCACCAATCCAAAAAGAAGATTTTACATCAACAGTAGTGCCTGGCAGCCAGTGGTCGCCAAACTTAAATTTAGATGTTGATGCAATCAAAAGTGAATTGTGCGGCGGATTTATAGATTGTGCACAAAAGGATCATTACTATGATTTTGAATTCGCCCAAAGCCCAGACAAGCCAAACCTAAATTTCGATGTTGATGCAATAAAAAGCGAATTGTGCGACGGATTTGTAGATTCTCAAGAAAAGAAAATAAAGGGAAAGCACATCAGGAAATGGTTCTAACAAATGGTAAGTTCGGAGTGGAAACCGACATATGATTGTAAAATGAGGAGTTTATTATGTACTTGTGTCGTAACGGTTGTGTGTTAAAAATTTCAAACTCTCTAATGTAACTGTTAACGTTTATTTCATCTGTTTTAAATTTTATGTTCCAATAAATGTAATGTTTCATTGGAATTGCAATAACATTAGTTATCTTTAATTACTCATTGTCCATGACTATATATATAGTATTAAATAATATGATATATGGAACACACAATTCTGAGAGAACGACATGCATTAATAAGCAAATTTTATTCCCAAATAATTATTCTGAATCTTCGGAGAAACCTTCACTAGGGATGGAGTCTGAATCGTCGTCAAATTCTCCACGTGTTTCCTCTTCGTCCGAATGCACTTGATCATCCCCGACATAATTAGGATCAACGACAAGGTCGATGTTATCCATCTCCTCAACCGGTGACATTTGTACACTTCTCGATGGTTGTAGAGCATCATGTTCTGGAACTCCAAAGATTTTTCCTCTAGGGTTTATTGCAGTTACTGTGATCCATGGATCTGTACGGTAGGCAACTCGAGGATATGGAATGTAGCAAACCTAATAATAATTAGTGGTTATTGATACTATACATGAACAAGAAACCTTAACAATGAGTAAGTAGGTAAACATATTATTGTATTGATACCTGGTCTGCTTGAGACGCAAGGATAAATGGATCGTAATACTGTAGTTTCCGGCTTGAATTAATCGAAATAACACCAAGAGGGTCAACTCGAACCCCTCGACCATTGGATGGGTCATACCAATCGCACATAAACACAATGCACCGCAAATCCAACATTCCTGGATAGTGGATTTCCAAGATTTCTTTTAAAATCCTATAGTACATCGTATCACCAGATTGCACCGAAATACCACAGTCCGAAGTTGACCTTTTACGTCCTTCCTCACGGATCCTGAACGAATATCCCTTAGTACAAAACCCACGATATGAAGTCGCGGTGCTGAGTAACCCATGAACAAACTCAACTAACCATGTCGGGACATCTTCACCACGTGATATACAGTCAGACACCTACAAAATGATATAAGTAACATATGAACGTGAAAACATGGAAAAGTAAGAGTAAGTAATTATCTTAAACTTACATAACATGGCAACCACCCCGGAAATTCTTCATCTTTCAAGACAGCTAGTTCGGCATCTGTCTTATCAGAATGGTATTCACAGGCGAGAGACATGTAGATCCTGTAACATAACAGTTGTTAGTTGATGAAGGCATATATATATTTCCATAAATTTGCCATAAAACTTATATACCTTTCGTACTTCAAAATGTCATCACAGTTTCTGAGGATATACGTATGCAAATGTGTGGCCTCTTGTTGTGATAGTCTGCGTTTCTTTCCTTTTCCAATTGGTCGACCAACTTGAGCAAACAACTCAGGTACAACCACGACATAGACAGCTTTCTCACCTCTATCATCATGTCTGGCAGGACGTCTCGCCTTAGTACGAGCTTCCGATGGAAAGTAAGTTTCGGCAAAGTGTGAGATTTCTTCGTTTAGGCTTTGTTGAACAATAGATCCCTCAACCCTGCTCAAATTTTTTACCTTTTTCTTCAGGTGGAACATATAACGCTCGAACGGATACATCCATCGGTATTGAACAGGGCCTCCTAAGGCTGCTTCTCGTGGGAGGTGAATAGTTAGATGTTCCATAACGTCAAAAAAGGACGGTGGAAATATCTTCTCAAGATTACAAAGGAGAGCCGGGATATTGTCCTCCAAGTTACGTATCCCGTGGACGGTAAGCGTTCTTGAACATAAATCTCGGAATAATGCACCAACTCCTATGAACGAAAATTAAACAAGTTAGCTAGTACATATATAGTAATATTATGGTAGTAAGAAACTAATGGGAGTACGAAATATACCTCCAATTGCTTGGTGGATTGGTTGTGGAAGAAGATATGCAAATACAAATGGAAGAAGACGCTGCATCACGACATGACAATCATGACTCTTCATTCCTATAAACTTGCCTTCCGTCGAATCCACGCAATTACGTAGATTAGATGCGTAGCCGTCTGGAAATTTGACAAATTTTTTGAACCATTCAAAAAATACTTCTTTATGGCCTGCGTCTAACCGGTACGCAGGCATCGTTAATCTATCGTTAGAAACATGAAGAGATTCCCTTGAACAAACCAATGGCAAGTCTAACCTAGACTTCCTGTTGTCTTTTGTCTTCCCTGGAACGTTTAAGATGGTGTTCATGATGTTGTCAAAGAAATTTTTTTCAACATGCATGACATCTACATTATGGCGCAGTAGATGGTCTTTCCAGTAAGGCAAATCCCAAAAAATACTCTTCTTGTGCCAATTGTGATATTGTCCACAACCGTCGACGGGGTAATGGCCATTACCCCCACATTCAGGAGTTCGCTCTGCACCAAAATCTCGTAACTGTTCTAATATGCTGCGACCATCTATCTCAGGAGGTGGACCATGTAACACTTGTACATTCTTCTTGAAATGTCTTCTAGACCGACGATATGGATGGGTTGACGGTAAAAAACACCTATGGCAATCAAACCATGAAGTCTTCCTTCCGTGCTGCAATTGGAATGCTGAAGTATTGTCTTGGCAATAAGGACATGCCAATCTTCCATGCGTTGTCCATCCAGACAACATACCGTATGCCGGAAAATCGCTTATGGTCCACATAAGAACTGCTCGCATGTTGAAATTCTGCTTGATTGAAATGTCAAATACCTCGACACCATGCTCCCACAACATCTGCAACTCATAGATCAATGGTTGGAGGAATATATCGAGTGCCCGTCTTGGATGATCAGGCCCGGGAACTAGAATTGAGAGAAATATGAACTCTTGCCGCATGCACATAGAAGGAGGCAAATTGTAAGGTGTTACGATGACCGGCCACAATGAATATTTTCTTCCATGCTTTCCAAATGGGTTGAAACCATCGGTGGATAAGCCGAGGTATACATTCCGTCGTTCATATGCAAAATCTGGATATACGGATTGGAAGTGCTTCCACGCTTCCGCGTCTGAAGGATGCGTGATATCTCCATCTTGACTATGCTCTGCATGCCATCTCATAGCCCTAGCAGTGCGGTCTGATTCGTATAGCCTCTTCAACCTCTCCGTTAAGGGTAAATACCAAATCCGTTTAAATGGAATCTTTGCCCTCCCACTTGTGTCCTGGAACCGTGGTTTGTGGCAAAATTTACATTTATTTCGGTTCTCGTCTTCTCTCCAGTATATCATACAGTTGTCGATGCACACATCTATAACCTCGTAGGGCAAACCAAGACCGGCAACAAGTTTTTGGATCTCGTAGTATGATCCGGGGGATAGATTATCTTCTGGCAAAATATCTTTCACGAACTCGGCAAATGCATCAACACATTCTTCGGACAAATTGTAATCAGTCTTCAGGTTCATCATCCTAGTAGCAGCAGATAGCGGTGAATGACCATCCCTACAACCGTTGTATAGTGGTTGCTTTGATGCGTCTAACATTTCGAAAAACCTTTGGGATTCTAAATTAGGTTCTTCAACCCTATCACCCTCATGATACCCACCCGACTGCAAATTCTCTCTAAACGCATCGTTAACCATCGCAACCGTATTTACCCCAACATCTACTTCCGGTGTACGTTCTCCTACGCTATCCGGAAAATAAGGTGCATTACTACTACTACTACCATATTCATAATTGGTTTCTCCATGTAAAAACCAAACCTTATATCCCGGCCTAAATCCATATATATATAAGTGATTCCAAACTTTACTAACCGAACCACTAATTCTATTACAGCAATTAGAACAAGGACATTTGATATCCTGACCTTTCTTGGCCGCCTCTTGATTTCTAGGTAACTGCATGAACTCGCAAATACCTTGAGCGTATTCAGTCGTTAATAAGTTCGACCCCTCTTCCATCATTGGCGCGTCCATCCATGACCGAAAATATGAAGAACTCATCTCTCAAATTTTTAAGTTTGGTTTTCAGATGTTGGTATAATGAACGTTGGAAGAAATGTGCAAACTTATGTAGAGGGGATTTCTGTCGGAAATCCTTCGGAAATCCGTCAATACATCCGACATAACACCCCACCAATCACATCGGCCACCGCAGACGATATGTCAACCATTCAAACTCTGCCGACATCGATAACCGTCCGAATTCCGTTGGAATACCGTCGGAATATACCGATTGATAATGACCGTCGGAAAACCGTCGGTTATTTCCGACGGTTGTCAGACGGAATGCCGACTGGAATGGCATTCCGTCTGAAAACCGTCGGTTATGTCCGACGGTTGTCCGAGGGAATCGTTTTGGTCGGCATGCTGTCTGACAACCGTCGGAACAAAAATTTCCGTCGGAATTTACAGTGTTTTCTTGTAGTGAATCTTGGATATTAAACGTGTTGGAACGCGGAGTATCAGATCTTGATTTACACGTTAGTCTGGATCGTGGTAGTCTTCCTTCAAAGGTCTTGATTTTTTCGAACAAAAACTAGATTTTGAAGTTGTTTACTCTATGTTTCAGGGACTTCACCACAAATATACAGTCAAATGTGGTGATGTTGATGGGTGCCTATGCAAATATTCAGGGGAGATTCCTACTTGCCTATCATCAAGTCCGGTGAAAATTTTAAAGATATCGAAATTCAGTGAAATTGGTAATCAAATAGAGCTGATCAAGGTTTTCCTAGAGACAATGCCGCATCTTGAACAATTGATAGTATACTACGACACATTGATCAATGATGATCTGATTCATGTATCAAGCCAACTTAAGAACTTTCCTAGAGTAGCTTCACCAAACTGTGAGATTCAAGTAATCTCTAATAAGCTTAGCTAAAAACCATGATTTTTCCTCTTGTTCTCAAGTTTTTGTAACTTTGTGTTTGATGATTTGTCCTTTTGATTTTATTTTTGGTTGTTTTGTTTCTTAATTTATCATACAAGTCAGTCTCCAAGTATAAAATTAAGGCCTAATCATCTTTTTCTAAAACAGAGCATTGTTATAAAATGACTATCACACGTGTACATGACAAACACACGTGGCAACTCCAAAATCTTTTTTTTTTCTAACACTGTGGATTCGATAAGGAATAAAAAAAGGATTTTTAGCTCCATATTACCCTGAATTCATTCATGTATGTTCGAAGCTCTCAGTTTTGTGAGAATAATTTGATCGACTCTGATCTATTAATATCCACATACCAAAAAAAAAAAATACCCAAGTAAGGTTTTTCTCGATTTCTTCCTCTGTTTTTGTGATTCCGATTAGAATCTTTGCGTTAAGCAAATTGCTTTTTGTGGGTTTTCTGTTCAAATTCATAATTGTGTATTTGGTATTGGGAATCGAACTTGAAATATGTGAAAGATAAAGACTTTTGATTCTGTGTTTTAAGTTTAAGCATCTGAAATTGTTTGATTATTATGTAAATTTTTCAGGCTGTAACTGTTGAGATCTGTCACAAAAATGGATATTGTTTCCAAAGATGTAATTAGCTCTCTACCAGAAGCTCTGATTTGCTACATATTATCGTTTCTTCCAACAAAGGAAGCTGCTTTAACATCGCTTCTCTCGAAAAAATGGCGGTATCTATTCGCTTTCTCACCAAATCTTGATTTTGATGACTCTGAGATATATGCTCGTCCTGAAATGGGTAGCCGAAATCGAGACGACGGTTATAAAATGTTTATGGATTTCGTGGATAGAGTATTGAGTTTGCATGGGAATTCTACAATAAACAAATTCTCTCTCAAGTGTCAAGACGGTGTTTATCCAGGTTGTGTCTCTCGTTGGATAACTAATGTGATGGAACGCGGTGTATCGGATCTTGATTTAAACTTTACTGTGAATCGGGATGATTCAGTTTCTGTGAATTGGGATGATTCAGTTTCGATACCTGCTAGTGTCTTTGTTAGCAAGTCACTGGTTAGGTTGAGGATAGAAACTGTGAATGGTGTACTCATTTATGTGGAAGATGTGTTTCTTCCAAAGGTTAAGACTCTCCATCTTGATGCAGTTGTGTTTGGAGACCATGTTAAATGCAGCCTCGACAAGCTTGTTTCTGGTTGTCCTGTCCTCGAGGAACTAGTTCTGATCGAAGTTTGTGTGAACAATTATTGGAACCGCTCTCTGTCTTCCAAAACGGTCATTCTGTCTTCCAAAACGCTCAAGAGACTAACGCTACGTTGTGAAGAGTGGAATAAAAATCCAGATAGTGTTTCGTTTGATACGCCGAATATTGTCTACTTTGAATACTTTGATCCTGTTGCGGACAAGTATGGAATATTGAATTTCGATTCACTTGTTGAAGCGAGTATCGGTCTTCGAATGACATGTGATCAGGTTATGAATTCAAGCTATGGAGATTTGATCGGTAATGCAACAGATCTTCTTATGCGAATAAGCAATGTTCAGACCCTTTACTTATCCGCCACCACTCTTGCGGTTCTTACCTTCTGCTGCGAACAAATACCGGTATTCAAGAACCTGATTCATTTAACTATTCAGACTCAACAGGATAGAGAATGGGATTCAATACCGGCTTTACTCAAGAACTGTCCGAAACTAGAAACCCTTGTCTTCGAAGTACTAACACATATCCTCTTTTACTTTATCTCTTAACACAATTTTTCGAAACATAAACTAAATTTTGAACTTGTTTTTCCTTTATGGTTCAGGGACTCCATCACAAAAACACGTTTAAATGCGAGGATATTGACGGGTGTCTATGCAGATCTTCGGAGGACCTTCCTAGTTTCCTATCATCAAGTCCGGTGAAGGTTATAAAGATACTCAAGTTCGATGAGCTTTGGTTTTACAGCGATAAAACGGCTAAGCAATGGCAGATAGAGCAGGTCAAGTATTTCTTGGAGGTAATGCTGAATCTTGAACAAATGATAGTGTGCTACAATACACGAATCGATGAAGATTTGAAATGCCAACTTGAGAGGTTAGTTGCTAGTGGAGCTTCGTCGAAGTGTAATGTCCAACTAATATGTGATTACGTCATTTAAACCAATTCAACGTTACTCGTTCGCCGACTAAATGGGAGAGGGAGAGTATCCTCCTCCTATCTCAGTGAAGACTAGCAAAGCCTTTTGTTCTAGTCTCTGTTCTGTGTTGTATGAATCTTACTCTATAAATGTAATGTAGCAAAAATGTATTAACTCATATTAATATCGTTGAGTTTTTGTTGACCACTATCCCAAGTAAGTTTCCTCATTTCTCTTCTTTTAATCTCACTGCTCAAGTAGTAGGATTGTTTTTTTGTGTGTGTGTGTGGGTTTGTTAATGTAACCTTAAAGATCTTGAAACCGGTTTAATGCTGAGAACTTTACATTTGGAATCTGTTTTGTTTCGATTTTCTTCTTCTTATTTTGTAATTCACTAGAGTCGGATTTCAATTTTTGTTGTAGCAAAGATTTTCTTTTGTGGATTTGAGATTGAATTTGTAACTATGTTAAAGGAGGAATACCCTTTACAATATAGGAGGAATACCCTTTACAATATAGTTGTTGTGTTTTGTGTGTAGCATCCCAAACTGAAATAATGTCCGATTCTTTCTTTCTTTCTTTCTTCCAGGTTGTAACTGTTGAAGATTAGTCACTTTGTATCCGGAAAAAAAGGATATGGTTTGCAAAGATATAATCCGTGGTTTACCAGAGGCTCTTATCTGCCACATATTGTCGTTTCTTCCAACAAAAGAAGCTGCTTCAACGTCGAGAAAATGGCGGTATCTATTTGCTTTCTCACCGAATCTTGATTTGGATGGCCCTCTCATATATATATATATATTTCTGACATGGGTAGCCAAAAAATATTCTATATGTTTATGGATTTCATGGATAGAGTGTTGGATTTGCGGGGGAATTTTACTATAAAGAAGTTCTCTCTCAAGTGTCGACATGGTGTTAGTCAATACTGCATCTATCGTTGGGTATTTAATGTGATGGAACGTGAAATATGGGATCTCGATTTACACATTACTGTGTTTTGGGATGATTCCATGCATTCAAGCATCTTTGTGAGCAAGTCACTGGTTAGGCTGAGATTAGAAACTGAAACTGAACATGACCACGTCATTAACGTGGAAGATGTTTTTCTTCCAAAGCTTATGACTCTCCATCTTGATTCAGTTGTGTTTGGAGACCGTGGTAATTGCAGCCTCGTGAAGCTTATTTCTGGTTGTCCTGTCTTTGAGGAATTAGTTATGATCGATATACGTTGGGATGGTTATTGGAACCGCTCTGTGTCTTCCCCTCAAGAGACTAACGCTACGTTGTAAAAACTGGGATACAAGTCCAGTTAGTGTTTCGTTTGATACACCGAACCTTGTCTACTTTGAATACGCTGATTATGTTGCAAACAAGTATGAAATAGTGAATTTCGAATCACTTGTTGAAGCTAGTATCGGTCTTTGAATGACACTTGATCAGCGTTTACATTCAAGCTATGGAGATATGGTCAGTGATGCAACAGATGTTTTCATGCGGATAAGCAATTTGCAGATCCTTTACTTATTTTCCACCATTCTTGAGGTTTGTATCTTAATCACACTCTTGAGTTCTGTTTCCAATCATATTCTGTAATTTGAATAACCTTGTTTCAGTTATTGTTACATGGCTTGCAAATGAAGTTGATTTGGTTTTTTGTTTCAGGTTCTTACCTTCTGTTGTGAACAAATACTAGTATTCAAGAATCTGATTCATTTAACTATTAAGACTCACTGGAACTTAGGATGGGAATCATTACCGGCTCTACTCAAGAACTGTCCAAATCTGGAGACCCTCGTCACCAATGCATATTTTTTTCTGCTAACACAATTTTATTCAAACGAAGGTAGATTTTGAAGTTTTTTTCTTCTATGAATCAGGGACTCCACCACGAAAATACTATTAAATGTAAGGACGTTGACGGGTGCCTATGCAAATCCTCAGGGGAGATTCCTAGATTCCTATCATCAAGTCCAGTGAAGGTTATAAAGATACTCAAGTTTGGTGAAATTTGTTTTTATTGTAATGACAAGGAGAAGCAGATGGAGCAGGTCAAGTATTTCCTAGAGATAATGCCGAATCTTGAAGAAATGATAGTGTGCTACAATACACAAATCGATAAAGATTTGAAAAGCCAACTTGAGATGCTAGTTCATAGTGGAGCTTCGTCGAAGTGCAGTGTCCAACTAATCTTTGGTAACCTCAGCATACCAACTGATCCTTTCTCCTTAGAAGATTATCAACCGTCTATCCATGAAGACTTGTAAAGCCTTTTGTTTTTAGCATGAAATTATCTTAGTTATGTCTCTGTTCTGTTATCTATGCCTTACTCTTTAAATGTAGTTTTAAATGCGTGTATACGACACATCTTGCTAAAAGAGTAGAAATTTGTGTGGTTTTAGAGAATTAATCAGTAGCTTACCAAAAGCTCTAATTTGCCACATCTTGTCTTTCCTTCCTACTAAAGAAGCTGCTTCCACATCGGTTCTCTCTAAAAGATGGAAGCATTTGCTTGCTTTTGTACCAAATCTTGAGTTTGATGACTCAGTCTATAACTCTATATGCATCCAAGAGTGAGTAAACAAGAAAAGGAAGAGACCCCTAGAGGTTTTATGGATTTTGTGGATAGTGTATTGGCTCTGCAAGGGAATGGCTCCGTTTTAAAGATATTAGTTTGAGTAGATTTCCTTTTCCGTTCTTAGTTTTGAGTAGATAAATTGTCATACAAGTCACTCCAAACTAAACAAAGGTCTAAATCTTATTAACTTTCTAAAAGAGACCATTGTTATTTTTAATCACCTAAAAGAGTAAAGAATAATATCATAATTAATTTAGTGATTTATATAGCTTTAAATAAAATTTCGCAACTCATTGTATTAAATTAGAGAACTTAAGCCAACAAAAATTACAATCGGCCAGGATTCCAAAAAAAAACCCTAATTTCCTCCTAAGCTTCCCCTAATTACAATCAGCCACGATTCTCACAAATTGTCCTCTGGGAATAATTTTGATAGTACGGTAACACCCAAGTGAGGTTTTCTCAAGTTCTTCTTCCGATTCTGTGATCCATATATAGACTTATTATTTCAGTTGGTAAAGTTATTCAATTTTTTCAGTTTACTAAAACAACCTATATTTTGGTATTATACTAGTTTGTAGTTGAGAACCGCCGTACTTAGAGTATTTTTGAGTGTAAGCTTCTTAAAGTCAAATCTTCTCAGTTTACTAACTCCAGATATGTCATTTTTTTTAGGTTGTAACTTGAGATTTGTCACTAATGCATCCTAAAAAGTTGGATACTGGTTCCAAAGATATAATCAGTGGTTTACCAGAAGCTCTTATATACCACATATTGTCATTCCTTTCCACAAAAGAAGCTGCTTTAACATCGCTTCTCTCGAGAAAATGGCGGTTTCTCTTTGCTTTTGTGCCAAATCTTGATTTCGATGATCTGGTATATATGAAACCTGATTTGTTTAACCAAGAAAGTACTTTGATTCATAAAACTTTTATAGATTTTGTGGATAGAGTATTAGGTTTGAATGGAAGTTTTCCTGTAAACAAGTTCTTTTTAAAGTGTGGAAACGGTGTTGATGATGTTAGTGTCACGCGTTGGGTATACAATGTGTTGGACTGTGGCGTATCAGATTTTTATTTACGCATTGCCGTAGATTGGGCTGATCTGTTTTTTCCTTCAGAAGTCTTTGTCAGCAAGTCACTAGTTAGGCTGAGATTAGGTGCTAGAAATGGTCTAGCCTTTGGAGGTGCTCTCGCCATTGAACCGGAACATGTTTGCCTTCCAAAGCTCAAGACTCTCTATATTGATTCGGTTGTGTTTGGATCTCAAACTCTCGCCAAGCTTCTTTCAGGTTGTAATGTCCTCGAGGAATTAGTGCTAATTAATCTCTGGTGGAATTATTGGGAGACTTGCTCTGTGTCTATTCCAAACCTCAAGAGACTAACGTTCTGTATCGAGGACTATAACGAAAGCCCAAATAGTGTTACGTTTGATACTCCGGCTCTTGTCTACTTTGAATATTCCGATACTATTGCGAAAAAGTATGAAAAAGTGAATTTTGATTTGCTCGTTGAAGCTAGACTCGGTCTTCGAGTGGGATATGAGGAGCATATAGGATTTGAAGAAATAGCGGATGGCTATGAGGTACCATTTATGGACCACGTTATGGTCGGTGATGCAACAGATTTATTTATCGGAATACGCAATGTTCAGATCCTTTACTTATCCGCGGGCAATGTTGAGGTTTGTATACTAATCACATTTCTTCTCCTATAATTAAGGATTTGAATTAATGATGATCTGATTGATTTGGTTTTAGGTCCTCACGTTCTGCTGCAAAGCAATACCGATATTCAACAACCTGACTCATTTAACTATTGAGAGTAACAAAGAAGTTGGATGGGAATCATTGCCGAATCTGCTCAAGAATTGTCCTAATCTGAAAACACTCTTCTTTCAAGTACAAATCAAACCCTTCACGTGACACATTCTTCAGTCATGAGAAACAAATATATTTATAACTAACGTTATCCTCTATTGCTTCAGGGAATCATCCACAAAGTTACAGATAGATGTGGAGACGTGTGTCCGTGCAAACCTCCGAAGGATATTCCTACTTGCTTATCATCAAGTTCGGTGAAGGTTCTAAAGATATTGACGTCTGGAGAAATTGATGACAATACAGAATTAGACCAAATCAAGCACTTCTTGGAGTCAATGCCGCATCTTGAATAGTTCATTATATACAACGATACATCAATTGGCGGTAATTTTGTTAAATTGTGCAACCAACTTCAGAAACTTCCTAGAGTAGCTTCCGCTAAGTGCCAGATCCAACTTATCTCCACTAACCCCAGCTTGTCATTTGCTCTTCCCTCTTCATCATCGATGAAGTGAATTGCTCCGATTCTATCGTTTTTCGGGTTTCTTATGTCTAAACTCGATACCAAGACTCTCTTGTTTCTGCCTTTTGTTCTTAGTTTAGAGGTTATTATACTTTTGTGACTTGTGTTTTAATGATTTGGCTTTTTGATTGAGAATGTTAATTGGATTATCTTATGCTTACTTCAGTGGCTAATTTTTCATACAAGTAACTCCAAAGACAGAAAATAAGTCTCATAAACGTTCGGAAATAGAGCATTGTCATTACCTAACATTGATCTAATCTTGAATGTGAAGTACCCTTAAAAAAATAATGTTTTTTTTTTTTTGTTACAAACTCTTATTTATTGTGACCTCAAACACTTAGCCATTTCAAACCCATTCTTAGCATTCTGATAGTCCTCAAATGCCATATCGATCTCCGCCTGTGAATTCATCACAAAGGGACCACACTGAACCACAGGCTCACCGATTGGTTCGCCAGCAATCAAAAGAAACCGCAACGGCCTGGAGGTTGACTTGTTCCACACTCTAACTAAATCCCCTGATCCAAACACAACAACATGGTTCGCCGATATAGCGGAAGAGTTCAAGGAACCAAACACACCTTCATCGCCTTCTATAATATAGGCGAGAGCGGTCCAAGATTCCGGAACGGCCTGGTTGGTTTGAGATCCTGGCTTGAGGGTAAAGTCAAGGAACATTGTTGGTGTTCTTGTGTAGATTAAAGATTGGATTCCCATTGAATCTCCGGCTATAACCTTAACCTCAACTCCTTTTTCTTCTGCTCTCGGTATGTCTAAACTCGACATTATCTTATATTTCGGCTCGATCCTAACAAAAATCAAAGAACATCAAAGTTACAAAACTTTACTTTTTTTTTTTGAGAGGATAATAGAGAATCTTGTTTTTACATTTTGTCACTTGAAGGGAGATTGATCCAAAGTTGTAAACCATTGTTGGTTTCTTCTTCAGGCATTTCTGAATGAATTATTCCTCTTCCTGATGTTAACCACTGAACATCTCCGGCTTGGATTGTACCATTATGACCTTTGAGATCGTTGTGAATGATTCCTCCCTGCGTAAATTTAAAGCCATTTTTCGAAATTCAGAGGAATCAAGAATCAAGAATCGAATCTGTAGTAATTTTAAGAATATATGTATATAATTCTCACCTCGAACATGTATGTAACACTTTCAAAACCTGCAAAGATTTGATACATGAGTTACATTACTGAACAAAATATTCTTTTATGTATATGTGTATGTATGTGTATATTTGTATATGCGTGTGTAAGAAGGTATTGGTGATATTGACCTCTGTGAGGATGATCTGGATATCCAGCAGAAAGCGAAACTGATCAGGAAACATAGTAAAACAGAACAATTTATATTCTTTATATACATTGAAGATCACATTATTTTATTTACGGATTTTAGGAAGGAAGAAATTTACATGTAAATTCAACAAGTGACACGAACGGGTCCAATAGCTTATGCTCACTCCTGAATTAACCCAACAAAAAAAAATTTATTAAGAAACTTGAAGCTGAAGCTATTGGATTTTCCTGAGAAAATTTTGAGAAACCAAAATGAAAAAAAACTCACTTTGTGATGCCTTGTCTATATACAGCTCCTTTGTCTTCTTTCTGAAGATTTGGTAATATTGTCTTGATTACAAGTCTCGGTACGCTGTTATTGTGGGAAGAATCAGACATGGTGGTGATGATGATGATAAACTTCCTCTTCTCAAAATGTTTTTATTTTGTTATTGAGAAAAAGAAAAGCTTTTTGCTTGTTAATGGAGAAAGTCAGTTCCCTATATATATACAGAGAGAGAGAGATGCAGAGGATAGACTGGAACTGGAAGTTGTAGGTGAAGGTGAGTGGGTCCCATGGATATGTGTATGGACCAAAGGTAACTATTGCTGAATACAGTAATTCATTACATTTGCAATTCCACTTAAGGGTGTATTCAATATGGAATTGGAAGGATTTAAGTCTTGATGAATTTTTAGATTTTTTTTTGGATTTTATATGATTATGTGGAGTGAATTAGTTAGCTATCTACAATCATATATCAAAACCATGAGATTTGATTCTATGTATTTTTAACAAGGAAAGTTTCTTAAATTCTTTGAAAACATTAAGAATTTATTGGTTTTGGTATTTTAATACATTTGAAAATCCAAATCCAAATGTTATGTTATTCAATCAATTATTTGAAAATCTTCATTAACATTTTGTGTTATTTAATTTGTGATTCTCAATTACAAACTAAAATCAAGTGTTATTCCATATGAAAGGCTAAACATGGATTTGATTTGAAAATAGATTTTAATGGATTTGAGAATGATGTTATGTTATAAATACAAAAGCAAGTTGCAAGTTAAAAAAAAAAAAAAATTATACCTTCAGTATATTTTGGATAATTGTGAATTTTAAGTTGTCTATATAAATCACTAGTTCAATAACACTCAGTGTTAATAAGCTTTTTAAAATTTAATATTCAAAAACATAGAATTTGATAAATGAAAATAAATAATTCCAAGTGTTAGATTTAATGCACCCTTAATATTTTTCTACATTAATGAAATTCTTATGAGTTTAAATGATAATTATGCTATTTGTCATGGATGTTTTTTTCATTCACGTTGTTACTCTAAGTAAATATATCATAGGTGATTAGAATAGGAATACAGAATGCTACAAGTTTCGTATGGTCGTTTTGGTCTTAAAGGGCCAGTAATATTTAACAGAAATAAAATTTAAATAAAGGCCAGTTGGAAAATCGAAATATATTTGCGTTCACACTATAAAAAGATTCTACGAACGAGTATGATTGACAAGCATGAGCATGTATAAACAGATCTAATGTATCATTTTAGACATTTGCGAATTTAATGTAATGTGAATGTGAATGGTACTACTGAATATGATATCGTACATATGGTTTTTTTTTTTGATGAATAGTAAATATTTCATTCAAAATGAATAGGTTATAAATCCAGACACTGAAATCCATGGCAATAAATAGAAATCTCACAAATTTCCAGTCCATCCGGTCGCCATTGAACCAGAGACTAACCGAGTAAGGCGAAGTGATGACAATGTCTTTTAAGCATCCAAAATCTGAATGGAATAATGAAGCTGTATAGGCAAAGTTCGAGAACCGAAG
The DNA here is from genome assembly GCA_963576765.1 of Draba incana. Lineage (NCBI taxonomy): Eukaryota > Viridiplantae > Streptophyta > Magnoliopsida > Brassicales > Brassicaceae > Draba > Draba incana. The sequence goes on along the minus strand of OY755217.1, from coordinate 29,909,960 downwards.
ACACTTAAATTCTTAGCATTAGAAGTCGATGAAAGGAGACTCTTACAAAGATCAACGGAAGATACTTCATAAACTTTGATATATAATTCGGTGAAATATTCAATCATCTGATATTTTCGACACTAACGAACAATAGTATTTCACTTTTCCTGTCCTGTTTAACTTATGTAGTAATGATTTGGCCGTATATTTTTGTCATAAAAAATAATCATTTTCTTAACGATTGTTTTGCTTACTGATTGGCACATTTTAAATGTTGTCTAAAGTTTAGTCATACTGTTTGTTTGCAGAAACATTCGCATATGACTCATAATCGTATTGACTTTCGTTTAAAGAAATTCGTTAATTTCAATATTATTTTGAAAACGACACAATATTATAACATATCATTTCATTAAACAAAGTACATAACTACGTATCTATCTCTCTTGTAACGGACGAGAGCCTTAAAATTTCGTTAGTCGACTAGTTACGACTTGAGACAAAAAAATTCTAAAACAAATATATTTGGTAAATTTCTAAACAATATTGTTGCAGAAAATGATTCATTAACATCTGATTTTTGTTTTATTACCACCCTATGGAATCTGTCTCTGTGTGAAACTAGAATTTATGATGGTTCTACGTAGACTCATGCAAAGAAAATATTCATAAGAAATTAAAATTTACAGATCTTAAATTTTATCATAGAAGTCGAAAAATTGAGTACAATGGCTAAGTTTATTATATACCCCGACAATGTGTAGTTCATAACTCGTAATGTGTCTAACTCTTGAGTGCCGACAATGTTTGACCACATTTAAATGTTTTTTCCTTGGGTGTTCACACCACATCTATTTTGTTTTTTTTCTCTTTAAAATATGTATTTCAAACGACTCAAACCTAACTTTCTTATTAGTTGAAACGATTACTGATATTTAAAGAAAAGTGGTTCGTTGTTATGTTACGTTTAAAATAAAAATTTGGCTGCTTAACCAGCTAATAAGACAAACTTAGTATTCTTCATTGTCAGGCTATAAAATATTGAAACAATATTGCATATAAGTAAACCTCTACATCAATCACATGTTGCGGTTGTATATAAAATATGGTGGATGATGTGATGTCCGCTCCAAGTATGAACGCCCGCATTTTATTCAAGGGATATATACGAAACATTAAATTTCAAGATATGAATATAAGATAGAATAGAATGATTCGAAATCTTTTGAGTTTGTCCATATTGGTCTTGATACCTCTTGTTGTTAAAAACTTGGAACGGAAAATGAGCATATTCTATACAATAATAAGATAGAGAGATGAAAAAAAAATAATAAGATATAGTAGAAGATCCTTCTCAAAATTTCCATCTAGGGATGACGCAGATTTGAAGTGCTTAAGTTGAGCTTTTCAAAGCATGAAAGATCACAAAGTGAATAGAGTGATTTTGGCTTGGGCAATCTGACGGCCAAAAGCTTGGCCTTTCTATGCCTATCAGATATCAGTCCTGATGAATATTTTATGCTCCATAAACGAATGGTGAGCGTCTAATGAGGAGCATTCATAGAGGAGCACAACTCATTGCACAAATTGTAACTCGGGATGATAGGAGACATTCTTATGTAGCCATAGATAATGGTGGCCTCTTTGATTGAAAGAGTTCTTTGTTGATGAGAGTGTTTTATCCTCTTCTTAGTGAAGCTTCTATTTCAACATTTTTGGCTTGGCATTCTTTAGCCACTAGATAGCAAGTTAATTTCGGCTAAGAGCTTGGCATATTCCTTTATTTTAGCAAACTGGACTAGGCTCTCTCTTCGATGTTCAAACATTTGTGGCCTAGTAATAATATATAATCAGTTTAGATGGAAATGTCTTTAAAACACTAAAACCAAGCTATGAGAAATTATTATATTATCTAAATGATCCAAGGGGATTCACAAACCAAAATAGAACACAACTTCTTTATTGATGTGGTGTGAATAGGTGAGAACTGAGAAGTGAGAACACAAAGTAGATTTCACTTTTAGGTGTAATGAATGAATCTAGTTTAATGAAAAGTTCCAAAGTCAAAAAAATATATATTTAGAGGCTCTATTGTGGGTGATTCCACCATTATCTATAGCTATGGCCTATGGGTTCTTCTCCCCCACCATTACCCTCTCAATCATATAATTCACACACACACACACACACACATTAAGAACTTAGGAGAAGGTGTGAACATTTGACTTTATTTTTTAGCATCTTCTGTTAATCCAAATGGCCCACCGTTTCCACCTGTCTGTCTATTTTTGGCCCAAGAACACCAAACCCAACATTGTTTGGTTTCTTACCAATATGGTTTGTATGATTGACATTCTTAGTGTGAGGGAAACAGAGAAAGCCATTCCATTCACACCATTCATGAAATTGCAGCATTACAAGAGACTCCTACGAAGTGAAGCTTGAGAGCAACAAAAGTTTTGATAGTTTCTAAAGCAAAGTTAGACTCATGTTGTTTTTATTATTCTCCACTAAACATTTAATACAACAGAAGAAACAAAACAAAATATGAACTAAACTTTCTCACAACAAAAGCATAACACACACAAGGGTGCTAAGTAGTAAAAGTACAAACAACATGATACTTATAGTCCAAAAGGAGTTGAGAAAGCAAAATGGCTCTTCAAGAGGATTAGTGCAAATTTCATCAGTACGGAGTTGGCAAAGTAATTGATAAGCTGATGCTATTTGAGATTACTTGGATCTTGCATTTGAGCGAACCTACTCCAAGGTGCATTTGAAGCTGGCTTGAAACTCTAACCAGATCATCATCAATTGATGTATTGTAGTATATTATCAGTTGTTCAAGATTCGGCATTGCCTCCAACAAATGTTTGATCGTCTCCACCTCCATCTCTATGTCCACATTGTCATCACCATCATTGGTTTCACCATATTTCAATATCGTTAAAAACTTCACCGGACATTGTGATAGGGAAGAAGGCCTTTTCTCCAAACCTTGACACAAACACACATCCCCACATCCATTTGTAGCTTTGTGAAGGAATCCCTAAAACATAAAACAAACATCTCAAACTTTTTTCTGTAATATTTGTCAACAGATTCAATTTCAAGAGATTGATTTGCTTACCTTGAAGACAAGGGTTTCAAGATTAGGACAATTCTGGAGAAGATTTGGCAATGAATCCCATCCTACTTCCGGATTACTCTCAATAGTTAAATGAGCCAAGTTGTTGAATACCGGTATCGCTTCACACGAAAAATTTAGTACCTAAAACAAAACCAAAAATCAACAAGAATATCATTCATTTCCAATCACTAATTAACTAAAACTCTTATGTAATGTTAAATTCACATACCTCAAGAGTGTCATAAGATAAGTAAAGGGTCTTCACATTGCATATTCCCATAAGAAACATTGTTGCATTACCAACCATCTCTGTTTCCTCCTCATCGTCCGATACATTTCTCATTTTTTCTTTCTGATAGTTTGTCATCCGAATATCAATACTAGCCTCAACCAGCGAATCAAACTTTGCTTTTCGATACCAGTGCGCAATATTATCAGAATATTCTAAAAAGATAACATTTGGAGTATCAAATGATACACTCTTCGGACTTTCATCGTAGTCAGTACAACATAGCGTTAGTCTCTTGAGGATTTTAGAAGCCACATAGCAAGAACTCCAAGAAACCCACGCAAGATTACGCAAAGCTAATTCCTCAAGCACGGGACAACCAGAAAGAAGCTTTGCAAACCCAATCTCACCCTCTTCAAACACAACTGAATCTAGATTCAAAGTATTAAGCTTTGGAAGAGAAACATTTCTAAGTTTAATTCTTGGACCATATATCTTCAGCGTAACCAGTGCCTTACTCGTAAAAACCTTCGAAGGCAACCAATAAACCAATGTGGGAGAGACTTGTAGAGCAAGATCCGATACACCGTGTCTCAACACATTTAATATCCAAGGGAAGACATCTTCGTCCACAATACCGTCTCCACATTTTAGAGAGAACTTGTTAACACGATCTTTCCCTCGCAATTTCAACACTCTATCCACAAAATCTATGAAACTCGTCTGATCTTGCATCGTATTATCTTGATGCAGAGAGGATAAGTTATTGAAATCAAGATTTGTTACAAACGCAAAGAGATACCGCCATCTTTTCGATAGAAGTGATGTCAAAGCAGCTTCTTTTGTTGACAGATTGGACAGGATTTGACAAAGAAGATTGTCTGGTAAATTGTTGATTACATCTTTGCAACAATCTTCCATGTTTTTGTGAGACAGATCAACAACGCTTACAAACCTGAACAATATATATATCCAACAAGAGGGCGTTAGAAGCTTAAGTCAAAATACTAAAATCAATGGTCCTAAACTCCAAATCAGTTTCAGGGTCTAGTAAGATCCGGTTAAGATTCAAGAAGACAAAAACACAAACCCAAAAAAAAAAAAACCAGATCCTTTGAGATCACAAGAAGAGATTAGAAAACTTACTTGTACTGGATGTAAAAGCAGATCCCATCAAATTCACCATACAACTTCAATCAGAACCTAGGATTTTTAACTTCTGACCAAAAATGATGTACCAATTTTTTTATTTATTTGTTTTTGGTAAGAGTCTAAAAGATATAGCAATATGGTATTAAAAATGTCTTGGGAAGAAGCCTTGTTTGTGTCCTTTCCTTTAAGATATTGTTTATAATTAATTATTGTCTAGAGATATGAAGAAGTCACTTTCAAATGAATTTGACTTCTACAGCTGAATAACCTTGAAAGTTGAGATACAGTCCGGTTAAATCATACCGGTCTGTTAAACCAACTAAAAACAGAGTAATCAAACCAGAACAATTTCATTTGGTTCTTGAAGAAGATCACTATGACTTCTTAGGCAAGTATTGTCTCACGCTTAGTTACTTCTACACTCAACTAAGAAACAATATTTTAACACAACACATAGATTATAACATCTTCAGTTTCAAAAGAACAACGAAAACATTAAACACCAGTCATTAAAACTAAGATGCCGAGGAGAGTAGAGTAGAGCAGAGTACATAAGACATAAACAAAGGAAATCTAAATTGCTTTTGAATTTAGTTCAAAGCATTGAGAAACCACGCATACTCTTCATTCGGAGGAGCAGAGCATTTCCTCGATAAGGTAGAAGGCATCGTAAACGACAAATCAAGATTCACAGAGATTACTTGGATCTTGCACTTTGGTGAAGCTACTCTCGGAATATTCTGAAGCTTCTCGGATAATTCAAACACAGAAGGGTCAAATGACATGTTGAAGTAAACTATCAAATGCTCAAGACGCGGCATTTTCTCTAAGAAATGCTTGATCTGCTCTATCTCCATCCCTTCATCATCAATGTCTAAATTCATAATTACCTTTAATACCTTTACCGGAGAAGATGAAAGGTAAGAAGGATTCTTCGGAGTTTTACAAAGACACATGTTCCCACAACCTTTGCTACTTGTATGGTAAAGACCCTGTAGAAGCATAGAGATAAAAAGTTTCAAACTTGTGAATGATAACACAAAGATGCTATAATGAATTTCTTTTTGATACCTTGAAAATAAGAGTTTCTAGATTTGGACAATTCTTGAGTAGACCTGGCAATGAATCCCATCCCATTTCCGGGTTACTCTCAACTGTTAATTGAATCAAGTTGTTGAATACCGGTGTTGCTTTACAGGAGAAAGCAAGTACCTGAAACAACAACAACAACAACAATAAACTCACTAATAACCAATGTGACACTAACAGTAACAATTTTCTTGATTTAAGTATCCATAAAAAAATTAGGATAAAGATGGAATTGATTGTTACAAACCTCAACAGCTTTGGCAGATAAATAGAGGATTCGAACATTGCGTATTCCCATAAGAAAATCCGTCACATTACCGACAATCACGTTCTCCACATCATCATCATCTTCCGAGAAATAGTCTTCCTCATCTGAACAGCCTGCATATCCACTCTGTCTGTCTGAGAGTCGACAAGCGAACTGAAATTCAGTTTCGGATACTTTCCTGCAACACTGTCAGAATACTCCAAGTACTCAAGATTTGGAGTATCAAACGACACGCTCTTAGGATTTTCAAAATCGTCTTCATAGAAAAACCTTAGTCTCTTGAGCGTCGCGACAGACACAGCGCTGAATTTCCAACTTTCCCACCCGATATTCATCATAACCAATTCCTCGAGCACGGGACAGCCCGAAAGAAGCTTTGCTAACCCAACACCTTCCTCTTCAAACACGACTGAGTCAAGATCAAGCGTCTTAAGCTTCGGAAGAAAAACATCTCCCGCACCAATTTCGACGCTGAGTTCATTTAATTTCAGCCGAACAAGTGTCTTGCTCACAAAGATCTGAGACGGTAAGCAATATTCCGAAAGGCCTAGATTAAGATCCGACACACCACGTCCCAATACATTAGAAATCCAACCGTTAACACGAACCGGATCAGGATATGCTGCAGGACAGTCTAGAGAGAATCTGTTTAAAGTAGCATTCCCTTGCAAAGTCAAGACTCTATCCACAAACCCCATGAAACTTGTACTAACCTCATCGTCATCGTCATCGCCTTCGTTTTCAAATTCAAGATTTGTTACAGAGGCAAACGAAAAACGCCACCTTTTAGACAGAACTGATGTTGAAGCTGCTTCTTTTGTAGGAAGGAAAGACAAGATTTGGGAAATCAGAGGATTTGGTAGACTGCTGATAAATTCCCTTGACACAATACCCATCTTTTATTCGAACAAAAGATCAACAATTTCAACCTACACAATCAGAACAACAACAGAATTTTCAGAACGGAACTCAAAAACAGTTCCAAAGTCTTGTCTTTTCGTACACAATTGTACGGTTCACTTCAGAAAGAACACAAAGAAAGCTAATTACTGGAGAATAATCAAAAGCAGAGTAAAGGACATGAATCAGAAGAAGAAATGAGGAGACTTACTAGTTCCCATCTATGTGATTGACAATTTCAGAACAATCGGACTCGGAGGTTTGTGGTGTGGGAAGTAAAATGGAAAATGAAAATTAGGGTTTATGTCAATGAGAAACCAGAGTGGCGGGATGGGTGAATTCCAACGCTAAACGACGTCGTATAAAGTGGTGAGTTCGTTGAAAGCTTTAGCAAAAGAGTCAATGTCTCTCCTATACTCCTCTCAGAAAAGTTCGTTGAAAGCTTTAGCAAAAGAGTCAATGTCTCTCCTATACTCCTAAAAAGTCAAATGCTAATATACTCTCGTTATAACTTCAATTTCTTTTTCATTTATTTTTAAAGTCGAAAGTTGAGTAATGTACATTAAAACCAAGAGAATCTAACGAAATTACAGACCCAACCAAGCTTATCCACTCGATTTATGACCCATACAGATATGATCCGGGTCGGAAAAAAATTCCTAAATTAGACTAAAATCAAAATGGGAAATTTTCGTTTCAGAATTCCCTTTTCTCAAATTCTACCAAAATCTCTCCCAATTCGACGATGAAGAAGAAGATTAACTTTGTGGATGATCCCTCTCACTCCCACTTTCATGATTTTGTCTCCCAAAATCAAATCTTTGATGACGATGATTACAAGTCTGTGCACATGAAGCGAGCTCGTGTTGATGATGATGATGATGATGATGATGATGATGATGATGATGATGATGATGAGAGTTTTATGGATGAAAAATAAGATGATGACATGACCATTGCGCAAAGGAAGCATATCGAGAAAGAAGTGAAGTACGGGTGAGGATGTGAGCAAGAAGAAGAAGAAGAAGAAGAAGAAGAAGAAGAAGAAGAAGAAGAAGAAGAAGAAGACATTTATGGAGAAAGATGGAATTGTAACATAGAGAGTGAAACCAAGAATTTGTAACATAGAGAGAAAGTAAGAGAAATGGTGAGAGAAGATCTTCTAAGGGGGTGATTTGTATCATGTTGTTGTGGCTTTTGTTGATGTTTGATGTATGATGGTTCTCGTACAATTATTGGATTTGTTAAGTACAAGTTGTTAAGTACAACTGAGTTTATTAGGTACAACTAACTATTTATGTAAAAGAAGAAATACAAGAAACACAGGACAACTGAGTTTATTAGGTACAACTAACTATTTATGTATCTAGTTTTTGGTTGTACAAAGCATGCTAACAGTTGTGCTTTTGGAGATTTTAACTATATATTACTTATACCGATAAAATGTTAAACATGTTTAGTTGTACATTGAACATATCATCATTCTTGCATTGCCCCAAGGTTTTCATGTAATAACATGTTTAGAAACACATTGTATGCATCATGTGTATCATGAGGTGGTTAGTATTAACAAAGTAATCATAAAAGTATAAGGTGTTTTATGTGAAAAGTATAATATGGAAAATACCATTATTAAATATTTGTGTTATATAACAAATATATCTATAACCTGTTTTTATATGTCAAAATGTATACCTAAACTGATTTTATAAACAATTTTTACAAATGCAAAAATGATCTAAATTTTACTCGATACATCCCGACAATCTCTCATTTGCTCTGTCCAAGTACCCTTATTTGCCTGAGTCTTTGTTCACAACTTCCCAGTACATTTCCCTTGCTTCCATCTGTTCTTTTACCTCTTAACCAATAACAAAATCTTTTCAAGTCCATTATATAAAGATTTGAAATTTATGAGATCACGTGAGCAAATGCAGGGGAGATTGTCTTGTGGTTGACAACAACAAGAAGAATATGGCTTAGGGTCCTTCACAATCACATGTACTAGTAATTTATGAAACAACAATGTTTCGTTGGAATGTGTGTTTGAGCATGAACCTGAAACACTTAGCTAACCGAAGACAAATGAAGTTGTTCTTCCTTGTTTCGATCTTGATCCGGGAATTCCAGTACATGAAACCAATACATGTATATCATCATTTGTATATAAGTATGGTTATCAAGTGTAATTCATGAATGATATAAAATTATAAAAGATACAGTCCAAGGCATAACAACACAAGTACACAAAGATCATTACATGAAACAAAGCCATTTTAGGACATTAACGATCGATGAGGATCCATAACTATTGTTTATCTTTGGTTATGGATTCCGTCAACTAATTCCCTCCCGTCCGATCCTTTTGTTCAAAATTTCTTTGTTTGTACCGAATCCTGTTCCACAAGATCCTATATCAGCTATACATCTTCTTCTTTTCCGTTTCGATCTCTGACATTGACTCGGTGCATCATTGTAAAGCTTAACGCAATTGTCGACCTCCGCCGCTCAATGCATATCTTCGATTGATCGGAAAGATGTCGAGAGTTTCAATACCGTTTCATAAGCGACTCGGATTGACTCAGGATCGATTTTTCAAAATTAGAAGATGAAAAAGAATCAAAACAAATATGAGTGACGCGGGAGGAGGATTTTGGGAGGTCTGAGTGAAAGCGCTGGCGGTTATGGCGACGAAAGAGAGGATAAAGAGGAGGGATACGACGGAGACGGTGGCAATTTGGGTTTTACGGGAAGGTGATGATTTGGGGAGTGGAGATTGCTGATTTTCTTGGTCGTATACTTTGTCGTAGCCTTTGAAGGTGTTGATTGATTCCATTAAATTTTCTAATCAGAGATTGCTGATTTTCTCCTCTTATCTTTGATTTGTATCTTCTCCCAAATATAAACGGAGAAGAATACAAAATCAGATTTGGATTCTCACTTCTTATTGGTCCATATTTTCTTTAATTTGATTGGTCAGAGAATTGGTTTTGTCATGTTTTTATTTAAACAAAAATCAGAGAAAATAGCTTCATTAAGGGTAATTTTGGATTTCACTTATAAGGAGTAGGGTAGTGAAACAAAGAGTATTGTAGATGAGAATACACATGTTTTAGAGTAAACCAGTTGATCGTCCTTAGCAAAACGCCAAAACCCATTCCCAAAACGACGTCGTATAAATGGTGACTCTAGTCTTTGAAGCTTTAGCAAAAACCATTCCCTTATTTGGTTCTTAATTTGATGAAACTGTATAATTCTTCCTGAAATTACTCCTAATTTGGTGCAATTATCATAATCTTGGTGAAGGCTTACAAAAAAAAAACATGAAACCAATCTAGAATATGCATAATGAGAAAAGTTTTTAGACCTTTGAAGCAAAGTTTACAAAAACTTGTAGGCAAGACAAATACTAGTAACATGAATAACCAGAAAGTACATATTGAGTAGCTTAAAGAGCAGACACCAGAATAAAACTAGCAACCAATGCTTTGCTAAACTTCTCTGAGACGAAGCAGGGGAAGATCTTCAAACCGGAAATCTGTTTTTAAAGAAGACGGGTTCATTTGTCGATGAGGAAGAGTGCACGGTAGATGAGAGGCTGAGGTTATCAGAGATTACTTGGATCTTGCATTTAGGTGAGGCTACTTTCTCAAGCATGTGAAATTCGGTTGATTGTATACTCAGATCACCATCAAACCGAGTATCCCAGTATAATATCACTTGTTCGAGATTTGGCATTGTCTCCACAAAGTGCTTGATCAAATCCACCTGCCTATCAAAGTCATCTTCATAATTAGTGATTTCTCCAAACTTCAATACCTTTAGCGTCTTAACTGGACTTGATGATAGCCAAGTAGGAACACCATCCCAAGGTTTGCACTCACACCTGCCCCTGCCTGGAAGCTCGAAACATCTGTTTGTTTCTTTGAAACGGTATCCATCGTCCATTCATTGATTCGTATCTCCGTAATGGAGTCCCTGAAGTAAAATAAAGAAAATGATATTATTCAGAAGTGTGTTTGAAAACAACTGTTTCAGCTGATGCATGAAAAGGATATGTGAACGTACTTCGAAGACAAGGGTTTCTAGATTCGGACAATTCTTGAGTAGATTCGGTAATGATTCCCAATCCACGTCTTGGTCGGTCTCAATCGTTAAATGAATCAGGTTGTTGAAGACTGGTATTGCTTCAGCTTTACAACAGAAAGTAAGGACCTGAAACAAAACATTCATTAACTCGAACGATAAGCAAAGGATATATGAAGATATAGATGGGATTGATATGCAGACCTCAAGAGCTTCGAACGATAAGTAAAGTATCTTCACATTGCTTATTCCCTTGAGAAAATCTGCTGCATTTACTTTCTTTTGCAATTTATAACCATAATGACGGTTTACTAAATCTCTTCCGCGAAAGACCTGATCAGGTGTCACTCGAATGCCTATGCTAGCTTCAACAAGCGAATCAAAATTCGCTTTTGGATACTTGGCTGCAACAGTATCAGCAAATTCTAATTGGACAAGATTCGGAGTATCAAACAATACACTCTTTGGATTCTCGTCAATGTTCTTTAAACAAATCGTTACTCTCTTGAGAGTTGGGTTAGACACAATGCAAGAATCCCAAAAGTCCCACATCATTCTAACCATAACTAACTCCTCGAGCGCAGGACAACCAGAAATCAGCTTGGCAAACGCAGCACCACTCTCATCTTTGAACGCAACATTATTAAAATGCAAAGTCTTAAGCTTTGGAAGAAACACTTCTCCCACATCAATACCTGCAAACGCATCTGTACCTGCTACTTTCAGCGTAATCAATGTCTTGCTCATCAAGACCATTGGAGGCAGCGGGTAATTATATTCCGATGCAATGTACAAATCGAGATCAGCCACACCACGCTCCAAAGCTTTGAGTACCCAACCGTTGACTCGAGATGGATCAGAACCGATCTTACACTTGAGAGAGAATTTGTTTAACGGAGCATTCCCTTGCAACGCCATAACTCTATCCAAGAAAAGCTTAAAACTTTGACGCAAATGTTGCCTTCTTTTTCTACCCATTTTAGGCTGGTCATAGAATGTGTTATCTAAATCCAAATTTGGTACAAAAGCCAACAGATATCTCCACCTTTTCGACAGAACTGAAGTCAAAGCAGCATCTTTTGTGGTGAGGAAGGATAAAATGTTGCCAACAAAAGGGTCTGGTAGATTGCTGATGAAATCTTTGGAGCCAGTATCCATCTTTTTCGATGTCATTGCAACAAATCAAGAGTTAAGACCTGGAAAACAATGTAAGATGCTTGCGTAAGTAAATTAATCAGAGAATCTGAGAAAGCTAAACTCAAATTACAAACAAAGACGATGATGTTCTTATTGGTAAACCAGATTCAAAAGGGTTTTGCGAGAGGTTTTCAGAATTTAAATTACCAACAATCCATATACGACATTCTCAAAATTGAAAACACAGATTCCAAGTCTTGTCTTTTACACAATCGTAAGATTTCCAAACCCGGAAAGAAAATAGCTTTAGCCAAACAGGTAAAATTGCTGGAGAAAAAACTGAAAGCAGATATTTTTTGGGTACAAGAATCAAATGAACAAATGACGAAACTTACTTGCGCCAATGAAAGAGGTGAGGAGAAAGGCTCAAGCTTTCAGTTGGAGAAGAAGAGATACAAATGAATCGGAGAAGCCGAAACATCCAATTTTCAGTGAGAGAGCTGAAAAGACGAAATCGAGGGTTTAAAATTGACTAGTGTGCAATTGTATTGGTTCTATTTTATCCGGTTTAATTCGTTGGTTTCTACAGATGTGTGCTTCCTGATGTTATTATGAACTCATTTCTGGATTGATTTTGTTTTGGTTCTAATTTTTATGCAGCAATTCGTTTGGTTTGTGTTTTCAACTAACAACGTAGCAAAGCAATCTTTGTAACTTCAAGTAATGATCATAATCGAAACCCAACATAATCGAATCAGAACCGAAATTTTTCGGGTAATTAGTTTAAAAACCGAACCTATCCCAAACCGATCAATACCAAACCGAATGTATTTCGGACCCTAAACCTTGCACCCGAAATATTCGAAATCCAATGAATACTATCCGAATATCAGGTTAAGAAATCAATCTATCATTGTCAATTTTCTCTAAGATTAAAGACAACGACACATGTGGAAACTGTGCCAAAAGATAAGACAATGGAAACAGATTCAGGTTTTCAAGCCGATTAAGCAAAATTCAAACAAAAGTCAAGGGGAAGTTTTGGCAAAAATCCACTGAGCAACTTTTCTTCTTCACATACATCCTTGTGCAAGCCACTTTTTATGTAAGAAATCACTCGACATGAGATGGACATAGCAGCCGGATAACTTGCTGTAGAGTTTAAACATCTGCAAGACAAGTTCACACACTTCAGGGTTTCTGAGCTGTGTAGGATCTTCCTCTTCAACATGTAACTGCATCTCTTTCAAACACGGAAAATAGTCCAAGAAATGCTTTATTATGCCCATCTCTTTCATCGTTCCTCAAAACCCTCGAACCTCTAACAATTTTATTCGACAAGATTTCAATGAACGACCTTTGTTCTCCCGAGAAATGCAGGGACAAGCATCCCCGTACTTATATGTCACATGGTGCACTAGACCCTAACAAGCATAAAAGAAACAATAAGGTTATATTGTAAGTATGAGCTGCGTATTTAACAAATGTTTTGTTTTCACAGAATATAGTTATACCTCAATGATTACACTTTCTAAATGAGGACAATTGCTTAGAATAACTGGCACTACTAGCCATCCTCGACCCTCTTCACTCGTAATAGATAAAGTTTTGAGGTTGTTGAACACCGGTATCGATTCACAGCACAGAGAAAATCCCAACAAGACATTTTGTGACTAGACATTTCACAACTATACCAAAAAAGAAAAAAAAAACAATATTGAAAACTGACCTCAACAGTATCAGCCAATAAGGAAAGTTTCTGATCATTTTGTATCCCATTCATAAGCTTCACCACATTGCCAAATCGGAGAACAACATCATCCTCGCCTTCCACTAACCAATCATTATTTGGCGCTCTCACTCGCTCGATTTGATCATCTTTTAACATAAGATTGATTCGAGCTTGAGTTAAATTTATCATATTGACTAATGGATAGTCCTCCGCAACAAAATCAGAGTAGCTTAAGTAGAGCAGACTTGGAGTATCAAAAGAAATGCTCTTTGGATTTTCATCTTCGTCATAACCAGTGGCATGGATACTTAGCTTCCTGACGCTTGCACTAGACATGGTTACATCCGAAGCTATCCAATCCATATTAGCCATTCGTATTTCCTCAAGAACAGGGAATGAAGGAAGAAACTTCTCAATCTCACCACAAAAAATCATCTCCGAGTCAACGTCGAGACTTTTAAGCATTGGTAAGCAAGTCTCGCCTCTTTCATAACACCACCAATAAATACAACGTTCACTTCTCAGCTTTAGCTTAACTAGTGTCCTACTGACAAACATCTCTTGAGGCAGTTAATAACCATATTTGATATCCTCCCAGGAAAAATCAATGAAAGATCAAGATCCGAAACACCACGCCGTATCACATTACATATCCAACGATTCACACAATCTGGATGAACACAGGTTATACACTTGAGGGAGAATTTCTCAACCGGAGAATCGCCTTGCAAAGCCAGTGCTCGGTCCACGAAATCCACGAAACTCTGTCGAATTTCCTCCCTTTCCCCTTTACCTTCTTCCGGATGAAGAAAGACAGAGTCATCAATTGTCGAGATTAGGAACAAGTTTCCACAAATTGACCCATCTCTTTGCAAGAGCCGAAGTCAAAGCAGCCTCCTTTGTGGGAAGAAATGACAAGATATGACAAAGAATCTCGTCTGGTAAACCGCCAACACGATCCATCTCCTATGCACAAGTATACAAGTTTGAATCAAACATGAAATTTGACAATTTCACTCCCTAAAAGAGAAATGGGTACAGAGACAAACACTGTTAACTATGCAAATACAAATCCAACCAAAGGAAACTTTGAACTAAGAAACCCCCCAAAAGAGAATAGAAACAGTAGAATCAGAGGAGATTCGTTTTGCACAATCAAGAGCGACACTCAAAATACTAGACAATTCTCTAATTGCTAAACAGTTTCAAAGCCTCGCCTTTTAGATAATCGTAAGGTTTCACTAAAGATTACCAAACCGAGAAAGAAATTAGCTTTATCCAAAAATGTGAAATTGCTGGAGACAAAACTGAAAGCAGACATTATTAGGGTACGAAATTCAGAAGAAGAAATGGGGAAACTTACTTGCGCCCATGAACATCCGAATTCAGAGGTTTACTGAGAGAGAGACGAAGTGGGAAATGAAAAATTAGGGTTTTTGTCAATTGTTGCGGACAAAACTGGATTTGTCATGTTTCAGCTTAAAACGGTGTCGTATAATAATAATAGGAGACTGTTTTCTTTCACCTAGGTGAGCTCATGAGTAAAATAAAGTATAATATGCATTTTGAGAAGCTAAATGATCTTATTAAACAAGAAACACAATGCATTGTAGTGAACCAAGAGATCTTTTACAAAAACTTATAGTCAAGAGATGTTGAAAGATAGCACAAGGCACATCAAACTACATGCCTACCAGTACCGTTGTTTTTAAAGCTAAAACTAAAACAGACTAAGCTTTGCTAAACTTGTCTGAGATGAAACAGGGCCATCTTCAACTCCTCAAGCGCGGAACAACCAGAAACTAGCTTGGCAAATGAAGCACCATCCTCATTGAATTCAACACCATCAAGAAACAAAGCCTTAAGCTTTGGAAGAAAAACTTCTCCAACATTAGTGAAACCATTTGTACCTTCTACTTTCAGCTTAACCAATGTCTTGCTCATCAAAACCTCCGAAGGCAGCGGATAACCATAGTCCATAGGAGCGTGTAGATGAAAATCTACTACGCCACGCTCCAACACATTGAGTATCCAACGATTGACACTAGATGGTTCAACATCAGTTTCACACCGTAGAGAGAATTTGTTAACCGAAGAATTCCCTTGCACAGCCAGAACTCTATCCACAAAAGCCTGAAAACTTGTACGCATCTCTAGCCTTTTCAGTGGACCCATTTCATTATAGTCATCGACATGGTCGTCAAAGTCAAGATTTGGTACAAAAGCAAACAGATACCACCATCTTTTCGACAGAACTGAAGTCAAAGCAGCATCTTTTGTGGGAAGGAAGGACAATATGTGGCCAATCAAAGCTTCTGGTAGACTAGTGACAAAATCTTTGGAGCAAATATTCCTCCTTTTTGAATCCATTGAGACAAATCAAGAGTTAATAAGACCTGTAAGAAGATGTAAAGACGCTTGTGTAAGTAATTCAATCAGAGGATTTCAAAAGCTAAACTCAAATACACAACAAAGACGATGTTCTCAATGGCAAGCAAACCAGCGTCAAAGGGTTTCAGTAAGATTACCAAACCGGGAAAGAAAACAAAAACTTTATCCACACGAGCAAAATTGCTGGAGAAAATTTAGAGGCAAACATTAGCTCAGAAGAAGAATTGAGGAACTTACTTGAATCTTCTGAACATTCGAATACAGAGGTTTACTGTGGGAAAATGAGTTTAGGGTTTATGTCAATCGTTGCGTTGATTTTGAGTGTATAAATTCATGTTTCAGCCTAAAACGGTGCCGTATCAGACTGTTTTCATTTTACATAGGTGACCTCAAGAGTTGCGTTGAGTAATAAAGTAGAAAACATTTTGAGAAGCTGAATGACATTAAACAACAAACACAAGGCACTGTGGTGAACCAAGAGTTCTTTTACCAAACCATACAAAAATTTGTAGCCATGAGAAGCTGGAAGAGAGCACAAGGCACACAATATCATACCTACCATTGTTGTTAAAGCTAAAACTAACAGACAAAGCTTTGCTAAACTGCTAAACTTGTCTGAGCTAAAACAGGACCGTGTTCAAACCGGAAACTTGTTTTTAAAGAAGACGAGTGTCGGTGAGGACGAGGGCTCAGTAGATGGGAAGCTGGTGTTATCAGGGCTAACTTGGATCTTGCATTTGGACGAGGCTACTTTTTCAAGCATCTCAAGTTCGGTTGTTAGTATACTCAGATCGTCATCATCAATTGAAGTATCGTAGTATATCATCACTTGTTCAAGATTCGGCATTGTCTCCAAGAAGTACTTAATCACCTCCTTTTGCTTAATTATGTCAACTCCTTCTTCGAAATTATAGATTTCTCCAAAGTTTAAAACCTTTAGCATCTTCACCGGACTTGATGATAGGGATGTAAAAGTACCTTCCCAAGGTTTGTGGTGAATCGTTGTATCTTTGTAATGGAGTCCCTGAATACAATAAAGGAAATGGGGTTTCAGAATTAAAGTGTGTTCAAAGCGTGTCAGCTAATGCAGGCAAAGGATATGTGTTTGTACTTGGAAGACGAGGGTTTCAAGAATTGGACAATTCTTGAGTAGCTTTGGCAATGATTCCCATTGCATTTCTTCGTCAGTATCAATTGTTAAATGAATCAGGTTGTTGAAGACTGGTACTGCTTTACAGCAGAAAGCAAGTACCTGAAACAAAAACCAAAATCACTCATTTGCGACGATCAGTAACTCAAGGTATCATAAAAGCGATATTTTACACTAACATATACATACCTCAAGAGTAGAAGCATATAAGTAAAGGATCTCAACATTGCATATTCCCATAAATAAATCTGTTGCATTTCCTAAATCTTCCATTGGCCCGTCCTCATAATCTCTAGTTCGAAGATCGAGTTTCGCTTCAACAAGTGAATCAAAATTCACTTTCGGATACTTGACCGCAACAATACAAGTGAAGTCTAAGTAAACGAGATTTGGAGTATCAAATGATACACTCTTTGGATACTCATCAGTGTAATCGAAACGAACTTTTAGTCTCTTGAGGGTTTGGTTAGAAACCAAGAAAAAGTCGCAATATAAAAACACGACACCATTCATAACCAACTCCTCAAGCACATGACAACCAGAAATTAGCTTGGCAAATGCAGCACCGCTCTCGTTGAATTCAACATCATTGAGATACAAAGTCTTAAGCTTCGGAAGAAAAACTTCTCCCACATTAGTGGTCAAGTCTTTTGTACCTTCTACTTTCAGCTTAACCAATGTCTTGCTCATCAAGGCCTCCGAAGGCAACGGATAACCGTATCCCATAGGAACGTATAGATGAAGATCTACTACGCCCCGTTCCAACACATTGAATATCCAACGATTGACACTAGATGTTTCAACACCAATGTAACACCTTAGAGAGAATTTGTTAACCGAGGCAGTCCCTTGCAAAGCCATAACTCTATCCACAAAAAGCTTAAAATTTGTACGCATCTCTAGCCTTTTCAGTTGATCCATTTCATCATAGTCATCGACATCATCGTCAAAGTCAAGATTTGGTACAAAAGCCAACAGATCCCTCCACCTTTTCGACAGAACTGAAGTCAAAGCAGCTTCTTTTGTGGGAAGGAAAGACAAAATGTGGCCAACAAGAGGGTCTGGTAGATTGCTGATAAAATCTTTGGAGCCAATACCCATCTTTTTCCAAGTCATTGAGACAAAAATCAGAGGTTAAAGACCTGGAAAACGAAGACAGACGTTTGTGTAAGTAATTCAATAAGAGAATCCCAAAAGCGACCAGATTCAAAGGGTCTTGTCTAGTGATGTTAATATGGGTAAACCCACCCCATTTAGACCCTGTCCCATTTAGACCCCAAACCCGTTAAGACCCGTTTAGTTTAGGGGTCTAATAGGGCTATCCATTTAGATCCGTTTAGTTTACACTTACCCATTTACATCCATTTACACCCATTTAGACCCATTTAAGTCATATATGATTTTTTTTTTTTTAATAATTAGTTATCCACGTAAATTATTTGTTTTTTAAATTACTTTTTTTTATTTAGAATATTTTTTTAGAAAAGAGATACTATAAAACAACTAGTTTTTATGAGAAATATTTTTTTAGTAATTTTTCCGCCAAAACGCGTTTTCCGTAATTTTCTCCGCCAAAATGCGTTTTCCATAATTTTCCCGCCAAAAATGCGTTTCCGTAATTTTCCCGCCAAAAACGCGTTTTCCGTAATTTTCCCTCCAAAAACGCGTTTCCGTAATTTTCCCGCCATAAATGCGTTTTCTGTAATTTTTCCGCCAAAACGCATTTTCCCTCCAAAAACGCGTTTCCGTAATTTTCCCGCAAAAAATGCGTTTCCGTAATTTCCCTGCCAAAAACGCATTTTCCGTAATTTTCTCGCCAAAACGCGTTTTCCATAATTTAAAACGCGTTTCCGTATTTTTCGCTAAAAATATGTTTTCTTTAATTTCTAATAATTTTAAAAAAAAATGTAAATGGGTTTAATAGGGTGCCCACTTATTATAATGTAAAACTCATTTAATTAGTGGGTTTTAATAGAGTAACCATTTAAACCCATTAAACTTTCATAGATCTAGAAGGTCTAAATGGGCATTTAATCATACTAAAGGCCCATTCAAAACCCACAAAACCAAAACCCATTTTAACATCACTAGTTTCTTTTAGACAATCCAAAAAAGGTAAAATTGCTGGAGAAACAAATGAAAGTAGACGTTTTTAGGGTACAATAATCAGAAGAAGAAATGGGGAAACTTACTTGCGACCATGAACATCCGAATTCAGAGATTTTAGTGAGGGAAGGAAGTGTGAAATGGAAAATTAGGGTTTTGTAAATCGTTTGGTAAATGATGGATTTGTCATGTTTCAACTCTAAAACGGTGTCGTATAGGAAATTGTTTTCTCTCCAATTGGTTGGACCATCATACCATCATACACTGGTTAACTTTGCATTGAGTAATGAGTAGAATGCATATTGGGAAGCTAAAAATGACATTAATGGACAGAGAATTTGAAGAACAACCACAAGGCATTGTAATTGAGATCTTTTACAAGACTATACAAAAAACTTGTAGCCAAGAAAAGCCAAAAGAGAGTACAAGGCCTCCACAAAATATCAGAACAAAGACTAACACGACCGTGTCCCGGAGAATTTGAAATTTTGAGCGGAATGAATTTCGGATTAGGAACGCAAATGATAAATTTCATTTAAAGAGAAATTAAATGGATTTGGATGATGTTAAGCCCAAGCCCAAATTCATGTTAAGGCCCTAAAACCTAATTAACCCTAACCTATAGCTACCATCCACGTGAATCAGAAAAGGAGGCAGAGAGAGATCATGAGAAGAGAAGAGAGGAAGGAAGAGAAAGAAAGAGGAGAAGAAGATAAACGTGAAAGGAAACAGAACTGACATGTGTTGTGGAAGAAGAGAAACTAACAGGTGAAACGGATCGGAATCAAATGAGATTTAAAGGGTAAGTAGTCAACTCTATGATCTAAGTTTATTCGAAAGAAGTTTGTCATTCAGAGTTATGGTTTAAAAGTTATTGGTGTTCTACTGAAACGGATCTGTGCAGAGTGAACTTGTGATCAGTCGACTTCGCATGCGTTTTCTGGTCAAGTCTGAAGGAACTAGGTTTTGATCTGGATATCATTGGAAAGTCCCGAGTCTTGGCTTTCACGGGATACTAAGTTTGTTTTGATCTGAGGTATGTGCAGTAAGATATGGCCGGTTTTGTACTTCAGTCTGGCTGAACTTTATAAATCTTTAGGAAATTTAATAATAGAATGTTAAACATTATTTCCTAACCGCAGATTTGACACGCCGTTTTCAACCGTTATTCCAGAATCCAAGTTGAGAAACTTGGAAAGCTTTGTGGCTAAGGTGAGGGTTGGGATTTGTGGATTCGTATTAGATAATAATATGGTTTGATAAGCATGTATGTTTTGTCTAGCAATAGTGATTGAGTGTTGAATGAAATGTTAAGTTGAGATTATGTTATGTGATAAGTTAATATGTAAAATATGGGATGGACGATATATTTCCCCCCCCCCCCCCCCCCAAAACTATCATATCTATCCAAACCCACACAGAGTTTTAATCTCTTTCAATTTCTCCATGGAAATAAAAGTTACAAATCTATTTCTCCACAGATTAAAAAATACAGATTTAAATACACACGTAACTAAACTTTGAATCCAATTTATACACAAAGCCCGATTTATCTCGGTTAATTGTTTACCAGTCCATGGTTAACCATTTTAACATCAAATAAACCGTAACTAAACCTAATTAAACCTGAATACAACCCAATAAAAAAAAAAAACCTAACCACCCTAAACATAAACTCCAAAACCGTGAATTCCCCAAATAAAAACCCTTAAATTGTTTTTGCTCTCAACTCCCAAATCGAAGTTCTCTGCTAAAGATCGTGGTATTGATGGAGGAAATCGTGGAGATTAACGACATCGTTGAAGGAGGTGACGACTCTGAATCTGATCATGAAGATCCTCGGGAACGAAACGACTACAACATCGAGCAAGCTGTTGCGGACTTCATTGATGAGCCTTCGATTCAGCACAATGAATACCCAGAGAGTGAGAGTGAAGAAGACGACGATGTTCCTGTTAGAGAGAGAAATCGTAACGAGACAAGAAGAGGGGACGGAAACTTGTATGATCGACAAATTTTCTTCAACGGAATAGCATTTAAAGAGGCTGTCCTTGATTATGCTCTGAAGTCTGGTCGAAATCTCCGACAGTACAGGTATGACAAGACGAAGCTTGGATTTTGTTGTGTCGGTGACAATTGCTCTTGGCGTATATACTGTTCTATAGGTAAAAGGACGCGTAGGTGGCAAGTTAAAGTGTTCGAAAATGTGCATTCATGTGTTCTTAATGGGGAGTGTGAGCTGATTAAGGTCCCCGTGATAGCTAGGTTGTTTATTCAAAATATTAGAGATGAGCCGGATTACTTTATGCCCATGAAGATTGAACAACTAATTAAAGAAAGATGGAAGATCAGTGTTAGTAGGCATCAATGTCAATTTGGTAGGACCAAAGCTTTGAAAATGATTGAAGCCGAATATGATGAGCAATTTTCACGCCTAAGAGATTATGGGGCTGAGATAGTAAAATCTAATGAAGGTTCTTCGGTTGAAATCGACACGATTACGAATAAGGAAGGACAAGATGTTTTTAACAGGTTCTATGTTTGCTTCAATGCTCTAAGAAGATCTTGGAAGGAAACATGTAGGCCAATTATAGGAGTAGATGGTTGCTTCTTGAGATCAAAAATGAAAGGACAGCTACTAGTTGCTTTAGGTAGAGATGCAGACAATGCTATTTATCCAATAGCATGGGGTGTAGTGCAAGTGGAGAATTTTCCTAATTGGTTGTGGTTTATTGATATATCATGGTTTTTACCCGTTTTTAACCATGATATAAGTCGGTTTTGTATAGTATATTTTGTATTTGTGTGTCTTTTGTAGTGTTTTGCAGGAAAATAGTCGTTTGTGCCGAAACCATCCAAAGTGCTTCAAAGATCGACTTAGAAGAACGGTTTACATTTGGATTTAGCTTCAGAGGTCTTCATTAAAGTTGTAGGTATTTGAGATAGCTTTCCAATGGAAGTGGTTTGAGGTCATTCCAATCGGTGGTTCAGGATATATGGCCGTTTTACCGGAAGGGTTTTTCCAGAGAGTTTCCCGTCGATCGACAGGGATTTGTGTCAATCGACAGGAAGCCTGAAGAAGCCAGAACAACGCGTTTTTCAGATATTTCCACAGACGCCTTCGCGTCGATCGACAGGACTTTAATGTCGATCGACGGCGGACCTGCAGACCTAATTTTGGCACTTTTATAAATAGTTTAAACTTGTTTTCTTTGGAAAATATCTAGAAAACTTGTAAAAACTAGATCTATTCTCGTTTTGAGACTTAGAGAGAGAGAGAGAGATAGAGAGAGAGAGAGAGAGAGAAAGAGAGAGAGAGAGAGAGAGAGAGAGAAGATCTTGGAGGGAGATCTTCATGTTCTTCACCTAGTGACACCATTTGTATCTTCTAAACTCTAACTCTTTTATGAAATTCTATTCAGTTATTATGATTTCTTCATCTATTTCTGAGTAAATTACTTGTTAGGACATGGAGATTTCATGGGTTTTGATGAGAAATCAATAAAATCGAAGATCTGTTGAGGTTATCCGTTAGTTCTTCGTTTAGACTGTTCTCAATGCTTGAATCTAGCTTGATCACCTAGAATCTTGATTTTAGGATTGTTGGTTAGCCACGACAGTGGGATTAATAACCTGAATCTAGTCTAAATGGGCAAGGTTACCTATTCGCAAAGAATATTTGGCTTAGGGATTTTGTGAACATATCGAACTCGTGCTAAATGCGTGTTTAGATTCGATGATTCATGAGGGTCTAAATATATATAGCCTTCGTAACGACAGTTAGTTGGTTATACTTTCGTGTTTGAGTTCTAGAATGGTGCGTGATAGAACTTTGACAGTTGTGATAATCTTTGATTCATTGCCTATAAGAATTTCCATGGTCTAACTCTCGTCTCTTAGAGAGCAATGTAAATTAAAACCATCCTTTTCACTTGTTTCATAGTTCCATCTTTTGTTTACTTGTAAAAAGCATCGCTCTAGCTTAAGAATGGATCATTGCAATCCTAGTGTATCAATCAAACCTCCCTGTGGATACGATAACCCTTTGTGCTACAACGTACATAGGGGTTTTTGATGGCCCCGGCCATGTGTAAAAACGCCTAACATCATTTATAAAGAAGATACAAGCTGATTTAGAACTAAAAGATGGTGAAGGATATATCCTTATTTCTGATCGTCAAAAAGTTAGTTCATAATTATGTATTGTTATGTTATGTTTTCGGTTTGTTTGATAAATCTCATTTTTGTTGTTGTTGTTGTTGTTAGGGACTAATAAAAGCAGTCGAGGAGGAGTTGCCAAATATTGAACATAGAATGTGTGTTAGACATATCTATGGGAATTTGAAAGCTAAGCATGGGAAGAAATCAGAAATGAAGCCCTTCATTTGGAATTTAGCATGGAGTTACAATGAGGCACAATACAAGGAACACTTGGACAGATTATCTTGTTATGACTCTGAAGTGTTTCAAGATGTGTTGAAAACAAACCCCAAGACTTGGTGTAGGGCCTTCTACAAGCTTGGCAACCATTGTGAAGATGTTGAGAATAACTCCACCGAGTCATTCAACAACACCATTGTCAAAGCAAGGGAGAAGCCATTTGTGCCTATGCTGCAAATGATTGCAAGACTTGCAATGGTACGTATAGCTAAGAGAAATGTTAAATCTCATCTGCACCAAGGCATATGTACACCATATGTAGCTAAGTATCTTGAACTAGAACATAAGCTAGCTACAGAATGCAAGGTCTATAGTAGCACAAATAGAACATATCTAGTGGAACTTAGAGGAGCTTCTTACCGTGTGAATTTAGAGAAGAGAACTTCCACTTGTAGAAGGTTTGAAATAACTGGAATACCTTGTGAGCATTCCTATGGCGTTATCATTGATAAGAAGTTGCAGGTCGATGAATTTGTTAGTCACTGTTTTAAGACAACTATGTGGAGGAGAACATACACAGATGGAGTTATTCCTATAAGAAGTGCAGGGTTTTGGCCAGCCGTATTAGAACCTTTGGTTCATGAACCTCCTGAGCCACCACAAGGTGGAAGGAAAAAAAAGAGTAAAAAAGATAAAAGAAAGAAGGGTAAGAATGAGTCTCCCTTGAAGAAGCAACCAAAGATGTTGAAGCGAATTATGCATTGTTCTGTATGTGAACAACCAGGTCATAATTCTAGATTTCATAAGAAAAAGGGGGGAAACAACATGGTATGTCTTCTTCTCCAAATTTTGTCTTCTTTGAGAGTTTGATGTGTCTAATGGGTTTGTGTTTTCTTATTTCTTATCTTAATGCAGGCTTCTGAAGGTGGTATTCAAAGCCAAGCTTCTAAAGCTCCTAAGGAAAAAAAGAAGGTATGTGCATGACTAATTTTATGCTTATATGTTCTAGAATGTATTAAAAAGAAAAACAAAAAAAGCTTCTTTCACGTGTTTGTGTGTTCTGATTTATGCTTTTAATGCAGGGTACTAAAGGGAAGGATACTCAAGTTTCTCAAGGCCAAGCTTCTCATTCTGAATGTTAAGCAGTGTATCAAAATGTTAAGCAATGTTAAGCTTCTCAATCTTGCATCAAATTGTTGTATTTTGTTAGGAAGTTGTATTTCATGAACCTGTGTATTTTGTTTTCAAGACTATTATGTACTTTGTTTTTGAGGTTAAGCAGGCTATATTTTCATGACTCTTGTGTATATGCTATGAGTTTGTTAAGAAAATTTAAAGGCTTTTGTTGGCTATTTTATCTTCTCCGTACAACAAGAATTTTTCTGACACATGGCCCTGTTCTTTTTGGAATCGCCGCGTCCAGCTTCTACGACACAAAAATGCTTTGTATTTAGATTGCTTGTAACACAAGTATGTGAAGAGTAATGAAGTTAGGGGTGACGCAGCGACTGTTGATGGACATATTTTTGTCGCTGAAAATTCCAGCGATCGGATGCGAATGGTTTCAGCTGCACTTTTCATTAGCTGCGATAACACCTTTCTTCTCACCAGCGTGTCACTCATCTTCATCCACGTTGTAATTTCTTGTCGCTCAAAGCTGTAGCAGTGATTGAGTGCCGAACATAACATTTAAATAACTACCAAAACAAAGAGATACGTAACACACAATACAAACGAAACCAAACAATTTCTCAACACACAAAACATAGAAATCAATTCAACGTTATGAGGAGATGAGAGTTGACTCCTTACTGCTCATGATTCAAACCTACAAAATAAAGAAAATCACCATGAAATCAATATCTGACAAACGTATAAGAATCCTATGAAATCAAATTTTGATTTATCAAATTTTGATTTATCAAATCGACCTTCTACCATACGAAATTATAAACACTACTAATAAACTTACTTAATTCCGATAAATATTGAAGAATCGGTGGCAAAATTCTCTAATTCAATTTTAGGGTTCTTCATGACTAAATTGGGGATCTTTAGTTCATACCGGTTATTCTCGAGTTGTGTAGGATCAGGTCGGGTTGGATTACGGGTTGGTTCTATAGATTCGGTTTTCGGATTCGTTTTTTTTTTGTTTTCTGTAGTTTGGTATCAGTTTCGAAGAAAAAAACCGACTGAACCAATTATGTGTGTATTTAAGTTTGGAACTTTGAATCTGTGGGGAAATATGTTTGTAACTTTCATTCTATGGAGAAATAGACAGAAGTTAAAACGTTGTGTAGATTTGGATAGATATGATAGTTGGGGGGGGGGGGGGGGGGGGGGGGGAAATATATCGTCGATCCTAAAATATGATATATAATGTGTGAGGTTGTGTGTGGCCGGACTGAGAGCGTGTGGCATGGTGACCCCGCTGAAGCCCGTTAACGGCTGACGAGCCAGCGTACGACCTTTCGAAGTGACGGCCAGCCCCTAGTTGTTTCATGGACTTCGGTCGAGATTTATGTATATGTTATATGTGAGGTGGCGTCGACCTTTCGAGGTGATGGCCAACCTGAGTTATGTAATGATGAGTTATGCGATTATGATTTATTTAATGATGAATATGAGATGTATACTATATTGAAAGGAAAATCGATCTATTTCCCCACGAGAAGTATGATATCTAAGTATATACTGCCCAAACTTTAACCTCTGCCTAATTCCACACCAATCCAAAGTTTCACACCTAATTCCACACCAATCCAAAGTTTCATACCCAAATATGCATGAATTTCAATTTCAAAATCTCAGAACAAAAAATTGTCGGTTAATTATGGTTTATTGTTTTGGAATGGTTTATTAACAAGGGTAAACCGGATTATGATCCGATTAGAATCCGAAAACCCAATTCTTTCCTTTATTCCCCCACCGTTCTCAAGATTTCAAGCTTTTTTTTTGTCTTTTCTCATTTTGCATTTTCGAATTCAAAAACCTCTAATTACAGAGATTATGTGAGTGTTTCTTCTTCACTAATTCAATTTAACTTACACAGAGAAAGATAGAAAAATGGAGAGGCAAAAGAGTTTCTGTGAAGTCTACAAAAATCTTAGCATTGATAATCGCAACAATTTCTTCCGCCATTGTTTTCTTACTCTTCTTCTCCATTTCCTTACTCAAATCCAACCCAACAACAACATAATCCAACTTCCAGATCGATTTAAGCCCTATTTCATCAATTTCCGAAATTAGTAACAAAAATCTCCATAGTTACTTCTCCGATTCTTCAGTTTCTCCTAAAGCAAGTCCGATTTTGACTTCGACCCATTATAACCCACCCAAAACACTTCCGGGTCCCAGAAAATTCCGGGTTTTGACCAGAAATCTCGCGGCGGCAAAGATGATAAGGTGATTGCGAATTCGACTTCAATTAAAGTGATTGAGCTTCGTATCAACAACAATGATGAAGAGAAGAGACTATTAAAATCGAAGAGTGTGATTTTACGAAAGGGAAATGGGTTTACGATAGTGAATATCCATTATACACAAATTCGTCTTGTCCGTTTATAGAAGAAGGATTTGGTTGTCAAAGTAATGGAAGATTAGATCTTAATTACAGTATTGACGCTCACCCTTCTATTTTCGGAACGAAACCCAAAAACCGACGTTCAAAAGCGGTTCAAGATTGCACTCACCGGTGTCTCCCTGGTGTTCCTGATACTTTACTGAGAAACTCGGTTTGGTGGTGTATAACCGATCTGGTATACAGAAAACCAACTTGGTTTGGAATTCATGTATATCTGGGTATGAAACTTTGGATTGGTGTGAAACTTTAAATTGGTGTGGAATTAGACAGAGATTAAAGTTTGGGCAGTATATACTTAGATATCATACTTCTCATGGGGAAATAGATCGATTTTCCAAAATATTGATAGTTGTTAGGTATTTTTTGTAGGCTTAGTATATATGTTTTATTAAATTATATTATTGTTTAATATGAATCATGTGGGCAGAGTTGATCTCCCTCACTGAGTAATTCTCCCCGGAATTGCTCACCTCTTTTTTTCTCTTTTTCAGTGTGTGCAAGTGTTTCTTGTGTTGCAAGTTAGGTCGCGAGACCTAGGCTCAAAGTTATCGGGGACGGGGCGTGTCAGAGACCAAACTACATACCCACCATTGTTGTTAAAGCTAAAACTAACAGCCACATTTTTGCTAATCTTCTCTGAGATGAAACAGGGCCATATTCAAACCGGAAATCCGTATTTAAAGAAGACGAGTCCACTTGTGGACGAGGAAGTGCCCACAGTAGATGAGTAGCTGATGTTATCTGAGATTACTTGGATCTTGCATTTGGGCGAGGCTACTTTCTCAAGCATGTGAAATGCGGTTGACACTATATTCAAATAACCGTCAATTGGAGTATCATAGTATAATATCACTTGTTCAAGATTCGGCATTGTCTCCACAAAGTACTTGATCAGCTCCACCTGCTGATACATGTCATCTTTGTAATTAGAGATTTCTCCAAACTCAAATACCTTTAGCGTCTTCACGGGGTTTTATAATAGCCAAATAGGAGTACCTTCCCAAGGTTTGCACACACATTTATGCTCATCATACTCGTTCCAACATTCTTTTGTCTCTTTGAAGCGGTGTCTCTCGTCCCAACATTCTTTTGTATCTTTATAATGTAGTCCCTGAAGTATATAGTAAAGGACACATTTTTCAGAATTTAATTGTGTTTGAGAATAAATGTATCAGTTGATGCAAGAAAAAAAAAGTATTTGTATTATACGTGGAAGACGAGGGTTTCTAGATTTGGGCAATTCTCGAGTAGATTCGGCAATGGTTTCCATCCTACATCTTGGTGAGTCTCAACAGTTAAATGAATCAGGTTGTTGAAGACCGGTATTGCTTTACATCGTAAATTAAGTACCTGATACAAAAAAAAAAAAACAAATCAACTAGATCATTACTCATTCACTATCATTTAACTCGACTATACTTGATGGAACTAAACATAGTTGGGAATGATATGCAAACCTCAAGAGTATCAGACGATAAGTAAAGGAACTTAACATTGCTAATTCCCGTAAGAAAATCAGCTGCATTTCCAAGTCCAACCAAATCTTCTTCCTCACCATTTGATGAATAACCATCTCTTGCCTCAAAGATCTGATCAGGTGTCATTCGAAGGCCAAGGCTAGCTTCAACAAGCGAACCAAAATTCACTTTCGGATACTCGAGCGCAACAGTATCAATAATTTCTAAGTAGACAACGCTTGGAGTATACACTCTTTGGATTCTCATCAATGTTTTCAGTACGAATCGGTAGTCTCTTGAGGGTTGGGTTAGACACAGAACAAAAGTCCCAATGACCCCATATCAAGTTTATCATAACCAACTCCTCCAACACAGGACAAGCAGAAATTAGCTTGGCAAACGCAGCACCACTCTCATCATCGAAAGAAACATGATCATAAAGATACAAAGTCTTAAGCTTTGGAAGAGAAACTTGTTCCACATAAATGGTGATCTCATCTTTACTTCCTAATTTCAGCTTAACCAATGTTTTGTTCATCAAGACCTTTGTAGGCAACGGATAATCGAATTCCCCAGAGATGTATAGATCAACATCTAAAACACCACGATCCAACACGTTCAGTATCCAACCGTCGACAAGAGATTCATCATAACAAACTTCGCACTTTAGAGAGAATTTGCTTAACGAATCATTCCCTTGCAAAGTCATTACTCTATCCACAAAAGCCTTGAAACTTTTAGGCATCAAATGGGTATCAAAGTCGAGATTCGGTACAAGAGCCAACAAAAAACGCCACCTTTTCGCAAGAACTGAAGTCAAAGCAGCATCTTTTGTGGAGAGGAAGGATAAAATGTGGCCAAGAAGAGCGTCTGGTAGACTGCTGATTAAATCTCTGGAACTAATATCCATATTTTTCGAATTCATTACTACCTGTACAACAATGTGAGCTGGTTCAATCAAAGGTTTTTTACAGAAACTAAACTCAAAACACATACCATGTTCTAAATGGCAAAAACCAGTTTCAATTAAGATTCACAGGGAACCCACAAAAGCAAATTGCTGGAGAAATGTTTTGTAAAGAATCAGACACCACAAAAAGCACAAAATCAGAATGAGAAAATGGGAACTTACTTGTGTATAGAATCAGAAATCGGAGAACTGAGAGAACCCACAAAAACACTTGCAGGTCTCGGATTCAGAGGTTTGAATGCTAGAGTGAAGTGGAAAATGGAATTTTGGGTTTATGCCGAGAGTGAGCTAAGTACTGTGGTGTTACAGAAACGAAAATCCATTTCCTAACTTTGGTTACTAAAGTTATTATTATTATTTTGGCTAATTATTATTTTATTTAGTGGCTCTGATTTGTTGCAAACGAAAATCCTTCCATTTGCTCAATAAAAATCCAATCATTGTTTCTTGTGGTAAAGATTCTGATGATTTTTTATTTTGTTTCCGAAGAAACTTAATGGCAATATAAGAAGAGAAACGAAAAGATAATATGAGTTGTCTCTGCCAAAAGGACAAAGCCTAAAAAAAAAATGTTTTTCAACACAAGGAGGAAATCTTGATCAGAGTTTTAGATCATTTTAGCAACTACACAAAACTTGCAGCCAAGCCACATACATGATGATGGTAAAAACGACCTGAGATGAAAAAGGCCATATTCAAACCGGAAATCTGTTTTTAAAGAAGACGAGTCCACTTGTCGACGAGGAAGAGCCCACAGTAGATGAGTGGCTGATGTTATCAGAGACTATTCGGATCTCGCATTTGGGCGAGGCTACTTTCTCAAGCATGTGAAATTCGGTTAATTGTATACTCAAATCATCATCAAACCAAGTATCCCAGTATAGGATCACTTGTTCGAGATTCGGCATTGTCTCCACAAAGTGCTTGATCAGATCCACCTGCCTTTCAAAGTCATCTTAAGGATAAGTGGTTTCTCCAAACTCCAATACCTTTAGCGTCTTAACTGGACTCGTTGATAGCCATACAGGAATGCCATCCCAAGGTTTGCACACGCATCTCTCCTCATCATTTTCCTCGTCCCAACATATGTTTGTACCTTTGAAACGGTATCTCTCATCTTCACATTGATTTGTATCTTTGTAATGTAGTCCCTGAGGTTAAAATAAAGGAAATGGTTTTTCAGAATTGAAGTGTTGTAAAAACTAAAAACAATGCGTCAACTGATGTAAGAAAAGGATATGTACTTTGAAAATGATGGTTTCTAGATTTGGGCAATTCACAAGTATATTCGGTAATGAATCCCATCCTACATCTTGGTGAGTCTCAATAGTTAAATGAATCAGGTTATTGAAGACCGGTATTGCTTTACAGCAGAAGTTGAGTACCTGTAACAAAAAAACAAATCAACTAGTTCATTACTCATTCACATTCATTAACTCAATATACCTAACCTAATGAAATTAATTCCTGCAAATTACCAAACTAAAAGAAGTGTGTTTGAGGTGAATCAGGTTATTTGTTTACTTTCAGAGCAATAAAAATATGAAGATAAAGATGGGATAGATAATGCAAACCTCAAGAATGTCGGACGATAAGTAAAGGATCTTAACATTGCAAATTCCCGTTAGAAAATCTGCTGCATCTCCATACATTTCTTCTTCTTCATCATCATCTCTTGGATATCTTGCCTTTCTTTTCTGAATAGGTGTCAATCCAAGACCGAGACGGGCTTCAACAAGCGAATCAAATTTCACTTTCAGATACTTGATCGCAACAACATCACTAAATTCTAAGTAGACAAGATTCGGTGTATCAAACGATACACTCTCTGGATTATCATCAATGATTACACTACAAATTGTAACTCTCATGAGAGTTTTGCTAGACACAGAGCAAAATTCCGAAAGTCCCCACATCGTATTCATCATAACGAACTCCTCGAGCACAGGACAGCCCGAAAGCAGCTTGGCAACTTTAACACCGGTCTCTTCGAACACAATATCATCAAGAAGATACAAAGACTTAAGCTTTGGAAGATAAACGTCTTTAATATCATCAATGGTGAACTCTTCACCACGCCCGCCTAGTTTCAGCCTAACCAATGTACTACTCATTTAGATCTTTGAAGGCAGCGGAAAATCACCATCCGATGACATGTATAAATCAAGATCTAAAACACCACGATCCAACACGTTTGCTATCCAACCATCGACACGAGCTTGATCATAACGAGTTTTACACATTAGAGAGAATTTGTTCAACAAAGCATTCCCTTGCAAAAACATTGTTCTCTCCACAAAAGCCTTAAAACTCGGACGCATCAAACGGCATTTTCGTGTACCCCTTTTAGGATGGTTGTAATTCAAGCTATCGAAGTCGAGATTCGGTACAAGAGCCAACGAAAAACGCCACCTTTTCGAGAGTACTAATGTCAAAGCAGCTTCTTTTGTGGAGAGGAAGGACAAAATGTGGCAAATCAGAGCTTCTGGTAGTTTGCTGATTAAATCGTTGGTACCAGTATTCATCTTTTTCGAATTCATTACTACCTGTACAACAAACAATGTGAGCTGGTGCAATCAAAGGTTGGTTTTTTACAGAAACTAAACTCAAAACACATACCATGTTCTCAATGGCAAAAACCAGTTTCAAGGTTTCAATTAGGGATCAAGAACCCAAAAAAGCAAATTGGTGGAGAAATGTTTTGTAAAGAATCAGACACCACAAAAAGCACAAAATCAGAATAAGAAATTGGGAACTTACTAGTGTATTGGAGCTGAAATCTGAGAACTGAGACCCACAAAAGCGCCTGTAGCTCACAGATTCAGAGATTTGATTCCTAGTGTGAAGTGAAAATGGAAATTAGGGTTTATGCAATCGTCGTCCAGACACCAGAGTGAGCTAAAGTAATGTGGCGATATTACAAAAACGAAAATCCATTTTTTTTTTCTCTGACAATTTACTAAACTTTGGTTACTAATAAATTACTACATTTGGCTAATGGGCTGTGATTTGCTGCAAATTCTGGGCTATGTATCAATCCCTCCACATGCTCATTATCCATCAAAAATCAAAATCCAATAATTTTGTTTCTTGCAATAAAACTTCAGTGACAATTTGAGTTCATTTAGAGCCTTATACTGTTTCCAGTCTTCACGTTTGATCAAGGTAAAGTGTGTTGATGCGTTCTAATAGTTCTTAGCTCGGTAATTCTCTCCCTTTAGTCTCTAGCTTTTGTTCTGTTTGTTTCAAATGTTGTCGAATCTCTTCTCGTGTCCCTTTGACAAGGCTTAGTCTTCCTTTTCGCAGGGTAATGTGTTTCACCATTGAATCCCACCAATGTATATCACTAAGGATGATATAAGCTAATTCAAATGACAAAAATAAAAAATAAAAAAACTTCAGTGACAATTTAGTCTTCATGTTTACATTTCTTTCCTCAAGAATAGTTATCACAACATAAGGACACATAAACAAAGAAAATATGAAGGTATTGTTGTCATGTTAGCAAGTAGTAACTATATCATCAAATAAAAAAGAGACATTCTTTAAGATGCCACCAAACAAAGTTTTTGTTCTTTAGATACCATTAATTTTTAAAAAAAATTTAGATACCATTTTTTCAAAAAAAATTTCAAAATTTCCAAAAAAATACCACAAACACAAAAATTGCTTTTTAAAGGGTGTAGAATTTAAATTTTTGGGTTTGGGTTAACTATTGTACAATTAGGGTATATTTTTAGGGTGTAGGTTTAGGGTTTAGTTTTAACCATAAAAACTAATTTTAATTTTGTGGTATTTTGGAACATTTGAAAAAAGTGGTATTTAGGGAACTTGGGTTTAGTTTTGACTATTTAAAACTAATTTTAATTTTGTGGTATTTTTGGAACATTTGAAAAAAATGGTATCTAGGGAACTTTTAAATCAGTGATATGGTCGGAGAAAAAACTTTTAAAAGTGGTATCTATAAGAATTGCCCAATAAAATATTCTCTCATAAAGCAAAAAATGTTGGATAAGTAAATATTTATGGGCTCTTAAATAGCAACAGGCCCAGTGATTATGTAATCTCCACTCCACCGTTCCTTGCTCCTGTCGGCGAAAGAGATGGAATCTCCTCCGTCCAGTGCAGCCAAACGCTCCTCGAGACGCCTTCTGTTTGACCGTCGTTACGGCTGGGTGTAAAGTCTCTCTGTCTTTATCATATTCCAATTTGAATGGAGAGAAACTAATGATTCTGTGTCGGCTTCTAGGGTCGACGAATGGAAGGACCCATCGGAGGAAGCTCTCGCCGGCGGCAGAGGAATGTAAGACTAAAAGACTAACCCTAACCCTAACTCTTCTTCTTCTTCTTCTTCTTCTTCTTCTTCTTCTTCTTCTAATATCTGTGGAACCAACCAACAGGTTTTGTGTACTTCCCTTGGGCAAAACTCTGTTTCAGACCGCTTCCCAATCAGTAAGCTTTTTCTTGTTCCCAATTCATTTAAGTTTCCCAACAGTTTTATCAGCTTTTGCTCTTCTTACAGGTTAGCACGGCCGTCAAATTTGTGGATATCAAGCTTCAGAAATGGACAAATCCTAACCAAGACCCAAAATCTAGTCCAGTTTCAGAAACGTGAAAAGCAATAACCGAAACAAATGTGTTGGATTCACAACAATCTGTTTTTTTTTTTTTTTTTTTGCTTGTCCGTTCAAGATAACTCAAGAAAGAGATTGTGTGATATTATCTACAGTGGTGGTGGCAGATATTATCTAATTTCTTATCATTAGGCTATGGAGACATTTGTCATATGAAATGTGAGGTTAAATTTCCCTCCTTTGAAAACAACTCTTTCCATTGCCTAGCTTTGGTTACTAAATTATTATTCTTTGGCTAATCAAAATTTTAAGTGGCCTATGATTTGTTGCAAACTTTAAATTATTATCCATCAAGAAATTAAAAATCCAATCATTTTTTCTTGTTGCATACCATTCCACAAGAATAGTTAAAACGCTGAAAACTACAAGAGAATCTTACTTACCTATACAAAACTTGCAGCCGAGACACAGTCATAATGATGGTAAAAAAGATATGAGAAACTCTTAAGGAGGAGAAGCCCATTTCATCGATACGGAAGCGGGCAAAGTCGATGACAAGCTGAGGTGATCAGAGATTAGTTGGAGATTGCACTTTGATGAAGCTACTTTAGGAAGTTCATGAATTTGGCTTGACACTAAAATCACATCTTCCTCACATGATGTATCATAGTATATTATCAGTTGCTCAAGATTCGACATCGTCGCTAGAAAATGCTTGACTTGTTTAATCTGCATCTGGACTTGCTCTAAAAACTTCTCTACATCGTCATCAAAGATTTCACCAAATTTCATTATCTTCAACACCTTCACTGGACTTGATGATAAGCAAGTAACAATGTCCTCTTCCTCCACCCAAGACTCAAAAGGATTGCACAAGCACACGTCTCTACATCCATCCGTAGCTTTGTGGAAGAGGCCCTGAAACATAACGAAACATCTCAAACTTTGGTAAAAATTGAGTGAACAAAATGCTTTTAAAGGGTACCTTGTTCATACTAGCAAGACGAGAGTTTCCAGATTTGGAGAATTCTCTAGCAGGGCCGGCATTGAGTCCCATCCTACTTTCGGGTGACACTCGATAGTTAAATGAGTCAAGTTGTTGAATAGCGGTATTTCTTCACAACAATAATGGAGTACCTGAAACAATACCATATCAACTAGATCATCATCAATAATCTGCAATCATCAACTCAAATCATTAGTCGTCTTTTTCATTTCTAAGTAGATGGGAGTCATGAAATACAAACCTGAAGAGTTTAGGCAGATAGATAAAGGATCTTCACATTGCATAGTCCCACTATAAAATTTGTTGCATTACCGACCATATCGGTTTCCCCATTACCGTCAGCATAATAATTCTGTAAATCTTCAATACTAGCCACTTCTTTAAATCGTGCCTCTATAAACTGACCAAGAGACATCCGAATATCGATATGGGCTTCAACAAGCGAATCGAAATTCACTTTAGGATACTTGTCCGCAGTAGTATCAGCAAACTCCAAATACACAAGATTCGGAGTATCAAACGACACACTCTTTGGATAATCATCACGCTCACCCCACCGAACTGTTAGTCTCTTGAGAGTTGTGACAGAGACAGAGACAAAATCCCAATTATACCAAGATATGTAAGCAAGAACCAAATCCTCAAGCATGGGACAACCAGAAAGAAGCTTGGAAAGCCCAATACCACGGTTTTCAAAATATACAGACAAATAAAGAGTCTTCAGCTTAGGAAGATAGACATCTTCAACATCAGTGGTGGGGGGAGATCCACAGTCTAGTTTCAGTGTAACCAGTGTCTCGCTCAAGAAGATCTTTGAAGGAACCAGAGATTCTGATACCAAATCCATACATAGACTAAGATCCACCGCGTTGCAACACATTGAGAATCCAACTAAAGAAACGGATTGGATCAACAGGATCATCGCAATCGTCGATCTTTAGAGAAAACTTGTGTACAGGAGAATTCCCTTGCAAAGCGAAAACTCTATCCACAAAATCCATAAAAATCGTAGAAACTATGTTCTTTCTCTGATGAATAATGATATTTTCAACAGTTACAGTGGTTTCCTCTTCTCTAGGATTCAGATAGACGGAGTCATCGAAATCAAGATTCGAGACAGAAACAAAGAGATACCGCCATTTTGTCGAGAGAACGGATGTAGAAGCAGCTTCTTTAGTGGGAAGGAAGGACAAGACATGGCTAATAATAGCGTCTGGTAAGTCACTGATTAAATCTCTCTTTTTCGATACCATTGAGTTACAACCTGAAAACCAAAGAGAGAGATCGATATGAACATAAAATTCGAACACAGTCTCGTATCGATCTCCAAGGTCATGTCTTTTTACAAAACCCACAAGGTTTCTTTAAGATTTTCCAATCGAAAAGCTAAGAATCAAACATGTACCCACAAAATGAAATTTGCTAGCTTCAGAAATCAGAAATAACCAGAAGAGCTTGTATTAGTAATTCTACAGAAGCTAAACATCAAAAATTAACACAGCAACAATGTCAAATCAGTTTCAGTAAAGATTTTCCAGTTCAAAAAAAAAAAAAAAGATTTTCCAGTTCAAACATGAACCCACGAAAGCAAATAGCTGGAGAAATGTTTTTAAAAACAATTAGCAATTTGTAGTTCTCATGTTTGCATTTCCTTTCTAAAGAATAGTTGACACAACATAAGAATAGAGACAAAGATAATATGAAGTTACTGTTGTCAGCCAAAAGAACAAAGCCTTAAACACACATGTTTTTCAAGTATGATACTGAACAAAACAAGGCAAGAAACAAGAGAACCTTGATCAGAGTTCATTTTGGCCGGAGACACATGATGATGATGATGATGATGATATATTTGAGAAACTCTTATTGAGGAAGAGAAGCCCATTTCATCGACACGGAAGCGGGCAATAAAGATGACAAGCTAAGGTGATCAGAGATTAGTTGGAGATTGCACTTTGATGAAGCTACTTTAGCAAGTCTCTGAAGTTGGCTTGACACTAAAATCACATCTTCCTCACATGATGCATCATAGTATAGTATCAGTTGCTCAAGATTCGGCATCGTCTCTAGAAAGTGCTTGACTTGCTCTAGCTGCTTCTCGAGTTGTTCAATCGGCTTCTCTATCTCGTCCTCAAAGATTTCACCAAACCTCATCTTCAACACCTTCACCGGACTTGATGATAAGCAATTAGGAATCTCTTCTTCCTCTTCCTCCTCCTCCTCCTCCTCCATCTCATCCTCATAATGTTTGCACAAACACACATCTCCACATTTAAATGTGCCTTTGTGTACGAGTCCCTGAAACATAGGCAAAACATCTCAAACTTTGAGAAATGAGTCAACAAATGCCTTTA
This sequence comes from Draba incana, assembly GCA_963576765.1. Lineage (NCBI taxonomy): Eukaryota > Viridiplantae > Streptophyta > Magnoliopsida > Brassicales > Brassicaceae > Draba > Draba incana. Next base: position 29,872,284 of record OY755217.1, on the reverse strand, counting down.
AAGGGACGGATTGTTTCATACTTGCAAGACGAGAGTTTCCAGATTTGGAGAATTCTTAAGCAAACCCGGCAATGATTCCCATCCTACTTCCGTTTTACTCTCGATAGTCAAATGAGTCAAGTTATTGAATAGCGGTATTTCTTCACAACAGTAATTGAGTACCTGAAACAATACCATATCATCATCTCCTTAAGCAATGTTTAAATAGAGCATATGTTGTTCGTCCTCTTTATAATTTCTAAGTAGCTTAGATTAAAACGATTAAGAGAGTAACGAAATAAACACCTCAAGAGTTTTGGCAGATAGATAGAGGATCTTCACATTGCGTATTCCCGTTATAAAATCTATTGCATTTTCCTCATTACTTGAAAAGCCTTGTGCCTCCCATATCTGATCATCTGTCATCCGGAGATTGATTTTGGCTTCTACAAGCGCATCGAAATTCATTTTCGGATACTTGTCCGCAAGAGTATCAGTAAAATCCAAGTAAACAAGATTTGGAGTATCAAAAGACACACCCTTTGGATTCTCACGATACTCATCCCAGCAAAACGTTAGTCTCTTGAGAGTTGTGACAGAGACAGAGACAAAATCCCATATAAACCAAGATATATGATCCAGAACTAATTCCTCAAGCACGTGACAACCAGAAAGAAGCTTGGTAAGCCCAATACCACGCTTTTCAAAATCGACTGACTCAATATAAAGACTCTTAAGCTTTGGAAGATGAACATCTTCAAAATCCATGGTCGGGGAGCCATATCCAAAGTTTAGTTTCAGCCTAACCAGTGACTGACTCAAGAAGATCTTTGAAGGAACCAGAGATTTCGAAGACAACTTCACGTGTAAACTAAGATCCGATACACCACGTTGCAACACATTGAGAATCCAAGTAAAGATACGTTTTGGATCAAAGAGATAATCGCCATCTTCAAACTTTAGAGAAAACTTGTGTCAGAAAAATCGCCTTGCAAAGCGAAAACTCTGTCCACAAAATCCATAAAACTCGGAGAAACTTTCTTCTTTCCCGTATAAACCATTAGAATGGTATTGTCAACAGTTATAGGAACCTTTCCATCTTTTGTAGGATCCAAATAGACAGTCATCGAAATCAAGATTAGTGACAAGAGCAAAGAGATACCGCCATTTGCTCGAGAGAACCGATGTAGAAGCAGCTTCTTTAGTGGGAAGGAAGGACAAGATATGGCCAATAAGAGGGTCTGATAAGCCACTAATTAAATCTCTAGAACCACAAAAGTCTCTCTTTTTCGACATCATTGAGTTACAACCTGAAAACCAAAGACACAGAGCTCGATATGAACAAGAAATTCGAACAAAAGGATTTCTTCAGAAGAGCATGAGATTGATACTGAAGCTAAACATCAAAATTTAACACAAGAACAATGGCAAATCAGTTTCAATTAAGATTTTCCAGTTCAAATATGAGCCCACAAAAGCAAATTCCTGGAGAATTTTTTTTTGGCTTTTAAATAAGAGACATTACAAAGGCACAAAAGATCAGAAATAAGAAAATGGGAGCTTACTCGGAACAAAAGAAGAAGAAATCTGACAACTGAGAAGCCAGTAGCACTTCTAGCTCTCGGATTCAGATGTTTGATTGCTAGAGTGAGGAAACTAGGGTTTATGCAATCGAGTAATGTGGTGCGTTATTACAATTACGAAAATCCATTCCTTTTATCTGAGTCACAATTTCCTAACTTTGGTTACTAGGGGAAACAGCCAATTTCCATTGCTAACTAAATTATTATTTTTGGCTAATAATTTTTTAACTATGATGCTTAACAAAACAAGGCAGAAGAAACAAGAGAATCTTGATCAAAGTTTTCCATCATTTTAGCAACTACACAAAACTTGCAGCCGAGATGAAAGTTGATGTTTAATTTATGTGAAACTCATGGGAATCAAAATGTCCTAAACTGCGAAATAAACAAACTTGAATTTACCCTATGATATTGATTATGAAAAACCATTTGGTGTATAGTTTGTAACGAAACTCAAAAATAGAAATCAAAATTTTTTGGATGTTTTTTATTTGATCTGAACCTGAATTCGGTCAAACCACGTAGAGACCGAGTTTGATCTTGACATAGAAGAAGAAGAAGAATTGAAGAACTCGATGCAGTAGTCTTCAATGGCTTCTGCACGGTGAGACTCTGATCCACTTAGAGACTTTGATTTCATAAGATAAATAAAAAATAGACGAAAGATGAAGAACAAGACGACGACGTTTCGGTATTACTCTTTTTCCCAAATGAAATAAAACGCAGCGTTTTAGCGACTTTGAGTCCAAAGCGTTATCTTCTCGATACCGGCGAGCTTCTGACGCCGAAACTGAATAAAATGACACCTCACTGCTACGTGTAGACCACTTGTCTTTTGAAATTGGGGATGAGCCGAAAGTCTGAAACCACACGCCACACACAGAATTATATAGACATACACAAGCATATATAGAAAAGAGAAAGAAAATGAAATTAAGCATATCTCTCACCATTAAATCGCTCTCCATTTTTTGTATCATCCAACCTCATATACTACTACTCATCATCATTTCCAGATCCCCAAAAACAATTCAACAAAAAGTGTACTTTATAAACTCTCTCCTCTCTCTCCATTTCAATCTCATAAACTCTACCGAAAAAACATGAACAAAAATGCAATGAAAAAAATTCTAAAGTGGAAGTTTGTTCTAATAATGAGGGCTTTATAGGAGCATGGTTTGAAGCTATTCTTTTAGAAAATTGCACAAAGAGTAAGAAAGAAGTTGATGTTGAATACTTAACATTACAAACCGAAACTGGAAAACGTTTACCCGGTACGACGCATCAAAAGTTTATCCGGCCTTTTCCGCCGGAGAAATATTACAATCACATTCCTTTAGAGAAATGAGTGAGAGTCGACGCCTCTTACAAAGACGGATGGTGGACCGGTGTTGTGATCAAAAAGTTAAAAGGTGAAAAGTTTTTGGTTTACCATGACAATCCACCGGATATTCTTCACTTCTACGAAAATGAGTTAAGACCTCATATCGACTGGATCAATGGGAAGTATAAAAAACCGAAAATTATGGTATGTTTGTGATGTAGTGTTTTTCTTCCTTTTGAGATTTAGGATTTGTTTTCTAAACGAACAGAGGAATTTATCTCTATTTTTATAACTTAGTGAACGGTGTTAAGATAAAAAAAATTATTGAACTTTGGCTTTTTGTTCTTGAAATTGTTCTTCTTTAAAGGGTTTAAGGGTTTAGAGGATTTATTGTCGATTCCTCTAATTTAAGGATTTTTGGTGTAGGGTTTATACTTCCCATTGATCCAGTCGATATGAGGTCTTAACTCATTTTCGTGGAAGTGAAGAATATCCGGTGGTTTGTCATGGTAAACCAAAAACTTTTCACCTTCTAGCTTTTTGATCACAACACCGGTCCACCATTCGTCTTTGTAAGAGGCGTCGACTCTCACTCCTTTCTGTAAAGGCATGTGATTGTAATATATCTCCGGCGAAAAAGGCCGGATAAACTTTTGATGCGTCGCACCGGGTAAACGTTTTCCAGTTTCGATTTATAAAGTTAAGTATTCAACACCAACTTATTTCTTACTCTTTATGCAAATTTCTAAAAGAATAGCTTCAAACCATGCTCCTATAAAGCCCTCATCATTAGAACAAATTACCACTTTAGAATTTTTTTTCATTGAATTTTTGTTCATGTTTTTTTGGTCGAGAGTTTATGAGATTGAAATGGAGAGGAGAGAGTTTATGAAGTACACTTTTTGTTGAATTGTTCTTGGAGATCTGGAAATGAAGATGAGTAGTAGTATATGAGGTTGGATGATACAAAAAATGGAGAGCGATTTGATGGTGAGGAATATGCTTAATTTCATTTTCTTTCTCTTTTCTATATATGCTTGTGTATGTCTATATAATTTTGTGTGTGGCGTGTGGTTTCAGCTCATCCCCAATTTCAAAAGACAAGTGGTCTACACGTAGCAGTGAGGTGTCATTTGGCGTCAGAAGCTCGCCGGTATCGAGAAGATAACGTTTTGGACCCAAAGTCGCTATAACGCTGCGTTTTATTTCATTTGGGAAAAAGAGTAATACCGAAACGTCGTAGTCTTGTTCTTCATCTTTCGTCTATTTTTTATTTATCTTATGAAATCAAAGTCTCTAAGTGGATCAGAGTCTCACCGTGCAGAAGCCATTGAAGACTACTGCATCGAGTTCTTCAATTCTTCTTCTTCTATGTCAAGATCAAACTCGGTCTATGGTGGTTTAACCGAATTCAGGTTCAGATCAAATAAAAAACATCCAAGAAATTTTGATTTCTATTTTTGAGTTTCGTTACAAACTATTTTTTTTTTTTTTTTTCTCAACAAACTCCATATATTAAATCACATTTGGTTGGTAAAAACATCTTGAAATCGGGTATTTTCTATTGACTCATCGAGATCTACATGGAAAAAGATATGGTTACGTGCTCGTGCCGCTTTTGCAAGGGCATCAGCACGGTCATTACAAGAACGAGGAATATAAGCTAACTGAAAAGAAATAAAATGTTCTCTAAGTTCTACGAAATGTTCTAGCTTAGACTGGAAAGCTGGCCAATCTATCAGATCGTCGGTCATCTTCAATAGGTTTGAGCAATCCGTCTCAAATCGGGCCCTAAGTTTACGTTTCTGAATAAGACAATTCATCGTCCAGAGGAGTCCCTTGAACTCTGCATGTAAAGCTGAGAGATTTCTTCGGCATCCCTGCTTGCCGATGTGTGTTTGACCTGATGTGTCAGTGAGACATCATCCGAGACCGCTAGTGGGCCCATGATTTGCCCAAGATGCGTCCACTTGGCAGATCGGGACATGTGGATGCTCGGATCGGATGATATCTTCATTCGCGGTAGTATTTCCTTCCTCCCCTTCGTCTTTTTCTCTAGCCAAGTTTGCGCATTGCCAACTTTTTTCTCAAGTTGGGCTACTTGGAGCGTAATCGCGGCTGATATATTTTTTTCTATTGAAGAGCTTGTCGTTTCTAACCTTCCAAATGAACCAAATGATTCACGGGAATGTATCCCTTTGTGGTTTGGGGAGACCCCTTTCCTTTGCCCTCCAAAATAGGAAATCCATATTTTGGTATAGGGATATACTCGGGAAATAACCAGGAAGGGAGGGATAGTCCGATAAAGCCCACATTTACATGGTCGGGGGGTACTCAAAAATCATATAATTAACTGTTTCCTCTGGTGCACCACATCTGAGACAACTCTTATCGTTTCTAAGGTGTCGGTAAGTCAAGTGGCTATACACCCCGTTAAGGCTTGTCACATAAAGTGTCGAAGCTTTCCGGGGGTCTTGATTTTCCACACTTGGCTAAGCAGACCCGTGATGCTCGGCTCAGATATATGTTGGGGTTGTAGTCTTTTTTGGTTTGTGTTGTGTAGTAACTCTTATCCAGATTTAACTGTATACATTCCTGATTTTGTATAACTCCACGCATAACCGTCTAGTTTGGAAGATCTACTAGGTTTCAACCCCAGAATTAGGGCGACATCCTCGGGGTGAAATAATTCCTGGATTCGTTACAAACTATTCACCAAATGGTTTTTCATAATCAATATCATAGGGTAAAATTCAAGTTTGTTTATTTCGCAGTTTAGGACATTTTGATTCCCATGAGTTTCACAAAAAAAGACCTGAAGAACTCTTTCTAAGGAAGAGAAGACCATTTCATCGATACCGAAGACGGAACAATCGATGACAAGCTAAGATGATCAGAGATTAGTTGGACATTGCATTTTGATGAAGCTACTTTAGGAAGTCTCTGAAGTTGGGTCGACACTTCAATCACATCTTCCTCAAACGATGTATCATAGTATAATATCAATTGCTCAAGATTCGGCATTGTCTCTAGAAAGTGCTTGACTTGTTCAATCTGCTCCTCTATCTCGTCACCAAACTTCATTATCTTCAACACCTTCACCGGACTTGATGATAAGCAAGAAGGAATCTCTTCTCCCTCGTCCTCGTCCTCCTCGTCCTTGTCATCGTCCTCCATCTCATCCTCATAAAGTTTGCACAAGCACACATCTCCACATTTATCAGTGACTTTGTGGACGAGTCCCTAAAATTATAGACGATACATCAAACATCTCAAACTTTCAAAAATGAGTCAACAGATGCTTTTAAAGGGATTGTTTCATACTTGCAAGACGAGAGTTTCCAGATTTAGAGACATCTTGAGCAGAAGAGGCAATGATTCCCATCCTACTTTCGGGTTACTCTCGATAGTTAAATGATTCAAGTTGTGGAATAGCGGTACACAACAGTGATTGAGTACCTAAAACAAAAACCATATCAAATAGATCATCATCAGTCATCTGTACTCATCAACTCAAATCCTTAAGCAGACTACAAACGGTTAAGTAGCGGTAAATTATAACGATTAAGAGAAAGATGGGAGTACTGAAATCCAAACCTCAAGAGTATCGGCAGATAGATAGAGGATCTTCACATTGTATAACCACAGTATAAATCCTGTTGCATCAGCAACCACATCGTCTTCCTCGTCACTTTCAGAGAGCAGATCCAATTTCTGATCATCAGACAACCGAAGATCGATTTTTGCTTCAACAAGCGATGGGAAATTCACTTTAGGGTACTCATCCGCAACCGTATCAACAACTTCCAAGTAAACAAGATTCGGAGTATCAAAAGAAACGCTTTTCGGATTCTCATCACGCCCTCCCCAGCCAAACGCTAGTCTCTTGAGAGTTGTGACAGAGACAGAACAAAAATCCCATGTACAAGTAGATATATCATCAAGAACCAAATCCTCAAGCACGTGACAACCAGAAAGAAGCTTGGTAAGCCCAACACCACTCTTTTCAAGATGTGCTGAATGAAGACAAAGACTCTTAAGCTTTGGAAGATCAGCGTCTTCAACATCAATAGTGGGGCCAAACCCGTTGTTTAGTTTCAGCCTAACCAGTGTCTTGCTCGTGAAGATCTCAGAAGGAAACCGACATTCTGTAATCAAATCCATGTGTAGATCAAGATCCCATACACCGCGTTGCAACACATTGAGAATCCAACTAAAGATACGGATTGGATCAACTGGATTTTCGCCGTCTTCGATCTTTAGAGAAAACTTGTGTACAGGAGAATTGCCTTGCAGAGCCAATACTCTATCCACAAAATCCATAAAACTCGTGGAAACGTTGGTATTTTCCTCCTCTCTAGGATTAAGGTAAACAGAGTCATCGAAATCAAGATTAGAGATTGAAACAAAGAGATACCGCCATTTTGTCGAGAGAACCGATGTGGAAGCAGCTTCTTTAGTGGGAAGGAAGGACAAGATATGGCCAATAAGAGGGTCTGGTAAAGCACTGATTAAATCTCCAGAATCACCAAAGTCTCTCTTTTTCGACACCATTGAGTTACACAACCTGAAAACAAGACACAGAGCTCGATAAGAACAAGACATTCAAACAAAAAGGATTTCTTCAGATTTCAACTTTCTTGGTTTCCAAATTCCAAGGTTTTGTCTTTACACATTAATCCAGAAGGTTCCTTTAAGATTTCCAACCGTAAAACTAAGAATCAAACATGTACCCACAGAATGAAATTTGCTAGCTTGACAAAAAATCAGAAGCTAAACATCAAAATTAAGACAACAACAATGGCAAATCAGTTTCAAGGGATTGTCGTTTAAGAAATGGAGAGGTTTCAATTAATATTTCCCAGGAGCTAGGGATCAAATAGGAACCCACAAAAGCAAATTGCTGGAGAATTTTTTCTGAAAAAAAAATCAGAATAAGAAAATGGGAACTTACATGTGAATAAAATCAGAAACCTGAGAACTGAGAACCGACCAAAACACACTTCCAGCTCTCGGATTCAGAGGTTTGAAAGCTAGAGTGAAGTGAAAAATGGAAATTAGGGTTTATGGCTTTATGCAATCATCGTCGAGAGTGAGTAAAGTACTATTAGTAATGTTGCTTTATTACAGAAATGAAAATTCATTTCCTAACTTTTGTTACTAAACTATTCTTTTCCGCTAAATAAACTTTTAGTGGGCTATGATTTGTTACAAACTCTGGGCTTTTTAATTTGAATGGGCTATGTACAATCCAATCATTTTTTTTTTCTTGCAGTAAAAGATACTAATGATTTTTTCTTTCAATGTAATTTTAATGTGACAATAATTTAGTTCTCTTGTTAACACAGCATAAGAACTGAAACAACCAAAATATGAAGTTGTAGTTGTCTCTGCCAAAAGAAGAAAGCTAAAAAACACATGATTTGTCAACTATGATGTTGAACAAAAGAAACCAGAAACAAGAGAATCTTCACAAGGTTTGATCATGTTGAAATTCCACAATGAGTATAACAAAAACAAGAAATGAAATTGTGGATTTTAGCCTCTATGTATTGTATTGAACGAGAAAAAAAAAAAACAAAAAAATCCTTAAAAAACCTTTTCTAAACATTGAGAACAATTTATGAATAGTGCTCAATAAGTAACTGATTATCCACCAAGAGCCGTGACCTAATCATAGTTCTTGTGAAAGTAACTTCTATGACAAGTTAGGTCTCATGTATTTACATGTCTTTTCTTCACTTAACCAAGAATAGATAAAACAACAAAAGAATTGGAACCAACATCATATGAAGTTACCATTACCATTGTCAGCCAAAAGGACAGCATATAACAGTTCCTTACTCACCAAAAGAAGGAAGAACCAAAATAATGTTGATTAGAGTTTAGATCTCTTAGCAACTTTACGAAACTTGTAGACACATCCATACTTGGCTTTAAAATACATTACCCAAACACAACACAGAAGCCACCACTGAGAATCCAGTGACGTTCTTCTAAAGAAGGGGAGGAACCCCATCTAGATGACAAGTAGATTATCAGAGATTAGTTGGATCTCGCACTCTCCTGAATCCACTCTCGGAAGCCTTTGAAGTTCGGTTGATACTTGAATCACATTTTCCTCCAATGATGTATCGTAGTATAATACCAGTTGCTCAAGATTCGGCATCTTCTCTAGAAAGTGTTTCACTTGCTCTATCTCATAATCAAAGATTTTACCAAACTTCATTATCTTCAACACCTTCACCGGACTTGATGATAAACAAGTAGGAGTCTCTTCTTCCTCAATCTCATCTTCATAAGGTTTGCAAACACACACATCTCCACATCTATCTGAGACATTGTGGACGAGTCCCTAAAACATAGCCGAAACATCAACCTTTGAAAAATGAGTCAACAAATGCTTTTAAAGGGAGGGATATTGTTTCATACTTGCAAGACTAGAGTTTCCAGATCTGGAGAGTTCTTGAGCAGACCCGGCAATGAGTCCCATCCCACTTTCGGGTTACTCTCGATTGTTAAATGAGTCAAGTTGTTGAATACCGGTATTTCTTCACAACAATAATTGAGTACCTGCAACAATACCATATCAACTAGATCATCATCAATCATTTGCAATCGTCAACTCAATTCCAATCCTAACAAAATTAAAAAATTACAAACCTCAAGTAGCTAGCATAAATTAAAAACGATTAAGAGAAAGATGAGAGTCATGAAATCCAAACCTCAAGAGTGTTGGCAGATAAATAAAGTATCTTCACATTGCATATTCCCATTACAAAATCTGTTGCATTACCAACCAAATCATTTTCCCCATGACCTTCAGCGTAATAAATCTCTAAATCTGATAAACTAGCCTCTTCTTTAAATCTTGCCTCTCCTGTCTGATCATCTGACATCCGAAGATCGACTTTGGCTTCAACAAGCGAATCGAAATTCACTTTTGGATACTTGTCTGCAATAGTATCAGTAAATTCCAAGTAAACAAGATTTGGAGTATCAATGGACACACTCTTCGGAGTCTCATCACGCTCTTCCGCCCAGCGAAATGTTAGTCTCTTTTGAGTTGTGACAGAGACAGAAGCAAAATACCATATAAACCAAGATATATCAGCCGCCATCTGCGCGAGAGAAGCGATGTGGAAGCAGCTTCTTTAGTGGGAAGGAAGGACAAGATATGGCCAATAAGAGGCTCTGGTAAGTCACTGATTAAATCTCTACAACCACCAAAGTCTCTCTTTTTGGACACCATTGAGTCACAAACCTGAAAACCAAAGAGACAAGATTTTTCATATGAAGAAGAAATTTAAACCAAAAGGATTCCTTCAGATTTTCACTTTCTCAGTCTTGTATCGATTTGCAAATTCCAAGGTCTTGTCTTTTTACACACTCCATAAGATTTCCAATCGAAAAGCTTAAGAATCAAAAGATGTACCCACAAAATGAAATTGCTAGCTTGAGATAGATACAGAAACTTACTTGTACAAAGATGTGAGCTTGTCTGAGTAATTCGATCAGAGGTTTTGCAGAAGCTAAACATCAAAATTTTACACAACAAAAATGGCAAAATTAGTTTCACAATCGATATGTTTGAATTAAGATTCTACAGTAGAAAAAGAAACAAAAAATATCCAGGAACTTCCAATTCGTATGTTTGAATGCTAGAGGTGAATGGAAAAGGAAATTAGGGTTTAAGCAATCGTCGTCAAGGGTGAGCCAAATGATGGAGCGTTATAACAAAAATGAAAAACCATTTCCAATGTTTTTTTAATTCTCTGATGGTCTGACTTTTATTTTTTTTCCTTGGTTTGGTTACTAAATTACTAAATCCTATATTTTTGATAAAATATTTTGTTTTAGTGTCATGTTTACATTTCTTTCCCCAAAAATAGTAACAAAGATAATATGAAGTTGTCTCCGCCAAAAGGACAAAGCCTAAGAAGACAAAACAAGAGAATGATGATCAGAAGAGTTTTAGATCAATTAAGCAACTACACAAAACATTTCATCGATAGGGAAGCGGGCACAGTGAATGACAAGCTGATGTGATCAGAGATTAGTTGGACATTGCACTTTGATGAAGCTACTATAGGAACTCTCTGAAGATGAGTCGACAATTCAATCACATCGTCCTCAAATGATGCATCATAGTATAATATTAGTTGCTCAAGTTTCGGCATCGTCTTTAGAAAGTGCTCCACTTGCTCTATCTGCTTCTCAAACTCACCATCAACGGTTTCACCAAACTTCATTATCTTCAACACCTTCACCGGACTTCTTGATAAGCAAGTAGGCATCTCCTCCTCTTCCTCCTCCCAAGCCTCACAAGGTATGCACAAGCACACATCCCTACATCTAACTGTGACTTGTCCCTAAAACAAAAGGCGAAACTTTGAAAAAACGAATCAACAAATGCTTTTAAAACGGAACTTGCAAAACGAGAGTTTCCAGATTTGGAGAATTCTTGAGCAGACCCGGTAATGATTCCCATCCTACTTTCGGGTTACTCTCGATAGTTAAATGAGCCAGGTTGTTGAATAGCGGTATTGCTTCACAGCACTTAGTAAGTACCTGAAACAAAACCATACCAAAGTAGATCATCATTTAACTCAAATCCTGTTAAAAAAGATTACAGGTTGTTCATCTTCTTTTGAATTTCTAAGTAGCATAAATTAAATCGATTAAGAGAAAGATGGAAGTACTGAAACTGAAATCCAAACCTCAAGAGTGTCGGCCGATAGATAAAGGATCCTCACATTGCATATTCCCGTTATAAAATTTGTTCCATTAGCGACCATATCGTTTTCCTCGTCATCTTCAGAGTTCAAATCTGAAAAACTAGCCTCTTCTTTTGATCGTGCATCCCATTTCTGATCATCTGACATCCGGAGATCGATTTTGGCTTCAACAAGCGATCCGAAATTCACTTTAGGATAATTTGTGGCAACCGTATCAAAAACGTCCAAGTAAACAAGATTCGGAGTATCAAAAGACACGCTTTTCGGATTCTCATCACGCCCTCCCCAGCCAAACGCTAGTCTCTTGAGAGTTATGACAGAGACGGAACAAAAATCCCATATACAAGTAGATATATCATCAAGAACCAAATCCTCAAGCACGTGACAACCAGAAAGAAGCTTGGTAAGCCCAATACCACTCTTTTCAAGATGTGCTGAATGAAGACAAAGACTCTTAAGCTTCGGAAGATCAGCGTCTTCAACATCAATTGTGGGGCCAAACCCGTTGTTTAGTTTCAGCCTAACCAGTGTCTCACTCGTGAAGATCTCAGAAGGAAACCGACATTCTGTAGTCAAATCCATGTGTAGATCAAGATCCAATACACCGCGTTGCAACACATTGAGAATCCAACTAAAGATACGGATTGGATCAACTGGATTTTCGCCGTCTTCGATCTTTAGAGAAAACTTGTGTACAGGAGAATTGCCTTGCAGAGCCAATACTCTATCCACAAAATCCATAAAACTTGTAGAAACGTTGGTGTTTTCCTCCTCTCTAGGATTAAGGTAAACAGAGTCATCGAAATCAAGATTCGAGACCGAAACAAAGAGATACCGCCATTTTGTCGAGAGAACCGATGTGGAAGCAGCTTCTTTAGTGGGAAGGAAAGACAAGATGTGGCCAATAAGAGGGTCTGGTAAACCACTGATTAAATCTCTAGAATCACCAAAGTCTCTCTTTTTCGACATCATTGAGTTACACAACCTGAAAACCAAACACAAGAGTTTCATATGAACAAGAAATTCGAACACAGTAATAGCTAAGAATCAAACATGTATAGAAAAAACAAAATTGCTAACACAAGATCGATATAGAAACTGAAAAGTGAAAACCAAAGACACGAGTTTTATCATATGAACAAGAAATTCGAACACAATCTCATATCGATCTCCAAGGTCTTGTCATTTTACCTTATCTACAAGATTTTCCAGTCGAAAAGCTAAGAATCGAAGATTACCCACAAAATAAAATTTGCTGGCTTGAGAAAACTATCAAAAGAGCACGAGATTGATACTGAAACTTACTTGTTCATAATACTAAAATCAACCGACTATTGAGAACTTTGTAGAATCGGATTTGAAGGTTTTAATTAGGGTTTTTGCGATTGTATTTGTAGACGAGAGTGAAGAAGAAAAGGTGAACTGTGTGTCTTGTACTCTTGTCAAGTCTACAGATTTGGGAAGATTTATTTTTCTAATTAATGTCAAAATTTTTACCAAATTAATTTATTTTATTTTTTCGTCAAAAAGCCAAAATGAAATTACAATTTCAGCCAACGGTTCTAGTTGGTCAGTCAATTACTTTCTTTCAAGGGATTGTATTTTACGGTTACAGATTTCTTAACTCTTTTCTGAACATTTGCTGACTTTGGTTACTAATTTAAAATTTGGCTAATGATTAATTTTTGATGAGCTATATATAATTTGTCGTTGTCATTTGCTGACGCATTTTTATTATTATATAGGTCAAACTCATGAAGGACTTTCCAAACGAAGATAATCATACATAACACCTGTAAACGCATCATTGCTCCGATATTGAGTAAGAAAAATGGTATTATTACCAACCATAAGAGAGTTTCCATGAATGTTGATACTGTACAATCTGTACAACCCACGAATTCCATGCCTCGCTATCGCGTTATCCTGACCTATGAACCCAGTCGTGAAAATAGGTTCAGAGTCAGCTTTGTTGATCCGAACGAATAAATTCGCAGTCATAGCTCCAGCCAAAGCCATTCGAAGTGTGTAGTTTCCATTTTGAGTGACTGATTTTAAATTAAACACAATATGCCATGTCGTTGCTTGATATGTCCCATTTCCAGCATTTCTATTTATTATAAAAATAAATATTGTATGAGCAAATTTCAGTAAAATATACAACAATTTGTAAGTATTAAAGTATACTATTACCTAGTCACATGTTCATAGAACCAGTCTTTTTTATAATCACTCACACCAACTATATAAACAAGATCGTCATGAGGATATAAGATACTGTAACGATCCCATAGACCATATTGTCTAAATCTGCATTAGTACACAAATAAACAACAATTTAATATATCAAAAAAAAATATATACTGTAAATAATATCCAATCCGATTCTTAAATTACATTACCTGTCTTGAGGAAGATCTGAATCATTACGGTAGATTTTGGTCAAAAGTGTTGGGTCCGGATCTGGGATATAGAATTCTGCCGCGGTCCGGTCTGGTTCTCCAATTTCCCACAATGTTAAACCGCCTCTCGGCGGCTCGTACACTATGGCTCCTACGTTTATCTCCCTGCCTACACCAAACCTCAAATGAAACAACTGAATTATATTTGTTGTGTGCCATAAGATAACAACGACAAAAAAAAACTGTATGGGCCTAGTGGTCATTAATGCTTCTTTAGTTGGATGCAAATGGATCATTAAACACAAATTTCATTTTGTATGTAGACTAGTAACTAAATAATGTGATATAAATGAAAAGATATTTACCTGGTGTGATGGTAATGTCACGCTCATATTTATAGTCACCGATAAATCCAGAAACCCATGCGTAGAGACTATACCTCCCTGGTCTCACATTCGCTATCGTGAACATTCCCATTTTGTCTGCTCGTGTCCAAAATTGATAACCCTTTGTTCAAATTTTGTTTTGGAAAGATTTATTAAAAGCCATTAATTAGTTTGATGCATTTGCGAGAAACTAATTCATATAATCGTGTTCAGGTTTCAAAAATATTTGAACAAAATTTTTTTGTCTGCCAATAGTAGTATTACAGAATTAAGATATAGTACCTTGTTTTCGGTTTGCCATGAACCAGCTTCACCGGGTAATGCTAAACCCACAAAAGCAAATTTCCCAAATAACTTCGACTTGTTTATGTATCTAGTACAAAATTCATAATTTCACACATTTAGAAAACAATATTTCAAAGGTTTCTTCTTTGTTATAAACTATGTGAATTTGAATTTGGATAATAGCAAAACTATTAGGCTACACAATAATTGAAGATATGTTGAGACAATATTTATAAAGAATTGATTTACCTATCCATTACAAAGAATTGACCCTTCACTGTTCCTCTTTGATGATGAAGAGGGTAATCTACGGACTTCACGAAATCATATGGCCAGCTTTGGACCTCGCTAACCATCTACCCACATTGTTTTTAACATTTTTTAATATGAAATTACAATACCCATAAATATTTAAATAAAATGAAATCGCAAGTCATTGAAACGATAACGGAACCTGTCGTTTGGCATCAGTCCAGAGACGATTACGAGCAGAGGCAGAATTGAGATAAACAAAGACAGGACCAAACACCTTCTTCCACGGCTCTTTGCTTGTATAAGTTGTGTTCATATCTTTTCCCACGTAATGTAAACTTGTAAACATCTAAAAACTCGATATTCATCAAATCAAATGAGATACTAAACTGAAACATTGCATCAGCACAATGTTCACTATGCCCCAGTGATCCGAAACAAATATTGAGAGTGAAAATGGACTCACGGAAAGGGTGGTGGGTCCCACATGAGAAGTGAGATCTTGTTTGTGGGGCCCACAAACACGAAACTCATCGCTTGGAGTGATCATCCAGAAACCGAGACGTTGGTCCGCCGAAATCCAACCGTGTACTTTGTTGTCCTTGTCTTCCATTGAGTACATGTACTTATCGTCCACCTATATGTCACACCCAATTACTAGTCTATTATATATATGTTACTATTTAAATTTCACTGTTTCATGATGAAAAGTTTTTAAATTTGTTTAGAATTTGTTTTTTTCCTAGTACGTAGTAGTGTTTTCATATGTTTATTCGGTGTAAAATACTCAAGATTTGTATATAAATAAAAATATATTTTATTTTTCTTAGATTAGCAATGAAACAATTTAAAAAAAACTTGTGCATTAATTTACCTGCCCTTTATATATATGATTTTGTGGGTTTATCAAACGAACTGCTTCTTTATAAGCCAGTGGACTTGCACGACCGTTGCCAATATATCGATCCGCTTCAGAAGGCATAATTTTCTGTCGATCATCCGATATAGCCATGTAATCGAATCTGAAACGTGTTACATAAGAAATTATTTTAATTCTAAAGCATCACATTTTTACCATTGAAACATTAATTAAAAATCTACTAAAATACAATGGTTACTTTGTTGTGTTTAGCTTGAAGACGATTCTGATTTGGTCCATATCGACGTTTGGCCAACCTTTTAACCTCTCTAATACAGCGTATATGTATACTCCAGACACACCACTTCGAATAATATATCTTTAAAGAGATATTTTCAATTATAATGAATATATATTTAACTTGTCAATAGAAAAACACAATTTATTACTACATATATAAGAATTTAACGCACCGTTTGTCTACGTTTAGTGGAGCTAGTGAGCCGCGTTGAGAGATATGCCATGTTCTCGAAAATGAAATTTCGACATGCTCACTTGTTTGATTTATAATATCGAATTTTTCTCCTACTAAACTGATCAAGCATATAATATCAATATGAAATAAAATTTCTGTAATAGGGGATATGATTTTGAAAATATATAGGGAGAGAGAGAGAGAGAGAGAGAGAGAGAGAGAGAGAGAGAGAGAGAGAGAGAGAGAGAGAGAGAGAGAGAGAGAGAGAGAGAGAGAGAGCTCACAGATCGGAAAGTGGTGTTTGTCCTGGTTCATACCATACTACGTCCCAATACCTATGATGATGTATCATACGAAACATTTTTATACTTTTTCCAAAAGCTATATATATATATATATATATATATATGTATTGTACCCGCAATTATTAATTTTGTTGTTCAAGACATTGTCAAAGCCATTGTACTTGATTCCGGTTATTAAGCCTTGTGGACTCGAGAAGGTAACTTGGATGATACCGTTATCAACGACCACCTTAAACAACAAAAAGAAAGCATCAAATCTCATAAATAACCTTTTTTTTGTTACTGACACACTCAACATATTAAGAGAATAAAACTTATAGTAGCATAGTAAACCAAAGATTTAGAAGATAATGTAAACATTTTTTATCGTACTTGGTTAGGACCAACTTTCTTAAGGGTAACCCTGGGAGATGCGAGTTTTTGTCTGGATTTTGCGATGTTCAACTTGTTTCTGTATTAAACCAAAAAATCAAAATGTTCACTTGTATGTGCATGGATCTAAGTGTAGATTCAACATAAGATACGAAAGGAGGAAGAAATGTAGTTTTTGTCACATTTGAAATAAAAAGAAGATTGAAAGGAAAATATTACGAGACACAAACAAAACAGAACTATCGAGACTATTCACCAGTATTATGACAAGAGTTTCAATACAATTTTAAACAAGTCTATTAAGTGAAAAGATATAAAAGTTAAGAGGCCATACCTTGACGTTAGGGAAGGAACACCTTGACGAAGGAAACTCATCAGAAGGAAAACGTAAGTTAATTAGCTATATATATAGAGTAATCAACTAATATAATAGTACCTAGAATTAGTTTTAAATGTAAATAAAATGGAATTACTTGTTACGGCAGTGAGAACAGCGAAGAGAATGATAAGAGTGAATGTTGAAGCCATTAGATTCTTTGCCATCTCTGTCTCGATCTCTCTCTCTCTTTAATGTCTCTAGCTCTTGTTCTTGATCCCACCTTAAAGTGTTGTAATAGTATATATAGTAGTCCATGATATCACTCTAAACGGAAGACTAACGTCCGTTAACACAGCTAAAGCATCTTTTAAAACACACAATTATTTCAATTATTTCTTTCATACTTCAATGATTACAACTACGTTGGAAGTTTGTTTGGCTAAGTCGAGTAGTATATATAAATGTTTAGTTTTGATTATGAAAAGTATTTATAATAAGAAAATGTTTCGATAAGATATTCTCTAATCATTCAAAAGTTTGATAGGTCAATGACGCATGTTACTGCATATCACTAAACGTCGATTTCGGTATTAAAGAATTAAATCAAATATGTACAAGAATAGTTAACTATTAACGTTTTGGCACATTTGTATTAGTAAGATAACAAGCTGTCTAGCTAGACATTGACTTAACCAGGTGCAGTGCCGTGCTCAACTTTATGGGGTCCTAGGTGAAACAAAAAATGAAATCTTTTTAAAATTTATTTTGAAAACTAACAAAAATATTCAAAACAAAACCGTAAAGAATAATTTAAAAATTATAAGATGTAA
Organism: Draba incana; assembly: GCA_963576765.1. NCBI lineage: Eukaryota > Viridiplantae > Streptophyta > Magnoliopsida > Brassicales > Brassicaceae > Draba > Draba incana. Next base: position 29,854,175 of record OY755217.1, on the reverse strand, counting down.
TCTTTTTTCTTTTTTCAATAAAATTTTTCACCATAAGTCCATATTTTAAGTTCTTGGCTAATTTTTTTTAGATATAATAACCAGACCATTTAGTCTGGACATATACGATTTTGTTGACATATTTATAACTCCAAATAAATTAAAATAAAAAAATGTATCAAATCATTACTAGTAAAACATTCATCCACATCTATTATGATATTATTGTTTATCATTGTAGTTTAGTGTTCGCTAATGTTTAAAATAAAAAAAAAGTATAATGAAAATTAAATATCAATTGAAGATAGAGATAATATATGGAGAAAGAAGGAATGGTGCCGGTAAAAAAGAAGAATAAGTTTTTAACTAATTGAATCTTTAATTTGATCTTTGTAAATTGTTTGATTTACTTATGATTGATTTTTTTAGGTTTAGTATCTACTATCTAGATTTCCTTTTTTTTAATTGAAATTTTGATTAAGTGTAAAGTTTAAAAAAGAAAAAGACACATTCCCACAAAATGGGACTTGAACCTTGGTTGATACATATAACCAACTCACATTTCACCACTAGACTACAACATATATTCTATAACTGGGGGCCCCTAAATATGTATATAATTCAGGGGTCTTAGGCAAAAGCCTAATTAAATATGTATATAGCACGGTTCTGACCAGGTGCATTCAGGGGCGGAGGTAGGTAAGGAGAAGGGGGGTCAGCTGACTCCAATAACTTTTATTAAATTCTATTTGTGCACTTATACAATAGTTGCCTTTGGAAGATTTGGCATCAACTTTGTATATTCGACCCTCATGACATGAGTTCAATCCCTATCACTTGCACCTTTTAAGGGTTTTTTTTTATTTTTTTATTACAAGTTTGTTTACTTTTGACATGTGTTAGATAAATTTTGACCCCAATCTCGGCTCCGCCACTAGGTGCATTTACTGTTTTGTCACTATAAGATTAACTTATTTAGATGTAATTCTCCATAAGCAGTTCATTATTCATCATCAAGAATTGTGATCGAATCATAGTTCTTGCATAATAAACAACTGGTGATTTCTTTTTGAAGTAACTTCTATGGCAATTTTTCCTAAATGACAAATCATAAAGACACATATCTTTGATGATGCTAAACAAAATATGAATTTGGGTTGACCTTGCACTTTGATGAAGCTACTCTCTTAAGCATATGAATTTGGGTTGACACTTCCACATTTTCGTCAAAAGATGAATCATAGTATAACACCACTTGTTCATGATGTGTCATTGTCTCCAAAAAGTATTTCACTTGCTCTGTTTGCTTCTCCATTTTGTAATCATTCATTAATATCTTTAGCACTTTCAGAAGACTTGATGACAAGCAACTCGAAATGTCATCCTCTTCCTTGCAAGGTTTGCGAAAAAACACATCTCCACATTTATCAGTAGCTCTGTGGAGGGGTCCCTGATGCATAAGAGGAAAGGTTTCAAAGTTAAGTTGCATAAACATATGTGTAGGACTTTAAGCCCATGTCCCATGTCCAACTCTCCTATTAGTATGATATTGTCCGCTTTGGGCCGAACTGGCAAAGCCCGCACGAATTTATCTTTGGGCTCCATCCCAAAAAGCCTCATACTAATTTAGTTGGACATTACTTATATATTAGACCATTCTTGTCTAAACTTCAGATGTGGGACTTAGTTTTCTATCCCAACAAACCTCCCCTCAAACCAAGGACCACACAAACCAGTGTCCTCCCACCTCCAGCGAACTTGGCACCCATCTTGTACCGCCGTAATCTCCAACGGAACCCGCCGCCTAACCTCCGCATAGTCAGGAAGACTTTCGACACAAGGCCTCATACTAATTTAGTTGGACATTACTTATATATTAGACCATTCTTGTCTAAACTTCAGATGTGAGACTTAGTTTGTTATCCCAACAATATGTGTGCTAAATCAATCATAGTTACGTACCAAGAAAAAACAAAATTTGACCACCGGATATCGTGCACTAGTGGTTAAGTGCTGGGTTGGTCTTGTTGTGCTCCTAATTCAAGCCCCGGTAAGAGGGATGTTTTACGCATGGCCGGGCCTGAGCACAGGCTAGTGAGGCATGGACCCCCAAATTTTTATGTTTTTCTATTATTAAGAAAAAGCCCCCAATTTTTTTTTGGGTTTATTTGCTCAATAACAATGAAAAAAATATAATTAAAACTCTAACCAAAAAACCTAAATCTAATGGCCATAAATTTGCCACACATACCACTTTTGGTTAGTTTTTTAATTTTAATTTTTTTGATTGTTATTAAGCAAATTAACCCTTTTTTTTAGCCCCTAAAATTTTTAAATACTCCTAAAACATCCCAAATTTTTTTTTTTTTTTTGCTTTAGGCCCCCAAAATTTCAGGGCCGACCCTGGTTTTACGCCATGTTATAAGATATCAACAAAGACAGGTCCCGAACCGTGGGGATTAAGGCACACGCTCGAACGCCTCCCTAGTTTTCATTTTCGCCATGATATACACCCCTCCCGGTTGAATTTGGCTCTAGCCTCTAATACGTAATAACTAATAACATCATTAATTGTATTTTTTTTATGGAAAAACTAGTAAAATTTTGTTATTTTTTTGGTCGACAATTCTATTATTTTCAAAATAATGTGTTTATAAAAGTAAATACACTGTAGCTCAAATTGATGAAAATGAATAAAAATTGAAGAAATTGAATTTAATCTCAACAGAATAAATTTTAATTAAAATTATAATTCTAACCTATATCAAACCAAATAAGACATATTTTGGAAAGAAAAACATCTTGTGAGTTTATTTTTAATTAACTTCTATGACAAGTTGGGTCTCATGTGTTCACATTTCTTTTCTTCACTCAACCAAGATAGATAAAACACAACAATTTAAAAACAAAAGCGAAAAGGACATACATTATATTAGACTATAGTGTACCAAACCCGTTTCCGGTTTACATTATACAGAGTTTAGACTATGTGTTTCAGTCTGCGGTCTGTTGCAATTGAACCGGATACTAAGCTCGTGTATAAGAGCTGTGTAAAACAGTAAAACTCATTTTCCGTTGATCATCGACGTTAACTCATCTTCATAAAATAAACCCAACTACATTTGATTTTTGTTTGGCTTAAAGGCTTAAAGCGAGTAAAGGGTGTATAGTCCAGTAGTATATATAGAGGTTTCATTTTGTTTATAAAAAAAAAAAATACTTTGTTACTGTAGATTAAAAATGTCGATTTCGGTATTAATTAAAAGGTTCGATCCTGTTGAAATTCCACAAGGATAATTATAACAAAAACGAGATATGAAATTGTGGATTTTTAACTCTGTTTTGTATTATCTAGAAACAAAATTCTTCAGAACCTTTTTGCTTCTTCTTAATATTGAAAACATTTTCTGAATAATGCTCAATAAGTGCCTCGTTATCCATCACGAGCCGTGACCTAATCATAGTTCTTGGGGAAGTTACTTCTATGGCAAGTTAGGTTACTTGTTTACATTTGTTATCTTCACTCAGCACCCAATAGATAAGACAACAAAAGAATTGAAAAGAATATAACATGAAGTTACCATTACCATTACAAAGCATTTAACAAGAATTTAGTTACTAACCAAAATAATGTTGATTAGAGTTTCAACTGAAAAATTTACGAAACTTGTAGACATATCCATACTTGGCTTTGAATCAATCATAAAAAATCATTAGTCATACAAACGACGGAAGTGGGAACTGTAAACCCAGACAGATTCATCTAAAGAAGAGGAGGACCCCCATTTAGATGACAAGTATAAATTATCAGAGATTAGTTGGATCTCACACTTTGGTGAAGCCATTCTAGGAAGCCTTTGAAGTTGGGCTGATACTTCATTCACATTTTTCTCAAATGATGGATCGTAGTATAACATCAATTGTTCAAGATTCGGCATTGTCTCTAGGAAGTGCTTAACCTGCTTTATCTGCTCCTCTATGTCATGATCACCAAATATTTCTCCAAGCTTCAATACCTTTAGAACCTTCACCGGACTTGATGATAGGCAAGTAATAATCTCTTTTTCCTCCTTATCCTCACATAAGCACACATCTCCACATCTATATGTGGCTTTGTGGACAAGTCCCTAAAACATAGGCGAAACATTTCAAACTTTGAAAAAAATGAATCAACAAATGCTTTTAAAGGGTTTGTTTCATACTTGCAAGACGAGAGTTTCAAGATTTGGAGAACTTTTTAGCAGAGTCGGCAATGATTCCCATCCTACTTCCGGGTTACTCTCGATACTTAATTGAGTCAAGTTGATGAATGGCGGTGTATTGCTTCACAACAATAAGTAAGTACCTAAAACAAAACCATATCAACTACATCGTCATTTACAACCATTAACTCAAATCCTTAAAAGTAATGTTAAAAAGATTACAGCTGGTTGTTCAAGTTCGGGTAATTGCTTGTTTGTTTCAAAACTCTATACAAAACGCACTAGATGTAAAAACAATTTTTTTTATTTGGATACAAAATTTACATTCTTTCAAAAAACAAAATATGGATACAAACCTCAAGAGTGTCGGAAGATAGATAAAGGATCTTCACATTGCATATTCCCAATATAAAATCAGTTGCATTACCGACCATGTTGTTGTTCTCATAACCTTGAGAAAACTTAGCCTCTTCTATTAATCGTGCCCCTTTTATCTGATCATATGTCATCCGAAGATCGATTTTGGCTTCAACAAGGGAATCGAAATTCACTTTCATATACTTGTTCGCAATACTATCAGTAAATTCCAAGTAGACAAGATTCGGAGTATCAAAGGACACATTCTTTAGATTCCAAACACGCTTTCCGTAGAAAAACGTTAGTCTTTTGAGACTTGTGACAGAGACAGAAGCAAACTCCCATGTAAACCAAGACAACCCATCCATAACTAAATCCTCAAGCATGTGACAACCGGAAAGAAGCTTAGTAAGCCCAATACCATTCTCTTTAAAATCTACCGAGTCAATATAAAGAGTCTTAAGATTTGGAAGATAGACGACATCACCAAAACGAATGGTGAGGCAATACAGTTTCACCCTAACCAGTGTCTCGCTCAAGAATATTCTTGAAGAAAGCGGAGGTTCCATTTCCAAAGCCATGCGTACATTAAGATCTGATACACCACGTTCCAACACATTGAGAATCCAACCGATGACACGGATTGGATCAACTCGACCATCGCCATCTTCCATTTTTAGAGAAAACTTTTGTAGAGAAGAATCCCCTTGCAATGCCAATACTCTATCCACAAAATCCATAAAACTTGTAGAAACCTTTTTCTTTCTCTGATGATCCAGATAGATCAAAATCAAGATTAGAGACAAGAGCAAAGAGATACCGCCATTTTGTCGAGAGAACCGATGTGGAAGCAGCTTCTTTAGTTGATAGGAAGGACAATATTTTGCCAATAAGATCATCTGGTAATTCACTTATTAAATTTCTCTTTTCCGACTCCATTGAGTTGTAACCTGAAAATAACCAAACATGGTTCAACTTTTTCAGTCTCATAATCGGTTTCAAAGGTCTTGTCTTTTACACAATCCGCAAGGTTCCTTAAAAACATTTCCAACCGGAAAACTTAGAATCAAACATGTACGTACCCACAAATGATAAGAAACTTACTTGTTGTTGGAGTTAAAAGCAAAGCCCACGAAAAATTACACAACTATTGACAACTTTGAACAAATTTTCTCGAAAAACAAAAACTTTGAACCATCGGATTTAGAGGTTTACGCAATTGTATTTGTAGGCGAGAAGGAAGAAGAAAAGGTGAGTTCTTACACCACCAAATTTGCCGAGTCTTAAAGACTTTGTATTATTAAGATTATGTTTAAATTAAATTTTACAACTTGTCAATCTAAATGTCAAGTCCTACAACAATTTGCCAAGTTGTTATCATGGCTCCAGCCAAAACTGACTACACGCATTATTATTATTATATAGATCGAACTCACTAGGAACTTTCCAAACGAAGATAATCATAATACCTGTATCTGAGTCATAGTTGCGATATTAACTAGGCAGGAATGTAGAAGAAAGGGTGATCAGTTCTTAATTAGACCACCTTTTTACAAGTCCTAAAGACTTAAGGTGTGGTAATGCCGTAATGGTATTGTTATCTAGTCACAGCTAAAACATCTTTTTAAAGCACAATAATGATTTTAGTTAATTCTTTCATGCGTATTTTTTATTTTGCATGGATTTTACATGAGTATTTTCTTACAACTTGATTTCAAGATTATTAGCTCAGGTATTTTCTAAATTAACTTTTTTGGGTGTTTGATTTGGAAAGACATTGAAGAAGACGTCATATACCCTAGGTAAGCATTTTCATAAAAGAATTTTTATATTTTTTATAAAGCAATTTTCTGGGTGGTATTTGGGGATTCTTCGTGATCATCGACGTTAACTCATCTTCATACTTAAAATATTACAACGTTTGATTTTTATTTGGCTTCAAGCGAGTAAATGGTGTACTTGTTGAGTAGTATATATAGAGGTTCTTTTTTTATTAATAAAAAACTTTATCATTAAAGAGATTATTCGATAAGGTCAATGACTCATGTGGTGTGACATTATGTTAATGTAGATCACTAAACGTCATTTCGGTATTAATTAAAGAGTTAAATCAAGTTTGTACGAGAAAAGGAAACTATCAACGTTTTAGCACATTTGTATATAATAACGCAAGCTGTCTAGACATTGACTTAACCATCTACAAGAATTGTGATCTAGTATTCATAGTTCTTGGACAAAAGACTAGTAATAATATCTTTTTAAAATAACTTCTATGACAAGTTAAGTTTCATGTTTAGGTTTAGCAGAAACACAAGAACTGGAACAAAAAAAAACATGAAGCTTTATATTTTCCCCAAGGACAGAGCATAAAAACACATATCTTTGAAATTATGACGCTATACAAAATAAGGAAGAACTGAATTTTACTGAGTTAAAAGATCTTTTAGTAACTGTACAAAACAAATGTATTTAAAACTATGAAAGAACCGATCAAGATACACTTGACTAGAATTTGGATCTTTTAGTAACTGTACAAAACTTTTAGACACATGTATATGGGTTTGTAAAAAATCAGAGAGCTATGAGTTGATCCAAAACAGAGGACCTGTTCTTCTAAAGCATAGGAACCCATTCCGTCGATTCGGAAGAGGACACAGTAGATGATACGCTGAGTTTACCAGGGATAAGTTTGACCTTGGACTCTAATGAAGCTACTCTCTTAAGCATATGAAGTTGGGTTGACACTTCCACATCTTCGTCAAAAGATGAATCATAGTATAAAACCAGTTGCTCAAGATGTGGCATTGTCTCTAAAAAGTACTTGATCTGCTCTATTTGCTTCTCCATTTTGCCATCATTCATTAATATCTTTACCACTTTCACAGGACTTGAAGACAAGCAACTCGAAATGTCATCTTCCTCGCGAGGTTTGCACAAACACACAACTCCACATTTATCCGTAGCTCTATGAAGGAGTCCCTGATGTATAAGAGGAATAGTTTCAAAGTTAAGTTGTATAAACAATTGTGTGGTAGTCATGTGGTGCTTAAGAGGCCAAGTTTGTTTCGTACCTGGAAGACGAGAGTTTCAAGTTTTGGACAGTTGTTGAGCAACCCTGGTAATGATTCCCATCCAACTTCTGGCTTACTTTGGATTGTCAAGTGAGTCAGGTTGCTAAATATCGGTATTGCTTTGCAGAAGAACGTTAGTACCTGAAACCAAGAACCATATCATTATCAACTCAATTGCAATCATTGACTGAAATCTGAAGATTTTGAGAAAGATGAGAATAGAAGACAGACCTCGAGAGTGTTTGCGGATAAGCAGAGGATCCGAACATTGGATATTCCCGTTATAAAATCTGTAACGTCACTGACCATATAGTTTTCCTCGTTACCTTGAGCAATCTGGTCTTCTAATTCTGGAACATTTGCCTCGTATGTAGATCTTGCTTGGTCTTTCTGATCATATGACATCTGAAGATCAATTTTGGTTTCAACAAGCGACTGAAATTTCACTTTCGGATACTCATTCGCGATAACTTCAGTATATTCCAAGTAAACAAGATTCGGAGTATCAAACGATACACTAGTTGCATTGTCCTCATGTGGATCCAGCTCCGAACAAGAGCAATAATACTTTAATCTCTTGAGAGTTGTTGAAGAAACAGAGCAAAATTCCCACGAACACGAATATACAGAATCAAAAACTAGCACCTCGAGCGCGTGACAACCAGAAAGAAGCTTGCTTAACCCTACACCGTCCTCTTCGAACTTAACCCACTCGAGATAAAGAGTCTTAAGCTTTGGTAAATTAACATCTTCCACATCAATGTTAGGACCATCTCTAATATCTATCCTTAGCCTAACCAGATTCTCACTCAAGAAGATCGTCGAAGGAAGCGAAGAAGTACTGCAATGAAACCAATCCAAATTCATAACTAGATGAAGATCCGATATGCGACGAGCCAGTACGTTGTGTATCCAAGGAAAGACACAATCTGGATCAACTGGATCATCTTCATCTACAATCTTTAGAAAGAATTTGTCTAAAGGAGACTTGCCTTGCAAGTCAAGAACCCTATTCACGAAATCTGGAAAACTTGTAGAAAGCTTCTTCCTTTTGTCGTTTTCCTCTACTAACACGTAATCCTCGAAACCAAGCTCGATTAAAGGATTCTTAATCCTTTTTTCAGGATGCAGATAGACCGAGTCGTCAAATTCGAGGTTAGGAACAAACGCAAGTAGATAACGCCATCTTCTCGAGAGGATTGATGTTGAAGCCGCTTCTTTCGTCGTAAGAAACGACAAAATGTGGCAAAGAAGTGGATCTGGCAAATTGTTGATCAAATCTTTACAACAAGATCCATACTTGCGACCTGAGTTAAGAAGATGAAATCGATCGAGTGAGAAATTCGAATAAAAAGATACGAGATTTCAGTGTTCTTGATCTTCAGATCGGTTTTGGAAAGAAAACCTAAATATCAATCAGACTTACGTACGAACCAAGGAAAAGCAAAATTTGATCGAGAGAAAGTGAAAAGCAAACACAACTTACGAGAACCAGAAGAAGGATTCATGGAAATTTGCTTGTGTTCTTGAAGCGAATCCACACAAATCGCTAACGATTGAGAAATTTTGAGCAATTAATTAGATTCAGAAAATTTCTTGCGGGAGCGAATTTTTTTTATGTTTGGGGAAATTCTCTGGACGAAAGAAAGATTTGCCGATTAAATATGGCTCTAGCATCGTTAACCGTTATATTAATAAAATCGTTATTATTTAATTTTTTTGATGAAAAAGAAAACTAGTAAAGTTTTGTGATCTTTTTATGGTCGACAATTTTATTATTTTCAAAATAATATATTTGGAAAAATAAGTACATGGTAGCGCAAATTGATGAAAATGAAAAAAAAATAAAGGAAATGAATTTACCCTCAACCGAATGAAACTTAAAATTAATTCTAACCTATTTCAAACGAAATAGGACAATTTGGAAAGGAAAACATCTTGTAAGTTTATTTTTAATTAACTTCTATAACAAGTTATGTCTCATGTGTTTACACTTCTTTTCTTCACTCAACCAAGAATAGATAAAACACAAAGGAATTTAAACAAACATAACATGATGAAGTTACCATTACCATTGTCAGCCAAAAGGACAACACAAAAAAGTCTTTACTAACCAAAAGAAGGAAGAACCAAACAATTGTTGATTAGATTTTAGATCTCTTAGCAGCTAACAAACTTGTAGATGCATCCATAATTTGGCTTTGAAATATCAAGAAAATCATGAATCCTTCAAGAGAGAGACGAGAAACCAAAAAGGTTCGTCTACATAAGAGGACCCCATTTAGTCGTTACCGGAGATAGCACTATAGATGACAAGCATAAATTATCCGAGATTACTTGAATCTTGCACTTGGATGAAGATACTCTAGGATGCCACTGAAGTTAGGTTGACACTTCTATCACATCTTCGTCGAAAGATGTATCATAGTATAGTATAAGTTGTTCAAGATTCGGCATTGTCTCTAGGAAGTGTTGCACCTGCTTTATCTGCTCCTCTATGCCATCTTCACCATATATTTTCCCAAACTTCAATACCTTTAGAACCTTTACCGGACTCGATGATAGGGAAGTAGGAATGTCCTCCCGAAGATTGCACAAGCACCCATCATCTTCTGCGCAATTAATAAATTTGTGATGTAGTCCCTGCACCATAAAACGACACAACTTCAAAATCTAATTTGGTATTAAGAAAATGTGTTAGCAAATGCAATAAAGAATAAGTGATGGTACTTTAAAGACAAGGGTTTCAAGTTTTGGACAGTTCTTGAGTAGAGCCGGCAATGATTCCCAAGATACATCTGGGTTAGTCTTAATGGTTAAGTGAATCAGGTTGTTGAATTCCGGTATCGGTTTACAACAGTAAGTAAGTACCTAAAACAAAACCAACAAGGCCATCAAAACTCTTAGCTCTTAAACCAATGATATACTATCCAAAACAATAGTCTATATTCGCGTTCCGAGCAGTAATAATACTATAAAATGATACAAAGAGTGAGAAAATGGACTGACCTCTAGAGTTTGATGAGACAAGTAAAGGATCTTAACATTGCAAATTCCCATTAAAAAATCTGTTGCATTACCAACCATCTCTTCCGGATGTGATCTATCATCGTTCGAAAATTTTGCCGTGATGATCTGATGAGTTGTCATTCGAAGATCAAGACTAGCTTCAACAAGCGAATCAAATTTAACTTTCGGATACTTTTTTGCAATAGTATCAGAATACCCGAGGTAGAGAAGATTTGGAGTATCGAATGACACGCTCTCGTGAGTTTCATCAAACTTTCTCGTGCGATAAATCGTTAGGCGCTTGATGGTTTCACTAGAAACAGACCAAGAACCCCTACACTCCAACATATTGTTCAAAACTAACTCCTCAAGTGCCAAACAACCCGAAAGAAGCTTAGCAAACACACTGTCTTTGATTATGACATAATCAAGATAGAGAGTCTTAACCTTTGGAAGAAAAACATCCTTCACATTAATGGCGAGAACATCTCCAATTACTATTTTAAGCCTAACCAAAGTCTCACTCACAAATATCTCCGAAGGAAGTCGACAACCCAATTCCGTGGAGAGATCCAGATCAAGATCTATTACACCTCGACCAATCACCTTGAGTATCCAACCAATGACAATAGCTGGATGAACAATATCTTCACACTTAAGAGAGAATCTGTTTAAAGGAACATTTTGGTGCAAAACCAATACTCTATCCACAAAATCCACAAAACTTCTAGGGATTTTTTTCTTTCGTTTGGCACACCGCAAAGTAATCTAATTTTGTTACACGCTTCAGGAATTAGATAGATAGAGTCATCAAAATCAAGATTAGGTGTATGAGCAAAGAGATATCTCCACCTTTTGGCTAGAACAGAAGTTGAAGCAGCTTCTTTAGTGGGAACAAAAGACAAGATTTGGGAAATAAGACAATCTGGTAAACCACTGATTAAATCACTTGAACCAAGATTCATCTTTTTGGAAGGCGTAGCAACCATAGATCTTAAATGCCTAAACAACAAAGACATGAACTTGAGTAAAAAAAAATTGTAATAGAGAATGGTTTCAAAAGGAGATAAAAAAAGGGGAACTTATTACCTCGTTGTTCAAAAGCAGAACCAGTGAAACATATCACCCAAATATTGAGACTTTTTTGAGCAACTGAGAGGGAGAGTGAAAGTTGAAAATTTACGTTCTTGTAATCGCTTGACGGAATGGGGTTAAATAAAAATTTAATTTATTTGTGGTCATTTGGTAACAAATATCATGTTTGATTTTTTTAATATTTTTCAAATATGGTTACTATTTGTGTATGTATATCTTTCTCTGACATATGGAGGATTTGCTTAAGAGTCTAAGCAGAATAGATGCGACTCGTTCGGTGGAAATTTAATGCGCTCTAACATGATTAGTTGAAAAGATTGTGTTTTTGAGATCTTTAATTTAATTTGTAAGATTAGGGCTGACCAAATTATCCGTTACTTTTGTTACGACTCGGTATTCGTTTCAATTCGATCCGAAAAAATCTGTTATAAATCAAAGCAAAATAAATATTAAAATCTAGTATCCGCCTAAAACAAAGCAAAACAAATCACAAATACTAATTTTCGTAATCCGAATATCCGCTGTTATCCGTATTTACTTATACTTACCTAATATATGATAAATTTATAACGTATATTTGTATTCTTTAATACATTTGATAAAAGTATTTATAGTATAAATAGGTAGATATTAGCTTTTTAAGTAAAAGTATTGGTTTTTATTGAATAAAATATATATATATATATTTCATTTTTACCATTTGATCTTCCATTTTCTTTTGAAAGTATAATGTTTTTGAATTTTTTTTGTTTTAAAAAAAATATCCGTGAATATCCGAATATCCACAAATATCCGTAAAAAATCCGGATATCCACAATTTCGTATATTCGTAATTTTCCGAAGTAAAGCAAATCGGAAAATAAAATATCCGTGAAAAGCAAAGCAAATCGTAAATAATGTATTTTTCGGATATCCGCTCCGCCTCCGGCCATATGTAAGATGACATAGATTCGACGTCTTTAAACAGTAAATAAATCATATAGTAGCCCAACGTGATCATATATTCTCATAGCCAAATTTGATTTAGTTTATTTGATTGCAAATTTGCATGTAGGTGAAGTGAATTTGTGTTTCTTTTTTCCAGATTAATTTGGTTAGGATTCCTAATTTAGGGATTGGTTTTGCTAGTCGCCGAATGTGTCATATGATTGTGTTATCTTTTAACGTGCAAGTATTTTTTTTTTCTTTTTCTTTCTAACATCTTCTTGTATTAAAAGTTAACCAAAGTAGGGAGAGTGTTCCTCATGGAGGATTGAAGTTAAAATACAAGGAACATATAAGATCGAAACAAAAGAGACAGTATGTTGCATTGGTTCTTTGGCCAATCGATCAGCTGCTTGATTCCGTACTCGCGAGGTCCATTGAAATTAAAGAATAGATGAAGTGCGGTTTCCTCTTCTTTACAGCATCGACGGCACTGGGAATCTAAAATGATACATACCTCCATGAACCAAAATATCACCTATTGCCATAGCGTTGGATAGAATTCTCCAAAGAAAATGCTCGAATTTTGGTGCCGTTCAGGCTGACCCGGAGGTGGAAGGACAACTTCATTTTCTTCTGCAGTATGCATTGCAAGCCAATACCCAGATATACGGCAAGTTAAAGTTTCATGTTTAGATTTTGTTTTCCCGGACTCAATTAATAGGTAGCACAACATAAGAACTGGAACAAAAAAATATGTCTTTAAAACTATGATGCCAAACAAAGCATAAAAGCACATGTCTTTAAAACTATGATGCCAAACAAAAAGCAGCAAGAACTAAGTCACTATTGGTTATATGTAGGTAAAGATCTTTTAACAACTGTATACAAAACAAATGACTTTAAAACTATGAAAGAACCGATCAAGATACACTTGGTTTAGATCTTTTAGTAGTAACTGTGCAAAAACTTGTAGACACATGAATTTATGGGCTTGGAAAAAATCAGAGAGTCATGAGTTGATCCAAAAGAGAGAGCTTCTTCTAAAGAAGAGGAACCCATTTCGTCGATACCCAAGATGGCACAGTAGATGATACACTGAGGTTACCAGGGATAAGTTGGACCTTGCATTTTAGTGAAGCTACGCTAGTAAGCATCTGAAGTTTGGTTAACACTTCCACATCTTCGTCAAAAGATGAAGCATAGTATAAAACCAGTTGTTCAAGACGTGGCATTGTCTCCAAAAAGTACTTAGCCTGCTCTATTTGCTTCTCCATTTTGCCATCATTCATTAGGATCTTTAACACTTTCACAAGACTTGACGACAAGCTACTAGGAACGTCCTCCTCTTCCTCGCGAGGTTTGCACAAACACACGTCTCCACATTTATGTAGGAGTCCCTGATGCATAAGAGGAAAGGTTTCAAAGTTCAGTTGCATTAACAATTGTCTGTTTGTTACATGATGGTTTAAAGGGTAAGTTTCATACTTGGAAGACGAGAGTTTCGAGTTCTGGACAGTTCTTGAGCAGTCCTGGTAACGATTCCCATCCGACTTCTGGCTTACTCTAAATAGTCAAATGAGTCAGGTTGCTGAATATCGGTATTGCATCGCAGTGAGACGTGAGTATCTGAAACCAAAACCATATCATTATCAACTACATCATCATCACTCAATTGCAATCAATTATAAAAACAAAAGAGATACCTGAAGAGTGCTGGCAGATAAGGAAAGGATCCGAACATTGCAAATTCCCATCATAAATCTGTAGCATTACCGACCAAGTTTACCTCGTTACCTTGATCGATTTGGTCCTCCTCTAGTTCTGAATCACTTGACTCGACATGCTTATCACATGCAATCTGAAGATCGATTTTGGCTTCAACAAGGGAATGAAAATTCACTTTCGGATACTTGTTCGCGATGACTTCAGTATATTCCAAGTAGACCAGATTCGGAGCATCAAACGACAGACTTTTTGCTATGCTGTCGTGAAGATGCAAGAGATACGTGCAATAAACTATTAGTCTCTTGAGCGTTGTGCTAGAAACAGAGAAACTAGCCCATTCACATGACCATATACCATTCAGAACTAGTTTCTTGAGCACGTTACAACCAGAAAAAAGCTTCCTAAACCCGATATCGTTCTCTTTGAACTTAACCCACTCGAGGCAGAGACGCTTAAGCTTTGGTAAACGAACATCAACCACATCAATCACAGGACCTTCACTAATACATATTCTCAGCTTAACCAATGTCTCGCTCATGAAAATCCTCGAAGGAAGCGAAGACTTCCATTTCAAATGGAGAACTAGATAAAGATCCGATACATGACGCGCCAACACATTGTGTATCCAAGGAACCACACAATGTGCTTCCACTGGATCACGCCTATCTACGATCTTTAAAACAACCCTGTCTAAAGAAGCATTGCCTTGCAAATCCAAGATCCTAGTAACGAAATCCTCAAAACTTGTAGTATGCTTCACCCTTTTATTGTTTTCGTAAACAACGCAACATTTAGGTAAACCAAGCTTGGTTACAACTCTTTCCTCGGGATGAAGTTAGACCGAGTCGTTGAATTCGAGGTTAGGAACAAAAGCGAGTAGATAACGCCATCTTTTCGAGAGGATTGATGTTGAAGCTGCTTCTTTCGTAGTAAGGAAAGACAAAATGTGGCAAAAAAGTGGGTCTGGCAATTTGTTGATCAAATCTTCAGAACAAGAACCCATCTTTTTGTAAAAGATCGATACTTTAGACCTGGGCAAAGAAGATAAAATCGATCGAAGTGAGAAAAGATTCCAGATTTCAATGTTCGCAATCTCAAATCGGTCACAACCACAATAAGAATCATACACGAACCAAGAAAAAAAGCAAACTTTTCGACTGAGAGAAACCGATAAAAGTAAACTTTTTGATTATGGAAACTTACTTGTGTTCTGAAAGCGAATCCCACACAAATCGCTCAAATTTTGAGAATTTAGAAAGAAAATTGCGGAGAGAAGTGAGCGAAATTGGAATTTAGGGTTTTTTCGAGAGGAAGAGAGATCAATGTGATTTTGAGCAATTGGATTTTGAGTAATTGGATTCAGAACTTGAGGATCAGAAGAAGATCCAACACGAATCGCTCAACTATTGAGAATTTTGAGCAATTGGATTCAGAAACTGAAATTTAGGGGTCCCGTTTTGGAGAGGGAGAGACTAACCGAGTCTTTGATTTTGGGAAGAAAGGAAGATTAACCGATTTAATATGGCTCTGATGAGTAATAACTTCATGAATTGGTAAAATTTTGTCTCTTAATTTCTTTTGTCAACAATTTTATTATTTTGAAAAAAATGTGGTAGCTAAAATTGACAAAAAAAGAATAAAACTGAAGAAATTTTCTTACATTAAAAAAAAGTGAATGATTTAATTATTTTTTCTAAACCAAAATGAAACTTCAAATCATCATATAGTTTGAAAATTTTGACGAATCAGTGCCGAAGCTCTGTTAAAGATTCGGCACTGTCTCTACAAAGTTCACCAGCTTCCCATCCTCTTCTCCGCAATTAATAAATGTGTGATGTAATCCGTGCAGCGTAAAGGAATAAGCTTAAAAATCTAATTTGATTTAAAATTGTGTTAGCAATGCAATAAAGAAATAAGTGTTGGTATTTCAAAACGAGAGTTTCAAGTTTTGGAGAATTCGTGAGTAGAGCCGCAATGATCCCAAAGCTTCATTTGGATTAGTCCTAATGGTTAAACGAATCAGGTTGTTGAAACAAAAATCAAATCAACAAGGTCACCAAACTCTTAGTCTAAATTCGAGTTCCATGTTACTTTGTTTGACATTGCCTAAGCAAGCATATCCACGAAGATTCAAATGGAATAGTTGAACAATGTAACCACGTTTCACAATGTTGTTTTCATGTTTTCAATAATTGTCGTGTGTGTGTGACATAAGAAAAATGCTAGACTTTTCTAGTCTTTTTAATTTAAGTTTGTTTATGCTTTGTGTATATATGTGTCTTAGAAGGTTGTCGATCTTTCTAGAATTTGTTTTTATCAACCTTCTTCTTCACTAATTTCCATCCATATTATTCCACACTTGCTGCTACAAATATTGTGTTTTGAACATAAATATCTTATTAAAAGCTCATGTTGCGACTTAGCAACCAACAATGTTCAAACTGACATTATGTAATCTGACATTCTGATTGTAGAAAGCATATACATACTATATATTTTTTGAACCCTCAAGATAGTTTTGTTGTTCAATGTTTCATCTTGCGGCTCAAAGAAAAGCTTGTACCAACTACAATTCATATATACGACTAGAATTTGATGTTTCTACGTTGATGCAAGTTTCATAGATGTTAGACATAAAGATTGTTCGTAAGAATACGGAGAAGAGTGACCCTCCATTGGCAGCTTCTTGGTTGTGACACTATCGTCTTCTTTCTGTAATTGTTTTAGAAGTACATTATATGGCAAGTTAATCATAGACATCGACTTAACCGCGGGTAAATGTTTTGTTAGACATTCATATAATTCATTAAGGCATTTCAATGTAATTCTTCAACTGTAGAATCTTTCATATGTTCAATAAGCAACTCATTAATGTGATTTAATCATATATAGTATTTCCAAAATAAAGGACTAGTATTTTTTGAGATAACTTCTATGGCAAGTTAGGTTCATGTTTAGGTTTTTTTTCCCCAACTCACCTAATATTTAGCACAACATAGGAACTGGAACAAATCATAACATGAAGCTTAACTATGATGCTAAACAGAAGAAAGGAAGAACTGAGTTACTCTTGGTTATAGTTACATTTTTTTTTAAAGTAAATATTCAAAACAAATGTCTTTAAGACTATAAAAGAACCAATCATGATACAATTAGGTTTGAGTTTAGATCTTTTAGTATCTGTAACAAAACTTGTAGACATGAGTTGATCCAAAAGACAGACCTAAGAAACGTTCTAAAGAAGAGGAATCCATTTAATCGACTCCACAGAAGATGATACACTGAGGTTACTAGGGATAAGTTTGACCTTGCACTTTGATGAAGCTACTCTTTTAAGCATCTGAAGTTGGGTTGGCACTTCTACATCCTTGTTGACCTTGCAATTATAGTATAAATCCACTTGTTCAAGATGTGGCATTGTCTCTAAAAAGTACTTGACCTGCTCTATTTGCGTTTCCATTTCGGAATTATTCATTAATATCTTTAACACCTTCACAACACTTGATGACAAGCAACTAGGACCGTCTTCTTCCTCGCGAGGTTTGCACAAACACACATCTCCACATTTATCCGTAGCTCTGTGGAGGAGTCCCTGATGCATAAAGAGAAAAGGTTACCAAAGTTTAGTTGCATAAAAAATTGTGTTATAATTTGTTACATGATGCTTTAAAGCGTTTGCTTCATACTTGGAAGGCTAGAGTTTCAAGGTTTGGACAGTTCTTGAGGAGTACTGGTACCGATTCCCATCCAACTTCTGGCTTACTCTGGATAGCCAAATGAGTCAGGTTGCTAAATACCGGTATTGCTTTGCAGCAAGACGTTAGTACCTGAAACCAAAACCATATCATTATCAACCCAATTGCAATCATTAACTCAAATCATTATTCAAAACATCATAAAATGAGATACTAGATAGATGAGATTAGACTACAAACCTCGAGAGTGTTGGCTAGTAAGCGGAGGATCCGAACATCGGAAATTCCCATTATAAAATCTGTAGCATTACCGACCCCTTGAGCGATCTGATCCTCTAATTCTGAATCACTTGACTCGGCATATGTCATCTCAAGATCGATTTTGGCTTCAACAAGCAAACGAAAATTTACTTTCGGATACTTGTTTGCGATGATTTCACTATATTCCAAGTAGACAAGATTCGGAGCATCAAACGACACACTTTTTGCTATGTTCTGGGGAAGATGCAAGCAATACGAGCACTTAACCGTTAGTCTCTTGAGTGTTGTTATTAAAATTAAACTTGATTTTGGTTTAGCTTAATGAAGAGTTTAGAAATCTCTAGAAACATCATATAATCTCATCACCTCCTTTGAGATTCTAGAGAATTCTTTTAGTTAATTATATAGATAAGAATGTAGAATAATCTAGATAATTGTAAGATAAATAATCTAGATGTTAATAGAGATATCTAGATAGTTGTAAGATAGTAAGGTAATAATCTAGAGATTATAGAGAAGTCTAGAAACTTGTAAAAAATCTAGGAAGTAAGGAGGTTAGTAGAATAATCTAGAGAATGAGTGAGAGATCTTTGGGAGGCTATAAATACCTCCACACCCTTCTCATTTGTAACATACAAGAACATAAGAAAGTTGAACAAGTGAATAAAGAATAAGTTCAAACAAAGAGTGTTCAAATTCATAAGTTCTCTAAATTTCTCTAAGAGACTTTCAAGTATTCTCTAAAAGTCCTTCCATATTTCTTCATCATACTTAGAGGGTCTTTTGTTTATTTCGGGTTTCTTGGGGTTGTACGGTCTTGGGCTAGTGCTAAGCACTATCAAGGGAGGTTTCTTTACATGGTATCAGAGCCATTCTAATTGTGCTCATCAAGATCGGGTATTAGAGAGCTCGGGTTTACTCTAAGTATGGAATCAACGGGTCGTGTTGTTGGATTGGGAATGGAGATCCTAAACCAATCTAACTACCGGTTATGGAAGTCATGTATGGAGTCATACTTGGTCAGTGAGGACTTATGGGATGTCGTCGGCGGTAGTAGCACAATACCACCAAGGGGAGCTGCTGCGACAGCGGAAGCGACAAATGAATGGACACGGAAGAATGCCAAGGCGGAGTTTGCTTTAAAGAGGTCAATATCCTCTGGAGTATTTGAGCATGTCTCAAGGTGCAAATCTGCTAGTTCTATTTGGCGGGCGCTAGATCAATTGTTCAACAAGAAGAATGAAGCTCGACTACAGTTGTTAGAGAATGAGCTGGCGAATGCGAAGCAGGGGGAGTCTACAATCTCAGAGTTCTTCATTAAGGTAAAGAACCTTTGCTCTGAGATTAATTCTCTTAATCCGGAGGAGTCAATCTCGGAGGCGAGGTTAAAACGGTCTATTATTCGAGGTCTACGATCTGAGTATATACCGTTTGTGACTTCGGTTCAAGGATGGCCTACACAACCTTCCTTGGAGGAGTTTGAAAATTTATTAGCTCCGCAAGAATCCCTAGTCATGCAAATGGCGGGTGTTAAAGTCCACGATGACTCGGGAAGTGCTTTTGTAGCTCGGAGACAACAAAGCTTCAAAGCTAAACATAAGGATAATCATGGAAGAGAAGGATCGTCCATGGGAGATAAGAAGCGATTCAAGTGCTACCGGTGTGGGAAACTTGGGCATTTTAAAAAGGATTGTCGAGTCAAGTTGAAAGAAACAAATATGGCGGAATCAAAAGGTCACACTGAAGACGAAGAATGGGGAAAGTGTTTCACGGTGGAGGCTGCATCTTCAGGTACATCCACAACTAAAACTTTGGAAAATAATTGGATAGTTAATTCAGGTTGTAGCCATCATATCACCGGAGACGAGAAGTTATTTTCTAGTCTTCAGAATAATGATGGGAAAGATGCCATTATTACAGCGGATAATTCAGTCCACCGAGTTGAAAAGGAAGGTACTATTGTCATTAAAGGAGATGATGGAAGTCCAATCACACTCAAGAACGTGTACCATGTTCCTGGAGTTAAGAAGAACCTTCTCTATGTGGTAAATGCGGTAGACTCGGGTAACTACGTTCTATTTGGCCCAAGAGACGTTAAGTTCCTAAAGAACATTAAAGAGCTAAAGGCAGATGTGGTTCACACTGGAGCACGGGTTAAAGATTTATATGTCTTATCGGCCTCAAACACTTATGTGGAGAAGATGAATGCCAATGACAATGCCTATATATGGCACGCTCGACTTGGTCATATAAATATGACTAAGCTGAAAGTCATGGTGAATAAGGATTTGGTAAATGGGCTCCCAAAGTTGAAGATTCAAGATGAAGGAAAGCTTTGTGAAGGATGTCAATATGGAAAATCACATTTGACAACTCTACTTCACAGTGTAGTGCTCCGTTAGAGAGGATCCATAGTGATTTGATGGGTCCAACAAGAACATCCTCCTATTCCGGGTTTCGCTACATGTTGTTGTTCGTTGATGATTTTTCACGGTACACCTGGGTATACTTTGTGAAAGAAAAATCAGAAGTATTTTCCAGGTTTCAAGAATTCAAGGTTACTGTGGAAGGCGAGTTGGGTCGGAAAATAAAGACTCTAAGGACGGATAATGGAGGAGAGTTTATGTCAAAGGAGTTTCTCTCTTTTTGTCGAGACCGTGGCATCAAGAGAGAGTTTACATGTCCATATACACCTCAACAAAATAGAGTAGCAGAGAGAAAGATCAGACATCTAAGCGAGACATGTAGAAGCTGGTTACATGGGAAGAACTTGCCTAAAACTTTATGGGCAGAAGGCATGAGATGTGCAGCGTATGTCATCAACCGAATGTCACTCAGTCCGAACAATATGAAGTCTCCTTATGAGATGGTTCACAAGAAGAAGCCAACGGTGAAACATCTCAGGATATTTGGGTCAGTCTGCTACGTTCATGTGTTTGACTCTCAGAGAACAAAATTGGAGGCAAAGGCGAAGAAGTGCATCTTTGTCGGCTATGATGAACAAAGAAAGGGATGGAGGTGTATGGATCCTGAGACACACAAGTATGTTGTGTCTCGTGATGTTGTCTTTGACGAAGTCTCTTCATACTATGGGCCACCTCAAGTCTTGGTTGAGAAAGAAGGTGATGGTTCTTCTAAGATCGATGAACCAGTTCTCGAAGTACCAAGTGAGGGTGAATGTCGGAGAACAGAGACACAAGGTGAAAGGGGGAGCACTAACCAAGAGGAGAATCAAGATAATGGTTCTTTGGTAAATCAAATACCAAAGAGGAACATTATCAGGCCTGCTCGGTTCAGGGATGAAGAATTTATCACTACTTACTCATGCTATTTTGCAGCTCCATTAGATGAAGAGGAGCCATCATCATATGATGAAGCAAAAGGAGTTTGTGAGTGGGGGACCGCAATGAAGGAGGAAATGGATGCTCTTATGAAGAATGAAACTTGGGATTTGGTTCCCAAGCCCAAGGATGTCCAACCTGTTTCTTGCAAATGGGTGTATCGAATTAAGCGAAAGACCAATGGAAGCATTGACAGATATAAGGCAAGGCTGGTTGCTCGAGGGTTCTCTCAGAAATATGGAGAAGATTATGATGAGACTTTCAGTCTAGTGGCTAAGATGACAATGCTACGCTCTCTCTTATCCTTAGCTGCAAGTTTTGGTTGGAAGTTATGGCAATTGGACGTGAAGAATGCTTTTTTATACGGTGAGCTTGATAAGAATATTTTTATGGAACAACCACTTGGTTTCAAATCACGAGAGCATCCTGATTATGTGTGCAAGCTTAAGAAGGCTCTGTATGGGTTAAAACAAGCTCCACGAGCCTGGTATGGAAAGCTTGCTCAGTTTCTTCAGTTTTGCGGGTATGTGCCATCGAATTCTGATCCGAGTCTCTTCTTGAAGAAAAATGGAGGAGTCCATGTGGTAGTTCTACTATATGTAGACGACATGATAATTACGGGGAATGATGAGGCATAAATTGCTCGTCTACAAGAGGATATGTCGATAAGGTTTGAGATGAAGAAGTTGGGTGAGTTGAATAACTTCCTTGGTTTGGAAGTTGAAAGGATTAAGGATGGAATATTCATCGGCCAGCAAAGTTATGCAAGAAGGATTGTTGATAAGTTTGGAGTACACGAAGGGAAGACGCGTACTACTCCTATGGATGTGAATATGAAGCTTAGGCGTGATGAAGGGTCATTACTACCCGATCCTCGACCTTATCGCTCTCTTGTGGGAAGTCTCTTATACTTAACCATTACAAGACCTGATATTGCCTTCGCGGTTGATATATTAGGATTTTAGCCTAATTTACTTAAGGTTTATTGTTGCTTTTCGAGTCTATTTGGTTCTTTTTGGTATCTTTGCAGGTTCTAGGATGCTTTGGAGCATGATTTGGAGTTGCTGGAGCTCTTTGAGGGAAAGGAGAAGAATTGGAGCAAAAAGAAGACTTATCACCCAACCGAGCACCTGCTCGGTCTGTGAGAGCACCTGCTCGCCCCCTTTGACCCAGACCCGAATCCGAGAAGCATTAATTTCTTGAACCAACCGGTCAAGATAGGGCCCCACAGCAAGATTCCCCCTTTGATAGCTCTGAAATATCTCCTAAAGTTATTCTCCTTAGATAGTGTTGACTTGCCACTTTTAGAAGATTTGATCCTTCCCATTTATGAGAGATCATGACTTGGCACAAAATAAAGAGAATGTTGACTTGATTGGAGAAGATCACGCTGGGCATTAAGTGAAGATTTGGCCGAGCAAGGGAGAAGACTTATATATTCATCTTTTAGCAATTTTCATTGGACACACTTTTTACACTTGAAAACTCTCTATTCTTATTTTATTTTTTCTTTCTCTTCTTCCTTTGGCTACGTACTGCTCTCTTTCAGAAAGCTTGATATTGTTGACTTTGGAATTTTTGATTATTCTATTGAAACGTTTGTTTGGTTCCATCGTTGCTTAATTGTCAAGTCTCTGCCTTGGAGAAAATCATTGCATTCCGAATCATTCCACAACAATTCCTTACTAGAGAAGAATTCTAAACCCCCTTTCATTTTCCATTTTCCATTATGAATTCTTATCTATTGATTGTTGCATTTGATTTGACCATGTCCGAGTAGTTTCATAACTAAGTTGGGGTGATTTCAATGGTGATTTAGGATCTTAGATGGTTGAGCCAAATAGGGTAATCTTATGTCTTCATCTCTAGGAAGTCTTAACGCTTAGGCTAAATTGATCACTTAGTCTATGATCTCTAGGTTTAATCTATTCACCGAAAATGATATAGGTTGCTAGAATTACCATTGATGAGCATTCGGTGGTAACCAAAACGCCATTGATCGTTGCCATCGAGTGTGAACATATCGAACCATTGCATTAAGGCTTATTTACTTCATTACTAAATCCACTCGGAAGTTTAGGTATTTAGGTTGTAGACAAAGATATTGATACACCGCCGAAAGCGGGGCAATATTACATTCATATTTGAGTTCTAGACCGTGTTCAATTAAACCCTGAATAGATGCTCAACCTAAGTATCCGAAATCACCGGAGAATCATCTCGGCTTAGTGCTTTTATAATCTGTTTTTAATCCGATTTTTATTCCAAGCACCTGCTCTATTGCATTGAGCACCTGCTCGTTACCATTTCCTACTATTTAATTTATCTTAGCTTTATTTTAGAACCTATAAATTCATAGTGTAACCTTGGTCTCTGTGGATTCGATACCTCTTATACTACTGCTCTTGTCTGTACACTTGCAGTTTATTTTGGGTTAAAACTCGAGACATCAAGTTTTTGGCGCCGTTGCCGGGGACCAATAGCGTTACCTTTGAATTTTGGTTTTATTTATAGTCTAAGAATTTTGCTAATTTTATTTTTTGTTATTTGTTTTTGCTATGTTTCAGGTGCATGACCAGCGAGCACCTGCTCAGACAGACCGAGCACCTGCTCCGGACCTTATGGTTAATCTCGTGATTTTGAGTTGGGATAAAGTTGGTGTTCTCAGAGACCAATATGGTCATTTTTGCAACGAGCAAGGGTATATACTGAATGAGGATGGACGTTACTCTTTCACGAAGAACTACGATGCCGGTCGCCATCAGAATCCCCCTCAAGTCTCTTTTTACCAATCACCTCCTGCACCGACGAGCGAGTTAGAAAGTATGATGAAACAGATGCTGAAAGAACAACAGAGGGACTCTGAGTACTGGAGAGGGAAATTCGAAGCACCAAACTCTCATGACAAGGAGCTAGACATTCAGGTTGCGCAGAGTGCTAGTGGGACATTTGCATCGATCGATGCAGGTTCGTCACAAGAGAGATTGAGCATGGAAAACCCAAAACCAATTCTGGAGCGAGTCCACATGCCTAAGGTATCACACCCTCGACCACCTAAACATCTCATGGACCCCATATCTCCGAAGCAACTGCTTGGATTTCAGAAGATGGTACGAAGGATTCCACATGCACTGACCTTTGAAGAAGCTATAGAGTACCGCCCTCTGCTGAGTCACTTCCGAGATTGCAGAGAGAGTATAGAAGAGATCGAAATACTGTTTCTTGAAGCAAGACATACACCACCGCTGAAGAAATTGGAAACGCAAGTGGCTCAAACCGCCAAGGCTATCAAGAGACAAGCTGAGTCTCTTCCAGGACGTGGTGAGGCTAATCCTAGGAAGGAGTATGACGTGCATGCTGTTGAGTTGAGGAGTAGAAGGAAGCTGGTACCGCCTATGGTTACAAGCTCTCAAGTGAAAGCTAAGGAGAAGTTATCCGAGCACCAGGCTCATGAGGATGGTTTATCAGAAGAAGATAGGCTTAAAGAGGTTGGATCAAGCTTAGGGACACCTCTGGTTTCTGTCCAAGTCGATGCTGCGAAAAAAATTTCCGAGCACCTGCTCCCTACTGCCGAGCACCTGCTCACTCAGGATGATCCCACGAAAATTCCAGAAACTTTGCCTGAGCGAGTTTATGTACCTAGAGTGCCTTACCTAGTACCTCCCAAGAAATCTAGGAAAGATTTGGAGGATGCTAAGTGTAAGGAGATGTTGAAAGACTTGACGGTGAAGCTTCCTTTGGTTGATACCATGCAAATGATACCATCACTCAAGAGGTACATGAAGGAATTGGTTGCTGGTAAGGTTGTGCAAGAGGAAAGAGTGATGATGGTTTCTAAGGAGTGTAGCACCATACTTCAGAGTAAGGTTTTGACAAAGACAAGTGATCCGGGAAGGTCTACAAAGCTTCCTGTAGGCATTATCGAGGATTTGCACGTCCCTGATCCCCCTGATCCTGATCCTGACCCCAAGCCTCCTGAACACAATGAGACAGAAGTAGTTGAGATGTCAACTAAGGAAGCAGCTACACCTGGTAGTTGCCACAAGCGGAAATTTTATGACATAACACTTCATCCACCTCTCAAGCGGATTAGAGCCGACTCAGGAGCTGCTGTCATCCCCACCGCTACATACGTGATTGATCCTGGAGATACTTATGGGGTGTACTCCAGAAGACCGCGACCACCACCTGAGCAATGGTATGTTCTTTTCGAACTCCCTTCTTCTCCTACCGGTACACAATCTTACCCAACCAGCGCCCACCCTGATGTTCCTTACATGCCTGATCCGGAGAAGCTGGATCCCGTGTACCACATGGGACCGCGGCTGCCATAATATTCACCTTGCCGCAAGAGTCAAGCTAACGACTTAAAACAAGCGCTTGGTGGGAGGCAACCCACCGAAACCGAGCAAGCTCCTCCTCCACTCGTTCAAAACCGTAAGCCCTAATCTCCCATCTCACAACCGCCGCAACGATGACGACGAGGCTCCTAATCGGTGATCTCTTTCCTAACCCTACTATCTATTTTTATTCTTATTTTCCTTGAGTCGCCAATCTCTTGAACTTTTTCACACCAGAGACGGTGTGATTTAAGTCCGGAGGAGCGGTCTGGTTGTTGTGTCTGCTTTTGAGTTTACTTTTGATTTTAGTTTTTCTTGAGTCTCCTTTTGAGTTTATTGAGTCAATAAGAGGTTGTTTGGAAATGGAATTTTGAACTTGATCTATTGGATTTATGTTAGGACTAGGGATTACTTGTATGATTCACAACTTGGCCAAAGTTCTGTTTTGAGCACCCCACATCTCTGCCGAGCACCTGCTCGTGCAGGGTGCTCCCACATATGGTTGATTTTAAAATTACCCCAAAGCTCACACTTATCAGAAGTTAGGCTGATCTAATGTCATCTCAAATTCCTATTTGGTATTTAATCTTGATCTTTAATTTCTTTCTTAGGGGTTTGATGTTCATTGGGCAAGACTTATTCGAACCGTGTAAGACACCGCAACTTTCCAGCAAGTATACTCTCTCCTCCCTAACTTTTGAATCATTTAACTTTCAAATCCTCCCCTATAAAAAAAAAAGAATGATAAATAAAGGGGGAGAAATTCAAAGCAACATGCCCAAGTAACCCTGAGGACGATGCGTAAACCCGTATCTCTTTTGGGACCCGCGGAAAGCATGTTGTAAGGGAAACTACAAGAATCGAAGTGAACCAGGGGATGATGCGTAAACCCGTATCTCCTTTGTGACCTCATCAGATTCGTCCCATAAAAAAAAAAAAAAAAAATTATAAAAAATAAAGGTTGAGAAAGAGAGTATACGGGAAAGGGTCTTGGTTAGAAGAAGTCGGCACCCCTTGAAACGATCCTCCTTGGTAAGATCACTGTACTTTCATTTTCATTAATTGATTAAGAGATGATATTGAGGATTCCAAAGTTTTGCTGAGTTGTCAGTGAATAAGGTTAGGTTGTGGTACATGTTCTAGGCCAAGTGATGAAAGTATGAAGTCCATAGATTTTTCCAACAAGCGAGTGAATTCCATGTGATCTTCAGACACTCTTCTGTCTTTGATCTTGTTTTGTTTGAGGACAAACAAAGGTTTAAGTCCGGGGGAGTTGATATATTAGGATTTTAGCCTAATTTACTTAAGGTTTATTGTTGCTTTTCGAGTCTATTTGGTTCTTTTTGGTATCTTTGCAGGTTCTAGGATGCTTTGGAGCATGATTTGGAGTTGCTGGAGCTCTTTGAGGGAAAGGAGAAGAATTGGAGCAAAAAGAAGACTTATCACCCAACCGAGCACCTGCTCGGTCTGTGCGAGCACCTGCTCGCCCCCTTTGACCCAGACCCGAATCCGAGAAGCATTAATTTCTTGAAGCAACCGGTCAAGATAGGGCCCCACAGCAAGATTCCCCCTTTGATAGCTCTGAAATATCTCCTAAAGTTATTCTCCTTAGATAGTGTTGACTTGCCACTTTTAGAAGATTTGATCCTTCCCATTTATGAGAGATCATGACTTGGCACAAAATAAGGAGAATGTTGACTTGATTGGAGAAGATCACGCTGGGCATTAAGTGAAGATTTGGCCGAGCAAGGGAGAAGACTTATATATTCATCTTTTAGCAATTTTCATTGGACACACTTTTTACACTTGAAAACTCTCTGTTCTTATTTTATTTTTTCTTTCTCTTCTTCCTTTGGCTACGTACTGCTCTCTTTCAGAAAGCTTGATATTGTTGACTTTGGAATTTTTGATTATTCTATTGAAACGTTTGTTTGGTTCCATCGTTGCTTAATTGTCAAGTCTCTGCCTTGGAGAAAATCATTGCATTCCGAATCATTCCACAACAATTCCTTACTATAGAAGAATTCTAAACCCCCTTTCATTTTCCATTTTCCATTATGAATTCTTATCTATTGATTGTTGCATTTGATTTGACCATGTCCGAGTAGTTTCATAACTAAGTTGGGGTGATTTCAATGGTGATTTAGGATCTTAGATGGTTGAGCCAAATAGGGTAATCTTATGTCTTCATCTCTAGGAAGTCTTAACGCTTAGGCTAAATTGATCACTTAGTCTATGATCTCTAGGTTTAATCTATTCACCGAAAATGATATAGGTTGCTAGAATTACCATTGATGAGCATTCGGTGGTAACCAAAACGCCATTGATCGTTGCCATCGAGTGTGAACATATCGAACCATTGCATTAAGGCTTGTTTACTTCATTACTAAATCCACTCGGAAGTTTAGGTATTTAGGTTGTAGACAAAGATATTGATACACCGCCGAAAGCGGGGCAATATTACATTCATGTTTGAGTTCTAGACCGTGTTCAATTAAACCCTGAATAGATGCTCAACCTAAGTATATGAAATCACCGGAGAATCATCTCGGCTTAGTGCTTTTATAATCTGTTTTTAATCCGATTTTTATTCCAAGCACCTGCTCTATTGCATTGAGCACCTGCTCGTTACCATTTCCTACTATTTAATTTATCTTAGCTTTATTTTAGAACCTATAAATTCATAGTGTAACCTTGGTCTCTGTGGATTCGATACCTCTTATACTACTGCTCTTGTCTGTACACTTGCAGTTTATTTTGGGTTAAAACTCGAGACATCAGCGGTAGGTCTTGTAAGTCGGTTTATGCAGGCACCAAGGAAGTCACATCTCGAAGCAGCTAAGAAGATCTTGAAGTATGTGAAGAAAACTTTTGGCATGGGTCTGGTGTACAAGTACAATGCCAAGATTTCCCTTCATGGTTTTACGGATGCTGACTTTGGTGGAGATCTAGATGACCGGAAGTCAACTTCAGGGTATGTGTTCTTATGTGAAGACACAAGTGTTTCGTGGTGCAGCAAGAAGCAACCAACAGTGTCGTTGTCTACCACTGAAGCAGAGTATAAAGCTTCGACTCTTGCAGCTCAAGAATGTATATGGCTTCGTAGGCTTCTTGAAGATTTGTTCGAGCCAATCAATAAAGCGACTGCAATCTATGGAGATAATCAAAGTGCTATCAAGTTGGCTAATAATCCAGTGTTTCATGCAAGGACGAAGCATATTGAGCTGGAACATCACTTCATAAGAGAGAAAGTGTTTGATGGGACAATCGAAGCTTTGGAGGTTCGAAGTGAGGACAACGTTGCAGACATCTTCACCAAGTCATTACCGAAAGGACAGTTCGAGTTACTTCGTTCGAAGCTCGGGATGGTTGACAAAATCAAGTTTAAGGAGGAGTATTAAAATTAAACTTGATTTTGGTTTAGCTTAATGAAGAGTTTAGAAATCTCTAGAAACATCATATAATCTCATCACCTCCTTTGACATTCTAGAGAATTCTTTTGGTAAACGAACATCTCCCACATCAATCTTAGGGCCCTTACTAATATATATTCTCAGCTTAACCAATGTCTCGCTCAAGAAAACCCTCAAAGGAAGCGACGATTTCCATTTCAAATTCATAACTAGATGAAGATCCGATATACGACGAGCCAACACGTTGTGTATCCAAGGAACGACGTATTCTGTTTTCACTGGATCACGACTATCTACAATCTTTAGAACAAACTTGTCTATAGGAGCATTCTCTTGCAAATTCAAGATCCTAGTCAGGAAATCCTCAAAACTTGTAGAATGCTTCTTCCTTTTGTTGTTGACAAAAACCGCGCAACCCGGGGGTAAACCAAGCTTGCTTACAATCATTTCCTCGGGATGCAGATAGATCGAGTCGTCGAATTCGAGGATAGGAACAAAAGCGAGTAGAAAACGCCATCTTTTCGAAAGGATTGATGTTGAAGCTGCTTCTTTCGTCGTAAGGAAGGACAAAATGTGGCAAATAAGTGGGTCTGGCAAATCGTTGATCAAAATTTTAGAAAAAGAACCCATCTTTTTGTGAAAGATTGACACTTTAAACCTGAGAAAAGAAGATGAAATTGATCGAGTGACAAAAGGTTCCAGATTTCAATGTTCGCAATCTCAAATCGGTCATGAAAACAGTAAGAATCATACACTAACCAAGAAAAAAAAGCAAACTTTTTGATTGAGAGAAACCGAAAAAGCAAACTTTTTGATTATGGAAACTTACTTGTGTTTTAAAAGCGAATCCCACCAAAATCGCTCAACTTTTGAGAATTTTGAGCAATTGGATTCACAATTTCGCCGAGGAGAAGTGAGTGAAATTGAAATTTAGGGTTTTTCGAGGGAGAGAGAGATCAATGTGGTAAGGATTTTTTTCTGTGTGCATATCGTCGCAAGGATTTTGAGGGCGCTAGGACAATTGACCTATTTAATGTGGCTATATACGTAATAACACCATTAATTGGTTACATTTAGTGATTTTTTGTGTCTAAAATTATTTTGAAAATAAAAATAAAATTGGCAGCTAATTCTGACCCAAAAAAAAAAAAACAAAATGGTTGTACTACAAATTCACCCAAAAATGAATCATCTATGATTTATTTTAATCAAAAATGAAATGTAAAATTAATTCTAACCTATATCAAACCAAATAAGAATAATTTGTTTGATTTTCACCTCAACAAAACACATAAAATATAGAAATATTTTAGTAAACTTCTCTAAAATATATCGAGTAAAATCATATCAAGAGCCGTGACCTACTACTACTAGTCATAGTTCTTCTGGAGGTTTTGTTTTGAATTAACTTCCATGACAAGTTAGGTCTCATGTGTTTACATTTATTTTCTTCACTCAACAAAGAAAGATAAAACAACAAAAGAATTCAAACAAACATAAATAACATGAAATTACAATACCATTGTCAGCCAAAAGGACAAAGCAAACAAGTCTTAACTAGCCAAAAGAAGGAAGAACCAACATACTCAATGATTAGAGTTTAGATCTCTTAGCAACTTACAAAAAAAAAAACATGTAGACACGTCCATATTTGGCTTTGGAAGTAATCAACCAAGTAGTCATGAGTCTTTCAAATGAAACATTAGAAACCAGAAAGGTTCTGCACAGGTTCTCTCTTACTTGCGATGAGTTTGTTGATGGGCTTTGACTCAGTCAGTGGATCGCTTGAGCCAATCAACGCGGTGGCCTTGTGGATTTCTCTTTATGCGTCCATGGAGAGCTTAGCGAAGCGGTGGTCATACCCTTAGGGCTGTCTTCGCTTGTGACTTTGAGTGTTGGCCACAATCTCTCGGTGCAGCTGCTGGAAAATGCTTCTTATCCGAAGCTTGGGACTGTTAGGTTCGACCGAGTGAATCTGCAGACAGCAGGGTAGTCAAAATGGATTGACGAGGCTCCTTGTGAGCTCTCCACTTTTGACAGCTGGGACGGTTGGGAGTCTTGTCTTGTCTCGAGCGTTTCTCTTAAGAGAGCGATAATCAGTTGCATCAAAGGAAATGTAGCGCCTAATTCTGTGTCGTTTGAAACTCCGTCACTTTTGTATTTCGACTACACTGACCGCATTTCACAGAAATACGGCGTTCTAAACTTTCCTTCCCTTGTAGAGGCCAAGTTGGATCTACATTTGACAAACGATGGTATCGCGAGGGACGCTTCACTCATCTTTCAAGCTATTTCAAGTGTCGAGACACTTACTCTATCATCGAGCACTCTCAAAGTAAGGAAACACGTCTCTAAAACCTAAATATGTTACTTTTATCAAATAAAAACTCAAATTTTTCTTAACTTTTTTCAGGTCATTTCTTTGTTCTGCGGAATCAAACCGGTGTTTCGTAACTTTTTGCTTGACAGTTGGGATTGACATAGTTAGATATTGGCTATCA
This sequence comes from Draba incana, assembly GCA_963576765.1. Classification (NCBI taxonomy): domain Eukaryota; kingdom Viridiplantae; phylum Streptophyta; class Magnoliopsida; order Brassicales; family Brassicaceae; genus Draba; species Draba incana. The sequence continues at coordinate 29,822,259 of OY755217.1, read as the reverse complement.
CTTCCCATTTTGATTGATTGCTCTCCACTTCTTCAGACTCTTGTATTCAAGGTATAAATACTAATGGATTGATTGATTTTTTGATTTTTCCTATTTCATATCAACTCTTTAAATCTCGAGCTTTTATAGGATGATATACATTGTTGTGATCTCGACACAGACGAGCTCTTCGAGGACGACGAGGACCTCTTCTTACACGAGGATCTCTTCTGCATTCACTCGTTCCCTATCACCCAATGTCTCGAACATTGTGGCATTAGATTTCTTGATACCCTATGCATATATGTAGAAAAGTGTCATTTTCGTACATTTTCTTATGCCGTAAAAATAGTAATCTAAATAAAAAAAACACATTAAAACTCCATTAAACCGTTTATAATTCCAAATAGTTAGTAAAAAATAAAAGAAAAACAACAAAATATAATTTCTTTTTGAAATATTGCTCCCTTGTATTTTTGCTAGCAAAATCAATAATGTTAAAATGTTAACGAATCGGATCGGATATTCGCGGATATCTTAAAAATTCGAATATTGATATTTCACGGATCAGAAAATCAAATATCCGTTCAAAACGGATCGAATCACGGACAGTTGCATTTTTTCAAATATCCGCTCCGTGTCCAAGGCTAGTAATTATTAAATGAGAATCTTGTTTAAAACTTTAAAAGTATAGCATCATTTGGCATGCGCATATGGAGTCCTATTGGACATAGATTCTAATGGGTATAAGAGTTTTGTACCCATATATGTACCAGCTAAATTTTAAGCATCACTCAACAACACCCATCGAGCCTCTTTCGAATCAAACTTTCTCCTCTCTTTTATTACTCCACGTGAATTGTGGACCATTCGACGTCATATCAACTAGCGAGTTGTATTGAACAACATCCTGAAGGTCTCTCATACCCGATGAAATTAGAATTCAAGAATCCGGAATGTTTGTCAGTTGCAAGGATCTCATTAAAATCACCAAAAATCAGCCACGGTTTATCTCTAAACTCTAGTTTACATTATTCCACCAAATTGAAACGAACTCTGTTGAATCCAATCCCGGACCACCTTATGCTTATTTGACTAATTAAATCCTCTGATGTTTATTCCAGAAAAATCCTGACATCAATTATTTCTTTGGGTTGTCCTTTTGTTCAAACCACTAGGATTTGCAACAACAGGCTTTTGAATTGTTTGTTCCGCAAGAAACTTATGATTCTCTTTCGATATTCGGGGTAGAAATTGTCTAACAGGAAGGTCGATCACTTTCTGAGCATCATCAGAACCGGCCTTTATCTTTGACTTATCCCCTTGAGTTGTGCTTACTACAATCTCACTTCCAGCCAAATCTTTACCTTCACCATCTCCAGACTCTACAATTTTCACCTCATCAATTGCTTTTGATAGCTCTGTTTCATCCGTAACAAGATCCCCGTCTTTTTCCGTCTCACTCAAAACTGAAAATCTTGAATGAGAAAGAATGGAAACCTGGCCAAATAGTAATGCATTTGTATTCTTATCTGGACTTCGACTCACTCGCAAAGGTGTAGACCACTCCCCTTCCTCTTTTTCGTTAGCAATATTAGATTTTGGGTCATTTGGTGCCAAATGAACGTGCTCAAGTGTATCATTTTCATGATTCTCCACAAAATTTTCCACTACCTCCTTTTCCTTAGTCTCTTCGTTCTGATTCTTCAAACCCAAACCAGTTTCTTCCAATGAAATCGAAGTTTGTTGAGATTGGTGTTGTGCTTCCTTGTGAGGTGCCTGCACCAAGCAAACTGACGCAAGATGTCCCCATTTCCCACATGTAGAACATCTGATCGGCAACCTAGGGTATTAAAACTCAACCATAGCTTCCTTGCCATCTGGTGAAGTGAATTTCAACACCTTAGGTAATTCTTTTGAGAGATCCGCGTTTACAAACATATTTGCGGCTTTGAAGTCCAGACATTGTGCCGTGTCAGAATGCATCCGAACCGGTACCCCAACTGCACTAGACACAAAACTTAGCCCCTTCCATGAGAACATGTTCATCGGTACATTTTTTAGGTGAACCCAGAGTGGAACTTTCTTCACATTTCAAAATATTCTTGTATTTTTTTTCTTAAAATGTATTAACGGATGCTAGAAAAAAATGTGAGTGTTGGTACTTCCAACACAAGGGTTTTTTGGTTTGGACAGTTTTAGAGAAGAGCTCGTAATAATTTTCATCCTACTTATCGGTCAATCTTAACAGAAGTTAAATGAATTAGATTGTTGAATTCCGGCATTGCTTCACAGCAGAAGTTAAGTACCTATAACAAAAACCAAATCAACTTTAACTTGCCATACAAGTCACATTTATCCACTTCAAGAATTATGATGGGATATGACGGATTTTTAGATAAACAAAAGCCCGTGTCTCATGTTCACGCTGCAAAAGACAATTACTGGAATGGAGCAATGAATAAGGAACACGATGCTTATATTAAACGCGGAACGTGGGTTTCAGTCTCGTGGCCTCCGAATACTAACATTATTCGTTCTATGTTCTATGTTCTATGTGGCTTCTTCGACATAATTTTAATGCATATGGCAAGCTATATCAAACCAAATAAGAATAAATTTTTGGATTTTCACCTCAACAAAACACATAAAATATATCGAGTAAAATCATATCAAGAGCCGTGACCTACTACTACTAGTCATAGTTCTTCTGGAGGTTTTGTTTTGAATTAACTTCCATGACAAGTTAGGTCTCATGTGTTTACATTTATTTTCTTCACTCAACAAGGAATAGATAAAACAACAAAAGAATTGAAACAAACATAAATAACATGAAATTACAATTACCATTGTGAGCCAATTAAAAGGACAAAGCAAACAAGTCTTAAACTAACCAAAAGAAGGAAGAACCAAAATCTTCGATGATTAGAGTTTAGATCTCTTAGCAACTTACAAAAAAAAAACATGTAGACACGTCCATATTTGGCTTTGGAACTAATCAACAAGTAGTCATGTTTCTTTGAAAAGAAACATTAGAAACCAGAGAGGTTCTTCTAAAGAAAGGGACTACCCCCATTTAGTTGATACGATAGATCACAAGCCGAGAATCCGAAGATAATCAGGGGTTAGTTGGATCTCACACTTTCGTGAAGCTCGATTGACACTTCAACCTTATATTCATCAAATGATCTATCATAGTATAAAACCAATTGTTCCAGATTCGGCATTTTCGCTACCAAGTGTTTGACTAGCTTTATCTGCTCCTCTATGTCATCATCACCATTTAGAGATCTCCAAACTTCAATACCTTTAGAACCTTCACCGGACTTGATGATAGGCAAGTATACTGGCTCTTGCATGTGTGTGCTTGCTTGCCCTTGAATGACATGAAACACCCTAACCTCTGCGTTTGCATTCGTGACACAAGTCTCACTTTTCGAAATTATTTCCAGTAAACCAACTATCTTAAAGCTTTATACTATTTGATACGCCTAATTCTGCAATTAGGAAGAGAACATATTCCCCTAGTTAGGCTATGATCTGCAATGATGATGATTGGATATTGTTAGACTCTTAGGTAATAGAATTTGTCATTGTGTGCTTTGGCTTTGTTCGGGTCTGAATTCTGTGTGCTGCGTGTAGAACTTTGTTTGTTGTGAGGGAAAAATAAGACAAGTGCACTGTGTGGGATAGAGGAAATGCAACCAAATCAGATATTTTATTCTTCTCTATTGGTTCTGGGCATCTAATCTCAAATTTACCTTTTTCATCGTTGTTGTTGTTTTTGAGATGATGAATGCTTACAGTTAGTTGTGATTTTTGGAGGTTTGGCCTTTGTAAGATGACAGGTGCCAAAATGGTTTGTTAACAATCTGCAGATTTTGTGTTTGCAGGTTTGACGGTGTCTTAAAGATTTCCAGACGCAAAGGAATGTTTGTAGTTTTTACACCGTAAGAACCGCGAAAACCGAATTGAGAAAACCGAATGAAATTTGAATATGAATTAAGAAGAAGAAGAACTTCTCGATGATAAAACGTATACGGAGTCGAGATTGCTCTCTTTCCTTAATTCGAAAAATCGCCCGAAGTGAGACGGTTTGATACGATTATGAATCCGAGGATAAAACCGTAAGGAAGAACGATTTCGCAACACTCAAAATCGTAATATGACGAACAGATATCTATGAATACTCTCGAGACTTACTTTGTGGAGGATCGAAGTTTTTCTGAAGAAGAAAAATTCGCAGAGAAAAAAGGTTGAAGAAGACAATGATGCCTGCCAGATTTTAAAGAATCGACCGGGTGCAATTTGGAGTCGCGATTGTTCGGTTAACATGAACCGACCCGTTGCGATTTTGAGTCACGATTGTGTGGCTGCCATGAACCGAATGGATGCGATTATTCGGTTAAATTTTTAATAAAAATTTTCCCCAAAAAGAATAGTCTTTAATGGACCCCCGGTCCAATTGCCCGTGCCCGTGCCCGGTTTGGTTCGGTGGTGCGCGCGTGGTATCCTTGTGTCTCTCCATGTGTGGGTGTTATGTTTTAATCATAGGTATATCTTTAACTCTTTATATACCACTTGAAAAAGTTTCCCCTAAGGGATGTGAAACTTTTTACATACACACTTCATTCCACACCATTTGGGGCTTTTCCAATATGACCCAAATCAATTTCTCATTTAAACTTTAACTCATTTTTACATAAACCAAATGTCCAAACCAATAGTCCATTTGTTCAATAAAATTAGTTCCAACATAGACTTGGTTCTTAGCTTTTGAATAGATGATTTTTCTACTTTGTGCTTTTGTCTTAATGGTTCTCACTACTCAGTTCTCACGGTTTTCAAAACCCGCTTGATCCTCTCCGGAGAGTCCTGACCTTTTAGGGGTGGTATCTATATACATCCTAGAGTAAGAAAACGAGAAAGAGATAAGAGAATGCTACTCTATTGAAGAGGAAGTATATATGGCCGTTTGAAGTGAAGTTTTGGTTTTTGTTTTACATGTTTGAAAATTACTAAAATAAATGTCAATTGACAAAATGGCAATATTTAAAAAACGGAAAAATATATATAAGAAAGATGATGTCGAAAAAAAAATAAAAATGAAAGGTTGCGGTAATTTTTTTGGAAAATCTCATCTTTTTTAACACTGAATTATCATATAGTCTATTACATCATTATTAGACATATTTAATCTTATCTTATTATTATTATGATGATATTTCAACTACTTGCAATCTATGTGATCAGGGTGAAAATCTCTTGCAAAGTGATTGAAACTTTAAAGAACTAATTTTTATAAATTTGAGAAAATTTATGTATACAAAAACTTAAATGGTTAATAAAGTGGTCTTTTGAAAAACTAAAACCAAAAAATTATATCGAATGAATATTATAAATTATCATATTCTAATTGAGTGTACGGATATTCATTTAATCAACTTGTTCAAGCATGAGCTCGTTGAGAATACCAAGTTGCATCCGAGAGCTTCACCGAACTGCAAGTTCCAAATATCACATAGGATAAACTCTAATATAAAGTAACTTGATTCTTTTTTCTATTCTTAGTTGAGTGGAGAAGAAAGAAACTAAACATGGTAATCTAACTTGTCATACAAGTCATTATTACCGTCTTAATGAACAATGAGTTACTTCGATAAGAAGTTTCCTTCTACAAGATATGGAGTACTAATATTTGTACCAAAGACTAAACAACAGATTCCATATATAGACAACTAAAAACAATCAACTTGGTGAGAAATTCAAGCAGTTTCCTTCACGACTTGGATCTCGCATTTGGATGAAGCTTTGGGAAGAAGCAAAAGATCCATCATGAAGCGACTTCTTTCTCCATCATCCACTGCTTTATAAGAAGCCCTAACCAATTCAAGACACGATGATTTCCCCAAGAAACGCTTCATTTCATTAAGCTCTTGACTAGTTCCTCTATACCCATTGATCTCTAAAACCTTTATCGCAGATGATGACAGAGAATCAGACACATCATCCCAAGAAAAACGTACTCTATAACAATTGTCTTCCCATCCTTCTCTAACATAGTGCACTAGACCCTGGAAAAAAAAATATATCATTGTAGATCCAGAAAAATAGTATACAAGTACTCTTTTCGCATAATATATACCTTGATGATGAGCGTTTCGAGATTTATCGAGTTGTGGAGCAGAGATGGAAGCAATTTCCAGAACACGAATGGGGAACCATAAGGTTTACAATCGCTTCCCAGAGATAAACAAATCAAATTGTTGAACACCGGTATCTTTTCACCGCGGTAATAGAGCGCCTGAAAACGCGAATCAAAAATCAACTCTTTTGCATCATTTCATAACCTATGAAACCCCGAAAAAAGCTACACATTTCAAGGAGCAAGTTACCTCTAGAGCATCCGGAGATAAGCAGAGGATCTTGACATTTCTGATTCCCATGAACAAAGTAGTAACATCACCAGGAACAAAAGCAAGATTATCCGGAGCATTTTTGCGCACGATTTGATTTGCGGTTAATAAAAGATCAAGCCTAACTTCAACAAGGCTATCCAAATGCAAATTCTCATACTTATCCGCGACCATATCCGTATACTCCAAGTAAACAAGATTCGGAGTATCGAACGAAACACAATTTTTAGGAACAGAAGAATTACCACCACTTCTGTACACAAGTTTCCTAAGCGTAGGACTAGAGATAGTCCCATTCCAATAGTGCCACACCTTCGATTCATTAATCCAAAGGTTTCGAAGCGAAGGGAAAGCCGATAGAATCGGTTTAAAACCAAGCTTAGCATCACCAAAAGCAACTGAATCAAGAACGAGTGATTCAACCATTGGAGAAACAGAGTCTGAAGGAGACTGAAAAAGACGAACTCTTGTTCCAATCACAAGGTTTACCAATGTCTTGCTCGTAAAGACATTAAATGGCAAATTAGTGATCCTGTAATTGAAATGTAAAGCAAGTTCTAATACACCAAGATCCAAAACTGTTCGTATCCATCGGATTATACAATCTCGTTCAACACCTACATGACGACACTTGAGAGAGACTCTTTTAACCGATGATGAGTTCTTGATTCGTATAGAGAGTAACCTATCAACGAAATCCTTGAAAACCTTGATTTGTCGTAAACCCATTTCGGGGTTTCGTAACTCGAAATCGTTGAAATCGAGGTAAGGTACAGATTGAAGCAGAATCGACCATCGTTTTGACAAAACCGATGTTAAAGCAGCTTCCTTTGTCGAAAGGAAAGACAATACATGGCTAAGAAGATCATCTGGTAAATTGTTAATCGAGTCTTTGGAAGTTGGATTCGGTTCTTTGTTACGTTCCATTTCAGAAAATCCGATCCCAAGCAAAGGGGTTTACGAATTACGAACCAGAGAGGCTGATTTTGATCATAAAGGAGATTACTTTAAGAGGAAGCCATGAAAGTGAGATCATAAAAGCTTACAAATTCATAGAGATTTTGAGGGGGGAAAAGAGATGAAATTTAGAGTTTGAAACTGAAGACGATAAACCTAAGAAGAAAAAACCTGATTTGGGCAATTTGGCCACAAAAAGACAAAATTTGTTTTTTCGGGGAAATCAATATTTTTGAACTCGTGTGTATTACGTGTGTGTGTGTTTTTTTTTTTTTTTTTTTTTTTGGGGACAAAGTGTAAATGTGTAATACGTACGTTACAAGTCGATGATTAAGAACGTTACATATATTTTTATAATCAAAATTCCTATGATTTTATATTGTTTTCTAAGTTTGCGTTCATGATAATTTATTCAAATGCATAAAAGGTAAAGTACATAGTTACGATATTTCTAGATTAGTTCGACAATTTAGAATATTTACGAGTAGTTTAAGTTTACATTTACGCTTTTGAATATCAATTAAGCTAATGTGAGAATGAGAAATGAGAGTAGAACTAACTCACTATATGGTACTAATTGTATATGGTACTAATTGAATTGACCACAACCATCCAAAGGCGGTGATTAGAAGTTACCTTGCTGATCTTTCACCATAACACTAGGCCGATACCCGCGCATACGCGCGGGTTTTTTTTCACTTAGAAAATTATAATGCTATATTAACATTTTTTAAAACAAATCTTACACATTCATTAAACCTCAAGCATTTAGGCCTTATATTTTAAGCTTCTAAACGTCTTAAATAACAACATAAGATTCTCATACATTTTTTCTCAAGTGTCGGCCATTTAGAGAAGCCAACATATTCTCAACAAATTTGTTAGCAAGCTTACCAAAATTTAATGTCGTGAAATGCTTCTAACTATGCACACTCACATAAAAAATAATCTTGAAAATTAAAATTAGTTATAAAATTAGAATATTGAGCATATTGTTTGAGCTTCCCAAAAGTTAGGTGCCAAATTTTTTAATTAATTTGTATTTTTTCTTGCATTCTGATTTAATGATTTAAGTTTGTAAGCTGTATTTTTTGTTTATATCCTTAACTTTTTAGTAGAATGTTTTATGAACTTCTCTCTCGATGTTGTGTAATGTATAACTTGTACGCTCGGTTTTTGGTGAGCCTTATAATGGTAAATATAGCAGACGTAAATTAATTATTGGTTATGTTAGAGCATGTTTATGGGTAGGTAATATGGTGAGGTAATAATATAAGAGTTTTTTTATTATTAATTGTATTGGGATTTGTATATTTACCCTAATTTAGTTTTGTGTTTTTTTTAGTGATTATAGGTAGTAAATATAGAGGGGTTATAAAAAAAAAATTGTTTTGAAATTGTATTTTTTTTTTTTGTAAATTTTATTTTCTTGAAAATGAAAACATAGTACATTAAATAAAATATGAAATTTTAAATATACATAGAAAAATAAAATTCAATCCAGGACACATCATAATACCAATCACAACACATCATGAATAAAATTCAGAATCAGTAGAATAATTACCTTGCTTCGTAGATGGAAAAGGTCTGAGATTCCTCCATTGAATTTCTGAATCTACCTCTTCCTGGAGATTTCATCAATTTCCTGCAGAAATCATGTGAAATATGCAAAGATTAGCTAAATTTCCAAACCCTAATCACAATACTAAAGACAACCGAATGTACCCACGAATTTGTTCATCAAATTTTACACAAAGTGAAGGCCAAAATGACAGGAAACAATTGTAATTAGAACTAAACAACCCTAATTTATATTCCATCCAAAAGCCCCAAATTTTTTTTCACCAAACCCTAATTTGGATTCCCAAATCTCTCGACAGTAGATGTATACAAAATTAGAGAAGAAAACACTTACCTTCGACGGTGGAGAACACGATTTCAACAATCGATTTCATTTCAATCATATCTGGATCAACCAGATGGAGAGAGATCGAGCCAGATAGAGAGAGAGAGAGAGAGAGAGATCGACAGCGACGAGATAATCAAGGATTTTAGGGTTTTTCTACTTCAGATTTTCATTTGGATTAAGAAACAAAGAAGATCTATGGAAAATATTTCCATAGATTCAGGGGATCGAGAGAAGATAGAGAGACACGAGGAAGAAGAAGAGAGAAAAACACGCAGAAGAGAAAAGAAATTTTCGCGTGTGATTTTTTTTTCTCCTTTTGTTCATAAAATCAGCCACGCCAGTCATATTTACGGTAAACATAACCCACAATTTTAGAACCGTAAATATAGATATAGGCCATTTCTGATTTAATTTTTTGGGTTTATTATGAAAAATCCATTTATCTTACCCCTTATTTACTCCCTATAAACTTGCTCTTAGAGTATTAAAAGTTTGTATGATGGAACACGAAGAAATGTATGATAATGAAATGTTTAGTAGTATGTAAATTAAATAAGGAGATGTTCACACGTGGGACATACATATGAAAAAGAGAAAGGAAGTGAAACCCAAAATTACATTGAAACGATGAAATAAATTATTTTGTTATGCGTACAATTGAAGAAAAAAAATTGGGAATGAAAGGGCTTCTTCGAGGTTATCGTCTTTGTGCCATCTTAATTGCATCTTCGGCAATTATCTCCCCCACCTGGGTTTATCAATCAAAGCAGTGGTCTGTTGTTCCTTTTTTCTCGACACTCGCCACTATCAAATCGTCCGATTCTCCACTTGCCACCGATTGAAGGTTGTTTAGAAGGATCCTGAGGACATTGGTAAATTTGTAAAGATCTATTGGGCAGATTAATGTGGACGAAAGAAATTCAGATGGAAAGTAAGCATTTGTCCACTAATTTTCCTTTCTCCCTATTTATTTGATGGTTTCGTTGAGTTTGTGTGTGAAGAAGTATGAATTCATTGCATTATTGTAGTTATTAATTTTATTCGGTGGTGGTCAAATAGCAAATTGTTTACAGAAATCTAATATTACGTACCGTATGTGTTGAGAACATGAGTTCTGGGGCTAGATATTATTGAAAATCTCCCTGTATACGATGTTTGTGATACTTTCGTTGGTTGTTGAATCGTCTTCTCCAATGCAGATCTTCAGCCCTTCCATCGATGTAACTCGTGATAGAGCAACATACAGTTGGCCATGGCTAAATACAGGTTTAGGTAGAGACAGTCCGACCTTTTCCAGACTTTGGCCCTGATTTTTGTTGATTGTCATACAATAACAAACTCTTATTGAGAATTGACGTCTCTTCATTTTGAACGGGCATTTGGTGTCAGCTGTAGTCATGAATATTCTTGGGATGAGGATTCTTTTTCCTATGTTTGTTCCAGTAAGTACCTCAGCTTCCACCACTCTCTCTCTCCTAAGCGTGTTATTAACAACCTTGTGCCATTGCAAAGACCTTTCTGGTTTATGTTTCTCATCAGGAGGACTGGTGCGTTGATCTTGAGGTGGAGTTCATGATTCGGTAAGCCGGAACATTTGACCTCGTTCAAATACTCTTGTGTGTAAAAGATATTTGTATCGTCCTCAGAAGTATCGTCAGCTGCTATAGAATCGGCGCCTAGGTATTCCTTTACTTGACCTTCTAGTTGGGAGAGGATATATGCATTTACTTCATCAACAGTCTCATTTCCCGGTATGAGAATTGCTCTTGCTGTGAGATATTCTTTTGTTTTGAAAGATTTACCAAAATCTAGATAAGTGCTTCTGAATATCTGTTCGATGGGGTTTGACGTTGTAGGTAGTAGAAGGTTTTCGTCCACTTCAATTTCATCGTCATCTGAACTTCGGGAGGCATATGATGATGATGTTTTTGCAACTCCATTTCCAACTTGTAAAATCCAGTTTGTGAAAATATTCTCTTCTTCTTTTACACGCATGTTCTTTTCAAGTACGTAGATGTTCCGTTTATCACAAAGGTATGACCGATTAATAGTTGCTAAGACTGTATCTTGTCTGCTGCCTTGAGTGATTACCGGCAAGATTTGTCTGAAATCGCCACCCAAAAGCACTGTGATTCCTCCAAATTCTTTATCTGCTGCATCAGGGTTTTTGATGCTCATGATATCTCGGAGTGTACGGTCCACGGCTTCAAACGTATGTGTATGTGCCATCGGTGCCTCATACCAAATTATTAGTTTTGTCTGTTGGATCAGTTCGGCTAGCATTGTCCTTGGTTTGATATCAGACATTGAGTGTTCGTGTAAATCAATCGGGATCTTGAACCGTGAGTGAGCAGTGCGTCCACCTGGGAGAAGTGTTGCAGCAATACCTGAACTTGCCACGGGTAATACGATTTGGCGGGTTGATTGTAGTTTTGCGATAATTGTCTTGTAGACATGTGTTTTACCGGTACCTCCTAGACCATAAAGGAAGAAAAGCTTTCCTTTCGAATTGTCAACTGAGTCCATCACAACATCGTAAATTGACTGTTGATCTTCATTTAGAGAAGCCAATAGTGTCCGGTGGTTTGTTGCCTCTTTGTTGATGTTGTAGTTTTTCTCTTCCATGAGTAAGGAGTTTGCTAACTCGTTCATTATGGTCTTGTCCGACTTCGGCATGTCTTTGAAATCGTCCAGAGATTTATTACTTTGGATCAGAAGTTTCTGCAATTCTATTAGTGCATATTGTTGTATTTCGTGGTCGGTTAAGTTCATCTGGAATGGTAAGAGTTTGGTGGTTTTATTTTATTTTTACATACCTTTTCATCGAGCAAGATAATTGAGATGCCCATAAAGTCGTTGTGGTTGTTTTCGTTCATGACTTCCCAAAACCTCAAAACACGGCCTACAACATGTTGCGGTTGGGTTGAATATGATGGTGGCAATTAAAGAGAGGAAATGGTGTGGACGTTGGAGGATTTAAGTGAGGAATTGTAGAGTTGAGACTATTGGGAGGGGTAAGGTATGATAAGAATTAACGTCCGCAATCACTACTATTGAAAGCCATAATGGTATATGTATTAAATAGTGAGAGGTGGGCGAGGGATAGTTGAAGTTTGGGATATTTTCCGTTTTTTAGGAACGTTTTGGTTTTGTAGGTTTGGGTTTTGTAGGTGAAGTGAAATGGGTGAAAATTGACATAAATGAGCCTAAACAAATAATACGTACAATGTAGAGCCCATTAAAACTATATGAAACCTAATCATGGGACGGGCAAAAAGGAGAGCCGCCAAAGGTAAGTGAAGTCGAATCTGTAATGAAGCGTACAGAACAGAGCAAATGAGGCATGTGAGGAATGATGGCAATTTGACAGGAACCCAGAAACTGAAGGGTACAGAGGTGCGTAACGGTACCCAAAAATTTTTTTAAATAATAATAGATCGGTAAGTTGACAAAAAGCAAGCGAGTGTGAACAGGAAGTGGAAATTTCTGGTTAATTATGGTCTATGGTCCATAAAGTTTTATTTGAAAGGTTTGGTTAATTGATTAGGGAAGATAAAGAGGTAGAGGAGAAGAAGACGCTGGAGCTTGTGAGAACTCATTAAGTGTCCGTCAGTGGGCCTTTTAAATGGTTCGGTAACTTGTTTAGGCTTGTGAATGAATGCATTTGGCACAACGGAATATTTGGTTATTTGTTCAGAAAATATGGAGGGACAAACGGTGGAAGCAGGTGGAGGAGAAGAGAGGCTGACGCATTTTTTCTTTTTTTAATTACACATGGTAATAAAATGGTTTGCTGATGTGTCACTCATATGGAGAAGGACAACTCTCCTTTCATAGTATAGATTAGAAGGTGAAATTGATAAATTAAATGAACTATATGTCCTTTTTTTTGGGTCGAAAAGAGCTTTATTAATCATCATGATACAGAGCGTTCAAGGGCAGAAAGAGCCCCTTTTGCCAACAAATCAGCAACAATGTTCTCTGATCTTGGAATATAGTTGTAAGAAATCGAATTAAAATCAATAGCAATCATGCGAATATCAGCGAGTAATCCAAAAAGCTCATTGTAGTCATCACCATTATTGAGAAGATTCATCAGGATCTGGCAATCAGAGTAGATGTGTAGATGATCAAATCTCCTCTCTCGAGCCTGTTCCAAAGCTGCTTTAACTGCCGAAGCTTCGGCCACTAGAGTAGAGGGGATGTTACTAATACTCAAAGAAGCATCACCAAGATGCATGTTTCAGGGAGAAAGAAAGGTCTATCCAAGGCCTCCATTACAGGAAGAAGAGTTCCACGCGGCATCCACAAAACAGAACGTGCCTGTACTTTGTTGAGTCATAGACAGATGATGAATATCCAATCTATCTTCGTGCAGAGATTGACCTGCATTCATATCTTGTGCCCCTTGCCAGGCAAGAGCATCTTGAACCGCTTTTGTTACCGTCTCCTCTTCAGAGAAACAACGATCCTTGAATACAAGCTGGTTCCTCCCTTTCCAGAGCATCCATAATACCCAAGCATAGAGGGCTCCTGTTTCAATACCCCTAGGAGGGAGGTTTTTAAATTTTGGCGCCATAGAGAGGAAGTGTGATATGGATGGAGATGAAGGGAAGGGTGGAATGATTATTGGTGTAATCTCCCAAACCCGTTGAGCGAAATGACATAGGAGTAGAACATGGTCGACTGTTTCCAAATCTCCGCATCGTTTGCAAGTTCCAGTTAACGGAATTCCCCTTGAGAGAAGTTGAGAGCCCACTAGAAAAGCTCCAGCCAATGCTTTTTAAAGGAAAGATTGGATCTTCGGGAGGGTTTTAACCTTCCAAATACATTTCCACCAATTGAACGTGCCTATGTCTTCATTTATACGAGTCATAGTTAGAAGATTATACCCTGACTTGGTGGTATATGAGCCTTTCTTCTCTGGTAACCATACTAGAGAGTCACGGCGTGGTATCGATCCTAAGGAAATTTTCCTGATATTATCCTCATATTGAGGCAGATGCTTTCGAATTACCTCCCAATTCCATTGATGAGAGCCAGGGGAGATTAATGCCGCCACTGTGAGCCATTGGCTAGTTCTCGTCGGTGGTCCAACCGGTCTTAGGGGAGAGGATGTGGAGAGCCAGGGGGCTCCCCATATGTTAACTTCTATTCCCGTTCCAATAAGCCAGCCCAATCCCTATTTTAAGACATCTCTGCCCACTAGTATCCCTCACCAACCATGAGACGAATTCGCTTGCGGCTGGACCTCGAGGAGACAAATGCTATGACAGTATTTCTCCAATAGAATTCGGGAGACCAGAGATGATGGTGATTTTAATAATCTCCAACTAAGCTTTGCAAGAAGAGAGTCGTTAAAAGCTTGAATATCGCGAAAGCCAAGGCCTCCCACTTTCTTTGGGGTTGTGAGCTTCTCCCATGCTATCCAGCTAATCTTCCAAGTATCCGCTTTCAAATCCCACCAATATCTCGTCAATATAGCTTGAACTTTTTTGCAAAGTGAGACGGGGAGTTTAAAGCACGACATCACATAAGATGGCATGGCGGAGAGGACCGATTTGAGCATAACTTGTTTATCGGCTGTAGAGAGGAAGCGAGTCAACCAACTATGCGACTTTTGTCTCATTCTGTCCACAATGGAAGCAAAGATATCACGTTTCTGTCTCCCAAAATGTTCCGGTAACCCGAGGTACTTACCGGTTCCCCCTTCATTACGGATCTTTAGACGGCTTTTAGCTAGGCGTTTACGAGATCTAGGAGTTTTTGAGCCGAATGTGATAGATGATTTGGAGAGGTTGATTGTTTGACCGGATGCTTTTTCGTAAGAGTCAAGAATATTGTGGAGGACGTCACAACTATAGCCATCTGATCTACAAAAGAACATAGTGTCATCCGCGAATAAAAGGTGGTTAATTAGTGGACTGTTTCGTGAAACTTTGATTTCGGGGAGGCTGCCATTATCTTGTGCTTTCCGGCAAAGACCAGAGAGAACTTCTGTGCACAAGATAAAGAGATAGGGGGACAAGGGATCCCCCTGACGTAAACCCCTAGACGACCAGACTTTTCCTTGGGGAGTTCTGTTAATTAGGAATGAGTAGGTCACTGACGTTACGCATTCCATGATCCATCCGATCCACATAGCATGGAAACCCAATCTTGTAAGGACCGCTTTAAGAAAATCTCATTCGATGCGGTCGTATGCTTTACTCATGTCCGTTTTAACCGCCATGGACCCCCGTATCTTGGCTTTTGACAACCGAAGGTAATGGAGGATCTCATGTATGATGAGGACATTATCAGAGATAGCTCGTCCCGGTACGAATGCAGACTGGTTCTCTGAGATAAGATGCGGAAGAATTGGTTGGAGACGCGCCGTTAGAATCTTGGCCACTATCTTATATAAGACATTACAAAGAGCAATCGGCCAATAATTCGCCACTTTTTTGGGGCCGAGATCTTAGGGATGAGTCTAACATGAGTATCGTTCAACTTTGCCTGGAAGGTACTGGAAATGAAGAATTTCCTCACTTCATTTGATAAATCCGGTCCCGGAGCTTTCCTGGAATGAATATCAAAGGCAGCTCTACGAATCTCATTATCTTCTGGGATTTTGGTGAGGTTTTGGTTCCATTCCTCCATGATCAGTGGGTCTAAGGCATCCTCAACTATTTGGTAACTTCCTGTAGATTGAGACGTGAAGATGGTCTGAAAATACTCAGAAATGACTTGCGTAATTTCCGCCTCCTTGTAGTGCGTTTGACCATTATTATCTTCCAATGCCGAGAAACGGTTACAAGTGCGCCGATCTCTGGTGGAGGCATGGAAGAATCCAGTATTCACTACAAGAAAATAGGCCCATTTACGACGAAAATTTGCGACGGAAAAAAGCCTCGCAAATGTGCGAGACATTTGCGACGAATTGGCGACGAAAATCCGCGGGTCGATGCTAAATCGTCGCAAATTTGCGTGTCAACTTATCAACGCAAAACCGTCGCAAACACTATAACATTTGCGATGGTTTTGCGTCGATTATTAAGTCTCGACGCAATTTCGCCGCAAAAATTGCGGCGGGTTTGCGTGGCAAGATATTTTAAGATATATCCGATACTTTTGCGTCTGTTTTGCGACGAAGTAATAATTGCTACGCAGTTGCGACAAAAATTATTACAAAACGTGTTTAATGTGTCTTACCGGTTTATGGGTACAATAATTTTTGTCGCAAACGAGTCGCAAAACTTTAGCAAAAACGTCGCAAATGGGTAGCAAAAAAATCCAAAGTTCTATAAATTATGGGAATGTGAAAAACGGAATTAATAAACATTCAAAGCATTCTCTAAAAAATCAAAATCCGAGAAACACACTATTTTTTCGAAGGAAAGATATTAAAATTTGATAATCGAAGATGTCTTCGCATCATGAGGTCTACATGGTTCGAGCATGGATGTACAACCGCAAAGATCCAGAAACTGGCGAAGTGTCTAGAGAATTTAGAGAAGGGCTTGACCAGTTTTTGACCCAGGCGATAAACAACCAAGGGGCTGTCGCAAGATATTCCAACGACGGTAACGTGAAAATTTTCTGTCCTTGTGTGAAATGCAAAAACTTTGCTCCACATGATACGCGAACTGTTTGGAAATATTTATTTACGAGGGGGTTTTTACCTAACTACTATGTTTGGTTTTCGCATGGGGAGGATTTTGTTGTCAATGTTCCGGGTAGTTCAAGTACGAGTTATGGTGGGAATGTAGAAGGTGGTAGTAATTATGAGGATAGTAATTATCAGTATGGTCATGATAATTTTAATGAATCTGCATATGGAAATACAGATGGGAATAGGTTTAATGATATGGTCAATGATGCATTTCAAGAAACTACTGCTTCGTTTAGTGATAATACTTTTGAAGAACCAAACTCGAGTGCTAAAAAATTTTATGATATGTTAGATGCTGCTAACGAACCTATCTACGAAGGATGTAGAGAAGGGCTTTCAAAATTGTCGTTAGCATCTAGGATGATGACAATTAAAAGCGAAGATAACCTTAGTGAAAATTACATGGATAAATGGGGTGAATTGTTTAAAGAGTATTTGCCAGAGGGTAATAACTCTGCAGAGGTTACTATGAGATACAAAGATTGGTAGCAAGTCTTGGATTACCGTCTGAGATGATTGATGTCTGCATTGATAATTGTATGATTTTTTGGAAAGATGATGTTCAGCTGCAGGAATGTCGTTTTTGCTCTCATCCAAGATATAAGAAGACTAGTGGTCGCACCAAAGTCTCATTCAATCGTATGTGGTACCTTCCAATAACAGATAGGCTGAAGCGATTATATCAATCAGAGCAGACAGCAGGGGCAATGAGGTGGCACGCAGAACACGATTGTGAGGAAGGGGTGGTCGCCCATCCATCAGATGCAAAGGCGTGGAAACACTTTCACACGGTACATCCAGACTTTGTTGTAGAACATAGAAATGTGTATTTGGGTCTTTGCACTGATGGGTTTAGTCATTTTGGGATGTCTGGTAGGCAATATTCGTTGTGGCCAGTCATAGTGACGCCAAATAATCTCCCACCGGAAATGTGTATGCATCAAGAATTTTTATTTCTCAGCATTTTGGTTCCAGGGCCAAAGCATCCAAAAAGATCACTTGATGTCTTCCTACAACCTCTTATCCAGGAACTAAAGCAGTTGTGGCATGTTGGTGTACGCACATTTGATTCGTCGAGCCGTAAGAACTTCAACATGAAGGTTGTCCTCATGTGGACGATAAGCGACTTTCCGGCGTATGGTATGCTATCTGGATGGACAACGCACAGAAAGTTATCATGTCCTTATTATTTAGATAAGACCGAATCATTTCAATTGTCAGCAGGAGGGAAAGCTTGCTGGTTTGACTGCCATCGTTGTTTTCTTTCAAGGGATCATCCTTATAGAAAGAGTAGGACATTATTTCGAAATCGAGTTGTTAAAACCTCCCCCTTGGTTTACCTCTCAGGTGAGAAGTTGGAAGAACAAATGGATGGATATGGTGCGGAAGAAACTGTAAAAGTTGGAGGTAATTGGCAAAGTAATCTAGCAAATATGCCTGTTGGGTATGGGGTATACCATAACTGGCATAAGAAAAGTATATTTTGGGAATTGCCTTACTGGAAGGAGCATCTGCTGAGGCACAACTTGGATGTCATGCATGTGGAGAAAAATTTCTTTGAGAATATTATACACACATTGTTTAATGTTGCAGGGAAAACAAAAGACAATCGGAAATCTCATCTGGATCTCGCGGCTTTATGCATAAGGCCTGAGTTGCATCTAACAAGAGATGGTAGGGCACCTATTCCCAGTTTCCGACTATCACCTGCTGTGAAGAATGCTTTGATTAACTGGGTTAAGGAGTGGGTGAAGTTCCCAGATGGCTACGTGTCAACTTTTTCAAGGTGTGTTGAGCAAGGGGAAAAATTTTCTGGGATGAAGAGCCACGATTGTCATGTGTTCATGCAGCGACTACTCCCTTTTGCCTTTCAAGAGCTTTTACCGCAGGATGTACACGAGGCAATTGCAGGTGTTACGTTTATCTATGGTTATTAATATATACATACATGTATTTTGTAACTGTATTAATTAACTTAATCCGGACCGGATTGGCGTTTTAGGTATAAGAGCATTTTTCAGAGACATATGTGCCAAAACCTTAATGAAGGACGAAATCTCGAAGTTGAATTCAGACATTCCACTCACTATTTGCAATTTAGAGAAGATATTTCCACCTTCCTTTTTTGATGTGATGGAACATTTGGTTGTACACTTACCACATGAGTTAGATTTGGGTGGTCCAGTCCAATTTCGATGGATGTACCCTTTCGAAAGGTTCTTCAAACATTTGAAGATGAAGGCGAAAAATCTCGCAAGAGTAGAGGGATCAATCATTGCTGGAAGTTTGACAGAGGAGACATCAAACTTCTCTACTTACTACTTTAGCCAAACCGTGAAAACTAAGAAAACCCGTCGTAGACGATACGACGATGGTGGGGTTGGCCGAACATATCACTTAGAGGGTGTACCAGATGTTTTCTATGATGTAGGTCGGATGGGTGGAAAAGTGAAGGAATCAACGTGGTGTGATTTCAAGCATATGCAAGCTGCCCATACGTATATAATGCTAAATTGTAACTACTTTCAGCCATATAAGAGGTATGTATATATATATATATTTATATATATATTAATTGAGAATATATATACAACTAATTAACGGGTGTACAGAATGTTAGAAGGCCAAATACGAGAAGCATTTCCTGAACTAAATGATGAAGAAGTTCAATTTTACATAGAACGTGATTTTGCTGGCTGGATGCGGGAGAATGTAAGAACCATGCATGAGTTATATTAGTATTACTTATCTATATATACTAATTATTTCAATTTGACAATAGGTGGCGAATAAATATCGACAAAGTTGGCCTTTATGGGTACATGAGTTTGTTTTGGGGCCCATTGCAAGCATAAAAACGAGTAAGATGTATTGTACTCGCGGCTTTGTTTTCACACATTTCAACATGAACAAAATAAAGCCACTGCAAATTATGGTATTCATGTCCCGGGCGATACAAACTTCTATGGTATTTTGAAAGAAATCATTGAGATTGAGTATGCTGGTGTGTTGAACTTGAAAAGTGTATTATTTCGTTGTGATTGGTTTGATCCATCCAATATTCTCGGGGTTAGAACCAGCAAATTTGGAGTTGTTGATGTAAAAGGAAATAGGAGTTACACTGACAAGTTTGAGCCATTTGTTTTAGCATCCCAAGCAGAGCAAGTAGTCTTCATTCCTTACCCTCGTACTCGTGGACGACGGGATCAAGATTGGCTATCCGTGATTAAAGTTAACCCAAGGGGTCGAATTGTCGGGGGGTTAGCAGCTGATGCTGATGATGATCAACCCCCAGTGCAACCTGCAAGAACCGTAGAAGTTTCGATCCCTACAGAGGTAACCACCGATTTGACAAGAATTGACCCACTTCATAGTGTTTTGATGTGATATTCGAGGATTCAGAAGGAAACGAAGATGAGTTTGATGAAGACAAAGATGAAGATGAGGACGACGATGATGACGAAGATGGCGGAGTAGAACGTTATGTTTCTGATCATGATGAAGAAGATTAATAAATTTATATTAATTATGTGTATATATTAAGTATGTATTTTCGAGTGTGGTGTAAAAAAAATAATTTTTTTAACAAGATATATAAGCATTTGCTACGTTTTTGCGAGGAATTCGTCGCAAATCCGTCGCAATACTGATAATTTGCGACGGATTTGCAACGAATCCCTCGCAAAAACGTAGCAACTTCATATACCCTAAACTCTAACCAAAACATTATTTATATCGTTTAAATTGGCTCTTCTTCGAATATAAAAACATATCATAGAGGCCCTAATTGATATATAAAATTATTTGCATCAATGTCCAAGTAATTAACACAAAGGTTTAGGGTATAGGAATTTGCTACGTTTTTGCGAGGGATTCGTCGCAAATACGTCGCAACTTATCAGAATTGCGACATATTTGCGACGAATCCCTCGCAAAAACGTAGCAAATTCCTATACCCTAAACTCTAACCAATACATTATTTATATCATTTCAATTGGCTCTTCTTCGAATATAAAAACATATCATAGAGGCTCTAATTGATATATAAAATTATTTGCATCAATGTCCAAGTAATTAACACAAAGGTTTAGGGTATAGGAATTTACTACGTTTTTGCGAGGGATTCGTGGCAAATACGTCGCAAATTATCAGAATTGCGACGTATTTGCGACGAATCCCTCGCAAAAACGTAGCAAATGCCTATACCCTAAACTCTAACCAATGCATTATTTATATCGTTTCAATTGGCTCTTCTTCGAATATAAAAACATATCATAGAGGTCCTAATTGATATATAAAATTATTTGCATCAATGTCCAAGTAATTAACACAAAGGTTTAGGGTATAGGAATTTGCTATGTTTTTGCGAGGGATTCGTCGCAAATACGTCGCAAATTATCAGAATTGCGACGTATTTGCGACGAATCCCTCGCAAAAACGTAGCAAATGCCTATACCCTAAACTCTAACCAATACACTATTTATATCGTTTCAATTGGCTCTTCTTCGAATATAAATGTATGAGTCGTCTAATAAATAACAATCCCTCTATAATTATTCAAATAAAACTTATCAAAACATTATCGAGAAACATATATAACGAAGTATCACATACATGTATTTATACTAAGAATATGATCAATCTATCATTTTTGCCGATTTTACGAAAAACTTCAATTAGTAGACTAACTTTGCTTCATACATGCACTAAGGAGCTAAACAAGTGTATATTTACCTTTTATGAATCGTAATTTTGGTCTAAAACATCCAAACCCCTAAGTATACCCTAAACCTCATTTGCGTGGGATTTGCGACGAACACGTCGTAAATGCGTAGCAATTGTTTATTTGCGAGGGATTTGCGACGATTTCGTCGCAAATTCGTTGCTAATTTTGCTACACTATTGCGACCAAAATTAAGGTCAACTCTATTAATTAATCGTACATTCACCTTGGGATTTACACTTTGCGAGGCATTTGCGACGGTTTTTTAATATTTGCGAGGAATTTGCGATTCTACCTGCGCGGGAAACGAAAAGTTGTGGGCGGCAAACATGGATTGGGCAAAATATTCGGCCCACTTTGCGACCGAATTGCAACGGAATTGCGAGGGATAGTTTTCCCTATATATGCAATTCCAATCACTCGTTCATTCCTCACATCTCTCTTCTCTCTCTACAAAAAACGTTTCTCTCTCTAACAAAAAGTTCCCTCGACCTTCCAAATCATTCCCGACCTTATAAGGTAAATCTCTAAATTTTTCTTTTCTTTTATGAATTTTAAATTTTTCTTTCGTATATAATTTATTAGTTAATTGTGGTTTATAGGAGAATGGTTAGGAATAATTAATTAGGAATGGAATTGTACTTGGGAATTGAGGATTAACTAATATTGATATTATAATAGTTAAAATTGTTAATTTACTAATTTTGTTAAATTATTTTGATGTTTAATGTTGATTAGGTTAAATTAATGTTATCATTAAAATTGTTAAAATCAATATTAGATTACATATTTTTTTAATATGCAATTACTAATTTCAAAAATTATCAAATTTATTTAGATGGAAGAGAACGAGTATTGCCAGTTCTTACAGTCTGGTGCCGGTCGTGGTAGAGGTCCTTCACGACCAGGCCAACGTACACATCCCGCGCAGGCCTCTGCTTCCCCCTCTGGTTCCACGATTCCTGAGTCACAGCCGACGCCACCTCCCGAGGCAAACCCTGGACAAGTTCCTTTATGGGATGACATGACCTTGGGGCAGCTTCTTGTTAGTCCCGGACGGCAGGTTCTTCCCCATTTAGAACCTGAGCCTACCGGCAACGCTGTGTGGTAAGTAATTTTTTTTACATAGTTGTAATTTAATTTTGTTTAATAATTATTAATATATTTACACATTATATGCTTTTTATATATTTTTTTAGGTTTTGCAAAAATTCGGTCGGAAAGGATGTTAGAAAGATCGTAGAGCGGGATTTCAAGATTTGCCACACGAGTTGGAAGTATGTTACCCAGGAGATCAAGGATCGGTGGTACAAACAATTCGCGGTACTTTTTTCATTTTTTTTTTGAACTTTTATTTATTTACTCAATTTTGTAATTTTCTAACTTATGTTCTAATTTATGACAATTTGCAGCAAAAATACTATTGGGACCCCGCGATTAATGGTTTAGTTCGTGAGGAATTTGAGGAGAAAGCGAAGAACCGTCTCAACGACCAAATAGGACGGTGGAAGAAGAAGTGGCAAAAGAATCCGGATCGGAAGGTATGTATGTCATCTTTCTTCGATCCCAATATTTGGGCTGGCCTTGTCGTCTTCTGGCAGTTGGAGACAACTCAGGAGAAGTCTGCCCAGTGCTCGCCTGCTCGATAAACGAAGGTTGGCGGTAGTGACCAGCCTTCAAAACACTGTTCGGGACATATTTCTTATCCTCAGCATGATGTTGACATTGTAAGTTATTAATTTTTTTACTTTCAATTTTTACGGTCACAAAAATCTCAACTTCTAATATGTTTTCATTGTCAGACCGTGGAAAAAGGAGATCCCGCAACGATGCCAGAGGTTTGGGAGAAGACCCACCGCAGGCCGGACGGGACATGGGTTGATGAACGTGTCCACAAGCTCCACGACGATGTCATTGACCGAGTCGAAGAACTCTCAACCCAGCTTACTCCCGATGGTCAACCTACTCAGATGACACCCATGGCGATCAACCGTGTCGCATCACAGGTAAAAACTTAATTTCCTTTTTAATTTTATTCACAATTTTAAATATTTATTATACTATTATATTATTATTATCTATGTAAAATTGTAAACTTTTAATTTTATTTTGTAGATGGCTCCTCGAACCCATAAGGGAAAGATGACATTTACAGGATCTATCCGGACGGATGATCAGGGAGTGCCATTTTGTCCCGTTTCGAGATTTGCTTATGATCCGCAAATAGTCAAGGAGCTCCAGGAAACAAAACAACGGCTCGGCGAAACGGAGAAAAAGTTAGAGAGGACTATGACCGTCTATGATAATATGTTTGCGGAGTTAGTGAAGACGAACCCCGTCCTTGGCGAGATTATGAGTAGGAGAGACGACGAAGGAGGCACATCGACCAGGGATCCGGTCGATGATATCAGTTTCGATTAGATTTGTTTTCGGTTTTACATTTATGTATTTTAATGTTTTATGTTAAACTTTATTTTATGTTTTATATTAAATTTAAAATAATTTCGAATTTTTTTTTTTTAAATTATAAATTTTTTTTTTTAATAAATCACATCCAAAACCCTCGCAAAACCGTCGTAAATAACAGCCGCAATTGCGTCGCAAAACTGTTTGACGCAAACATATCGCAAACAACTAGTCGCAATATCGTCGCAAATAGAAGTCGCAATACCGTCGCAAAACTATTCGACGCAAAACCGACGCAAAAAAGATGTCGTAATTACGTCGCAAAACCGCTAAGTCGACGCAAACTTTTACCATGTACAACCGACGCTATTTCGTCGCAAATCAGCGGTGAACAGTATTCGTCGCAATACCGTCGCAAAACCGTCGCTAATATAGCGACGGTTTTGCGACTATGGATAAATTTGCGACGATTTTGCGACGATTTTTGGTTTGCGACGAGCTTGTTGCGACAAACGAAAAATCGTCGCAAATTCGTCGCAAATAGCCGTTTGCTACGAATTTGCGACGAAAATCGCCCTCGCAAATGGGGGTGTTTTCTTGTAGTGATTACGATCTCCACTTTGCAGCCATAAGATGCGACTTCTTTGCTTCCAGAATTTTTCTTCTTCTTTATAAGCTTTCTCTAATGTGGCTGTAAGTTGACCAATTAGAAAGTGGTCCGGTATTGAGCTAGATAACGCTACTTCAAGTGCTGCTTGAGTATCTCCAATTAACTTAGCGCTATTTAGATTCTGATCTTTGGCCTATTTGATGATTTCCATACGGTACTTATTAATTTTTCGATCTACCGAATCCGAACCAGCAGCTTCCCAGACCCGTGAGATGAGATCAAAAATCTCTGGCTTATCCCTCAAGCGATTATCAAATCTAAACATACCTTTCCTCTTAACTCGGGTGTCATCAAAGTAAGTTATAACCGGACGATGGTCTGATCCTTCGAAGCGTAAACATTCACCCAATCATCATTGGACATGGCTCTATCCAAGCGCGCGTGTACGAGGTGATCATGTTGCATACCACAACATGAGAGAGGGTTACTCGTATGTTTGACATTCCATAATCCATTTTGTGATACAAATCTTCAGAATTGGACAAAGGTTTCCGGGCGAGGTGGTCCTCCCCTTTTCTCCGATTGGTCGAGAATTTCATTAAAATCACCCGATAGTAGCCAGGCTGAGTTTCGGCCAGCACCTAACTCAGAAAGTTGTCTCCAAACCGCAGCTCTATTTACTCTTGAAGGTGAGCCATAAACAAAGGCAACGTAACAAGAGTGGCCTTGAAATTTAATACGCGTATCTATGTAATTTGGTGAGGAAGATAGAATTTGGAATTCTATGTCTTGTTTCTAAAACAAAGCTAATCCGCCACTTAATCCCGTAGGAGGGACCGTGAAAGCGTTACTATAACCCAAATGTCGATAAACTTGTGACACATAATCATCTTGGTTCTTAGTCTCCATTAGAAACGTTATATCCGGGAGGAGTTTAAATCTCAATTCCCTTAGGCGTTGAACTGTAAGGGAGTTTCCGAGCCCTAGACATTTCCAACAGGTTGTAATCATTGATAACGACTGGATGGTTTCTGGAAAACCATTGAACCCTTACAAGAGGAAGGTATACCTTAGAGGACTTAGATTGTTTTGATTCTGGAAAAACAGATGATGGATCCTCATTAAGAGGTACAATATGAGATGGAGAAAGAGCCATTAGAGCATCTTTCTTTGACTTCCTCCTTGGTGACACCAGTTTCCGAGTTGTGCTTCTCTTACGTGAGTTAGTACCTATTAAGGAGAGAGATGGATCCTTCTTCTTGGAACCTGGTCTTGTAGCCAATTTCTTCTTGATTGATCTTTTCCTAACATTAGGTTTTTGATCATTAGCTTGAGGTCCAAGCCGAGTAGCAACAGAGGGCTTGTTCCCTAAAGGAGTAAGGAGGTCTTGGATAGTGGCTTCCGAGGAGAGTTCGGCTCTAATTTGCTGTCTTAGCACGGCTAGAGTAGAATTTTGCATCCGTGATCGTACGTGAAGGTCTTCTTCGGATTGAAATTTGAAGCTGAAGCGTTATCTCCCCAGTTCTCTGCCCTCCACTCGACCCCGAAAACCCCAGAGTTAGGGCATAAAGTTGATCACAGCTCTAGGGCGCTGGATCTCTGGGTGCGAAACCCTGCCGATAAGGATTAGGTGGTTCTCCTGGATGAGATATGAATTGTCAACCTGAGGGAGGCGTGTTGGAGGGTCCCGAGTCCATCTGTTGGTCTTTATGAGTCCTTTTCCTTTCTCTTCCCGGGATAATCGGTGGGACATGACGATGAGGAGAGAGGAGGAGGAGGTGCAATAAGAGCAGAGTACTTAAGCTTTCGTGTGGATTACGCCTATCGAAACACAAGGTGGGACAAGACAAAGAAAAAGAAAGCAAAGGAGATAAAGGAGGCAAAACCGGACTGCACACGGCAGTAAATAGGTCACAAGTGCGTATGATAAAAAAAAATATATATATATATATATATATATATATATCCTTATGTTTACCTGTTTTATGGAAATAATGTTTAAACTAATTACTTATATGTTTGTTTTTATATGTAGATTTTTTTTTGTCATAGAGACATGAGGTCATATGGTTTAAATGTTTATGTTTTTCACCTAATTGTTAGGCTAGTTATGGCTAATCTGGTACAATTTGAGTCTGAACATAATCATAAATCGTAAACGATCAAACATGTTTCGTAATGATCTTAAACCTAAACAAATGAATATTTTTAAAGGTTTTAGGGGATTATTTATAGTGTTTGGTTTTAAGAGTTGTGACTTTTCATTTGGGTTGTGACTTTTAATAAGGTTGTGTCTTTTCATTTGGATTGCAACTTTTCGTAAAATAACCGTTTAGTAGTTAATTTGTAAAGTTACATCTTTTCATTATGATTGATTTGTCAAGATGTGCGAATAAAATAACCATTTTATGGTTACTTCTAATCATTTAAGCTGAACTTCTTGTTAAAAACCGTCTAGATCATTAGAGTTGCAACTTTTTATAAAAAAAAACCCGTTAGGTAGTTATTTTGGAGAGTTTGGTCTTTTCATTATGATTTATTTGGGTTGCGACTTATCGTTAAGAAACCGTTTAGTAGTTGTTTTGGAAAGTTTGCGTCTTTTCATTATGACTGTCTCGTCAAGAGTTACAAAAAGGATAACCGTTTTATGGTTATTCTTCAGGTTGTGATTTTTTTGCAAAAAATTATTTAGTAGTTATTTTTAAAAGTTGTGTCTTTTCATTCTTCATATCTACTAACTGAAAAGATAATTTTTTAAATGGTGACTTTTCATTAAATAAAATAACTACCTATTAATTGAAAAGTTACAACTCTTTAAATGGTGCATTTTCATTAAAATAACTCTCTTTTTCATTTGGGTTGCGACTTTTTGTAAGGTTGTGTTTTTTTATTTGGGTTGCGGCTTTTCATAAAATAACCGTTTAGTAGTTGATTTGTAAAGTTGCGTCTTTTCACTATGACTGATTTGTCAAGAAGTACGAATAAAATAACCGTTTTATGGTTACTTTTAATCATTTGAGCTGAACTTCTTGTTAAAAACCCGTCCTAATAATTTGTGTTGCAACTTTCCGTAAAAGAAACCGTTAGGTAGTTATTTTGGAGAGTTTGATATTTTCATTATGATTTATTTGAGTTGCGACTTATTGTTAAGAAACCGTTTAGTAGTTGTTTTGGAAAGTTGCGTCTTTTTATTATGATTGTCTCGTCAAGAGTTACGAATTGGATAACCTTTTTATGGTTATTCTTCGGGTTGTGATTTTCTCCTAAAAAAATATTTAGTAGTTATTTTTAAAAGTTGTATCTTTTCATTCTTCATGTCTACTAAATGAAAAGATAATTTTTTAAATGGTGACTTTTCATTAAATAAAATAACTACCTACTAATTGAAAAGTTACACCTCTTCAAATGATGTTTTTTCATTTAAATAGCTAATTTCTGTTATCATAGATAAATATACATTTACCACTCTCACATTTCAGTGGCAAAAAGATACAATCTAAACATGAAACTTATAATTCATCATTGATAAAACATGATAGAAAAAATTATCTACAATTAAAAATGTGTAGATACATAAATGAGAAACAAAACAACACTTCTTTAAGATTTCAAATTACCTTTTTAAAAGGTTATTAAGTCATTGAATCATCATTTGATGATAGTCATGTTTTAAAATATATTAGAGATGATTATGGATTTATATTTGCATGTGTCAAAAATAAAAACTTGTGTTGACAATTTTTTTAAAAAAAAATATAGTCAGAAGGTTCTTTGCCCCCACGATTTCGCGGAGGTTCGATTCCTAGTAAATGCAATGACATATTAATAAATATATATATATATATACTAGATGACTCCCCGCGTAATACGCATATAAACTATTATTTAATTTTATAAGTATCAAACTAATTAGAAATCCGTTCTTTCATAATTAAACATTACCAATGGTGTTTGATTAGAATTTTATTTTGGTTTAAATCTCATAAGCATTACAATTTCCCTCTAGTTTCGGGTAACTAAATAATATAGAAACGTCAAACGGTAATGGAAATGAAGATCCAAAAAATAAAACAAATGGGAATACAATCATTATTTTGGGTAGTCAGATTAGCCCACTAATCATATTAATTAGATTAAAATGCATAGAAGATTTAGTCCACTATAACTATGATTTTTGCCATGTCACATTTTAGTAAATGTTATATCATATTAAAATTGTGAGAGTGAATGAGAGGATAACATGTAGGATTCTTAGGAAAACCCACCTTTTTAATAATATATTGGGGATTTATTTTGGTTTTCGTCATGATGATATATTAACAAGAAACGGTAAGAAAACTATAAAAAGGATAATAATAATTGAGTGAAATACAAATCAAAACGAAAATCAAAGACAAAAAATGGACCTGAGAAATGAGAGACATCAAAGGCACCAACGCAAGAGGGAAGAGAAAAGCAAGTTGTCCACAAAGGTGTGATAGCTATAGAATCAAAGTGATGTAGGAGATGACGTTTTAAAAAGAAACAGCCAAATAATCAACTTTTTGGTTTTTTATTGTAACCAGTAATTTGTCAGTGCTGGTAGAGTATACATTCTTATGAAAAAAAGCTAAAACCCCTCTCATCCATTGCTTTTTTCATTTCCCTTCTTGTGATTAACATTCATATCTTTCCATTTATTTGTAACTGAAAACACTAAATTGAATTAGAAATTTTCCAAATTTTTTTAAAAAGTATATCAGTCCAAATCTCTCGTAATATTGTAGAAAAAAGCTTATTCCAAACGTTTTATTGATATTACTCAAATAGTGTTGCTAAATACAATTTCCTCTCATATAACTAAGAGATTTCGACGTATTTGTAAGATTAGTAATTCCAGTTAAATTTGAAGTAACCTTAGAACACTCTCAACGGTAGAGATACTCTTTAGAACATCTTACAAATAAATTACTACAATTTTAAAAATAACTAAATTATTTAATTAGAATAAAAAGTCTGAACCAATCAAAAACTTTCAAGTAGCATGAGAGTCCTAAAAACTTTATTATTTTTTTAATGGTACGATATCTTGTTGTTGTTTATGTTTGCTCCCCATTTATTGCATTCAAGGAGATTTCGACCTCTTCCTCGTTTGATTTATCTTCTTTATCTTCCTCATCTTTGACCGGCATTATAAAGAAGAGGACCGGCTGGCAGATGTGATCTGGTGTATAAAAATCGTCACAATTATAGCATAGCCCATCTGCGTGTCGTTGAACCATCTCTGCTCGAGTTAGTTTCTTCCAAACTTGTTAGAACTCACCAATGGACATGTCCTTAGATCTAAAATACGTGAACATTGTTTTTTTGTTCATGCAAGGACGCATGCGAAGGTGCACAAAATTACAAATGGTTGTATTGAATAAGTTCGGAATCAATTTGCCCTACGTTTCTAAGATGTAACCCCTCTTCACAATCTTGAAAACGTCAATAATTTTGCTATCACACAAAAGTTAATGTATATTTTTTTTTTTCGTCAAAGTTAATGTATTAAAAGATAAATATATGATAGGAAGTTCAAATCAGATCAAAGTGGCGGCTGGAAAGAGTAACATTTCTTTAATATTACGGCTCCGATGGTGAAGCGTATGGAGCGGAACGCATCAAGCGGATCTGGCGGATCAAGCGGAAATAATGCGTATCGAGCGGATCAAGCGGTATAAATGCGTATCGAGCGGATCAAGCGGTACAAATATATGTTTGAATGGTGAAAGCGGATAAAAAGTGGTCCAAAATACTGTACATATTTATTATAATTATATTTGATTTTTTGTTATTTTATATTGCATAATATAAATTAGTATTTATTAAAAAAAAATTACAAATGTAACAAAGATAAATATATGTAGTTATATTTAAAAATATTACAGAAAATAAAATTAAAAACAATACACAGGTAAAAATCATTTTTTCAATATTGAGTATTTAGATAGAATAAATAATATGAACAACGACAACTAACTTGAATATTTACAAATAATATTGAAATATTTTTAACAAAATATGAGGAGACAGAACAAATATAAAAACGCAACAAATAATGATTCAAACCAATATATACACACATAGTCATATTCAAACCAATATATATATTTGTTTTGTTTATATATATGTGTATATATTTGTTGCGTTTATATATAAATATATATATATAATAAATTCTAATACAACACAATGGTAAAACAAATATTTAATATATAGTATTTTGATTTGCATATAATGATTATTCAAAGAATACAACAGAATGATCAAAATAATTCAATTTACGAGTAAATATAAATTGATCTATTAATTATACTATACTTGTCAAAATTATCATGAGTATTTAAAGAATTATAATATCAAAAAGTGCTAAAAGACGGTACAAACTAGGGCTGGGCAAAAAATCCGTTAAATCCGATTCGATCCGCGATTCGTTTCGATCCGAACCGAAAAAATCAAATATCCGTAAAGTTTTGAAGCAAAGCAAATATTAAATTGGGCGATCCGTAAAAAACAAAGCAAATCGCAAATATCATTTTAGAAAAACCGAATATCCGATCCGATCCATTAAATATATTATAATATAATATATCTATCTAATGTATATAATTAGTTATTATTATTTTTGTTATTATAGATGTACAAGCGTGAAAAATTATACTCAACTCATTCATTTTTGTTAAATATTTGATTTTTATTATGAATAAATAATAAAATAAATAAATAATAATTAAAGTTTTCACGGATCGGATCGGATAGTTACGGATATTTTAAAAAAGTTTGGATATTTGATTTTTCACGGATCGAATCGGATATCCGCGGATATCTAAAAAAATTCGGATATCCAAATTTTCGGATACTCGAAAATTCACGGATCGGATCGGATCGGAAAATCAAATATCCGTTTAAAACGGATCGGATCACGGATACCTGCATTTTCCCTATTATTTGCGTCGTGCCCAGGGCTAGTACAAACACTGCAAATATGGAGCGGTTCTACTGTATAAGGTGGATCACATATTTGCTTCACAAATCTCGTCCACTTTTACTGCAGTGGTCCTGATTATTATTTTATCACTATTTTTCTAAAAATTTGCTGATATGCGTGAATGGCAAATTTAGAAGTGGATCGGACACTTTGTCTTTCAACCGTCGGTTCGCGCGTTCCCCATTCAAGGCCTACACCTATCAAGTATTCTTGAAATTTTGTTTACAAAAAAGAGTATTATTGAAAACATTGTTACGTGGCCAAAAATTTATTTATTTAATGGGTTCATCACATTCTTGGTTACTTTATATCGAGAACAAATTAATTATTCAACAATTTATTACTTATATACTCTTTAGTCTTTATACACGTCCGTAGGACTATAGGAGTCACGTCTCGCTTGTTGAGTTATTCATTCATTCACGTGATGACTTATGACTTCTACTATTTTACCATTGAAAATGATTTCCATTAACGTACATTGCGTCAATTTCAAGATCTCGCAGATTTAGACAAATTACAATTACTATTCATTCACGTGATGAATAGAAAAGCTATGGTGCCGATTATACTTGATTAGTTTTGTTTTATCTTGGTTTTATAATGTTTCAAAGGTTAATAATAAACGTAAAAACAAACTGCAATCGATATTTAACACTTGACATAGTATCTATTCGACTTTAGTCTTTTGCAGTGATATACTCCATTTTTGGCGTATTCTAACCATTGTTTTGTAGGGTTTTATCGAGTCTTTCTCCTTTGTATTGAGTCATTTTAGGTCTAAAAGTGGTTGGAATGGAGAATTGGAATTTGCTAGGAGGCTTGGTGAAAAAAGAAGGAAAACACGATCTTTTGGAGATTTTGGAGCCAAAGATGGAAATCTGCACCTGTCAGATGTATCTAGATGGATCAATCCAGATTTGTGTGGATCAATATTTCTTCTTCTGTCCCACATGGATCCGAGTTCATCAGATTGATCGAGCTATGGTTAGATTGATCAATTTAGTCAATTCTGGAGCTAAAGGAGCACCCGCTCCCCGATCTGACTGACCTGCTCCCAGAAGATTCATTAAAGGGAATATTCACTTAATGGAAATATTCACCTAGAAGATTTACCCTAGATCCACTTTGGATTTACCCAGCCGCCGCAGCCCTTAAAAGAAGGAAACATCTTGGAGAATAAAGAGACGCATCTTCTTTACTTTCTACATATACTTTCTACTTCCTTTTTACCTTCTTTTTCACAGACACGTTCTTTGGTTCCAAGTTTTGAGACTTTTTCAATTATTCATTGCTTTGGATTTGCTTGTATTTGGAGGATCATTCCACAACATTCTATTGAGAAGAATCCTAAACCCTCATCTTTTAAATATTATGAATTCTCTTAATACTTTTGTCGTGTTTGATTCCATCATGTGCGAGTAGTCCTCTTTGTTAGGTTAGGGTTTTCGATGGGAATTAGGGATTCTTGAACTAAGCATAGATAGGTTTTATATATGTTTTGATATCTTCATCTAAGTTGAACTTATTGCCTAGACTAGCTTAATTACCTAGCCTTTGATTTTAGGTTGAATTTACTCATCAAAAGTGTAGTGAATTACTTGAATGAACTTAGATGGGCGTGTTGACCCTTAGCCAACGACAGTTGAAGTTAAGGCAACTCGTGAACAAATCAATCCTATTCGTTATGCTCATCGATTCTCTTTAGTCTCAAACGACAGTTTAGGGTGCTAGATTAATTGATGAAGTAGTGGATGCCACGACAGTGGATTCTCTTGAATTTATGATTGAGTTCTAGATTGGAACTTAATTGATATCCTGAATAATTGATTGGTTCTTGATGATCTATTCCCTGAGATATTTACCCTAGCTTAACGTTTTTCTCATTATTGTTTACATCGAATTTTATTTGTTTTGCTTATTTAAATTGTGACAACTTAAACCAACTTGAATTACTTAGCTAAATTTGTATTTACATAAGATTAGAGTGTATTGCCGGTCCTTGAAAAGAACCTGACTATTCTACATCTGATTAGAATAGGTTTGAAATCTTAGATAGGATAAAAACCTGTTATCATGCAGCTTTTGTATTTGTTGGCTCAACATCAACTATTCAATTCACTTTTAAATTTGAAAATCAGTGAGCAAAAAAAAAAAAAAAAAACATCAACCATTCATTGACTCAAATTACAATAATGATTATCGATCTCTACATAGTAAATTAACCAATTGAAATAATAGAATATACCTTAGAATTAGAATCATAATTCTTAAACGAAAGCACCTCATTCAAACTAGAGAAAAATGCTTTGATATCTTAATACAAAGATTTGAAGAATGACCACTCATTTGTAACTGTGAAAGCTTCCACCAATTATTTGGAATCGGTATCAAACATCACCTTTTGCAGTCACTTAATTATCCAAATAACAAAATAATGAACTTTTGGTTTTCACGAATGCAATATTTTTAGTTATTAGTCACCAACGAAAAGCAATGGCTGGGAGAAAAAGAGAAACTAGATTCTTTTTTTTTTTTGGTCGAAGAGAAATTAGATTCTTTAAAAAAAATTTATATAATGAAATGTTTGACTTCTGTGGACGTCACTGTCACGTGTTGTTATACCATGCTTCAATATCTTATAATAATGCGAGTTAGATCCCAAAAATACACATTACGCGAATCTGAAATTATTAACGTATATTCCATTCCATAATGTATTGTTGTTTTCGCACTTTATACTACTCTTTAATAATTCGAGTTGAGATGCCAAGACGTATCGTTAATCTCGATTTATTCATCTAACAATAACAAACAAACTTCATATTCCGATGTAGTTTTTAGATATAAACTATTATATAAAAATAAAAATGGATATAGATAGAAGCTTTTTTTGTCTATATCATCTCATCTACAATATTTTCTAAATTAATAATATACTGTGAAAATAGAGGAACCTAACAATTCACATATGAGATATTTATTCAAAACTTACGGGACAAACAAACGAATTATTTTGTCTACAAGACTTTAAATTCGGTAGTTTGTGTACTATAGTTTGGGTCTCGGACCTTGAAAGTTGGATGTAAAAACAAATTTTATTGAAGGTAGCTAAATGTTTATTTTATGGACATTCACTAAGATAACAATGACATTTTTTTTTTTTGATAACAGTGACATTTCTACTAATATTTTCATCTTAATAATAATAACAATATTTTTTTTGTTTGGGAAAATTTGATATGAAGTCACGTGTAAGACTTGCTCTTCGAGAGTAAATATCATTATATTCTAAATAGTTTAGAATATAAATTAAAAAGTTTATGTGTTATTATTTTTTCTCTATAACTTATAAAACAAAATATAGAGATAGAGATGCTGTTATGCTATTTCAAAGTATATATATATAGGGTTAATTAGCTCACTAGCACAAAAAAAATTATAATTAGTAAACTAGCAAAAATTAACCTAATGTGACACAATTATGACAATTAGATTTAGGCTAAATTGCTAGGATTTTATTTATAGGCTTTTTTTTTGTTATTCCCTATATATTATTTCTTTTTGAATTGTTATTTGTTTAATCGAGGCAAGAGTGTATAAGTATGTAAAACCAAACTGAAAGTAATATTTTCTAAAATTAATTGGTAAATAATATTTTCCTTGGATATATGTGAAGCTTCCAAGAATTTGAGTAACAGAAAGTCAGTAACCAAAGTCAATATTTTCCTTTTAACATATACATGAGTTCTGCACTATCAGCATATCATAAAAACCATAAAATCAGATGATTTGAGTACTTCTTCGATTTTCTTACGTATCCTCCATTCTCATAGTATTTCCTAACAAATTCTTCTGTAGTAATTTATGTACAATTTTTCCTCTCTCTCGAATCAATCTCTCGCTTCCGCTCTTAAATACTTTTATTTTATTTTCTCATCTTCCTTCTTTGAATACCCAGAAAATCAGAACGAGAAAAAAATTGGAAGTGAGTAACAAAAATTTTCCTGGAAAATTTGTTATTATTTTCTAGAGAAGAAGAAACCAGAAGAAAATAAAATGTTAGGAATTTTTTGGAGTTTGTTCTGTGGGAATCATCACACATCAAATTGCACTCTTCGGTTTCTTCAGATATGTTTCGGTATCACACTCTCATTCATAACTCTCTGTATTTGCTTGTTTCCCAAGGAATCTCCTAAACCTAATCACCAATTCCATCGGCTTCGAATCTTTTCCGCTTTGTTCAACGGAATAATTGGGTCTCTAGATTTAATTTTAGGGATTTGGGTTTTACAAGAGAATCCAAACAAACCCTTAATTCTCTGGCTTGTGATTTTGATTCAAGGGTTTACATGGTTGTTCATTAACCTAGTAGTTTGCATTAAAGGAACAAGAATCAAGAAATCTTCTTTGAGATTGTTATCGATTTTCTCCTTCTTTTACGCTTTGATCTCGAGTTGTTCGTCTATAAACAATTCTGTTTCTGGAGATGAGTTAGGGATTAGAACGATTCTTGATGTTTTGTTACTACCTGGTTCAATGTTATTACTCTTAAGTGCTTACAAAGGTTTCACCTTTGAAGAATCTAGTGAGAGTACCTTGTATGAGCCTCTTAATGTCGGCGAAAAATCCGATTTTGGTAATCGGGTTAGCGAGTTTGCGAAAGCTGGATTGTTAAGTAAGTTATCATTCTGGTGGTTGAATTCACTAATAAAGAAAGGGAATGTAAAAGACTTAGAGGAAGAAGATATGCCCGAATTACGCGAGGAAGAGCGCGCCGAGACGTGTTATTCACTCTTCGAGGAGAATTACAACGCGGAAAAGAGACGATTAGGGGGTTTTCGCCGGCCTTCGATCTTGAAAGTGACGGTTCTTTGCGTATGGAGAGAAGTTTTGGTCTCTGGTTGCTTTGCTTTTACCAAGATTGTTGCGGTTTCTGCTGGTCCTTTGCTACTAAACGCTTTTATTTTGGTCGCGGAAGGCGATGAAAGGTTTCGATACGAAGGTCTTGTGTTGGCGGTTTTGTTGTTTTTCTCAAAATGTATGGAGTCTTTGTCTCAAAGACAATGGTACTTCAGAAGTAGACTTATCGGTTTACGGGTAAGATCTCTTTTAACCGCGGCTATATACAAGAAACAGCTTCGATTAAATACTTCTTCAAGATTGATTCATTCGGGTAGCGAGATTATGAATTACGCCACTGTTGACGCATACAGAATCGGCGAGTTTCCGTATTGGTTTCACCAGCTTTGGACAACGAGTTTTCAGTTAATAATCGCGCTTTTGATTCTGTTTCATTCCGTTGGAGTTGCTACGTTTTCGGCTTTAGCTGTGATCATAATTACTGTTTTGTGTAACGCGCCGATCGCGAAACTTCAGAATAAGTTCCAAAGCGAGCTTATGACTTCTCAAGACGAGCGGCTTAAGGCGTGTAACGAATCTCTTGTCAACATGAAGGTATTGAAGCTTTACGCGTGGGAATCGCATTTCAAGAATGTTATCGAGAAGCTAAGGAACATAGAGTTGAAATCTTTGAAAGCGGTTCAGATGAGAAAGGCGTATAACGCGGTTCTGTTCTGGTCATCGCCGGTTTTTGTCTCTGCTGCGACTTTCGCCACTTGTTATCTAATGAACATTCCGTTGAAAGCGAGTAACGTTTTCACATTTGTGGCGACGTTGCGTTTGGTGCAAGATCCGGTGAGAATGATTCCTGATGTGATCGGTGTGACGATTCAGGCTAAAGTTGCTTTTAGTCGTATCGCTACGTTTCTAGAAGCTCCTGAGCTTAAAGGTGGGGAGAGACGGAGAAAACAGCGATCAGAAGGCGATAGAAACGCTATCGTGATTAAATCCGCGAGCTTTTCGTGGGAGGAGAAGAGTTCAAGTAAACCAAACTTGAGAAATGTGAACCTTGAGGTTAAAATTGGTGAGAAAGTAGCGGTTTGTGGCGAAGTTGGCTCGGGAAAATCGACGCTTTTAGCTGCCATTCTCGGTGAAACTCCTTGTGTCTCAGGAACTGTAAGTCATTTTTTGATTCTAATAACATTTTATAATTATGTTTATGATTTTTTATTTGAAAATTTTCGAACAGATCATTTTTATGGTACGATCGCGTATGTTTCTCAAACGGCGTGGATACAAACGGGGACGATAAGAGAAAACATTCTCTTTGGAGGTGTGATGGATGAACTACGTTACCGTGAGACCGTTAAAAAGTCTTGCTTAGAGAAAGATCTAGAGCTTTTACCTGATGGTGACCAGACCGAGATTGGTGAGCGAGGTGTTAATCTAAGCGGAGGACAGAAACAGAGGATTCAACTCGCTCGTGCGCTTTATCAAGACGCAGATATTTATCTTCTTGATGATCCATTTAGTGCAGTTGATGCACACACTGCTACTAGTTTGTTTAAAGTAAATACACTGAACATTCAAATTCGCAAATTCGTCGTTTTTCGGAAATGTAGAAAGCTAATGAGTGTGATTAATTTGCAGGAATATGTAACGGACGCTCTCGAGGGAAAAGCTGTGTTACTCGTCACACATCAAGTCGATTTCTTGCCTGCTTTTGATTCCGTCTTGGTAAATTTGATCTTTATATTGTAACATCAGAATTGTATTACCTTTTGTTTTAGTTACTGATTGTAGTTCTTTGTTTAGTTGATGTCTGATGGAGAAGTCGTTGACGCCGATACTTACCAAGAACTTCTTGCTAAAAGCAGAGACTTTCAAGAACTTGTGAACGCTCACAGAGAAACCGCTGGTTCGGAAAGAGTGTTGACGGTAGAAAACCCCGTAAAACCGGTGAAGAAAATTGCCAGAGTTTCTTCGGTGTACGCTCAATCCAAGATCTTGAAACCGAGTCGTTTAATCAAACAAGAAGAGAGAGAGAAGGGAGATACAGGGTTGAAACCGTACATACAGTACTTGAATCAGAACAAAGGTTACATATTCTTCTTAATAGCGAGCTTAGTCCAGATCATGTTCGCGATTGGACAGATTTTACAGAACTCTTGGTTGGCTGCGAATGTAGAGAACCCGAACGTTAGTACTTTGAAGTTGATCTTGGTCTACTTGTTGATTGGTTTGAGCTCGGTTCTCTGCTTGTTGGTTAGATCTGTCTGTGTTGTGATCATGTGTTTGAAGTCATCAACTTCATTGTTTTCTCATCTTCTAAACTCTCTTTTTAGGGCTCCTATGTCGTTTTACGACTCCACGCCTCTCGGACGGATTCTAAGCAGAGTAAGTTCTGATTAACTTGATGACCATTATTAATGTTTATTGTTTGATACAAAACCTATTTTTAACTGTGGTTAATTTTCAGGTCTCATCTGACTTGAGCATTGTGGATCTTGATGTTCCTTTCGGTCTGATATTTGTGGTTGCTTCTACCTTAAACACGGCGTTTAGTCTTGGAGTGTTAGCTATTGTTACTTGGCAAGTACTGTTCGTATCGGTTCCCATGATTTATCTAGCATTTCGGTTACAGGTTAGTTTCTTGAATTCCTCTTAATAGATTATGTGTTGGCTTTGAAAAATTGCGGTAATAAGAGTTTGTGTTTTCGTTTATTTTTATCGGTTTTATAGAAGTACTACTTTCAAACAGCAAAGGAGTTAATGAGGATCAATGGGACGACGAAATCTTTGGTGGCGAATCATTTAGCGGAATCAGTAGCAGGAGCAATAACAATAAGAGCATTTGATGAAGAAGAGAGGTTTTTCAAGAAAAGTCTCGCACTAATCGATACAAACGCTAGTCCTTTCCTCCATAGCTTTGCGGCTAACGAATGGCTTATCCAACGACTTGAAACCGTTAGTGCCATGGTTCTTGCGTCCGCTGCTTTTTGCATGGTTTTGCTTCCTACAGGAACATTTAGCTCCGGTTAGTGAGTCATGATCAAAAATAGAAATCCTTAAATTATTTTTGGATTCGCCAATGTTTGCTTATTTAATGGTGTTTTGTTACGCAGGGTTCATCGGTATGGCGCTATCTTACGGTTTATCTTTGAATATGGGACTTGTTAACTCTGTTCAGAACCAATGCTACTTAGCTAACTGGATCATCTCGGTTGAGAGGCTTACTCAGTACACACATTTAACACCCGAGGCTCCTGAAGTTATAGAAGAGACTCGACCACCGGTTAATTGGCCGGTCACAGGCCGAGTCGAAATCTCTGATTTGCAGGCAAGTTTGATTAACACATTAATTTTTTTTTTTAATACTGAAAGGTTTTGGGCTTAGGCTCGTACATCCTTTAGGCGATTAGTACATTTTCACTCCATAACCGAATAAATGAGCGTGTATTCTATTCTTATAATGTTCATATATGTACAGATAAGATATAGGCGA
This sequence comes from Draba incana, assembly GCA_963576765.1. Classification (NCBI taxonomy): domain Eukaryota; kingdom Viridiplantae; phylum Streptophyta; class Magnoliopsida; order Brassicales; family Brassicaceae; genus Draba; species Draba incana. The sequence continues at coordinate 29,782,246 of OY755217.1, read as the reverse complement.
GAATCGCCATTGGTTCTAAAAGGAATCAGTTGCGTATTCGAAGGAGGACATAAGATTGGTATTGTTGGTAGGACGGGTAGCGGAAAGACGACTCTGATCAGTGCTCTGTTCAGACTTGTTGAGCCAGTTGGTGGAAAGATTGTCGTTGACGGTGTTGACATATCGAAAATCTGAGTACATGATCTGAGATCAAGGTTTGGGATAATACCTCAGGACCCAACTTTGTTCAATGGAACAGTGAGATATAATTTGGATCCTTTGTGTCAACATTCAGATGCTGAGATTTGGGAGGTATGTTTTAACAAACTAAATATTCATTTGAAACTATGAATCTTATGAGATAAAAAAAAAATGAAAATTTTCAGGTTCTTGGGAAGTGTCAACTGAGAGAAGTGGTTCAAGAAAAAGAGAATGGTTTAGATTCTTTAGGTAAACAAACAAATCTCTATCCTAAAAATAATAATTTCTTGAAATGTACAATTTTTTTTTTTGCTAAAATCTTTGATCTTTTTCTTGTTTTATGTTTGTTTAGTTGTGGAGGATGGATCGAATTGGAGCATGGGACAGAGACAATTGTTTTGTTTAGGCAGAGCAGTTTTGAGAAGAAGCAGAGTATTAGTCCTCGACGAAGCCACGGCGTCTATAGACAATGCCACGGATTTAATACTTCAGAAAACAATTCGGCGAGAATTTGCAGATTGCACCGTTATAACCGTGGCTCACCGGATTCCTACAGTCATGGATTGTACAATGGTTCTCTCTATCAGTGACGGTGAGTGTGTTGCATCATCTTAATTCATTCTATTTTGTCCAAATTTATTTTTTCTTCTTGAAGGTATTTTAATGGGTTTTGATTGAATGTTAGGACGAATTGTGGAGTATGATGAGCCAATGAAGCTGATGAAAGATGAGAACTCTTTGTTTGGGAAGCTTGTCAAAGGGTATTGGTCTCATTACCACTCAGCTGACTCACGTTGAGGATGAAATTGTACTCTGGGAAATGTGATAGCAATTTATAAAAACTGTAATTGTTTGATATATACTCTGAAATGAAATAAAACAGTAGCAAATTCTAGTTACACACGCAAGCTTTGACCGAAACCAATCCAAAGTCAGGCCTTTTCTCTTATTACACACAAAGTGAAATTGCCATATTTTTGGGTTTAAATTAAAGGTATATTTATCAATCATTATGGCCATAATGTCAACGTAAACAAAACCCTCCAACTGCTCTCTTTATTTCGAAGAATTCATTAAGAGTTATCCTCTCACGACTATTGACTTTTGGGAGCATTATTAGCATCCATAATCTAAATCTAATACTATTATATAATTACAAATTGCTTGTAACGTGCACAGTCTGGAGACAGATCATGGGAAAAACATTTATAATGGGTAAATTTTGTTACAAGTTGGGGAGAACGATGCATAAGGAAGGAATCTTGAGGTTGGTTGGGTTAATTATAATGATATAAGCTGTATGTTAATTAAAATATATGCTAGCTGTAGACCGTATAAGAAAAGAAAATAGAAGATATAACTCACATATGTTTCCTTGAAAAGGTTCAAAACACATCCATCAAAAGATTCAAAACTGAAGCACTAACAAAATGAGTCAAAACCAAATGAGTGATGAAGAAATAGATCAAGCTTTACCAAAGGATTGATGAAGAAAGTGGTGAAAACCAAAGGAGTGATGAAGAAACTGATGACAACCAAAGTAGTGACGAAGAAACTGATGAAGAAGCTGACGAAGAAACTGATGAAGAAACTGACGAAAACCAAAGCAGTGGCGAAGAAACTGATGAAAGCGATGATGAAGAAACTGATGAAAACCAAAGCAGGGGTGAAGAAACAAATGAAGAAACTGACGAAAACCAAAGCGGTGATGAAGAAACTGGTGAAAATCAAAGTAGCGATGAAGAAACTGGTGAAAATCAAAGTAGCGATGAAGAAACTGGTGAAATCGAACGGATTAGAGAAGAATGTTGTAAAAACCAACAGAGTGATGAAGAATGGGATGTTGAAAAAGCGCGGAGATGCATTGTTTCTGATCCAGCTCACCCTCACAACCTCTCCCCTCGAGCGGGTTATAAGACTAAGCATAAATGCTTTTCTTGTGGCAAAAGAAGCATTTCTTGGAAGCCACATGAGAGGAAGAACTTCCATTACTACTGCACCATCTGCCAAGTGGAGTTTCACAGGGCATGTCGTCGCATGCCAAGTAAAATGATTCACCCTTATCACCCTCAACACCCTCTAACTTTCACCTTTTTACACAAAAGATCCGGGAAGACTGTTGACACCAATTTCGGTGAACACCATGGCTTTCTTAGAAAGTACATGCCTGAAGGCTTCCATAAACCTCTTGAGATAATACCAAGTTCAAGTATCATGTTTGATAAATGCACTTGGTGTAACAAAGATCTCGGTGAATGGTTCTATCGTTGTCTAATATGTAACTTTTCTTTGGATTTCCATGGTGCTCTAAAATTTCCACCTCTCACAATCAAAAATCCAAAAAGCCACCACCATTCACTTTCCTTGTTCCCTCGTCCGCTTTCATTTCCTTGTAATGCTTGTGGGTTGATCGACTTGTTGGAACCAGGTTATGCATGTTACCAATGCAATTACGTGGTTCATCAGAGTTGTATCGATCTTCCCAGCATAATAAAGGTCACACGTCACGCTCATCGACTCTCTTATACTCTTTACCTTCCAACCAAAGTTTCATCCTGTCGGATTTGCTACAAGAATGTTGACATCAAGTATGGCCAATATTCTTGCAACCATGAGGATTGCTCTTATATAGTTCATTCAAAATGTGTAACGCATTGGAAAGTATGGGACAACAAAGAACTCGAATGGGAAGCTGAAGAATCCGACCAAACCGAAGATATTGCGCCATACAAGAAAGTAGGTTGTGATTTGATAGAGCATTTTCGTCATGATCATCATTATCTAAAGCTCGAGAAATATGACGATACAAGAGACCCCAGAAAGCAATGTCAGGCGTGTATGCGTTCTATCACTTCTCATGATTTCTACAATTGTATCGAATGTGATTTTTGTCTCCACGAGGTATGTGCCAATCTTCCTAGAAAACTCGATCATGCTTTGGATGTCCACTCTCTTCTCTTGGACAAGTATCCTCTACAATTAGCCTGCACTGTTTGTCATCGATCATCAAGTGGTTGGATGTACACATGCAAAGAAGCGGGATGCACATTTTGGGGCAGACAATGTCAGGTGGACGTTAACTGCGTTTTAGTTCCTGAATGTTTCACCCATGACAGTCATACAGAGCATCTTTTATTCGTCATTGGAACCTATAGCAACTTTGTTGAAGTTCCCTGCCAGCGTTGCAAGATGACATTCTATAAGTACCGTCTACAATGTATTGAATGCGAATTTGCTTTATGCTTTGAATGCTCCACAATTCCAAATGAGTTATACTACAAATTTGATGAGCATCCTCTCTCTCTTTGTTATGGAGAAAGTGGCGTGGATGACAAGTACTGGTGCGAATTATGTGAGAAAATATTAGATCCAACGGAATGGTTCTACACAAACAAGGAACGTTGCACCACAATCCACCTTGAATGTTTATTCGGAGATTTGGCTTATATGAAGTCTGGTCACACATTCGCTTACAAAGGTCTTAAGGTGGAAACTGTTAGCAATAGTAGCTCGCGTCCCATATGTCGTAAATGTCAACACCGTTGCCCACATTCTCTATACCTCAGAGTGTATATGCCGGATGGGAGTGTAGATTATATTTGTTCTTTTAGTTGCCAAAAATACCATTTGTAATATTGGTCAGTTTCTTTACTCGTTTTTGAACTGTGTGAGCCATATTGTCTCATTGTAATTCTATTTGAAGCCAATAAGCTGTGATGTTTTTTTTTTCTTTTGAACAATCTTCTTTTTCTTTTGTTTCAATTTTGAGAGATAGGATTTATAAATTTAAGATTTTTCAGTAAGAGTTTTTGTTTTTGTTAATTATAAAAATAGAAACATTGAATGCTAGTTTTTTTGCTTACCTATTTAAAATAATACTAGATTTTGACTCATGCCAAGCGTGAGAATATAAATTTCAGTTTATTATATAATAAAAATATGTTGTTTTGAATCATACATACCAAAAAGATATTAGATAAATAATTGTGTCCACTAAAAAAATTAATCGATCGATTTTCGAATCTTGAATGTCTTAATATGATAGATCTTACGTTTTAAGTGTATACAAAATATAAAAATAAAAGAAATTGATTTACAATAACAAAACCAAAAAGCGAAATATTATCTTCTAATGTATGACAAAAAAATGTAGTCGGGTAATATATATCTTATATTTACAAAAACAAATATTTTTTAATAACTCTATAAAATGTTTTTAACCCAACTTTATCACTGATCAAAATACTACTACATAAATTAGTTAAAACGGTTTAAGTTTCTCAGTATGGTAATTGATTTGGTAAGTATATATTTTTGTCATCAATGCTCCGTATATATTAAAGATATTGAAAATATGTAAAGATTTCCACCATGAAAAATTGAAATATTTTGATTGATTGATTTAATTAATGTGTTCCTTAAATTCTTCTTTGAATAACACCTAGGATTAATGTTATTTAGGACTCTCTTTGAATGATATATATGATTTTTAGCTTTTTAGTGTCTCCTTAATTAATATATATAAGATTTTGAAGAATTCATTAAGAGTTATCCTCTCACGACTTACTAGTATTGACTTTGGGGGAGCATGATCTGGGCTTCTGTTTCTGATTAGCATCCATACTCTAACTCTAAAACTAAATATATAATATAGAGAAAATAACTGAATTCCCATGGAACTATAGTTATATGACTAGAATACCATATATCTTTCAAAATTACTCAAATCTTTTCACACTCCTAATAAATTACGATAAACACCCTTGATTAGTTTTTCTTAATTGAAATTATTGTTAATTAAAAAATGAAAAACAAATCCACTTCAGTAAGAAATAACCGTGATCATAAAAGAGGGAAGTTTCAAAAGCAAATACGTTTAAGTGTGCCTTCTCAAATAAAAAAAATAAAAAACCACATTGTTTCTTTCGAAATCGTCTTCCCCGAAAATCGTCTTCGTCTTGAAATCGTCTCGTCTTCGCCGAAATCGTATCGTCTTCGTCGAAATCGTATCGTCTTCGCCGAAATCGTCTTCTCCGCAGTCGTCTGTAATCGTATTCTCCGGTATGTTGTTGCTAAGTTAGTTTTTTTTATTGCTGCTGAGTTATAAATTACGGCTGAGTTATCAATTATATTGTGGCTGAATTAGGGTTTAGAGTTTCTGAGTTATAAATTATGTTGTGGCTGAGTTATCAATTATATTGTGGCCGAATTAGGGTTTTTCGGCTGAGTTATGGTTATATTGCGGCTGAGTTATATATTATGTTTTGGCTGAGTTAGTTTTCTATTGCGGCTGAGTTATTTAGGTCTTTTGTGATCAGATGAAACAACATCAAGCACCTGATTACCCTAGAAGATCAAGACGCGCTGCTAATCTAGAAAATAAAGTGCTTAATCACTATTCCTATATGGGAGATTTCGGTTTTGTTAAAGAACAATTAGGACTTGAGGTGTGGGAAAAACTGAAGAAGTTTCCTGTTGGAATAATTGCTAAGCTATTTGATGGAAAATGCGGGTGGTCTGCTAGGACTGTACACTATCTACTGCGTAGACAGCTGAAAGTAGAGAAGAAGGAGATTTGGAGTGTGGTTGGTGATCAACCTATCAGGTTTAGCTTACTCGAGTTTGGTGAGATCATTGGGTTAAACACAGATCCAGTGCCAACAGAAAGTATTGAACCTGACCAATACAGAAAGTTCTGGGAGGAGTTGAATGTGCCGCATGGGTTTGGACCCAAGCCTGATGAACTGAGGGCAGTAGTAAGATGATGTCGGGCCTGGAGTTTTGAAAAGCGTAAATGGTTAGGGCTGTTAGTTCTTCAAGCCATGGGAGTTTATGCTGGGCATCATAATTCTAGGACACCGTTTGAAACTGTAAAAAGAGTATTCGATGATCAAGCCATGATGACTTATCCATGGGGTCGGGCTGCATTTGAAGCTCTTGTTGGTAGTATTAAGTCGTTGAATCCAGTAGGAAAGGCATACTACATCAACGACATGAGTTACGCTTTATTGGCTTGGTCATATGAATCTGTCAGTTGCTTTCGAGAGCGTTTTGGCAAACTAGTCGGTGAGGAAGAAGTTTTGCTTCTTTGATGGGATGCAACGCGGACACGTGCAAGTTTTGATAGTGTCCTGAAGAAGGAGATTAAAGACCATGGTCATGTAAGGTTTTTGGCTGAGTTATTCTTTATTTGATGGCTGAGTTATTCTTTATTTGATGGCTGCGTTATTATTTATTCTACGGCTGAGTTATTATTTATATGATGGCTGAGTTATGGTAATTTGATGGTTGAGATATGATTTGTTTGATGGCTAAGTTATGATTTATTTGTTTGATGGTTGAGTTATTCTTTGTTTGATGGCTGAGTTATTCTTTTTACGGCTGAGTTATGATTATTTGATGGCTGAGTTATGAGTTACTGTTGTAGGTGCGTGTGAGGCATATGGTTTCAAAGGAGTTTGTAGAAGACATGTTTTCTCAGTGGCCGGGTCAAGACGATGACCCACAACTGAATAACCTGATAAGAGACCTACATTCCGGTTGGTATGTAGCAGGTGATTATTGGGATGTGCAGAGGAAGGAGGAGAAGAAAAAAACCAAGTTGGTTGTAGTTCCTTATGACTCTGAGTCTGAGCCACCCAAAAAGAAGCAGAAGAAAGATAAGAAACACGAGGGTGAAGCTACTGACATAGAGAAGAAGGAGGATGCAAAGGGAAAGGGTTTAGGGCGAGGATGCGGCGGCTCTGAATACCATAGTCACTACGCTGGACAAAATTGCGAGTAAGTTTGAGAGCCATGACTCTATGTTTCGAAAGGTTGACTCTATGTTTGAGAAGTTTGGGTCGAAGTTTGAGGGCATTGATTCCAACGTTGGAGAGTTAAAATTTGCTGATATGGAGAAGAAAATTGGTGATTATGCCAAAGATGCAGTGGATGAGCGTCTGAAAGTTCTGGGTTTATCGAAAAGTGCCCAAAACTATGTTCCCAGCCCAAAAACGCAAACATTACAACGGCATAAGTCAGTTAATAGTCCAACGGTCCTTAACACGGAATCTAAGACCCCTAATAATGTTGTGTGGGCAAAAAACACTTTGGTTGATGAGCCGGCTAAGGCCGAAAGTCGAACTCCGCAGCAGTATTTTCCAAAATTGAAGGTCGAAATTCCTAAAGGTACCCCTGATGAGCTTGGTAAGGCCGAAGAGAAAGCTGCGGGGTCGAAATTGAAGGCCGAAATTCCTAAGGATACTCCTGAGGCGAAAAAGAATTTGTTTGGTAGTGGTATGGCAGATTTGGTTTCTATTTCTCCTGCTAAGTCTCTTGCTAAGCAACCAGATTTACGACGCCGCTCTAGGAGGCAAAAACCAATAGAAAATGAGGCTGATTTGAAAAAGAAGGTTGATGATGCTGCTAAGAAGAGGACTGAGGCTGCTGCTAAAAGGAAGGAGAACGTTGCTAAGAAGAAAGAAGAGAAGGCATCGGCTGATTTAAAGAAGAAGGAAGAGAAGGCAGCAGCTGTTTTAAAGAGGAAGGAAGATAACGCAGCGGCTGAGTTAAAGAATAAGCCGGCTGAGTTAAAGAATAAGCCGGCTGAGTTAAAGAAGGAGGTCCAAACAAAGGGTTTACGTGACAGTGTAATAAGAATACCTATTATTCCACCTACTCCTGGGAAGATGAAGGGGAAGACTGGAGGTGAAACTGATCTTGAGGATGTGACCGAGGAAGCGATCGCAAAAGAAAATGAATTGGTACCGGAGTCTGATGAGGACGAAGATGAAAGGCTTAGGTTAGCGAGAATTAAGACTTATCGGGCGAAGGTTGTTCAATTAGCTACAACTGGGTTAGCATCCTTTAGGAGTTTTTCCTTATGTTTTTGGAGACAAATGGACGACGTGCATGAGGAAGGATTTTGAACCTTCATCAGCAATCTATGATCCTCTCTCACCTGTTGACCCGGATAAATTGGATAAACTTATGCAACATCTAAGGCGATTCGAGTATGGAGTTTTACACAATTTTATTTTATTTTATACAGCTATTAGCAATATTTGCCTAAACTGACTTGTGTTTGATTGTTAGGGACATTCCACTGACAGATGGTAGTAACGAGGAAGTTAATTTCTACAGAGTACTCATCAGTGAAAGAGCGCAGTGGCCGAAGCGTGATTATGGATGGTTGTTTGACACTGTAAGTATAAGTTACGGCTGAATTATGATTATATATGGCTGAGTTATTAGTTATTTAATGGCTGGGTTATGATTATTTATAGCTGAATTATGGTTGTTTGATGGCTGAGTTATGGTTGTTTGATGGCTGGGTTATGTTTAATAATGGCTGAGTTATGATAATTCGATGGCTGACTTAATATTCTGTGTACAACATGTTGCTGCGTATATCAGAGTCCTCATCAAAAGGTCCATGGAAGATCCCAGCCCATTTTGTTCCAAGCGCATTGCCTTTATGGACCAATGGTTCCTAGGATCATGGATTCGGGATTTCAATCAGTTCAAGATGAAGCAAAAGATGTTCAAATTCAAAGACTCAGATTATGAGTTACTCACAAACGGTGTGATTCCCGATGACCTTCAGACAAACAAAAAGTGGTTAGAAGATGTCGATCACTTGTACGGAGTTCTTCATACTGGAGGCGATCATTGGGTGGCGTTTCACGTGGATCTTCTAAAGGAGAAGATTGATGCCTACGATCCCATCATTGGACAGGTAACTCCTGAAAGTCAACAAAAAATGGTAAATGCATTTAGGCCGCTGATGCAAATGATCCCTGCAATGATCAATGCTGTAATTCCTGGCAAAAAAACTGGTTGCAAAAAACAATTTGCGTTCAGATGGAAAAGCGGTAAAAACATTCCCCAAAACACCCAAGTTGGCGATTGTAGGGTGTATTCGCTGAAGTTTATCGAGTGTCTAGCGCTTGGTGTAACTTTTGATGGGATATGCGATGTAAATATTCAGGGTTTACGGGTGAAGATGGCAGCAGAGATCCTCGATGAAGGAGGACATGATATGTATGCGCAGTTCAACTGATTTACCAATTATGAACCTTCTATTTGTTTTTTTATTATTAGGATTTGACTGTAAATGGTATTTTTTTTGTGTATAACTTATGGTTTTTATGATATATTACTCAGCCATTTCGTTTAGATAACTCAGCCATACCCTAAAATCAAAAATGTAATTTGAAGACTTATGGTATGTTTAGATAACTAAGCCGTGTCATTTAGATAACTCAGCCGTGTCATTTCGATAACTCAGCCATACCCTAAAACCATTTATATAAGATTTAAGACTTACAAAATTATAATTAAGCTCATTTTATTAATATAAAATGAATATAAATCAACTGAATGTGTATAGTTTCTTCAATTTATACAACAGAATGTGTATGAAATCGAAAATGTGATCTAACTTGATCTTGAGATATATGTTGTCTTACAAGTACTTCAAACATTACCTATAGATAATTAAGACCCAAAATCATATACAATAAACCATATACAATTTTTTCAATTGAATGTGTATAATTTGATTCAGTTGAGACTATAAATCATATACTTTTTAAATGTTATACATTAAACCCTAAACCATGATCCCTAAGCCCTAAACCCTAAATCCATAACTCAGCCGTGAAGTTCCTATAACTCAGCCGTCAAGTGTAAAATTTTAAGTTGCGACGTTTCGTCTTTCCAACGAAGTTGGTAGTAGTCGTGGGTTAATGAATAGTCGTTTAGGAACGGGTGCCAAGAAACAGTTACAAAACCAATGAACTAAAGACAACTCGCAAGGATTCAATGAACACTTCCCCAAAATTGGAACAGGTGCCAAAAAACAGTTACAAAACCAATGAACAGTCCTTTATATATATATAATATCCAAATCCTCTTAACTTCCACTAGCATCATCCATATCCTCCAAACTTCCAAAAAGAATCTTCTTTCCTATCAAGTTTGCAGGAACCATGGTCTGGTTTTGGTTTGTTCTTGTACTGCCTATTCTAGCAATAGTTTTGTTGAAGAGGAAAAATTCCGGCAAACCAACAGTGTCTCTGCCAAATGAGATTCTCGAAGATATATGTGCACTTGTTGGATCTTCTTCCATTACCGACATCGAGAATCTAAATGTTGTGTCAAAGGCTTTCGGAGATTATTGCAACAAAAGATGGGTTGTAGAAAGAGTAACACTTCGTGACGTTCCATTCCTGCCATGGTTTCCTCACACTTACGAAACATTTTACAAGTTTTTGGATAGGTGCTTAAGGAATGGAAACCCTGAGGCTCTATACCGGAAAAGTGTGTACAACTTTTTGACAAAGGTTTAAAAGTGGGTTGTCTAGATGATGAAGAAGGAGATAAAGGTAGAGCATGTTTAGCTAAAGCTGCAAAGAAAGGCAATGAAAAAGCTTGTTATGTATATGGAATGATTTGCATTGCAGAAGGAGCAACGAAAGATGAAGGTCTAAAAGTATTGTCTTCTTTATTCAAGCCTATGATGTCAACGACAATGGAGGAGATGGAGAAACTTGGGAAAAAAGTTCGTGATGAAATTTGGTGAGGTGGAAGGCGGAGGATGAAAGAGCTCAAAGATAGTTACACTTATGGAGGTTGCAGTTGCAATGGTGTAACGAAGGACTTCATAAAAAGCAATTGTGTTTGGAATGGATATGGTGTTAACAAAGACATAAGTACTTCGTCTGCTATATTTTGTGAGATTTGTTTCAGGGATTATGTAATAGCACAGTTTTTTGAAAACGTGTAAGAATAAAATGTATGTGGTTTTTTGTTGAAAATGTATGAAACATTTTGTTTGAAATTTTAGACTCAGCCGTGTCATTTAGATAACTCAGCCATACCCTAAAACCATTTATATAAGATTTAAGACTTACAAAATGATAATTCAGCTCATTTTATTAATATAAAATGAATATAAATCAACTGAATGTGTATTAATCAAAATTATAATTAAGCACATTTTTTGTTTTTGGTTTAAACATAACTCAGCCATCTTAACCATAACTCAGCCGTATCGTGATGTTTCATCTTTCTATACCATAACTCAGCCATGTCACGACGTTTCGTGTTTCTATTTTGGGCGGGAAAAATCCCGCCAAAAATCCATAACTCAGCCATAATATATGATGGATGATTTATGAATGTATGATGGTTGATTTATATAGATAAGATAATACTGATATGGCTGATTTATAATGCAATGTCTTAAAGAGTATAAAGTGAACAACTAGATAACACAGTTAAACTTCAATGTCTTAAAGCGCGGTTAGCTGCGATCTAGCATCATCTCTTCGTAACTCAGCCATAATAATGAATCCATAAGTCAGCCGTATTGTGACGTTTTGTCTATCTATACCATAACTCAGCTGTGTCACGATGTTTCGTGTTTCTATTTTGGGGCCCAAAATCCGTAACTCAGCCATAAAGATGAATCCATAACTCAGCCGTATCGTGACGTTTCATTTTTCTATATCATAACTCAGCCGTGTCACAACGTTTCGTGTTTCTATTTTGGGGCCCACAATCCGTAACTCAACCATAATAATGAATCCATAACTCAGCTGTATCGTGACGTTTCGTCTTTCTATACCATAACTCAGCCGTGTCACGACGTATTGTGTTTCTATTTTGGGCGGGAAAAATCCCGCCAAAAATCCTGAATCTACGTATTTAATACGCCGATTTGACAGTGACATATACACTCGCCGAAGAGCCGCTACACCTAGCGTAGGTGTGCAGTGACCTATACACTCGCCGAAGAGCCGCCCAAAATCCCGCCCAAATGTCTTAAAGAGTACAAAGTGAACAATCAAACCAAAATCCATCCAAAATCTCTATTTGTTTTGTTAATCGGGTTCTTAACTATCAAATAATATGGATTTGGGGAGGGGAATACCTAGAAGGTGTGGATGTGGGTCGGTTACAATTGTGCTAATGTCTAAGACAAAATCTAACCCGGGACAAAAGTTTTATCATTGCGTCATGGGATCTGAGCCAAATCACGTATTTAAGTGGGTCGACGAAGCTCACGATGAAGAATTGGAGATTATCTCTGAGAGGCATACGACTATGTCCGACAAAATTAGTGAACTTAAGGAGGACATCGCCGATATGAAGGCTGACATAAAGGAGATAGTGCAGATGCTGCAGTCTATGCTTCCTAAGTAGGAATAGGTTATAAATGTAATTGGCTGAGTTATAATGTAATGGTTGATTTGTAATGATTAAGTAATTCTATAATGGCTGATTTATAATGGACTGGATAAATTAAGTAATTTGTTGTATTACGGCTGACTTACGAAATGTTATGGCTGACTTATGGAATGTTATGGCTGACTTATGCAATGTTACGATTCAGTTTCTTCAGAACAGTTAATCAAATTAGGCGTGAATATCGACAAAATGTAAACAATCGTAATTCAAATTGGGCATGAATCCATAACTCAGTCGTAATGTAAACAAAATCCATAACTCAACCGTAATACAACAAAAAATTAAAGCCATAACTCCGCCGTAATACAACCAAAAATTTATACAAACTTTCTACATTGGACAAGTTCCTGCATTATGTCCAACCTGTTTACAAAGAGAACATGTGTGTTCTTTCCTAGGACGTTTCTTCTCAAGTGCAACTTCTAGAGCAGATTTCATCCTACCTTTCTTAGGCCTTCCTAGTGGTTGACGAACAACCGGGGGAAAGCACGGTTGGTTAGCTACGTTATCTGGAATTTGGAGCGCTGAACCTTTCAGCATGATCGACTCAGCGTATGCGTTTACTAAATAATTGTTTTGATAGTAAGGAATGCACAAGGATATACGACATTTATACCTGTACTCGTCAGCTGCGATTGCATGCACACATGGTAATTTCTCCCTTTCGAAACGCCGGCATGTGCATGTTTTTCCGTCCAAATTCACAACATGCAAAGAATCCCCAGAAGATCCATATATAACTTCAGTGTGATAATCATCAATCCTTTGTGCCGTCAAAAGTCTAGCGGCAGTAACACGACTCTATTATAAATACAGAATAAAAAAATGTTATGGTTGACTTATGAAATGTTACGGCTGACTTATGCAATGTTACGGCTGACTTATGAAATGTTACGGCTGACTTACATGTAGTTGTTTCTCGACACCACGCGAAAACGTGGTTAGCTGCGATCTAGCATCCTCTCTCCGTTCAACAAACCAACTGGTCATCATAACCCGTATCGATTCTAATAGTCGAACAATGTTAAGACTTCTACCATTTGACAATGCATGGTTCATTGATTCCGCTATGTTCGTAGTCATCAAATTATACCTTTCGCCTGGGAAATGAACACGCGCCCACAGTCAGCCATCAGCTCTTTCGAGGTAGGCATAGAGTTCAGGATTAATCGCTTGAATCTCCTCGTATATCGCAGTAAAATCAGCCATCCTACAACATCTTGCCGCTATCTTCACCACATGAAAAACATCTTTTCCGTTGTACATTCCCAAAATGTTCTTATATAAATGATAAGTGCAAATTCCTCGAGAAGCCAACGGATACACATTCCCAATTGCTTTCCCTATCGAGTTATACCTATCCGAGATTATCGCAAGACACTCATCGTCAGGAATCGCAAGTTTTAGCTGCGTAAAAAACCAGTGCCACGAATCATCATTTTCAGTGTCAACCACACCGAAGGCAATTGGGAAAATCTGAAAGTTACCATCCTAGGCTAGTGTTGTGAGAAGCGTCCCTTTGTATTTACCCTTAAGAAACGTACCGTCGACAACGACAACTTTGCGCATGAAAGGAAACCCATTTAAGTTCGCACCAAATGCAAGGAACATATACATGAATCTTCCAAATTCATCAATTTGAAGACGCGTAATTGTACCCGGATTTGCCCTTCTTATCTTGTAGAAGTAAGAAGACAAGTCTTCAAACCCACTCTCAGGAGTTCCCATCTCGATTTCCCTTGCAAATCTTAGCGTTTTATGTGATTTCCAATAATCCATCTGACCACATGGAAAATGATACAAATAAGTCAGTCGCATCGTAACAATAAGTCAGCCGAAATGTACTAGTAACTCAACCGTTAAGTTTAAATAACTCAGCCGTTAAGTTTATAATATAACTCAGCCGTTGAGATTAAATAACTCACCCGTCTCGTTTATATAACTCAGCCGTTAAGTTTATAATATAACTCAGCTGTAATATAACTATAAATCAGCCGCATCCTAAAATTAAGTCAGCCGCAACATACTAATAATTACCTTTACACCAAATTGCTTCTGGACGGATATTCCGACACTCCTAGGTCGAACTGACCGACCAACGTCGCCGAGAAAGTCCTTGTACAACTCTCCTAAAATAGCCGTTGTTGCTTTTCGAGATCAACCAGAACGCTCAGTTACGGAACATGTATGATCCGAATCGTAAATACGAACATAAAATGTCGGGGGATCCCCTAGTGTAGTAGCACAAACTCTCCAGAGACATCCACCAACCCAACACTTAACAACGAGTGTATCCGAATCGGATACGTCTACATCAAAATCAAATCAATCCCTCACCGTAAGAAATTTCAGTCGTTTCTCCAAATCGGCTTTACTCTCGTATAGTTGCCCTACCGAGAGGTTTAGGGAAGACATATCTAACCTTGGAACCTCAGGATTTCCTTTGGATCCGCTCGTCGACAAGTTATGAGGTCTCTTCTTAAGAGGTAGTGTCGGTGAATCTTCGTCTTCGTATAAACTGAAGTTATCATCTTGAGATGACTCACCATCTGAGTCGTCGAACATATCAAATCGACTGTCAAATTCATCATCTTCTTCGTCTTGTTCGCCTACTTCATTTTCTTCAACTACTTCATTTTCTTCGCCTACTTCATCTTCTTCGCCTACTTCATCTTTTTCTACTTCATCCTCCAAATTGAAAGCATCATAACTCCCACCGTAATCTTCGGATCTAGATTCAACTTCTGAGCTAGAAGTGAATAAACTTTTATTATTCTGTCTCGCTCCGTCATTCCGACTAATTTCATTCTCCGTAATCTTCACACAAAGACATAAGTGTTCAATTTTTCTGAAGCTTAAAAAAACTTGCAACTGTCGAGTATTGGAGAGGTAAACTGGTGGAGTATCGTGCGCCATTGTTTTCAAAGCTTTATTCGAGAACATGTATCTCAGTTGAATCTGATGGCTCGACTCCTTCAATCCGTAATCATCGAGTACTATCTTCGCAAGTTCGTCTAGTGTTGTTTTCTCATCTATATGCACAATTCTACACCCTCTACTGTCGACGTTGAATACATATCTGTATTTCTTAACCCAGTTACCGGAAACAATAATTACCGGATCCATAAGATCTCTGATGAATGAAAATAATGAAAAAGGTAGATGAAGAAGAATAAGAAGAAGGTCGTAGATGAAGAAACCTTGTAAGAGCTGATGACATGGAAAATCAGAACTGATGACATGGAATATCGGTAAGTCAGCCGCCAAACAAACACATAACTCAGCCATTAATAAATCAGCCATCAAGTATAATGTAAGTTCGCCGCAACGTGAATAGTATTTCAGTAATTAATCTTTCGCTAATAAATCAGCCGTAATTAGGCTAAGAAATATTAAGTCAGCCGTATTATCAAATAAATCAGCCGTCAAATGAATGCTATTCTAGTAATTAATCTTTCGCTAATAAGTCAGCCGTAACCAGGTTGAGTTATTGTTAACCCAGCCAATTACGACTGATTTACTTAAGTCAGCCGTAACTACCTCTCATAAGTCAGCCAACCGGAGAACATAACTCAGTCGTTTCTTATCTTAAACTCAGCCAATTTTCCACAAATCAGCCCGCCGTTGTATAACTCAGCCGTAACTTGTGTTCGTTTGTCAGCCGTTATCTCATAAGTCAGCCAGATTTATGTAAATCAGCCGTAACTAATGGTTGATTTATGTAAATCAGCCGTAACTAATGGTTGATTTATGTTCGTAAGTCAGGCGTTATCTCATAAGTCAGCCAGATTTCTGTAAATCAGTCATAACTAACGGTTGATTTATGTTTGTAAGTCAGGCGATCTCTCATAAGTCAGCCGCATTTTTTAACTCAGCCGCAACGTAACCATAATGCAGCCGCAACGTAACCATAACTCATCCGTAGCGCTTTACACGTCAGCGATTTCCTACGTGGTTGCTTACGTGGCTATGGCATTTTTGTAATTACGTTTTTTGTCACAACGTAACAAAATGGCACGGTGGGTATTAAAAAAATGCCAGTAATAAAAAAAAGTTTTATATAATTCTAGTCATATTACCTAATTTCTGTGGGATTTGAGCAAAGAACCCTATAATATATTGCTCATTTGCTTGTAACGTGGACAGTCTAGAGACAAATCTTGGGAAGAAAAAAATAATGGGTAAATTTGGTTACTAGTTGGGGAAAAACGATAAAGAAATGAATCTTGAGGGTGGCTGGGTCATTTTATATAAGAGTATTTGCACCATGCAACAAAAAATGTTAGAACTAATTAGGAAACTGACAAGTTATGTTTTTTGCTAAAGGTGAGAGGATAATTAACCATCAAAGCAGACGAAAATAACCCCACGCTACTGGAAATTGTTAGCAATAGTAGCTCGCGTCCCATATGTCGTAATTGTCAACACCGTTGCCCACATTCTCTATACCTCAGAGTGTATATGCTGGATGGGAGTGTAGATTATTTTTGTTCCTTGTCTTGTAGCTATACATACGTACAAGAAATGAAGATTAAGAATCCATGTTGATATATTGATCATTTTTGGTTTTGTTTTCGTTGTTGTTTTCAAATGTGTGGGTCAAACTGTCTAATTGTAATTCTGTTTGCCTTTGTGATAAGCAGAGTTTGAAGCAGTGATGTTTTATTTTTGGATGAATGGTATTCAATTTAAATTGGAAAGACATTGTTTACTCCCTCCGTTTCACGAAGATAGATTTTTTGAGTTTTTCACACATATTAAGAAAAACAATTAATATCTTTAAAAAGTCCATTGATTTCTACAATAAACAGTTTTCAAGACATCTCAACCAATAGTATTTGAAATTTTTTCTTAAAAACTACAATCTTTTATGGAAATCTATCTTCATGAAACAAACTAAAAAACTATAAAAATCTATCTTCGTTAAACGGAGGGATTACTATATATAGTAGTTTAGAGAGAAAGATGCTTAAACATACGATAAGCTTGATTTTTTTACATCAAAACTTAGAGGATGTCTACAAACTGAGAGTTACAAAGATTTATAACGCTGCGTTAACAGTCAAACTAAAGTTATAACGCATTGTTATATGAATTTGTAGATCCAACTAATTTTGTTGTAACTTGTAACATAGGGATATCCACCATAGTTACTCCATCACCGTTTAATTCTTTTTTCATGGTAAAATTAAAAAGTAATGACAAGCAATTCCTAGTTTGCCAAGTACTGAGCAGTGAATTATTTTGAAACTCCTTTTTCCCCGTAAATTTTATACCCCATGCGACTGTTCTTACTTGAGATATGTCACAACTTGATTATATGTACTTCTAAATCAAGAGAGATGATGACAAGTAAATCAATTCATAGTACAACAACGAATCTGCTCTGGCTAATGTTTAACATCCTAAAGCCAAGACTCAAAATGATTCACTTCTCAGAGATTTTTAGACGAACCAAAAATCACAAAGATCAAGAGAAACAAAACGCTTCTCAATCATCAGAAAATATTGGCTCCTAGGATTGCATCATTGGTTAATAGTTACTCAGCACTTTGCAATGAACCAAAATGAGGTTCTTCTTTTACCTTGATTTGCCTTGTTTCTGACTTTCTCCACAAGCTCGAAAAACTCATGCGTCATCCATTAGTAGAGCATTTAGGGGTCTGCAACATATTTCCTATTGATGAGCCTTCTCAGGTTTTGCAGTGAGGTCCTCTGAGTGATCAGGCTGTTTGCTTGTGTCAGCTGATACCTCTGTGGTCTCGACAATCTCCATACTAGCTGTTCTACTCCTTCTATTCCTCCGCTCCTACAAAAAGAAAACACTCTTTCTGAGTATTGAAAAGGTTTTGTTGATATATATTGCTGTAGATTTGGACCATCACTAGTTACAGTAATAAAGTTCAATTATTTCTAAGAGAATTCGTCCAAATTCAGTAAATTAAGCATATATACCTCGCGAAAAGGGTTGTCATCGGATTCAAGCATCCGCACAACCTGGCTCATTTTAGGCCGTTTCTCTGATTCGGGATCTACACATCTCAGGGCAACAAGCAGTGCACGTTTCAGAGCACGTGTAGCGGGGTTGGGCTCAATCTTTTGATCAACAACTTCTTCAGCTCTTCTTGTTCCAACCATCATCTTTAGCCATTCAACCAGATTCACCTGCCAACGAGACCGCATGTTTCAGTACACCAAATTAACATATTTATAACTCTTGGATTGGATACATTAACAAAGCAGAGATATTTAGTCTACCTCATTAGCAGGACGTTCATAGTCAACTGGATCTCTTCCAGTTACAGCTTCCAGAAGTAGAACACCAAAGCTATAAATGTCGCTCTTCTCATTTAATAGACCTGTATTAGCATATTCAGGTGCTACGTACCTGAAGCATGTACAAAAACCTTTAGTTAGATAAAGACAACAAACCAAGCATTGCCAAAGAGGGTACAGAGTTTAGGCTTACCCAATGGTGCCCATGACTCTAGTCGTGATGTGACTCTCACCCGAGTCTAAGAGCTTGGCTAACCCAAAATCAGAAAGCTTTGCATTAAAGTCATCATCAATCAAGATATTACTTGCTTTTATGTCTCTGTGGACTACTTTTGGTTCTATTGCTTCATGCAAATAAGCAAGCCTGTGAATTGTAGAGCAGAGTATGTCAATAAAAATGTTATATCTAAAATTTCAAGTAAAAGGGCCAACAACAAGAGTCGACATTTAAAACAACTTACGCTTGTGCAGTACCGATAAGGATTTTCATTCGTGCCTCCCAAGTGAGACTGCTATGTTTTCCCAAGGCTCCATGTAACCATTGTTCTAAGTTACCATTATTCACATACTCATAAACAAGCATCCTGCATTACATCCAAACAGAAATTGATTCATGGGACTAGTTTCTACTGATAGCATTAACTGTAACTGAATTTTTTTCCAGATCTACAATAAAGGATTACTGATGAGACTCACCTATGAACACCCTCTATGCAATATCCTAGAAGCCTAACAAGATTCTTGTGTCGTACATGACCAATCGCCTCAACTTCAACCCGGAATTCCTTCTCAGCCTGTCCCCTAGAGACAAAAATTGTGATAGGATTATTAAGCTAGTTAAAAGGAAACAAAGCCCAGGATAAACAGACATTTGATGATCCCAAACAATAACTTACAGATTGTTCAAAAGCTTCTTTACAGCAACATCGTTACCGTTGATGAGAGTACCCTTATAAACTACTCCATAACCACCCTCACCGATTACATTTTCTGCAGAGAAACGGTTGGTGGCTAGCTGAAGATCCCTAAGAGTAAACCAGTGTCCCCAACCAAGATGAGATATCTCTGGCAAACCAACCAAAGGAGACGCTGTTACAAGTCCGCCCTGCGAAAGGGAAGCTTGTCTCCAAGCGGTTCCAAAGCTTCCTTCCTCACCGGAGTGAGAACTACAAGCTCTCTCATGATGATGCACTGAGCTACACTGACTTATACTATCATTATCACTAGACTTTGTCCTTGCCAAATACGACATCATCTTTCCCGATTTTCTTTCACTTGATTTATCAGCAACGGTAACACATAAATTTTCATTGCAATTCTGAAACCCAACCCTATCATCAACCCTGATATCTTTCGCAACACGCGGTATTTGACTGAAGGGTAACAACTTGTGAGATGATCTCCGGGATTTTCGTCGGAATACAATCCATAGAGATAAAATACAGAGAACCAAAACTACAAATACGCCGAGTACCAAACAAATCAATACCCACAGTTTAATATCCTTCAAACCCAAAAACGAGACCCTCTTCGACATTTCAGCACTCAAAGGACTCTCAGATGACATCTTCGGTCCTGT
The DNA here is from genome assembly GCA_963576765.1 of Draba incana. NCBI lineage: Eukaryota > Viridiplantae > Streptophyta > Magnoliopsida > Brassicales > Brassicaceae > Draba > Draba incana. The sequence continues at coordinate 29,761,974 of OY755217.1, read as the reverse complement.
ATCCGGCAACAAATCGTCTTCCCTTTACTCACAACTTCACAATTCCCACCTAGCATACAAGAAAACATACCATTGAGGACTAAGACTTTCACAAATCTTACCAACTAAGGAAGAGTACCATTTTTTCTTCCTAACGTAATTTGAAAACTAATATTGGCAAAGGAAAGCTGCCGACTTAGAAGTCTCCATAACCACTTCGACTCAGAAATAGTGACACATAGAAAAAGCACGCGCAAATTCAGCAATTAATTGCGGCATATCAACAAACAAGTTATGTGCATTAAAGTTTCCAACATTTGTCACCAAACAACAAAAAAGGAAACCCCATTATCAAACCATTGGAAAAGAATCACTTACGATTGAAGCAAGAGACATTACACAGAAGAATCACAAAAACGCTACCAAAAAGAACAATTCAGAGAAAAAGGCGAGTTTTTTTTTTTTTTTGTTCCATGAGTTTTATACCTTATAATGTAGCGAAATAAGCTCTTCCCCTTTAGATTTATCTTCTGATTAGAAGATAAGAAAACAAAGAGAAAAAGGTTTCTCTTTTCTCTGATTTTGAAGCACCCAATTAGCATAGATACATATAAATGCTGAATAATGGTTTGCAATTGAAGCTTCTCTCAAGCTTTTGAGCCCACCCAGAAGAAGAAAAAAAAGTCGAATTTAGGTGATTTCAATAAGGAACCAGAAGAAAGATTGAAAATTTACTCAACCATTGAATAATGTATCTAAGGATTAAAGAGAGATAGGGTTTTGTAGAGTAGGAATTAGTTTGGGGTTAAAGGAAGAAAAAGAGTTGGGTGAGATTATTGGTGGGTCTGTTCTAAAGCTGGAAAAGAAAGCTTGATTTGCAATTTGAGGAAACAAAACAATAAAGGAAGAAAAAAGAGCAGTGAAGGGAAAGCAATGAAGGTGGAAACATTGACAACTGTGTCATTTATAGCTGGTTGAAGAAAAATAAATTATATAAAAAATTTGTTTTCATTTTTTTAAATGTAGAAAAATAAATAAAAGATCAAAGTGGATAGAAATTAACAATGCAAAGTACAAAAAGAGGAAGTTCCCAAATGTAGAAACTTTAGCTCCTTATCTTCTCATATGCCTAATTGAATGACTTCAAAATTGAAACTAAATTGTTTTTTTTTTAACATCACCTAAATGGAAAATGTTAGAAATTTCGAGTTTAGATAATGAACTTCCAAAACCATTTGTATAGTAGTGATTTTCTATGAATCCCCCAAAATTTCCGGCTATGTAATCACATTATTGTAATTTTGTTTGGGGGATGTCTTATAAGTACAATACAGCATTTGTCACATGCAAGAAAAGGCCAAAGAATAATGAAATTTAAGTTTCATCTTATATGCCTCGGGCATTTAATTGGTGCGTATCAAGCAATAACTATACAATATCATTATATCAATATTTAATAATCATACAGAGATACAAGTCAAAAAGAATTATCGAGTTTTCATGATGTAGAAACAAGAACTTAGGAGTCAATTCAATATTTTTCTCATCCAACTTTTTCACCACAATTATTGTAATATTCGTCTATTATTAAAGACCATATGTCAAAATAATTGTGATAAGTACAACACATGAGTGATGATGAGAGTGTGAGGTGTCCAAGTAACTCCAACGAAATAAGTATAATTTAGAACCCTATAACTTTAGTTTATACACAACCTATTGGACTACTGTAAAACGACACCGTTCTAGACCGGAAGACCATAAAACAGAGATTTTTTTTAGGTTACTTGTGAGAAGAAGCTGCTTTGTCTTTCCGACCAGCGAGGATCATAGAGATCTGAAGACCTCTGCTAAAAGCTTGATTGAAAAGAAGACGAGCTTGAAACTCGGAAACAATGGGGAACCAAGAAAGAACAGCGATTGGCGCGAAGATAACAAGTCCCATTATCTTCTCATATGCTCTTCCTAGCTCTTTCACCGAGTCCCAAATCCCTAAGGCTTTGATCGGTGATCTTAGTACTTGCCCTATCTGCGATAAAAAACCGAATAGTTGCTCTAAGGACATGATGCAAGTGTTGGTATTACGATTCTGAGGTAGTTTTGAAGAATGTTTACCAGAAGAATGGCCCAACCAGTTGGAAGAAAAGCAAGAATGGAAGCAGAGAGATCAGTGAGTGTGAGTTGACACACCACAAACAACAGAGTCATGACAGACAAGAAGCCGAGGAAGAGAAGCGCCTTAAGAATCCTGAACATTAGCTGAAAATCCGTTCCAAATCTTCGTCGGCCCATCGATACCATCTGATACTCAAGAAAATATCAAAAGCAAAGGGAATTAAGCTTTATATAAGCATTGATTTATAACTACATCATATAATTTAAACGAGGAACGATTTGGGAAACCTTTAGAACGAGTAATGATGCGAGCAAAACCACCCAAGAGAGTCCATAAACCTACAAAGAGGAAGTAAAAAGATTTAGACTACTGGATTAATTGACATATAAACTGAAAAATTCTGAACTTTATTTACCAAAAAGCTTTTGCTGCCCTGAGCGATATTGAGCTGGTAAACAATGCCATACTGATAAATGAAAAACCGAAGAGCAAGTGTGATTTCCAAAATCCTCCCTCTTATATTCGTATGTTTGAGATGTTCTTGCTCTAGATTCCACCATGATTCCCAGCTTTTATCAACCGGGATACCTATACCACCACGATCGTTAAGCCATCGTTTCCAATCAGTCCAATCGTCAACCGTCTTTTGCCACTCAAATCCTGAGGGGTTGAATATGAATGGTGCAAACAACCAAGAGCCAACCATAAACCACATCGAGACCGTGATATACATATAAAGATTTGAACTTCGGTATGAATGCCCATAAACTTGATAAACAACCAGCAATACAAGCAACTCTAGTCCCTTCACAAAGTGACTTCTTGAGTATAACCTGTAGTTTTCCGCAAACTTAGCATGAAAAACAACAAACCCACGCCCCGTTGGTCTATATTTGGAACCGCCGTGTAAAATTGTTCTCCCATAATAATGTGACTTTGTTCCAAGCTGGAACGTAAAGAAAACGGAAGCTAGCTGCAGCTGCATTATGAAAAAATCGACAATAGCAGAGCGAAACCCTTTCTCCAAGCCAATTTCCATTACCATTGGCAACACCATCAAGAAACCCAGCTGAAATATTGACTGAGTAGCCAGAGCTTGCTCAAGAGCCTCGAGCTGATTCGGGGTTGCGAGCCGTAGGATCTCTTCCTCTGATCCACTCATAACCATGTACATTCGTCCATACAAGAATGCATAAACCGTAATCACGGTGAGCTGAAACAAACACATGTCAAAACGTTATCCATAATAAAGAGAAGACTTGAAGATAGTTATTGTGGGAGCCATACCATGCTACTGAAATAGAATCCAATGGTCGTAAAATAGAATGAGAGCATCCTGTAGAAGTCAAACCGATGCCCCAAACGGTAAGCATCACGGCTTAGCGTTTGCTCCCCATTTCCATTTGCTACTTTTGCTTCAAAAATTGAGATCGGGTTCAACCCGACATCCCGTCCCTTTCCGACTTGTATATACTCATGATGCGTAACATATCCCCCACGGAGAGTCGAATTGAAGCCTACGCACATTAGTAAACAAATCAACAGGTATACTAGTTTTGCTTGGAACCAAACTGTCAATCCTCTATGCTTAATTATTAAACATTTAGAGTACAAAGATCATGCCGTTACCTCCGAAAATATCCTCACTCAAATTTATTACTTTTGAAGCCTTGCTCACACCACCCCTTGTTATGTGAAAGATTCTGTCAAATATGTCAGGATGGCCATAATGGAAACGGACCCTGCACCAATATGAAAAAGGAATGAGTCAAAGATGTAAATCAAAAACGGTATTTTCCACTGTTGAAAAGGTTTAACAATCAAATGCAAACATGGTTCTTTATTTGAATCATCAGAGAGTCCACTCATTGTTGATATAGAGACAAGGCCATTGTGTCAAAACGAACATTTAACTTAGATTTTTTTTGTTACAGTAGCGCTCTCTTTAGATCTTTACAAATTTGTAGCAATAATATTTCTAAATAGAACAGTAAATGGAAAATAATTTAAATCTTGAAGAAAATACCTCAGAGGATTTGCCAAAATTCTTTGGCCAATTGTCACAAAACTACTCTCCTGATTGGACATGAACCAAGCTAATGACGAAACACTATACCAAGATAGGGAGAAAAGTAAGTATATGCCAACATTTCTTAAGCAGAGGTATAATACTTCCATAACTTAAAATATTTTACAAACTAATATCTTGCAAGGCGAATGTACCTTCCAGTAAATATATGTTCTCGGAGACCCAAAATCGTTGGTTTGCGCCTGCCAACACGCTCCTTATTAAATTCCTCCAACACATTTCTTAATTTGAAAGCTTCTTCAAAGTAATTGTCCTGTACAGAGACTACCCATGAGGATACGATACTCAATCTACGTTTATGAAAATGAAGAAGAGTACATACTTGATTCATATCTATAGTTTGTAGCGCTTCACCACGTGTAAATATGATAGCATGATTTTGGTTTTCCGGTTTTCCTTCACCAATCTCAGCTGGAGGACCAGGAAGTTTGATGCGGTAGATTTCCTAATGATGAAAAAGACTGTACACGTTAAGAAGAATTACATGTATACAAACCTAACAAGCATAATGGAAAACAACATTTATAAAGAGTACGACAGATCAAAAGGGAGAAGCAAGATAATAATATTTTCATGTAAACTCCATGGTTCAGATTAGTAAAATGATCAACATATATGCATCCTTTTAGTCAACCTAATTGCTTTGGAAATCCTTGTACCTCATCAAACTTGTTGCCTCCTTTGAGAAGTACAGAGTAAAAGACCTTAGGAGATTTGGCATCTGCTGTCTCCTCCCTCTCATCTACATAAGCAACCCGTAATGATGGATACCTACAAATTTTTACACGGTTAGAGATAAAAGATAAAGATAAACATTCATCAAAATGTATCCAAATATTTCATACTTCAGCATGAGCTGCAGAATATTCGTATAGCAACTCCGGTTGTGGATATCACCGGACTTTTTCTGATTTCCGTAAACTTGACAAGAAACAACATAAGTGAACTTCAGATCTGCAAGAGCTTTAGCACGTTCCAGGAAAGCCTTCTGATTATCATCATTGGATGCCATGGCCTGATGGACACTGAACTTGGCTGCAAAGAAGTAGCAAAATTGTAAATAAAGAATCTCCAGTTTTGGTTCTAAAAGCTTTGATAGGTGCATTGTAAACTGGTTCAGAAAGCACAAACCATTTTCCCCTGCAACTTCCTGGTAGCATTGAAGCTCCAGAGCCTGCCTATAGTACATCATACCCCTAACTGGCAGAAGTAATCAGAGAGACAAAGATTAATATACATATAGATAGACAAGCCAATAATAATTAAGAACAATATGGTTTACATTTTTAAGCATTTGTACCTGTTCTAGCTAGCGTCTGACCTCTGTAAGATACCCACTCCCGGAGGAACTCTGACTTGTCTTTCTCAGGAAGCTTAGGATCCTTTACGCGATCCAAATAATTGGTCCACTCGTCTAGTTACATAAGATCAACCCAGTAAACCTCAATTGGTTGGAAAACAAATTGCTGGTTTTATCAAGAATCAAGAATGTACCAGGATATATCTTTTGTAGATAAAACAGTATTGAGATCCCATCTTCATTCTCCTTGTTAAGCTCTTCCTCTGAATATAGAACATCTTCTTTGTAATAAGGAGTTAAAACACTGAAACATTGAACAAAAACAATGAGTATAATTCAGATACATAAAGAACGGATATAAACAGCTAAATGAATCTCAGTAAATTAATTCCATTGACCTCATTAAGTGCCTAATTTCAGTCTGTTATCAAGGGAAAACCACTATAAAATGACTGAGTAGTGAATACTGAAACAGAATCTAGTCTATACCTTTTAAATAGAAGACACAAATTTTACTTAATGGCATTACAAGGGCCTATTGCATTTAAGAAAGAAAATGGTCTGAAATACGGATGTATACGTTCAAAATATTACAAAATGGTCTGAAATACAGATTGGTATTTCACCTGAACGAGAGCATATCTCGTATTCTTGGAGCTTTAGGCATATTCATAAACAGAGAATTAGCAAAGAATGTGATACGGCGGCGGGCTTCCAAGTTTTGAGGAACATTTATTGCAGATTCTTTGACCGATAAGAGCAAATGAAGCCGAACCACCTACAAAGAAGAGTCAGATATCATGCAAGATGCAACACACCCAAAATTCTTCCAGTGTATAGTATTAATTTGCTTATGGATAATCACCTTATCCCGCCAGCATTTGTCCCGCATCAGGTGAATATTAATTTTCTCAAACCTCTGTTCCTTTTTTTCATTTTTGATGTCAGGGGAGTGAACACGAGCCTTTTCAAGAATTCTACACGAATAATAAATGAGAGGACGTTATACACTACTTCTGATGACATATGTTTATAGAAACAAAAATGAATCTTCTACTGCTGAAGGGACTTGCTATACTTACTCATGGCCATTAACTAAGAGATCTTGAGTGATTATTTCGATAACATCCTGGAACACATTAATCAGTTGAGACTTGTATGTGCCTTCGTCTTCATAGTCACTTAACTGTTTACATATTAGAACATAAGTACAAAAAAGGTTTCATTAGTTACTGTATAAGTTATGTGGTGATTGAGTAGACTACATATATTGATATTACCAATATGCTTAGAAATTTCTCCAGCTTATCACTAAGTAGCGGTAATCCACTCATCCGGAAGTCATATATAAAACTCTGTTGCTCTATGCTCATGTCCACTTCTAAAAACACCTGATTCATGACCCTAATTCAAAGAGAGAAAAATGTGAATCCATGAAGTAGGGCTCAAGATTGCAGATATGATAGGCAATTTTCACCACTGGTATACCTTCGATCTGCTTCATCTTCCAGTAGAGCAGAAATTATTTTCTTCAATGTCTCATAACTCTCAATAACAGCATAATACATGTAGCTATCTCCCTTGATCTTCCTAAATAGTTCAGCATCCTCTTTTCCCCTGAAATCTTTTGCCATGTCCACAGCAATGGGAATCTACATCGTTGAAAAAACTTATGAATTTCATTGAATTCAACTGTTAAGCATCTTAACCAATTATTTCTTACCTTACTAGCAAGCAAGAAAGGTGGCCACTGGATAACAGACACATTACCGGATAAAGATGGTATAAGCAGCAAATCCCTATCTCTGAGTTACAGCACAAATAGGAAACATTACATTGCAAATAAGCTTGCTTCACTGAACAAAAATGTTATCTAAAAGAAGAGAGTCAAACCTGTCACTGATCTTATCCTCGCTTCTCATAGAGATAATGAACTCGTTCCACACCTGGGAGAAATTAGTGATGTTCTTCTGACCCAGATAGTCAACCTATAGCTCATACAGAGAATTCATCAATGCCAGACAAAGGAAAAAAGGTGTGATCTACCTTTCTACAAGTATAAAAGTACTTATCTGTAAATTTGAGATACGCAAGTACAATAAAATTATAAAAAATGCAGTACCGTATGTTTTCTTTCTCCATCTTCTGATGGCATGAGGCTGTGGCTGAAGGCAATTGGTATTGACTCAAATCTAGACCGCAACATCCCAAGAGTCCGTATCTATGAAAACCCAAACATGTCAAGAAGTAAACATTACTAGAACCAAACAGTTAACTGAAGTTCTATCAAAGGCACTATCATCTGGTAGGTTGCACAATAAGTAGCAATGTTTATTCTTGTGCGGTATTTCTGAGGGTAAAATAATTCTTACTTCTCCCAAATGACTGAAGGCCCCATGTATGCCTCCAAACAGAGTGGAAAAAATGGCGTACCATATTTGAGTATCCATCAGGTAAACCTACTCAAAATATAACACACAAATAAGTAAGCCATCAACTGTTTCTTCCTTATGAGCTCCATTAATCTCTACTTACCAGAACAATTGGAGCCCATACAGCAACAACCACTCCAATGTGGCTATTTGCTATATAAAATCATAAATTAGTTAAGGCAAGCGTAATGGAATGTACAATGCAACAAGAAAGAAGGGTAACCTGAAAACTTACCATGTGGAAAAAACTCATGCCACTGGTATTTATCGAAACGCAAGTTCATTATCATCTTCGTTGGCGTAATAAGGGGTAGTATCTGTTTGCACAATATAATGATAGTCATCAATGCTTAAAGTAAAATCACGGTACAAAAGTAGACTCAACAAGGTCACAATGTGAATATATCTCTGTCATGTCTGGCATAAAGAGTTGCATAGAAAATTAAAGCTTTATATAGAACAGACACAAATTCATAGTTCATAGCTCGCATTTGTATGTAGACAGACGACATTGGAGTAACTATAACTTAAAGAGAGTGAGATAAAGGCAAAATCCAGACCTCCACATAATAGTTGAAAGCAAGCTTGGTGATCAGTAGCATAATCCAGAAGGAGGTATACCTGAGCATTAGAAATTGCGCTATATGAGACCGGGCTAGTATAAGATTTAAAAGAAATATTTGTGAAGTTAGATAATGGTGACATGAAATGTGGTGATTACTCACTTGAAGAGAGAGCACATGTCCTCATGCATACCTCTTCCAACATATAGTTTCGGCTACAAGATGGAAAAACATAGAGAAACAAAGATCACAAAAGTGAAAATCAGTATACTTAAGAACTACAAGAATAGATTAATACTTGCCTGAGCCCACCACATTATAATCTTGATAACTCGCATGTCTGAACACTCCATGATTCTCCGGAATGGTGGAACGAGGAACAACAAAGAAGCCAGTATGTTTGGTAACACGTAAAATGAAACAGCGTACGTATATAAAGACTGATCCTTCCAATCCCCAGTCCAAGTGCTGAAGAACTTTACCACTCCAGTTGGGCGTTGGACAGACTTTGAGTAAGCAATCGGAAGCAGCACTGCCCACATAGCTGCTACTGCGAATTTCAGAAGGTACCGCAATATCTGGGAGAACTTGAAATTCTTCCAGGCATTGAAATTTAGGATAATATCCAGCGCGGCTATATAGAGAATTTTGAGGAGGGAAAAAGAGAACAAGGAACGCCATTAGACCATCAAATAAGAAAAATCTTCACTAGTAAACAAGAAATGACAAAGGCAATCACAACCTTGTAAAAGAGTCAGATACGCAGAAGTAATAAAAATAGTTAACACCGTTTTGAACACATCCTTGTCAAAAATACCACCAAGGGACCCAGAACCATTCCATCCAACTATTACCATAGCCTACAAAAGAGAAGGAGAAACCTGATTATTTAAGACATGTAGTTTTTAGACCAATCAACTCTTTTACAACACTAAATTTACCTGAAAAGCCATGACAAAGAATATCCACATTCGATCAAAACCTCTAAAGAGATTCCAGAATGTGCGGACTTCAACAAAGTTGGTTTTAGGCTTGCTTTTCCCGTAAGTGACTTGATTTAGCCTCTGCAATACATTAGACCTACATGATCATGTTTCTGTAGTATCGCAATATGGAAGGCTTACAGAGAGATCGAAATGTTCATATTGCACCTTACCAAAGTTAACCAAAATTAGAGCTATTAAGAAGCGTATGAAAAATACCTCGTTCTGTGGGGTTATCTCGTCAGAGCTTAGGAAAAAATCTGCACTAAGGTCCAGAGGCCATCCTATCTTGAAGCATTTCCTAGACCTTCCAACAGACAAAGATTTCAGCAATCAGAAACTATATCAAGCAGGCATGTCTGCATAAATAGTAAAGAAAATCACCAAAAGTATTCATTCAAATCATCGTAATTTCTCCATTGTGAATGGCTTGTTGTGCCCCCCTTGTTCCTTCTAGCTTCCTTCAAGGTAAATACAATCGTTTTCAGTCAAAATATAGAGTACAGTAACTAATAAGAACATACAACTTGGGTGATCTTGATATACTTACCTTGTGTATGACCTGATAGATCGGAGTTATAACATTTCTCAGAAACGATTCTTCATCAATAACTTCTTCTGTTTCATATGTCTCACCACTTACAGCTTCAACATTGCTAAACAGAATTCCATAGACGTCATTTGCCATCTTAAGAACAACAACAAAAAAACAGGCAAGAAAAGCATTTCAAACCATCCAGAACCTGAAGAAAGTTAAGGCACGTATGCATATCTAATTCACAGCTGAGAAAACTTACATTATGGAAGATGTAGCAGATACATTCAGGCATAAATCTAACATTTGAGGCTTCACCCCATATCAAAAGGTACATGGACGTATAGATAAGCTGAAGCTGTTGTACATCACATTCTTCCGGAAACCTTTTAAGAACGAAGTTGAAGCATCCAACATCAGATATGTGACCCAAAGACAAAACATACTAAAAAATAAAATTACTGGAATGTATCACGTTTTCTAGATAAAGAATATAACATACCTCATATTAGACTTAAGATGCAAATATTTACACCATGAGCAATAATTTTCAAAAGTTTTGTCCATCAACTCGGTCACTGTACTTGGTTTCAGCTGCAAGAAACTTACAGCATTACTAACAAATGAAAATGTGTAGAGACAAATAGAAAGCAACCTGACGACAATGCTCACCTCATCATATTCTTCATTATTTCTTTTTCTAATATCAGCATTAGCAAGAAGCAGTATTATGTGCTCCCTCTGATTTGCCACATTCCCTCTCTTCAGTCACCATATGAAGCGAAACGACAATGAATATGCAACGCATAAGAAAGAAGGTAAAGAAAAGGAATTGCAAGAACACCTAAGTGAGAATTGCCAAATCGTATGAAAATATATTGAAAGAAACTTAACCATGTGACACTCAAAGTTGACATGATTCATGTGATTAATCAAAGTTGGCATATTTGTCTCTTGTACATAATTTTGACAGACACTCTAGAGCTAGTGGTATGGTTCTCTATATACCACTCTACAGAAAAAATGATAGTATTATGAGATTTACCCAATTTAGAAGGGACACAAAATGCAAACACTATGTGAACCTAGCTATCAAATCATCATAACTACAATAAGATTTCTACAAAATGAAAGTACATAACGACAGTTAAGTAGCAAATTACCTGAAACCCGAACTCAGAAGCAAGCCATTCAAGTATGTCATTAAAACGCCTAGTTCTAGCCTTGCGCATTTCATCAGGGGCATTAGATGGCAAGTGAATTCTACGTCGAGGAAGTTTGCGCACATTACGAACAGCACTGAATGCAGCCTTGACCTTTTTTTGTCAAACCCCATAACATGACAAGAAGAACGAAGAGTGTAAATATTTCTCTAGCACACTAATCTCATAACAGTCACCTTGAGTACAAACGCACCTCAGGAAGTTCCACAATTGCTGGTTTAGTCCCTACAGCATATAACGGAAGAATGTTGTAGTGCTCATATCTATCCCTTTTCTTCTCAACTTCTTCAGCATATCTACGGGTCTAAAATAACAGAAGAAGGAAACAAACATATGAAAATGAACCTTCACATAGCAATCTCATCAAATAATCATTACAGAAATTTACTATACAAATCAAACCTCATAATCCACTTTTGGAGAGGGTACAACAGTCTTCAGTACATCATACAACACTGAGGCAATTTGATAAAGCCTAGCCATCTCCTCCCTTTTAGCATAAAATAGAAGACCAAAAACATAAGAGTACGGCTTAATATCACTACACTCAGCTTATTAATTCTTTGCCATGATTTAGGAAAGTACACTCACGGTTTTCTTGATGTTTCTCCTTCTTTAATATATTTCTCATAGAAGTTCTGGTAATACGCCTGAATTTCTCGCGGATCGTTTTTCGCCAACTGAGGCTTGGTTTCCTCTTCTTCCTAAAACAAATCGGCCACGTCAGCTCTAAACGATTAAGTAAAGTGGAAATCTATTTACCACTTAGTGGAAAGCAAGTATATACATACCTTCTCAAGTCTATGTAGCAGATAAGTCTTAAACTGACGAACACCTCGTCCACTCGACGTAGCATCCATCCTATGAGCCTTCTCAAACGCATGAAAACGACCTGGTTCAAGCACAATCAAGCGTAACACAAATTATCCTCACTTCTCAAACGAAATTCCAAAAGCCAATCAATCATACTCGTTTAAGAATTATGTATATTGTTAAGAACCATCCCTAAAATAGAAACTGACTATATAGCTCTCAAACTTCAATTCTCACAACTATTCAATTAATTAAATTGAACAAATAGAAAAATAAAACTCACAGAGATAAGCGACACGAGGATTATCCTTTTCGATTTCGTTCGCAACGCGAAGAATCGGAGCAATAGAAGCTAGAGACGAAGGAACAAGCTCACTATCCATAGCACTAGCATCTTCGTTTGGTCTATCAATCATCATAGTCGTCGCACGCGACGGAGCCACTCTCCGGGACAGAGACCGCGGCAATTCCGCCGTTCCACTCGAACTCGCTTCCATATCCGCCGTGAATCGGAACAATCAATTACTACCTCAAGAGTACCCAACAATTTCTTAGTCAATTCAACGATTTCACTGAAATCAAAGTAATCGATTATCATATTCGAATAATCGATCTGCTTTTGTACACTCTTTATAGGAAACGCCAAAAAAAAAGTAAGAGATCGATAAAGAAGAGGAGAAAAAGGGTTTTCCTTCGAGAGATTGGTTAATTTTATATCTATATCTCTGCTTTTTAGCTTTATCATCTTTTTCTTCACTCGCTTTTTGCTTTTTTCTCTGGGTATGGTACGAAGCTTTCTCTCAAAATTCTTTTGCTTAGCGAGGAAGGTGACAGTGGAGGAGAAGACGAAAACAGGAAAATACAATTGACCACAAATATCCAAAAAGATCACAACGGCTTTTTTTTATTTTGATTTTTGCCAGATCCGTCAATTCCACGCTAAAACGGCACCGTTTCATTGATCTTCATTTATTTTCGTTTAAAAATAATTCGCGCTATAGAATTCGGATAAGGAAGTGATACGACAACGTTTCGTTGAGCGTTTTAAGTCCAGGCGCTATTACGCCGTCGTTTAATTCATGATGATGCAATAACGAATTTTGTGAATTTGTTGAGCAGTTAAACGACGACGTTTGGAAAGATGAACGGATTTAATATCGACAAGTGCAACACATGATGCATCTAATACTAAAACAACTGCAGTCAAAAGAAAATATTTACAGAGTTTTCTCTCGGATTCAACCTCCATTTCTATCTTATAAACAATTTTTTGTCTTCAAAGGCGACGCAGAGAGAAGATAACCAGCTTGTTTCCACTTTCATTCACTCCAACGCGAGTCACCACACACACTATCCGGCCTGGAACCATTCCGCAGTTGCACGAGGTTTTTTCACAGTAACTAGAGAAGAAAACATTTGGCAGATTTTCGCTTCAGGCCATCGTTATGATGATTCTTTTGAGTCATATTGGACTTGCCTTAGAAACCTGCACCACCGAGTCCAAAACCAAAAACATGTCAAATGACCTCCCTAACAGTGAAAAACAACCTTCAAAGTAACGAATGGAACGAAAACCACTACATAACTTCAGCATTTTCGGTACTGTTCCGACTATGTATTCATATTCGGACCGCCATTTTTTAAAACCTTTTTTGAATTCTCTCGACAAGCATTTATCTTACGACTGGGCATTCGGTTTGAATTTTTTGTTTATCCGTTCTTGAGATTACATAACCAAACTAAAACTGTATATATTTCTCAGGGCTAGTCCATTTGATGAAAATCAATTACTTATAACAGAAATATTGTGTACCTGATTTTTCGAAACGGTTGTGGAGGTCCACTGTTGAGGAGCAACAGTTTCATAGTTGACATAAGTAATTCTTCCGGGTTCTTCTTGTCTACTCACAATGTTTTGAGGGGGTAACTCCCGCAAAACCCATAAAACAAAAGTCAATGGTACGGTGGAACCTGCCACAAACCGTCATTATCAGTTATCAGTATTGCTACATCTGAGGTATTAAAAAATGGTACACGAAAGAAAGTAATTTGATCATTCACCTATGAAATAGTATATGATCAGAAGAACCAATGCCTTGACCCCATGATAATTGCTTGGGTTCCAATGATAGAAGAGCTGAGATCAAAATATTTTTATATTTGGTTAAGCACGGCGACAAATGTTAGCTTTCGGTTTTACAGATGTGTTTTTGGTAATAATGTCTTACCGGAATGTGTGTGAGAAGAGCGATTAAAGAGCTCACAGTAAAACATACAACTGAGACGCCTGCTAAACCCGATACCTATAAATGGTTAAAATACATTCTCAACGTAAGAATTTGACTAAGATGTCCAACGGAAAAAAAAAAAAAAAATACGAGGAGTCGATAAGAATCGTTAGTTACCTTCCGCATCTCTGCTGAAACTTGTTCAGACCGCACTTTCCTTAGATTATAGAGTAGACGCACGCCTAAAGAACGAGAAAGTACATAAACGAGATGGTATTGGTACAAGAAAATCTTGAATAGCTAACAAAATGCAACAAGAAAAATTTGAATAGCTAAAACAAGTAGAACTGAAGTAATCACTCACCATAGAAGCATATTCCTCCTCCCGTGATTAGGATTATCGCAGCAAAAATATCAACATATACCTACACATGGAAGTGAGTTATCAAAAAACAAAAACATGTTTATGATAGGGAAGTAAAAACTGTATTTCACAAAAGCAAAAGCTTTATACCTCCGCCAGTACTGAAGAATCGATAGGATTCTCTCTTGAACCAATCCAGATAAGGATTGCAAATGATATCATTAAGATGAACACAAGAACAACCGCCTAGCAAAAAACGATAACATTTGTAAAGATCACATGAATGGCTTGGCCAGTGTTTAATGCACAAAACCGAAAGTATCCCATACCGCAACAACAAACTTCTGCCGGATGCCAACATGAATCCCATGAAAAGAACAACACTTTCTACGATCACTTGCACTAGAAGAACCTGCTTTGCTCTTGCTTTTTTCAAGCAACACTTGCTGGATACAATTTTCTTCATCATCATCCTCATCCTCTTCCTCTCCATTTCCCTGATGGCAAACATCTACCCTATAACATTAAGAAGCGTCAACGTCTTATCTACAACAACCACATTCTACTTAGAAAGTATTGAGAATATATACGTACCAGAAAGAGAGAAGCAGAAGAAAAGTTGCAAGAAACAGAATTTTGGGAAACGCTGCAAATACAATCCAACTCGTCATCAGTGACTAAATTAAAGGAGAAACCAATGAAAAATATATACAAAACTTAACAAGGTTTATAAAATCTATACCCATAAGTAGAAAACCGAATGCGTTGGACCAATGATGCCACTTTGTGCAAGTTGCTATAATCGCAGCCACGAAATAAACCAAAGAACCTACCAATAGATAAGAATAGAGACCTTACTCGCACGTTGAAACTTTCCACAATAATATTTTTTCCTGTATAACAAACGTCCCGAGGACTTACCAGTGTTTGAAGAGCCAATCATAAGATGAAGCACCTGCAATTTTCATTGATGGATATACACCATGATAAGTAACAAGAACTACATCCATATACAACAATCAAGAGCCTAAACTTGGATTGATAAGAAACAGAATTTACTTTTTGCCGCGTCCATCCGACTCGTTTATCCCGCCTGTGAAATCGAGCTAACTGAAAGCAGTAGGCAGCCAAGACATATCTTATAAGCCCAAACCAACAAAAAAGAGAATAAGACTTATATCACTTCAATCTCTAAAACTACATAAGAAACCATTTTTTGAAAAGAAACCCTTTTGCAAAAAAAAAAAGTTTTCTACTTTCTACTGATAATTCGTATCAGATTCAGATTCTCTGAATCAAATCTCTCATTCTACACAAACACATACAAAGAGTTGACCTGAAACTTAATGGTCAACCATATCAACAATCTCTAGAGACTAAAATCACCAAATCATCCATTGAATTCAACACACAAATCAAAAATCAACACAATGCTTTACTTTCTAATCAGACTTAAACGGTTCACACAGTTTAGCATTCAGAAAGCAAAATTAAACCAAACGGAACTAATGAAATCAGAAAAAAAAAACCTAGAAGAAGAAGAAGAGAGAACCTGAAAGAATGCGATGAAAGCGAGAGCACCGTCGATTAAAGCGAGGCAAAGATTGACGGCGATGAAGCTAGGAGCGTAGCATTTTCCGGATTCGAAAATCGTCGATATGATCGTCGTCATCACGAAGAGTCTGATTCTGGATCTTTCTCTGAGATCGAATGACCGAGATTTTAGGTTTGTAGAGAGATGATCAAAGAACAACACCGAGACGAGACAGATGGTTGTAGGAGATGGGTTGGCTCTGGTCTGAAAAAAGAAAAATTAATATATCACATTGAAATAATTAAAATATATATAATTTTAAGAAGAAAAGAAAAAGAAAATGCTAGAATATACTTACCGCCTAAAAGAAATCAATTTATATCCGGACTCTTTCACTAAACACTTTTTTCTCTTTAAAGACAAAAATTATAGATAATCATAACTCTTTTATAAATCTATTTAAAACATAAAAATAAATTTTATATGTTTTCTAAAAGTGCTGACAAAAATGTTTTCAAAAAGTAATAAGTCATATATCTTATATTTCTAAAAATTGTATAAATTACTATTTTTATCCAGTAAAATTATTTAATTAGCGAGGATAATAAACTAATTTAATTACAAGGGTAATAATCATCTCCTTAAATTATTTGAGAAATTGGATTACCACGTCAACTAAAAAAGTTTTTGTCCACTAAATAAAAGTTGAGTTTAGATTACAAGAAAAAAGAAAAAAAAAACACTAGTTGAATTTCTCTTTTACTTTTTTCTGAGCTAGGGTAGTGTCACGGAGAATAATCCTTCTCCGGCGAACTTTCTCAGCTACTACCACATAAATCCGATTTCTGTTGTCTAATTTCGCAGTATCCTCAAGGTTTTTTTTATTTTCCAATTTGGTATCATTGTTGTCTTAAAAGACCTTTGGATTTCTTCTATGGCGCTTTCAAAACCCATCTGAATCATTCTCGATTTAAGGTTCTTCGTCCTCGGAACAATTCACTGCCACAAGCTACAGTGCCTATTACTCTCTTACTTGGTAATTTTTGAATTTGAGCTTAAAATGATTAGAATTTAACTTAAGCATGTAATTATACTAACACAATCTCATTTCAGTGACTGTGGCTCGAAGAAGACTCATAATCCGCAATTAATTGGATCAGTGATTTCAAAATCTTTTACCTAAGTGAGTCCCAAATTCATAAACCTTGAAAATTGTAGAGATTAACCGGTTAAGTTTGTGAAAATGCATATATATTAACTCGATTGTATGCAGGAATTTGAATAAGTACATTATTTTAGTATGATCTTTGTTCTTAAACAATACATGTTTAAAGGAATATCCTAAAGAATGAAAAAATTTAAGGGAAGATTCTTCTTGTTATCTTTTTGTGTACAGTTGCTCTAATGGACTTATATCGACAAGAAGGTTATATATCGGCGCATTTTGTAGGCGCGTACCCGAGCCTGGACCTCTTTGTATCATAGAGTATATGAAAATTCTGCTGCTGGTAGTTTCCAATGATTGAAAATGCTGATTTTGCAGTTCCTAGTATCGCCAAGCAAACCAAATCTTCATTCAACCAAATGAAAGAATTCTCCGTCGGGAAATTCCACACCGCGCCATCCGCGAATGCAATCCCGAGCTCAGGCAGCTGAACGTTATGTACGGCAGACACATTAAAGCAAGGATCTAAAATCGGGAAGTCCCTATAAACCGGGTACTTTCCTTTCACTTTCTCCGCAATCTTGTTTTTAATGATTTCGTAAGCAGGTTCCGCAAAATAACTTAACGTTGTACCCGAATCAATAATCGTCCCTCCCGCACCATCCGATGAAATACTCCACGTTTCTTCAGGCATGTTTAAAACTTCTCCCGCGACTAGAATCGATTTGATCTGTACGTAGTAAAATGTCTCGACGAGATTTTCTTTACCAGCGACAAAAGAAGTGAAATTTAGACTCGGATGTCTCAACAAATCCTTATCTTCCCCGAAAATCAACTTACTACTAACGTTTGTATCGCTGTTTCTATCGACAAGGCAATACGAGAAAGAATGACCGTAAAGAGACTGAAGCTGAGAAGAAAACGAAAGGGGTCCTCTTCCTAACCCAAGCAAACCAGCAGCACCATGGAATAAACCTCTATTCCAATGACCACAACCAAACATAACGTTTTCGACGTTATACAACTCCGAATTCTTTCCATTCGTCGTTAGATTAACCGTGAAAGTCTCAACTGCGAAATCTCCGGTAGTGTTGGAACTATCTCCATACCAATAGTAGTAAGGACAAGACTGGTTATCTGATTTACAAGGCTTTGCAAGTTCAGGTGATGAGACTAAACTACATCTTTGGTCATTGCAAGGTATGTTCTTGTAAGAAGTTGAAGCTTTAGGGTCGTAAAACGCGTCGTTTTGTTCGAAACAATCGT
Source organism: Draba incana (assembly GCA_963576765.1). Taxonomy (NCBI): domain Eukaryota; kingdom Viridiplantae; phylum Streptophyta; class Magnoliopsida; order Brassicales; family Brassicaceae; genus Draba; species Draba incana. The sequence goes on along the minus strand of OY755217.1, from coordinate 29,743,384 downwards.
AGCAAGGTAAGCATTGAATCCAGTTTAAGTCACTTCCTGTATCGAGAATCAATGAGAAGTGTTTTGGTGGTGAACCAACTAACACGTCCATGAAATATTCGCCTGAACCGAGCGTCATACCGGATTCAAGCGTCGCCACCAACTGACCAGCCTGCTCTGCCTCCGGCGAAGAAGCCAACCGAGAAGTAACAACTTCTTTTGGTTTCAGTTTCTGCGATTTCGAAACGGAGTTTTGGTTCTTCTTCTTCTTCTCTAAGACCTTTTTGTGAAGCGTTTGGATTCTTGTGAGATCTCTGATTTTAAGCTCAAGAACTGAATTTGGTGTTGTTGTTGTTGTTGACTTCTCTGTTTCTTGCCCTGTTTTTGTTTGTCGGCGTTTTAAATGAAACTTGACGGTTTTGTTTTCTCCGGTGATTTCCTTGGTGGGTTTGTTCTCCGGCGGCGAAGAGAAGCCGCAGTCGTTGCTTGTGGAAGAAGAAACAGAACCGAACCGCATCGGATTCGGAAAATCAATCCCGGAAAAACCGGAAATGTTTTTCTGCTCGTTGTTTCCGGCGAGAACTCTAGAGTCGCCGGAAAAAGCTGTTACGAAGAAGAAAATGAGACAGAGAATGAAACTATACTTGGACAACATTAGAAGATTTGTTGAAATCGTCGGCGACGATTAAGCTCGGAATCGCCGGAAAGATGAAAATGAATTCTTTTTTGGATGAATAGAGAATAAAAAGTAGTTGGTGAAGATTTATTGGTTTGGAATTCGACTGTAAAGGATTTGATCTTGAGAGAGAGTTGATATTTGTTGACTAAAGTCATCTTCTTCTTCACGCGGTTTCATACAAGAACCAAACATGTAGGAAGAAATAAGTTAAGTACAGTAAACAATTAGAATAAAGAGATTTTTGTTGAATGGTACTACGAATATTTAATTTTCTTACTTATTTATCTTCGTTTCTTTTCAAAACTTACTTTATCATGTTTAAAATATATAAAAAGAGAACAAGAACATAAGTATAGTTGGTCAGGTAAGTAGGTTGAATAACCATTTAAAAAAATGAATCAATTATTGTACATATAACCCCATGAATTATGCCAATGACTTTGTTAATGCAAAAAACAATAATTATATGTGGAATTTATGTAGTAATGCACAAAAATAATAATTATTGCTGGAATACTCATTCTACAATTCCTCATATGCTAAAATGTATAGCAAGAACAATTTTATTTCGAATACTATCTATTAAGACAATCCTATTGGTGATAAGAAATTATTAAAGATATGGAAAATAAAATAATAAAGAAAAATAGAAGACGTAAAACGTAACAACAGCCTAACAGGTAAACAAATATGGAAGATTCGTTCGTTAATAATATTTTTATGATTTATAAGTGATAACGGCTTTAACGATATATTATTTACCGCATGCGGCAATGTGATACCATATTCTAACTATTAGACCCAAAAATTTAGACTAACTATTAGACCAAACCCAACACTTGAGTAGTGTTTAGGCTGTAATCGTAAAACTGTAATAGTAATCACAAAATTTTTTTTTTTTAAAATAGATAAAATAGTAGTTTGTTATTTTGATTCGTAAAAAAACTTTTGTGGACAATCAAAAACTCAACACCGTTAGGCATATGGATGTGAAAGAAACTCCTCAAATACCGAGAGATTGCCCAGGAGTTTGTCAAAATGGAAATCAATAATGGGGCTTCTAATAACTATAGTAGCTTGATTTAAAATGGAAGCCATATTTTACCAAAAAATTTGATTAAAGAAATAGAGAAAATAGTAGTTTAGCCGCCAAACAAAACAATGAGATCTTTGAAAAAGTCATTACCAATAACGCATTAGGCTACCTTTTAAAAACGCATGTTAAATAGAAGATGCCCTCGTGCTATATGATATATAGATTCAAACAATGCATTACGAAAATACACGCATGTCATTATAGTTCCCACCGTAGTTAGTGTGTATCAACTTACTATACTCTAAACTTTTAAAGAAAAGTCATTAAAGTTGACCGGTTATATAACTTATAGTTATACTAATTTCATTTTTCAATTAAGTAGAATTTTGTGTAGTCGACGGCATGAGACGAACCCTTGCGTATTCTTTAAGTTTTTGACAATGACCATGACCATGACCAACCAAACAAATGTTTGCACACGATAATCAACTATATTTATGATTTAATAAGTTCATCAAACATATTTACGATTTAATAAGCTACACTATGAAATCGATTTTGAACATGGTGTAAATTCGCTCTTTTATCGGTTTGATTTCCGTTTGAAACAATATAAATTAAAAACACACGAATAAAAAAAACATTGTGAGATTGACAAATTGTAGACATTTGAATTAATTTTCATCATTATAAGAGAATTTCTCAACATATCCAAATTTCATCTAAAAACAACATTTGTAAGATCATGTGAAATCACTAAATCATTCGGCTAAGTATTGATCTTTTTTTTTTGTTAAAGCTAAGTATTGATCTTAACGTTAATCTAAATTACAATCTTCAATATCCTCCATTACGTATGAAGATAGAAATTGAACAAGAAAAAAGGATAATACTTTTCCATCATAACACTATTCCATGTAAACACAAACAAAAAGTAAACAAAAAAAAATGATTTGATTTTGACTTTCATGTTGTAATTAATGTGTTTCTAACCAGACCGCCGTGATATAAACAAATTTATAAATAAACTTGTGAAGCAAAGACATTAAAGTTTGTGGAGTAGCGGGAACCATGGGGCATATGGCTAAGATAAAGACTAGGAAGATTGTGCACACAAAAAAAAAATAAAAAAAAAAATAAGAGACTAGGAAAACTTGATAAAAACACATGAACACATGAAAAATAGATTACAATGCGTTGAAGACGCAATACATTAGAATTCGAAATTTTCATCGACCATAATCATATTCTGTCCAATAAAGTTCAAAACCAAGCGTTGTGTCTTTTGTTCTTCTATTTTGGCTCACAACTCCTTTGGCATGTCTTATGGGTTTCCTAGAAACTTAGAAAAATACTCATCCAAAATCATATGTAGACGCATAAAAAACACGTTACAACTTACAACATGAGTCAAAATAAAATCATTCTGTTTTGTTTACTTTTCGTTTAGTGTTTACTTGGAATAGTGGTACAACGGAAAGGTATTAGCCTTTTTCCTGGTCAACTTCTAAATTGATACGTATTGGAGAATGTTAAATTAATTGAAACATAGTACTTCAGATTAACGTTAAGATCAATACTTAGCCGAATGATTTGGTGATTTCACATGATCTTACAAACATTGTTTTCGGATGAAAATCGGATTTATGCTGAGAAATTCTTTTATTATGATGAAAATTCAAAAATTCTATGATTTTGCTATGTTTTTGTTTGTTTTGTTTTAGTTTGTATGGATTATTCGGGTTGGATACTTATATTAAACATTTAGGTGATTTTAGAATCAACTGATTCAACCACTTTGAAAAAACAATATCAAAATTGTTTCAAACGGAAATCAGAGCCATATATAAAAAGCCAGACAAAATGATCGTCGTGAATCTCGTGATGAACAAAAAAGTTACATGAATTTACTCGTGAGTGCAAGTAAATTACTATAAGCTATTCATCTTTCTTCATCGTTAGAGAATATATGTTAAAGAAAAGGACTTGGTCATAAGTCTATATTTCTATATAGCTAAATTTGATTGGGCGAGATTCTATTTTTATATATGTATTTATCTTAGACATACACAATTATATTTTGTAAAACTTCTTCCTAATATTCAAAAAACTCGGTTTTTAATAATTTTAATCAATTAATGTTTAGAAATAAAGAAACTAGAAAGCAATCATCCAAATTGTAATTGGTTTCAAATTCTTTCAAATCTATGAAAATTTATATTAAAATTGCTATGTAAAAAACTTTCAAATCTAAAAGAAAAAAGGAAAAACATCCAAATTTAATAGGGATTAGTGATTATTAAATTAGGTAGAGATATTTTGATTAATAAAGATATGGAAAACTTGTGCTCGGAAAATAAAACTAAATAAATAATGGAAATAAATTAAAGTTAAATATGGAAACCTAAATCAAACTACAATAGGAAGTGAATGTAATAACTCTATATAAAAAGTGGAGAGCTTGTATTGTAGCACCCAAAAATCATAATCTCTTCTTCCAAATAATTAGTTGCAAGATTAAGCTTTCGTGTTCTCTAACTAAAAACATCACAATCATCATCATGTCTTTGTCTTCAAAAGCCGCTTTGATCGTGTTGTGTTTCCTCTTCGTGTTGATTCCATGCTTTACTTCAACAACAACAGATCAAGGACTTCAAGCTTCTAGATGTGAGTCTCACATCTTCAAAAACGGAAAACGTTTTCGTTCATGCACGGATCTTCCGGTGTTAGACTCGTTCACTTTAGTTATGTCCCAAAAACCGGGGTTCTTGATGTTGCTTACCGTCACGCGAATCTTGAGTCTTCTAGTTGGATCGCTTGGGCCATAAACCCGACAAAGAAAGGCATGTTAGGTGCTCAAGCTCTTGTTGCTTATCGTAACTCAACTTCTGGTTCCATGCGTGCTTATACTTCCTCCATTACTAGCTACTCAACTATGCTTCAAGAATCTCCTCTTAGCTTCCCTGTAACCCAAGTTTCAGCCGAGTATCTCAATGGCGAGATGACGATATTCGCAACCCTAGTGTTGCCTTCTAACACAACCGTCGTGAATCACTTATGGCAAGACGGTCCGTTAAAGGCAGGAAATAGACTTGGGATGCACGCAATGAGTGGAGATCATGTCAAATCAATGGGTACTTTGGACTTACTTTCCGGTCAAGTAACAGCTACGAAATCGGTTAACGGAGACATGTTGCTTGTGAAGCGAATCCACGGGTTGATAAACGCGGTGAGTTGGGGAATTCTCATGCCTATTGGAGCTATGGCTGCAAGATACATGAAGATCTACGAAACATTAGATCCAACATGGTTCTATGTACACGTGATTTGTCAAAGCACCGGTTATTTCGCCGGTTTACTTGGTGGTTTAGGAACAGCAATCTATATGGCGAAACATACCGGGATGAGTTCTACACCGCATACCGTGATAGGGTTAATTCTATTTGCATTAGGGTTTTTGCAGATACTTGCGCTCAAAGCAAGACCGAACAAGGATCATAAGTATAGAAAATATTGGAACTGGTATCATCACATGGTTGGATATGTAGTGATTGTGCTAAGTGTCTACAATATCTACAAAGGATTGGCTATGTTGCAACCGGGAAGCGGCTGGAAGATCGCTTACACAACCGTTATTTGTGCGATTGGTGCGTTTGCGATTGTGATGGAGATTTTGCAGTTTAAGAAGAGATGGGGTGGATTGTTCTCCAAGAAAACTCAAGACATAGAAGCCAAACAAACTGCTTCCATTGATGTGGTCTAGTTTTTTTTTATTCCTCGTTTTTGAGAAGTTTTAATTAAGGCTATTCTTATTTTTTAGCATTTTTGTTTGTTTGTTTTACTTGTAGGGATTTACTTCGGAATAAAAAGTTCTTTTATTGAATAATTTGGCCATAATTCTTATTTTTGTTGTTCTTATTATTTTGCCTTTGTCAACTGTTTGATTGAACATTAGCTTGTTAATGGTAAATATATGTACTTGACATTATTTAGCTTTCCTATAACTATATATTCGATAAATAAGTATATCATTTAAAAAAAAAAAAAATTAACACATACAAAATCACAGCAAATTTTTGAAAACTGATATACGTATTTATCGAATTTTTTGAGCAAAATTAATAAATCAGGTTACAAGTTGGGCTTTTCTCGTAGAGGCTGAGGTTCCAAAAGCTAAAGCACAAACTATTAAAAGACGCGCCTAAACTGAAAAAAAATCAAAGAAACATGAGCGCTCTATGATTGGTTTACTTAGATATGACGCGGATCACTAAAGATAAATTAATCGTGACCGTTGATTAGATCGAAGATCTAACGAACCAAAAACAAATCTCTCTCTTTCTCGTCTCCCTTATATAAACCAATCCACTCTCTAAGAAACAACACCAACAGCAATTCAATCTCTCAAATTCTCATCGCAAAAATCAAAGCTATTTTCTAATTTCCGATCTGATCCTAATGGCTCGTACAAAGCAAACCGCAAGAAAATCCACCGGAGGAAAAGCACCAAGGAAGCAACTCGCGACAAAAGCGGCGAGGAAATCAGCTCCGGCGACCGGAGGAGTGAAGAAGCCACACAGATTCCGTCCCGGAACCGTCGCGCTACGAGAAATCAGAAAGTACCAGAAAAGCACTGAGCTTTTGATCCGCAAGCTTCCGTTTCAACGTCTGGTTCGTGAGATCGCACAAGATTTCAAAACCGATCTTCGTTTCCAAAGCAGCGCCGTTGCAGCACTACAAGAAGCAGCTGAAGCTTACTTAGTCGGTTTGTTTGAAGACACTAATCTTTGTGCGATTCATGCTAAGAGAGTTACGATTATGCCTAAGGATATTCAGCTTGCTAGGAGAATCAGAGGCGAAAGAGCTTAAGAGGAAAATCGTATTAGAGACTAAGAATCTATTTCTGTGTTGTTTTGATTTAGATCTTGTCTATAAGGTGTTTGATGAAATGCCTCAATGAATCTATTATAAGCAAGTTTTACCTTTGGTTCTCTTTCTCTATAAATTGCTTTGATTTGATATGGTAACAAACAACCAACTCCAATTATGAGAACATGGTAGTATGCTTCCATAGCTAAATTCGTTGACCAAATGAATCAATCTTCGGTTATTAGCATAGCACTTTTGTTTGCATTGCCTACAAGATGTTTGATGGAATGCCTCAAAGAATCAATAGATCAAATTTTCCTTTTGTTTTTTCTCTATATCAAAGTATTGGCAAGAAACACATTTAACAATCTTCGCTTTTTCTTCGCTTCTACCACCGCCTTTTCAAGAAACAGCACCGGCTAAATCTGAGAATGTTACCACCTGCAAACATCTCAAGGTAGGAGAAAATCTTTTCAATAAATGCAATTGATGTCTCTACCAGAAGTTGAATTCATGACATGAATGGAAACTTACAATCTAAAACATATCATGACATGAATGGAAACTTACAATCTAAAACATATAAACAACATCAGTTGTTGACTCTAATAGAAGAAAATAAAAGTTTTGGTCTTGAAAAATCGCTGAAATACGTATGAAATTGATATCAAACCGCGTTCGTTTTGCATAGTGACTAAAACTGATTACATTTATCATCTAATAAGGGACCGGAGAAAATCTTTCAATTGAGGCTCATATGTCTCTTTTTTTTTTTTTTTTCCTACAAACTCAATTGAGGCTCATATGTCTCTAACAACTTGAAATTTCTATTAACACGAAAAGTTTGAAATCGTGGAAAAAAATGGTGTGGACCTTCAGATCAGAATCATCACAAGGTCGGCGGCGGAGCAGATCGGAGCGACGGGGAAAGGCGGTGGTAGAAGCGAGCGTCGGATTTGAAATTCAGATTGAAAACTATAAAATATTGAAGAACATCATATATTCCCCTCAGGTTGATTTTTCTTATCCACATACTTCTCCGCCGCTTCTAGCCTTTCATTCCGACCACCCTCCGACGTTAAATCTGCCTCCCTGAACCGCCACCGCCGTCTGACTGTTTTGCAGAACGGTCTCTTATAGAGTTAGGGTTTTGTTCGGCCCTTTTCTGATAATTGTTGTTAGGGCTGAACTGGGCCTCACGAAAAAAGCCCAATAACGTATTATGACTTAAAATTTGGGCCTTTTCTAGTTGTGTATCATTGATATCATGTTTTTCTTTTGTCCCTTGGCGTTTAATGTTATCAATCATTCGCTCTGATGTGATGTTATAAAGACTAGATGGGATCATTTTCGATTGAAGCATTAACATGCGAAATTAAACGGGAGACTTTGATATATACCAAATTTTGTGGTAGTAGTTGGGATTATTTTCAATGGAGTAGTCCGTAGTCTCTTTGTCTTCACCTCGGCTTCAAAGGCAATAATCTCATCAAATATTTACTAAAAGGATACTTATTGCTGAAGCAGTTTCATTAGATCTATGTAGGAGGAGAAGTTAGATTTAGGAGCGATGCTTGAAAAGGAAACCAACTTTCATCGAGCTAAACGAATTTCTGAACCAATTGAGAATCTATTGCAACTTTTTTCTCCCTAAATTTCCTTCCGAAGGATTTCAATCGCATATATGAGATGCGAAAGAGAATGGAATTAAAGCAAGAAACCGAAGAGGCGAACAAATCCTAATACAAAGATCGTGCTAAAATTGTCAATGACACGTGTCAAGCATAGAAAATGCTACATGTCCATCTCATATAGAGTGTTACCTTTTTAATATAGTAGATAAATATCGTATATGAATTTATATTTTTTTTATTTGTGGGAAAAAATTGGATTTGACAAAATATGAATGTATGTACCGACTCTAATATATCCATGGCTTTCGTACATATATTGGTTAGAAGTTGAAATTAATGGTCTAAACGAAGCGACGATTTATACCGACATGCATGAGTTTGACAATATAATTTGAATACAACGACGGAATTTAAGTCAAATGCAATTTGTAATTTTAATAAATGGCTTTAGGGGTTTTATGAATTGTGGTTGAATTAAAAACTCGTACTCATCTTTGCTCGATTCGCAAAACAATGTTTTGAATATCATTTCTTCAGAAAGTTCTATATCAATTTAACTATATAAGTACTATATGTCGTTCAGGACAAACAAAATTTATTGATCAGCCTAGTTCATCTGATTAGCACCCCTCGTATAAATTTTGATACAAAACGAACCAATATAAATTAAGGACTCGACCAAGTCTTTTTATCCACAGCGATTTTTCACTCAAATACTCATATTTAAATTTCATATAGTGCATTGTTCAGGACAGACAAAATTTATTGATCATCCTAGTTCATCTGATTAGCACCCCTCGTATAAATTTTGATACAAAACGAAACAATATAAATTAAGGACTCGACCAAGTCTTTTTATCCACAGCGATTTTTCACTCAAATACTCATATTTAAATTTCATATAGTGCATTATACGATTTAAATATGTACTAGTATATGTATATGGCTGCAAACGAAACTTATTTGCTTGGCTCATGGCGCTTTGAATCGACGCTATTACAAACTCGTCTCTTTCTTGGAAAAAGCAAATGAGGCCCAAAGACTTTTAAAGAAAATGTCTTCTTTCGGTGGATGCTCTAGTCACAATTGCCCCCACTATATATCTACTTGTAAGTTGCAATGTAATATTTTCAAGTATTTACCATAACCAGTTATTTGTTTGTTATATATCAGCACGTAGAAGATTATGAAGATTACAATAACTTGCACGTAGAAGATTATGTGATAAGGGTTCGAAACTGATATAATACGAAAGCTAATGTGATAAGGATTCGAAAATGAATGTGTGTCAGTGTGTGTGAGGAGGAATTTGGGTGGACCATAGTATGTGGTCCAAGACAACGAGTCATGTCGCTCCACGAAATATTGTAATTACGACATTGCGATTGCATATATATTTAGGTTCGTAACTATCACTAAATCCGAAGTTTTGTAATTAGTTGCCAAAAACAAGTAGGATTTTCATAAACTTTAAAACTCATAGTTTTGAAATCGAAAAAAAATCAAGGGCTAGTTAGAGGCGGTGATAAATTAATTTATTACTCAAACAACAAACTTACGACAGTAGCTTACTAGTCAGCATTTGAATTAAATGCGATGTGGAAAATGACGGTAATGATGATTTCTCGATATCATTTCCGCTAGGTTTCAATGAGATTCTGACAAGCAAATTGAATTCAGATAATTATGAAACTCTTTCTTATGTATTCATAGTTTTTTTTTTTTTTTGGTAACATAGTTTGATGATGATTATTAACTCATAAAAGCTTTTTACAACTAAAAATAAAAACTCATAAAAGCATCGAAGAAGCTTTATTTAGGATACTTTATTTACGTCTTAATAAACTATTCGCTGAAAGATACACGAGGGAATATGATTTGACAAAAACACCCTTAATCATTTGGTCAAGTAGAGTTTCAGGATAAGGTACAGATCAGAAACCACCTCTACAAATCCAGCATTAGATCTCTCACCTTCACAGACAAAATCCAAATGACGTGGTGGGTCCCACAAACTATCAACTCGGTGTTCTGAGTCTTCTGAAAACTCGCCACGTGTCGTTCATCCTGATAGGTTTCAGTAGTATAGCCCCCACCGAATCATTTCCTCTCTTCTTCACTTGCTCGTTCGCTCGCTGTAATCTCTCTCTCCTTCTCTTGTCGCTTTCTGTCTTAACCTGGCAACAAGAAGAGCCTTAGCCTCTCTCTCTTCTCTGTTTCTGTTCCCACTTTCATCTTTCTGAGCAAAAACTAGAGAGAGAAAACGAGAGAGAGAGTTAGGAGAGAGAAGCTTCATTTATTTTTCTCTCCTAGCTCGATTTGGTTACGTCTTACGTGTGGAGCAGACAAGATTGATAAGCTAAATCTTTCCTTTTCGTTCAGAGACTTCTAAATCTGGTAACTGCTTTTAAAGTTTTGGGTTTCATAGAGTTTAAGAGGTTACTATATATGGAATTAAATTTTTTCTTATTAAATAATTTCCAATCCTCCTCGATTGCTGGAGAGATGATTTGTTTATTTTAATTATTTTTCTAATGATTTAAACTGTTTGGATTTGGAATAATTTTTTGAAGTTGATTGCTTTCATCATCCCTTTTTAATGCTCCTTGTGTAAAAGATCCTCTTAATCATTTTCGTAATGATGAAATCAAATTATTAGTTTTTTATTCACTTACAAAAAGGTAGTAATATATTCATGTGTCTCCACAGATCTGACATGGAGCAACTGTTTCCTGATTGGAATTTTGAAGATAACTTTCACATGTCCACTAATAAAAGATCAATCAGGTATGTATAGTAATTCCCATCCAAATATTGTATAGTTTATAATTATCAAATTCACTTTTGATCATAATTTAAGTTGTATGTGTATGTGTTTGTTCATATTTGGACAGACCAGAAGATGAACTAGTGGAACTATTATGGAGAGATGGTCAAGTGGTTTTACAAAGCCAAGGTCGTAGAGACCCATCAGTCCAACAAGTCCAAACACACAAACAAGAAACCTTGAGAAAACCAAACAACACTTTTCTTGTTAACCAAGAAACACTGCCAAAACCCAACAACAACTTTCTTGACGATCAAGAAACCGTCTCTTGGATCCAATACCCTACCGATGATGTCGTTGACCCTTTCGAATCCGAGTGCTCTTCACATTTCTTCTCTACGATCGATCACCTGGACGGTCCACATCATCCCGAGAAGCCACAGGCAACCGAAGAGCCGGTTAAGCACGAGACTCATCGATCCATGGCTCCTCCTAAGTTTAGATCCTCAGTTTTAACCGTCGGACCGAGCCTTTGTGGAAGCAACCAGTCTACGAATGATCATCAAGTGACTCATCCTCCGATTCCTATGAGGGATCGAAGCAAGAACGTCGAAGAAACACTAGTTGACACGTCGTCTGGTGGCTCCTCTGGTTGCAGCTACGGAAGAAACAGCAAAGAAGCCGGTAGTGTAAGAAGTGTAACCATTGACTGTAAAAGAAAACATGTAATGGACACTGATCAAGAATCTGTGTCCCAATCCGATATACCTTTGATCTCAACTGATGATCACCAAACCAAGGGTAACAAAAGCCAAAGGTCAGGATCTACCCGAAGAAGTCGTGCAGCTGAAGTTCACAATCTCTCTGAAAGAGTATACATAACAATTCAATTTTTTTTTTTATCAAACAATTCAATTTTTATATTATGTTAAAGTTAATATGAAATTCCTATGTGATTCTAAATTTGTTTGAACTTTGTTTATTATAGAGAAGGAGAGATCGAATCAATGAGAGAATGAAAGCTCTTCAAGAACTCATACCTCATTGTAGTAAAGTAAGTTTCCTCTAAGACAAAAAGCTCAAAGAACCTTTACATCGTTAGAGATTGATTATGTAATAATTAATATGTTTAATTAATTATGTAATGTTTTTGGTTATGTAGACAGATAAAGCTTCGATTTTGGACGAAGCAATTGATTACTTGAAATCACTTCAATTGCAACTCCAAGTAATGTGGATGGGAAGTGGAATGGCGGCTGCAGCGGCTGCAGCAGCCGCGACTCCGATGATGTTTCCCGGTGTACCACCATCTCCGTACATTAATCAAATGGCTATCCAGAGTCAAATGCAATTGCCTCAATTTCTGGTTATGAACCGGCCCGGTACACCAAACCATCCGGGTTTAGTGTGTCCAAACCCGGTTCAGCTACAAATGCAAGATCAGAACCAAATCTTATCCGAGCAACTCGATAGGTACATGGGCGGGTTTCCACAGATGCCGGTGCCGGCGACGGCGACCGCAACTCAGGTTTGTTAAAAACGACATCGTTTATTTCGGTTTCATATTATTATTTTTATTTAAATTTGTTTGATTTCTGACGTGGCGTGTTTGAAATTTAATGCAGAGCAACAGCCAACGGACATGATGAGATCTGGGTCTCCGGTGGGACAGCAGAGTCAACTGTCGGCTCCGGTTACCACCGACAGTCTTCGTATGGGTAAACTAGGCTGACGTGTATTATTTAAATTTTCCCCGATATTATTTTTTACCAATGTTTTGAAAACCGGACATGCGACCGAACCGGAGATACTTTTGGGTTATGGGTCAATGTGGTCCGACCGAATCGAACCACATTTATTAATTTTTTTAAATAATAATATAAATAGATTTTGTATAACTATAATATCCAAATATATAATATAGCCTTTGAATAAACATATATTTTTGATAAACATATATTTTTAAAAATTAAGAAAATCATTTTAATAACAAAAAAACTATTCAAAGACAAAAATTTAATGAGAAATAGTTAAGTTTATATGTAAAAAATATTTAAAACATTAAACCATAACAAAAATTAACTAAATTCAAAACTTTTTAAATTCAAACTAGTATTTATTTCTATAAATTTTAATCATAAAAAATTTAAAAGTGGAAAAAATGGAAATTTACAAAAAAAAAAAAAAAAACCTCAAACCCGGGTCAACCCAACACGGCCAGCTGGCTTGTTCACGGTTCAACCAGGTCCGGTCCGGTTTTCAAAACACTGTTTTTTACAGTGGGATTTTCATATATTGTTGGTCGCCTAAACATGGAACTTAAGAAATGTATTGTAGATCTAATAAAGTACTAGTCAATACTTATATAAGTTATATTCTAAACAATCGAATTATGTCGAAGTGTTGAAACAAATATATAAATACGATTATCGATTGAGTTTTATATTTTTAGCTGTGTTAAAATCGTTAATATGTTCACTAACGCCTTCGAAAAGAAGGTTTAAATGGGCCTGAATGACATACTCGTGGGCTTTATGCTTAAAAACGCACACGCGATAAATGAATGCGGGAAACTCTTAACGTGATTTACTCCATCACGATTTGTACGTAAAGAGTTCTTAACCAACTCGCATTCCAGTTGGTCCAATTAATTAGGCCGGTGAAGCCAAATTACCGATCATACCCTCATATCTTGACACGTGTCTCAAACCCAGAGCGAGTTTAGCCTTTTCTATACTCGAGCGTGTGAAACTTATATTCTTATTCAAAAGGAAATAAAAAGCGTATATAAAATTAAAATAATATCAACCAATAAGATTCATCCACCTCAGCAATCTCAAATTCTCAATCAAACACGATTTATATAAATAAAACAAAATAAACCATCTCTGTGATTATTGATTTTTGTTGCCATCATTGTTTTGCTTCGATCACGAATTTTGAATCTGATCGTCGCCGATCTTTGTGGAGAAGATAGATTAAGAGAAAATCTGCATGAAATTGTTTGGAAGACTGAGTTTTAAATCTTCGATTTTAACCTACTTCACTATTAATACGTGTCTTTTGATTTCAGTCCTTAGTTTTTCTCCCCAATTGCCGATTTCGCTTTTTCTTTTCGAGCAGAAATCGTTAGATCCTTTATCGCTCAATAATAGTAGTAGTTTAAATAATCTCGAGATTAATTAAGTCTGATTAATCGCTTAGCATTGTTGGATTCATGGATTCGGAAAGTAAAACTGACCGTCAGCTAGATAAAGGTATGATTTTTATGTATTTACATACTCTTAACCTTTGTTGTACTCAATTTGTGCCCTTGTGGCTATGTTTGCTTTTTGTTTTTGGGGTGATTTGATTTTGCTGTATTTGCCAATTGCCATTGTTTGATAAAGTTTAAGTCTTTTTGATGGGTTTTAGCTTTAATGCCCTGAACTGTTTGTTGCATATGTTTTTGGTGTTTCAGCTATTTCAGTTTCAACAGGAGAGAAGATGAAGAAGAGAACACTTTCTGTGATAGTGATTGGAGGTGGAATGGCTGGGATTTCGGCTGCTCGCACACTTCAAGACGCTTCCTTTCGGGTTTGTTACACGAGCAATGCTATCTTAAGGTTACCATGTTGCAGGGTCTTATGAGCACTCATTGTGTTATTTCGTTTTCAGGTTGTTGTATTGGAGTCTCGAGATAGAATTGGTGGACGAGTTCACACTGATTACTCATTCGGTTTTCCTGTTGATTTGGGTGCATCTTGGTAGTAACATCATGAATCTTTCAACCGTTCTTTCTTATTGAAATCGATGTTTGGATCTTTTGTTATCGATGGTAACTAAGCGATATTGTTTCGTGACAGGTTGCATGGTGTATGTAAAGAGAATCCTCTGGCTGCAGTTATTGGGAGATTAGGATTACCTCTTTATCGTACTAGCGGTGACAATTCGGTCTTGTATGATCACGATCTTGAGAGGTGTGTACTAACATGTATATCTTAGTTAATCATCTCTCTTTGTTTAGCCTAACGGTGCAATTCTGTTTTCTACAGTTACGCTCTATTCGATAAAGCTGGTAACCAAGTTCCTCAAGAGTTGGTAACAAAGGTTGGCGAAAATTTTGAGCACATTCTGGAAGAGGTGTGTACAGCACTTGGTGTTCGATTTCTCTTTTATATTCTGTTTCTAGATTCTGCGCGTCTTTGATTGACTTGATACTTGTTTCACAAATGCAGATCTCTAAAGTCAGGGATGAGCAAGATGAAGACATGTCAATAGCTCAAGCCTTTTCTATTGTATTTAAGAGGAACCCTGAATTGAGATTAGAGGGACTTGCCCATAATGTGCTTCAATGGTATTTGTGCCGTATGGAAGGATGGTTTGCTGCTGATGCAGAAACCATCTCCGCTAAGTGTTGGGACCAGGTTAGTAACTAAATTGCCATTTGTTCTCGGTTTAGTGGTTGAGGTATGTTCTGGTTTCTTGATGTGTGAGTTAAAACATATGCAGGAAGAATTGTTACCTGGTGGACATGGTCTTATGGTTAGAGGGTATCGTCCTGTCATTAACACTCTTTCGAAAGGTCTTGATATTCGATTAAACCACAGGTAAGATTCGTTTGTCAAAAGAAGTTTTTCCCGAGTCTGCAGCTCTAAAAGTTCTAACGTCTTTTGTTTTGTTCAGGGTTACGAAGATTGCAAGGCGCTACAAAGGAGTGAAAGTGACTACGGAAAAAGGAGACACGTTTCTTGCGGATGCTGCAGTCATTGCTCTTCCTCTTGGAGTCCTGAAATCAGGAATGATAGAATTCAAACCAAAACTTCCACAGTGGAAACAAGAAGCTATCAACGATCTCGGTGTAGGAATCGAGAACAAGATCATACTGAATTTCGACAATGTGTTTTGGCCAAACGTAGAGTTTCTTGGAGTAGTTGCAGAAACCTCTTACGGATGCAGTTATTTCTTAAACCTACATAAAGCCACAAACCATCCCGTCCTTGTTTACATGCCGGCTGGTCAGCTAGCTAGAGACATCGAGAAAATGTCTGACGAATCAGCTGCCAATTTCGCCTTTTCTCAACTTCAGAAAATTCTTCCCGATGCATCTACACCGGTACTACTCTAATCTATCTATATTTTTTCTAAATGTCTATATTATGGTCTAATGAGTTTATATTTTGGCAGATAAATTATTTAGTATCGAGGTGGGGATCGGACATAAATTCATTGGGATCGTATAGTTATGACATTGTGAACAAACCGCATGACTTATACGAGAGGCTTAGGGTGCCTCTGGATAATCTATTCTTTGCAGGGGAAGCTACTAGCTCGAGCTTCCCGGGATCAGTACACGGTGCTTATTCAACCGGAGTGCTGGCTGCTGAAGACTGCAGGATGCGTGTTCTTGAGCGATATGGAGAGTTTGAACATGAGATTGAAGAGGACGCTCCTGCCTCTGTCCCTCTTCTAATCTCCCGTATGTAATTCGAAAATTTTCGTTTTCATATGGGAACATAATTGTTCGATTTTATTTATGATTTCGTGTGATACACTAATATAAAACTATGAGATTTCACTTATTCCAAACTCTTTTGCATATCAACTATCAATTCCAGTCTCTTTGAACTTGAAGTTTTTGATTTAGAAGTCAAATGTGCATTGTACTAAACACAAACCTCAAACTGTATTGAAGCAATTGCTTATGAACATTTTATAGGGGCAGTATTGTCAATTACTTCAGAAAACTCCGTCTCCATTTTTGGGTCTAATTTCACTTAACTGAATTCAATTTGATTTAAGAAGGTTTGATAATGCTCCAGAAAAACGAAATTAAAATTTATCCACTTGAAGTTTTAAACTTTTTAAAGGATAAGAGAAGCCATAGCTTTCTTCTTCTTCTTCCTCTTGGCTACTGCGACAGAGGAAAAGCTGCGAACTTTAAATGTCACAAGCTGTAATTTTTAAGCCGTTTGTCTCAGTTCCTTCAAGTAATCACAGGTTTCCTTTTTCTCTCTTCTATCTTACCTTCTGGAACAAACTCTCATTTTGGGGGGTTTGGACTTGCTTTTGTTTGAGAAATTTCTTTCGTTTTCCATTGAAGGGTTTTGATAATTCTATGGAAAAAGGGACCGCCTTTACGAAAAACCCGTTCTGGGTTTCGTTTAATTCAAGCGATTGTGTTAGCTTAAGCTGTGTCCTTATGTGGTATCGACTGTTAGGGTTCATGTTCTTTTTACCTTAAATCAGATTTTGTTTTGATTATTGAAAGTCTAAGTTTTTTTCATTTGACTAAAGTCTCTCTGTGGTGTTTATATTTGTGTCAGCCAGAGGAAACGAGAGAGCAATATAATCAATGTTGGTGTTAAAATCCAAAACCGATTCAGAGTTGTTTGTATGGGAATGCTGGCTCCAAGGAAATTCCTGCAAAAGAGAAGGAAAATGGAAGTTTTCAAAGATGCAGCAGATGAAACAGATCAGAAGAGATGGAGAGGGCTAATGCTGGAGATTGAATCTACGGGGTCTGCAGTTGCGGTGCTTAGGCAATACAGAACTGACGGTGACCAAGGTCTCCCGAGGGATCTTGTTTTGGGTACTTTGGTTAGATTTAAGCAGCTTAAGAAATGGAACCTTGTTAGTGAGGTATGGATAATGAATAAGTGTTCCTTATATGTTTTGATGCTTTCACCAATGTTAGAATATTGACTAGTGCAAGCTCTTTCTTTCTTTTTGATTTCCAGATTCTTGAGTGGCTTAGATACCAAAACTGGTGGAACTTCAGTGAAATGGATTTCTTGATGCTTATCACAGCTTATGGGAAGCTAGGAAACTTTAATGGAGCTGAAAGAGTTTTAAGCGTACTGAGTAAAATGGGTTCGAGTCCAAACGTGATTTCTTATACCGCTTTAATGGAATCTTATGGAAGAGGAGGCAAATGCAACAATGCTGAAGCGATATTTCGGAGGATGCAGTCTTCAGGGCCAGAGCCTTCTGCTGTAACTTATCAGATTATACTTAAGACTTTTGTAGAGGGGAACAAGTTTAAAGAAGCGGAAGAGGTTTTCGAGACTCTTTTAGATGAGAAGATATCGCCGTTGAAGCCGGATCAGAAAATGTATCACATGATGATATACATGTACAAGAAAGCTGGAAACTATGATAAGGCTCGAAAAGTATTTTCTTCGATGAAGGAGAAAGGAGTTTTACAGTCTACTGTCACTTTCAATAGCCTTATGTCCTTTGAAACTAATTATAAAGAAGTTTCTAAGATCTATGACCAGGTTATCCGAATGATCCTTTCTATTATACGATAGATACACCATCGAGCTATCTTCGTAACCGAATGTTTAACATTTTCAGATGCAAAGATCTGGTCTTCAACCCGATGTTGTAAGTTACGCTTTACTTATCAAAGCATATGGAAGAGCAAGAAGAGAGGAAGAAGCTCTATCTGTTTTTGAAGAGATGCTTGATGCTGGTGTAAGGTCAGTTTTTTGGCTGTTGTGGCTGAAGATTATACGTAGTATCGGATATTTACTGTCTTTCACCGATTTTCAGGCCAACGCATAAAGCTTATAACATTTTGCTTGATGCATTTGCTATTTCCGGGATGGTGGACCAAGCAAAAACTGTCTTCAAGAGCATGCGACGGGACAGGTAAATAATATGTCGATCATGTTTTGCTTCTATGTTGTTGGATTGATAACAATAATTGACGTGTTTCTCGTTGCAGAATTTTCGCGGATATCTGGTCTTACACAACAATGTTATCAGCATATGTGAATGCCTCTGACATGGATGGCGCTGAGAAGTTCCTCAAGAGGATAAAAGTAGACGGTTTTGAACCTAATGTGGTCACGTATGGGACAATGATAAAAGGGTATGCGAAAGAAAACGATCTAGAGAAAGTCGTGGAGGTATACGAGAGAATGAGGTTAAGTGGCATCAAAGCGAATCAAACCATCTTAACGACTATCATGGATGCGTCCGGGAGGTGCAAAGATTTCGGGAGCGCTGTTGTTTGGTATAAGGAGATGGAGAGTTGTGGAGTACCGCCTGATCAGAAAGCTAAGAATGTGCTATTATCATTGGCTTCAACTCAAGACGAGCTAGAGGAAGCTAAGCAAGTTACTGGTGTCAGAAATGAGACATTAAAGGTTATTCCTAGGGTTTATGGATTTGATGATGAATCTGATGATGTTGATGATGATGAGATAGATATAAGTAGTGATGATGAATCTGATGATGAAGGATATGATAATGAACAAGAAGGGTCTTTGGATTATGTAAGCTCGCAACCGGAAGAACTTGTGGGGTTATGAAAACTACAAGAAAGTTTCGATTTTTGTAATCATCTAGAGCCAAAAGAAAGATTTTGCAGAAGAGGACTAAGTAGTTTGTTCATTCTTTTTGTTTGTAGTTAAAGAAATGAAATATGTTACTGAATCCTTAGAAAAAAAACAGAGTTGTTGTTTTATGTTAGACTCCTTCAGTATCCATCTCTTGATTCTCATTTGCAGAACCTATGAGCTGCATTTTCCACCTGCAATATATGCAGAGTGAAATGTAAGAACTTTAGACTATAGAGTGAGAGTAAGAGAGTGATTTGTGACTGTTTTTACCTCAAAAGTCCAGTTAGTTCTAAGTGTAAGAACAATCAAAGTTATGGTTTGAAGTATGACTCCTGCAATCATCCCCCACCAAATCCCTTGTAATGAAAAATTTCAAAATCTTTATGAAACATTAAACATACAAAGAAAGATAAAGAAATAAAGAGAGAGAGAGAGAGAGAGAGAGAGAGAGAGAGGTAATACAGCTACTCCAAGGCTGGTTTTGAAGCCAAGAACACAACCAATAGGAAGACCAATGACATAGTAAGTAACAAGATTCACATAAGCCACCACTGCTTGCCATCCACTTCCAATAGCAACCCCTTTGTTCCAATTTCACAAAGAATTAGTCCAAAGAACAAACATTAATCAACAAAAAAAGTTTCTTTTGTTGTGTTTTTTACCAGAGAGGATTGGTTGGATTCCGTTTAAGAAAATGGAGACGGCGAGTAAAGGAAAGAGATCAGAGACTGCAGCTATAACCTCTGCATCACTAGTGAATGCTTTGCTAAGGCCAACGCGGAACACGAGCACGATTACACATAAGAGTATGCTAATGAGAACCGTTGTGATGTTAACCACCACTACTGATAACTTAGCCACTCTTGGATTTCCTGCTCCTAGCTCATTGCTCACTCGGACACTGAAAAAACGACGCAGTTTTTGAAAATGGATCGTTTAAAATGAAATTTTGTGCCGTTTTTTTGGTTTTTGTTAATGTTACCTAATTGCTGCACTTAGACCAAGCATGAACTGCATATCCCAATTTAAGTAGTACATGCTGCATGAAAATAACTAAACCGGTTAACATATTAACCATTGAGATTAATCTGTGTTTGATAATGACGGTGAGAAGAAATACCATATCGAAATCGCGTCTAGAGAAATCGTGGGATTGGTGAGTAAACCGGAGATAATCACTAGCCCTTGGTTGTACCATATCTCCAAACTACAGATTATTCATTTCAAATTTGTATCAATTTTCTTTGAACTAGAGACTTAACCGGTAAAATTAAGCAATCTTGTGTGTTAAGAGACATTTTACCATAGCATGACTGCTGAAGCTACCGTGAGCTTGAAGTAAGGCCAGATTCCTCTAAAAGCCCTAGTTGAAAACCCGGTCCAAGTGTCCTTACAACTCGGGCTCATCACGATATATAGTCCGTTCACGATTGCGAGCAGCCACCACGGGAAACTCAGAGTTAGAGCCGCCCCAAGCAAGCCGAAATCCAACACATTGGTTACAAGCCACGTGAGTAACGTGTGGAGCAAGAAAACTCCTAAAGACATGTGAGCCAAAGGGTTCACTATGTTCTGAGCCTGGAGAAACCTCTGCATAGGGCAAGCGAGTGCAAAAGCGTAAATCTGTGGAATCATCCCTCGTGCAAAGACCTGACCCTCGTGCGCAATGGCTACTGTTTGGCCCATCACCTTTAGGATCGGACCCGAGTACCAGTAGAGAAAGGTGAGGAGGACCGCAGCTGCGAGGTGCAAGAACATGGCTCGTTGGCAGATTATTCCCATTGACGAGTATTTTCTCGCGCCGTATGCTTGACCACACACCGTTTGGACCGCGCTCGCCATTCCCAACTAGTCAATTTGATTAACAAAACGTTTAAAAATTGTAAGTGTTCAAAATTACTGATATGAAAAATCATCAAACTAAATCCTAATGTAAAATGGAGGATACAACCGATCAAAAACTTCAATTTCTTTTAAAGTTAATCATACATTTGATTAAAACCGAGAACCAAAATTAAATCTACACTAGATTATATATGTTTTGTTTTGCTTATGATTCATAAGTTGAAAATTCAGAAAATCAAGAAACTCAAACCGGATTTACAAAATGCTAAAAGCAAATGAATATAAAGTAATAATACGACGCCGTTCTCTGTTCTACACTCTGTTTCTACTTTATTTCACAACATATTAAGTCATATGGACCAAAATGTGTTTTTGTACCATAATGCCGTAAGCGAGGCCTTG
Source organism: Draba incana (assembly GCA_963576765.1). Lineage (NCBI taxonomy): Eukaryota > Viridiplantae > Streptophyta > Magnoliopsida > Brassicales > Brassicaceae > Draba > Draba incana. The sequence goes on along the minus strand of OY755217.1, from coordinate 29,721,843 downwards.
AATGCCAACGGTGGCAATGGAAGCTCCGGCGAGTTGAAGGGAGCCAAGATGGCCGGTGAACTGATACGATTTTCCTGTAATCTCTCAAACAATTGTTACCAAGATCTCTTCTTTACTGAATATTACTCTGATTTATGAAGAAACACTTAGATATCCGAATACAAAAGATAGAAATAAAAAGATAAACACACTCTTGAGAATCAAAAGAGCCTAGCTCTCCTTCTCACCCAAACAACTCTTGATCAAACGCTTGATAAAGAAAACGTTAAACCTTCTCCCCCTAATATAGACTCTCCTCCCTTTGCTTTATTGACTTGTCCTTGCACTTTACCGTTATGCAGCCTTATCCTCACCTGTGACCTGTCCCAGTGACTCATCTTCTTCTAGATTGTTCTGATCACAGGCCTGGGCCTTGGTCAATAAGCCTGGCCTGTCATAATCCTTGGTCTTGGATCTCCCTTGATACTTGAACACAATAACACTATCACTTCTCTTGTGGGCATAATAAACCACACCTAACATAAACATGACTGTGACGAAACTGAGCATGTAATTTAGCACCGAGACGACTATGGAGGCTCCAGAGAGCGTCCAAAGAATCTTTGACTCCCAAATGGCTAGCCTTAGCCACCACCGTGGAGTCACCGCGGATCCACACCGGGGAAACTCCTCTATCTCCGGTGAAGAACGTTCGGATATTTGGGAACCGGAGTGGAGCCTTGTCAGTAACGGCTCGTATGTTTCTGTGGAGCTCATGGTTCTCTTTTTTTTTTTTTTACTTTTGCTTTCTCGTGTTGTTGTTATTGGTATGGACCAGGACATGTTTATATTATGACTGTTTGTTTTGGTTGTTTTGAGGGTGGTTGATTCGAGTCGTTGACTGAAATGTAATCGATGGTTTAATTATTTTATGACTGTTCGGTCTAATTTTTTAGTGTATAGTGTAACGACTAGCAAGTAACTAACTAAGCATTATAACGGTACCTAATGTTCGTCACCGAACGAGATAATAGATCTGACGGCTAGTCTCTACCTTGTACATCCTTTAAATAAGTAGGGACGCAATAGTGTTTTCCACGACGATAATCATCAAGAATAGGAAAAAGGTAGTGATTAAGATAAAGCAGTTAACTTTGAAAAGAATGTCTTTAAAAAAAAAAAAAAACTTTGAAAAGAACAAAATCCAATAACTTCTTCGGGAATGATAAAGCGGTAGTAGTCTAGTGGTTGAATAATTCACTAAACCCTTTTTTTTAGGGTTATTTAGCTGGAAAACAAAGGATTGTTTAGTAATAGAGAAAATGACAACTACAATTCAGAAACTCTACTCAACACAATCTCGAGTACGGTTAATTTCGATAATAACCTTGGGGTCGTTTGGATTCTAAATCGCATAGCAATATTGTGTAATCTTTAGGCTGTCAGAAAATCTATAGGCATCTGTAAGTGGTAATTTAGGGAAGAAAGCTAAAACGTTTTTAGCCATATAATTTGTGTCAGGCGGCTTAACATTTACCAAGAACATATACATACACAATTATGTAACACAATACATACACATATATGTATTTCCATTAAGAACCTTACTGACTATATATATGTGTAACCGGCGAGAGAAAGAATAACAACCGGACAAACAATAACTTTCTTCGACATTTATTCTCCGACAATTTCCAAATTGACCTGTAAGAGCTGTGCACCAACCTCGTTAAGGTATGTTGGTCCCCACCTTTAATATTTTTGTTTGCCTTTAATAGAAACTTCCAAAATTTTTGAAGATATTTTCTATATTCTCATATTTATTGTCCCAATCATTTGAATCGTATTTATTTAACTTTCACCTTCGTTGTTGTTTTCATACAGAATGACGAGATTTGTGCATCTCCTCCGTGGAATCTGGGTTATTGCTCCCTATGGAAGGTGGGAGTTTAGAACTGATCTCGGTGATCTTGGCATTGGGGCAAATTTCGGTGACAATGAAACCTATGAATCAATGGTTTCCAACATTCGACGGAGGTACCTTCTTGCGACAACCACCCCGGTGGCTCTGACTTACCGACTACCGGAACTTATGCCGGAGCCTTATGTCATTGCCAACGAACCTTCAGATATTACTTCAGATTCACATGTTTCTCTCTTTATGGCACTACGATTTTGCTATCCTGATCTAACTCTATGTGTCATGGTTGGAGCCGAAGCCGTAGCGATGCATCAGTTTCAGTGTCGTAGTCCATTCATGGTCGGCCGAACACTATATCTGCCGGAAAATCCCACTGCTTATGAAAACGCACAGTATGATGGTGAGTTATTTTGTGTTATGAGTTTGTCAATAATTTTTATTTATTTATGATAAGATAGTTAAGTAACCGATTGACAGACCTCATTACATGGAGAGTTATTATGAGTAGCCGAAGAGCTCTTGAATTAATTTTCAATGAGACTGAAATGCAAAGGCTACATAGAGTTCGTTTGGAGATGATGTACTCAAACCCTTTGAATGTTGAAAGTGGTTATGTAGCTCCATCTCCAACAAATGCCGGTAATCAAATCATTGATCTTGATGATGTTGTGGGTGATGGAATGGACATAACCCTGTCTGACAACAATTTTCAACTGGAAAATGGTACCACTTCAACCATACAAATAACGGGTAACAAATAGATTACCCATTTCATTAAGATAAATCTTCATTTTAGAACTTCATATATAAAAGATCTCGGTTGTCTTTCCATATGTACACACATATATGAACAAAGAAGCATTATTGTTAGGTAATTTATAAATAATTTTAATAAAGTTATTTTTTTGAAACAGAGGAAACAAACAATATTGTTCATACAACTTTAGGTCCGATTACAGAAAACACAAGGCAAGTGTTCCCTCATTTCGGCAATGGTGAAATGAGCATCCTTGGACCTCATCCTCAACAAAATGGTGAACTAGAAGATGATGAAATGGAATTCTGGGAAGGAATAATGGGTCATAACAGTGGCCAGGAAGAACACACGTTTCTACTTCGAGAAAGCCAAGAAATTCCAGATCAAGTGATTAACGATGAACCGCCTCCAACTGACCAAACAATCCAACCTTTGATAGCTTTGGTCCCAAGCGACAACTCTTCTTCAACGGGGTCATCCAGTGACGTGTGTGTTATGTCAGACTTTCAATCTGAATATGATAATGCAATAGTTCCATCCCGACCTACTTCTGGAACATCTCCTCTTCCACCTGGTTATGAAGGTACCGTATCAATCGTTTTTAAAAGTTATATGTTCAAACATAATCAAGTTATTTATAATTGGTTACTGTTTTTAAGCCACATTTGTTGAGGCTGCACCAATAAAATCACCAAATAGTCCACTTCTTCCACCAACAATAGCTCCTCCCATAACTCTATCTACCAATGGAAGAAGTAGTCCATATCCTCACTAAACATTCTTCATAGTTGCCTTTTTTAACTGAAATAGTTTTTGTACTTATAAATGTTGTAACCTTGAAGGCTCTAGTAGAAGAATAGGTGAAGAGGTTGACAGACCAACTGAAACTGGTTCCAACACCCCTGTCTTGGACCTTACACTGACCGTCCGACCTATGGGTGACACTGGTGAAACTGCTCCTGACAGTGATGATAGTGGAAGGTCCAATGAAGAAGCCGAAGTTGATAATGGTGGGTTTTAAGCTTTGAAGTATTTATCGATAAAACTTTGGAAGCTATAATTATGTGGTTTCTGTATGATTCTCGGCGAAGTGGTAGCCACCACGTAGACAAGTCAACCATATGACTGTCAAATTTTTTGTATTATATGGCTAACTTGTTTATGTACTGGTTAACTTGACTTTTAGCCAGACTTTATTGTTGTTATGTGGTTGTACTTTTGTTAAATATTAAGTTTCAATGTCGTATTCTAAACTAAGTTAATGATAAATTTACAATCATCACTATGTTAATTATCAATACTCCTTTGTTTTTAAATTAGTGCTTGTAATTTAATTGTTTTCCGAAAATGTAGCTAATGAGAGATTTGTCTGCATGTAGGAATAGGCCAATTAAACAAACCACATGATTTGTATGTTAGAATGGTGTTTTCATCACGCGAGAAATTTAAACACCATATGGCCATATATGCCTTGCACCACAAGTTCCAGTACCGTGGCCCAAGATCATCACCTGAATTTATGGTCCTAAAGTGTTGGGGATTATCTTGTCCTTGGCGCATCTACACAACAAGACTTCAAGGATCTAACTTTTACGAAGTGAAAAGTGCAATTCATAACCACACATGCACTATTGATGAACGTGGAGGATATCAAAGGCAAGCAAAAACATCGGTTATTGGTGAATTGTTGAGGTCTAAATATGGAGGATCGAGTGCTGGTCCAAACCCAAATGAAATCCGTAACATTATGCGTGTAGACTATAATGTTAGGATTTCGTATTGGAAAGCATGGCGGTTTAGGGAAATCGCAATGGATTCGGCTAAAGGATCAATGGAAAAATCCTACCATTCCCTCCCATCATACCTTCACAAACTGGTTGTAAACAATCCAGGCACAGTTGTAAAGTTAGAAACTGAGTATGCTCAAGGAGTTGGACAGAGATTCAAGTACCTATTTTTTGCAATGGCTGCTTCAATTTCCGGATTGAAATACATGAGAAAAGTGGTGGTCCTTGATGGAGCTCATTTGAAAGGGAAGTATGGAGGTTGCTTAGTAACTGCATCGGCACAGGATGTAAATTATCAAATTTTCCAATTGCATTTGCCGTGGTTGACAATGAAAATGACAAAGCTTGAGAATGGTTTTTCAGTAACCTAACGGATATCATCCCAAAAACGGAAGATTTTGTTTTCATCTCCGATCGTCATGCGTCAATCTATACCGCCCTTAATAAGGTAATTAAATATGAATGATTATATTAGAGTTTAAATGATATATGAAAGCGTATTTGTTACTAATGTTTATAACTGGTTTTTGGAACAGGTGTATCCCACATCTAGTCATTGCGCCTGTATCCTACACCTAAAGAGGAACATCAAATCCAATTTTCCAAACATTTACTTGGGCAATCTTGTTTCAAGGGCACCTAGGGCTTTCACACTTTCACAATTTTACGATCTTTTTAATGAGATAAAGGTGATGGACCAAGGATGTGCATAGTACTTAATTGGCATAGGATTTGAACACTGGGCAAGGTCACATTTCACAGGCTCACGTTATGACATTATGACAACAAACGTTGCGGAGTCTTGGAATGGTGTCATCCGCAAAGCAAGAGAGTATCCAGTACTGACCTTAGTTGAGTATATTAGGTCCAAGTTAATGAACTGGTTTGCAAGAAGGCGTGAAGCTGCCAAGGAGTGCACGAAAACACTAACACCAAAAGTACTTGAAATACTTGCTAAGAACTTTAATGCTTCTACAGGGTTCAAAGTGGAACATGTAAAGAGCAGCGAATTCGAGATTATTGATGAAGAACATGTCTCTTTCCATGTTAACCTTGACAAGAAGACTTGTACCTTCTTGGAATTTCAGATGCTTCAGATACCGTGTCCACATGCGATTGCAGCAACACTTGTAACAGAGATTCTCATTGACTCTTTAGTTGCAGAAGAGTACTCATCAGAAAACTTGAGACAAGCGTACGAGAGTCCAATAAACCCAACCATTGGTTTTTATGATGCTGAAAACTTGGGTGCATCTTTTGGTAGCCCACACCTTCTTCCACCATTAACAAGACGTCCACCGGGTAGGCCAAGAAAGAAGCGTTTCTTTTCCCGCGGGGAAACATTGGTACTTAATTTCTTTCTTCTTCGAATGCTTGTATCAAACTAAAAAAACAACAATTTGACAAGTATCTTACTTTTTTCAGGCTAGAAGCTTACGGAGGCGGACCGTATGCAGCCGGTGCAAGAGGTTGGGACATAACAGGGCCACATGTAAAATGACAATAGGATAAAAAAACAAAATCTAAGGGCGGAAAAGAAGTTGATGTTTGGTCGAACTATCAAATGTTGTACCTGGGTCAGCAATGTTTTGTTGTAATATATTGTCTCAAATGTATCATCCTAGATGAGACATTTTCTAACTTGTGGATAAATAATGTAACCCCCTTAAGATGTGTAATATATTTTGTTTAAATTGTGTGTTTATCAGTTAGTTTATTCGGAAACTAAAATTTAAATACAATTCCATCAAATTTTAAAAGTATCCGGTTAACATATGGAAAGAACAATGACTTATAAGTTCAAGTACATAAGGACCAATTAATACAAATAGTGAATACTAGAAATATTACTTCAGAACTTAAGTTTCAGTACAATGAGGAAAGTAAAAGAAACAATAAGGTTCACATATCATTAACTTACATAAAACATAGGAAGAACAACAACCTTATTTAAAATAAAACCAAACCATTTCTCCAACAAACATGACAACTGGTACATCAGTAAACAAATTATTTTAGAGCACTGACAATTACGAAAGTAATAACGACAAAACCAACCCATGATATAATGAGAAACTGACATAGTAGGTTATTCTCATCCTTAAGTTTCTTGTTTTCATCTTTGGTTTCTGCCAAAACCAAGGATTCTCCAACTCTTGCCTCCATCTCCTTAACATCACATCCTTCTTCATTGTTGACCACATATTTTAACTTTTTCAATTCTTCATTTTTTTGACGGATTAAATCACGGGCTTCTATCAACGCCATTTTTTGCCATCCGTGTGGTTTTTCATTGTCAAACCAACGGAAGAAAGTACAAGAGTTCCAACTCCATTTTCCTTCTCCATAAGAGTAGAATTTTCTCCAAGGATTATCATCCGTCCAAGACTTCTTCACAACCGCTATTTTTCCGCAGTAACATCGAACCTCACCGACCATAGCACTTCCACTGTTTGCATTGGACCCACTTCGAGAGCTTTCACTTCGATTCATCATCAAAGTCCCTTCTTTTTCTGTCTCTTATCTGTATTGCAATTTAGGGTTCTATTTTTTTTTAATTTGGGGATTTCTGGTGTCGAAAATGCTGAGCATTTACAAAGAGGTATTATAAAAGAGCTTGGTGCACTAATACGCCACCGTATAATACCCTAGGCATATGATGAAATATAAAGAAATGTTTAACATTTTAAGAATCTCGTAGTTAACATATATGATAACCGTTTAATAGAAAACATAACTAAACTGTATGGTAAGAATATATAATATGTAACCCGAGGTTAAAGTATAGGCATAGTAAGTTTGTATGGTAAGACTATGTAATATGTAACCCGAAGTTAAAGTATAGACATATTAAGTACAACCTACAGATTACTAATTTAATTACCATAATTTTTTAAAATGAATAACCACATATCATCTTACCAACTTGCTCAAAACCATATAACATGATATTAAATTCTAACACAACATTGAATTATAACACCAACCAGGATTCAAAACATAAACTATACACTACAACATTAAGCCCAAACCTCATACCCTATACCCTACACAAAAAAAACTATACACTACAAACAAATATAAACTAGTGAATATTAATGGTTAAGCCCAAACTGGGATTCCTAACAGAAACCATGATTCCTAACCCTAGTTGGGATTCTTAACCCAAACCTATACACTACAACCATAACCCCAAACACCACACCGTTTAACTTTAAAAAACAACAAACCATATACCCTACAACCCAACCAAAACTAAACAATAATAATTGATAACCAAACCATGATTCTTAACCCAAACATATATACCACACCCTTAACCCAAAATACCACACCCTTTACCTTAAAAAAACCACAAACCATATACCCTACAACCCAATATAAACTAAAAATATTAATTGTTAACCCAACCAGGGATTAATAACACAAACCGTGATTCATAACCCAAACTATGGTACATAACAAAAACCTGTAAACTATTCCCTAAATAAATAACAAATCATATACCAGACAACAAAAAGTTTGACTCATATATAACCACAAACCCTATAGCCGGTTATTTGAAAAAGTAACTAATATAGTTTGGCATTAATACATTAAATCACAAAGTATCCAAAAGAAAAACAAGTTCAACATAATTTCACAGATGAGTCCCCAAAGTTATGGAAGCAAATGTTACATGCACTACTGTAACACCCAATCTTTTTTTTTTTTTTTTTACTAACAATTCTACTGCGGAAATTAACATAAACAATTAAACCAATAAGAATAATCCAACAATAAATATCTCCTTTAAACCATTTAATTCAAACACCAAAATTCAGGAATGAAGAATAAATTATCTAGCAACCTAACCAACTGGTTCGCTAGACTAATCATTAAAACCTAAACCCTATCATCCTCTTCTCTCAACCTCGATTCCACAATCACACTTTTTCTTTACCTGCAACTCAAAGGGAAAAACAGAGTTGCGTGAGTATTATCATAAATACTCAGTGGAGCGGTCATCCCGCCAATAGGAAAAGCATAAAAATACGAATATCAATTTACTACGCGATTAAATATCGATTAAACCAATTTTCCAGATTAAATTACCAATTCGGCTTAATTAACATTTTCTTTTTAGATTAATTAACAACTCAGATTAGTTAAAATAAACACACAAAATTACACAATAAACTATCAGGTGTCGATCGACACGCGACCAAGTCGATGTCCATCTCTGCGCGAGGTGTCGATCGACACTGCCCGCAGGCGTCGATCGACACGTCGCACCAGAACCCGAGCCCGAGCCAAATCCTCACACAACTCGTCTCGATTCCTCGTGGATTGACACAGCGACCACACAAGACGAATTCACACAGCAATCAACCACAAAACCAATCTTTCCATACGAAAACGAATAACGATAATCACACAATTCCTAATATCCAATCCTACGCTTTTCCTAACGATCACGCACTCACCTTTGAGTTTTGAAGCGGATTGACTAAGGAACGAACGCGAAATGACTGATCATAGCCACCAACTCTCTGATTCCTCGCTGGAACCGACAAGAAAAGAACCTCGAATCACCACACGCGACCACCGGAACAAACGAACGGCGAATCCTCAAGAACACGAGTGATTCTACTCGAAAACCTTTGAATCACGAACTCTCTCTCACTTTTTCAAGCTTCTCTGCGATTTTCTCTGTCTCCCACGGCCAAAAAGCTGCTTAACACTTAAAAACTCGCGACTAGGGTTTTCCTTAACCCAAAACGCGTGAAAATCGCGGTTTAAATCAAAACCAATTAGTTCTGCAACTTTAGTGTCGATCGACACCTCCCAATGGTGTCGATCGACACCACTCAAAAATGGCTATTCCGAGTTACGGTCGTTACAATTCTCCCCCACTGACAATGGATTCGTCCTCGAATCCCGACAAAACCGTCTACCAAAGACTCCAAACCCGACCTTACCCGGTCAACTATCCGAGATCAAACCCGATCTCCGAGGCTCTCGTTCAATCTCATGTTTATACGCCCGTTTTCAGACATCTATTACTCTTAACTCATTCCACACCACTCTCACTCGCATGACGCATCCCTTGAGCTATCAGTGTCACACCACTCACATTCTCGGGACGCATCCCTCGAGCTATCAGTGTCCTGCACCCCTCTCACTCGCAGGACGCATCCTTTGAGCTATCGGTACCCGCACCCCTCTCACTCGCAGGATGCATCCTTTGAGCTATCGGTGCCTCGTGCCCCTTCCACTTTCAGGACGCATCCTTTAAGGTCCGGGTACACAGGGAAAGCTACACAATCCCTAGAGAGAACGCATCCTCTCAAAACAAAATGAATGAGTTGATCGGGACCGCAACCCCTAGAGTAATAAATTCTAAAACGCTGATAAACATCTATTGACTAACTGCCTTTCGTGGTCAAACTCGATACTCCCTAACCCGGAATATCACCACAACACATATAAGAAAGAATCATCTTATAAAACAGATTCAATAAGAACAACTCCATCTTATAAATCTTGAAAAGGTATAATCGTTACAACACAACGAAAAATACAACGATACAAAGTATCAACATGTTAAACAGACTAAACTGGAACCACAAAGAGAAATAAAGCTCACGCCACGACCTGCTTGTCGAACCACTTCCTGAACTTTAACTTCATCTTTGCCTCAGGCTCCCAAGTCTCCTCCTCAAAACCAGCACAATCCCACAGAATCCGCAACAAAGGAATCTTCTTCCGACGCAGCACCTTGACTCTCCTCTCGAGAATCCTCACAGGCATTGCCGAAACCGTCAAATCAGGCTGAAGATCCGCAGGAATCTCAGGCACTAGCTCCTCCGACTCATGCAGGCACTTCCTCAACATCGACACATGGAAAACCTTATGAAATGCCTTCATGATCGGTGGTAACTCAAGCCGATACACCACCGGCCCCACTCGCTCCACTACCGGGAACAGACCCATAAACCGCGGACTGAGCTTTTTCTCTGCTATGGCTCGGTTAGGACCCCTCAACATAGCCATCTTGAGATACACACAATCTCCCACTGCAAACTCAAGCTCTCGCCGCCTCTTATCCGCATAACTCCTCTGCCGATCCTGAGCTTCCTTCATGTTCAATCTCACAACCTGGACCTTCTCCGTCGTTTCCTGAACATAAGTAGCTCCATGAATACTTCGCTCCCCCACTTGGGTCCAGCATAGGGGTGTCCTGCATGACCTCCCATACAAAGCCTCGAAAGGAGCCATACCAATACTCGCCTGAAAACTGTTATTATAAGCAAACTCCACTAAGCTCAAATGACCAGCCAGTGACCGCCCCAATCCAAAACACACATCCTCAGCAAATCCTCCACAGTCTGAATAGTCCTCTCTGACTGCCCATCAGTCTGCGGATGATAAGCTGTACTCATATGCACCTTAGTGCCTATCTTTGCCTAAAACACTCTCCAGAACTCAGATGCAAACCACGGATCTTGGTCTAACACAATGCTGGCTGGCACTCCATGCAGCCTCACAATCTCCTGTATAAATTTCTTAGCCAAAACAGCTGCGCCGTCTGTCTTCTTGGTGGCCTGAAAATGTGCTGACTTATTCAACCGATCAACAATCACCCAAATAGCATTGTGCGTCCGCGAAACAGGTAATCCCACAATAAAGTCCATCGTGATCCTATCCCACTTCCACTCCGGAATGGTTAAACTCTGCAGAAGACCACTAGGAACCTTGTGCGCAGCTTTAACCAGCGAACACGTGTTGCACTTAGAGACATAAGCCACCACATCTCTCTTCATCCCGACCCAGTGATAATACCGCTTGAGATCACGATACATCTTAGTCGCTCCCGGATGAATCGAGAACTTACTAGCATGAGCCTCCCGCAGAATCTCCTGCCTCAACTCCTCAACCTTGGGTACACAAACCCTACCGCGAACAAGAATCGCCCCACTCAAGGTGAGCTGATACTCAGAACCTGCCACTAAACTAGAATCACTCGCCTGAGCCGCAAGAATCCTACTCAATAGATCCGCCTGATCAACCGCCTCTAAACCTAAAGGCTCCTCTGACATGGCACATAAACGCAATGTGCTAATCTCGCTAATCATCGACTCAATATCCTGCTCCCGCGCCGAATCTGCCCGACGACGACTCAAAGCATCCGCTACCTGGTTCGCCTTACCAGGATGATAGACTATATCAAGCTCATAATCTGCTAACAACTTAACCCAACACCTTTGCCTCACATTCAGCAACGGCTGAGTGAAAATATGTTGCAGATTCTTATGATCGGTGAAGATCTGAACCTTCCTACCATACAGATAGGATCTCCAAAACTTCAATGCAAACACCACTACACCCAACTCTAGATCATGCATAGGGTAATTATGCTCTGCGCCCCTCAGCTGCCTCGAAGCATACACAATCAGTCTACCCTCCTGCATCAAAACGCAACCCAAACCAATCCCGGAAGCATCCGTGTACAAAACATACGGCTTACCCAGCTTGGGCAACGCCAAAACTGGTGTACTCATCAACATCTCCTTAAGCCTCGAAAAGCTCTCCTCGCACTCCTGGGACCAAACAAACGGAACATCTTTCCCGGTCAACTTCGTCATCGACTGAGCCATACTCGCAAATCCTTTAACGAACCTCCAATAATATCCTGCTAAACCCAGAAAACTCCTGATCTCGGTAGCATTAGTCGGTCTAGGCCACTCTCGAATAGACTCTATCTTAGCCGGATCCACAGAAACTCCCTCTGCAGAGACAATGTGACCAAGGAATCCCATCTCCCGTTGCCAAAAACTGCACTTGCTCAACTTAGCATAAAGATCCTGCTCCCGAAGCCTCTCCAGAACCAACCGCAAATGAACCTCATACTCCTCATGACCCTTAGAGTAAACCAAGATATCGTCGATAAAGATAATCACAAAGACATCCAGGTACTCCCAAAACACGCCGTTCATCAACCGCATGAACACTGCTGGCACATTCGTCAAACCGAACGGCATCACCACAAACTCGAAATGACCATACCATGTCCTGAAAGTAGTCTTCCGAACATCAACCTCGTCGATCGGAATCTGATGGTAACCTGACGCCAAGTTAATCTTAGAGAACCAAGTAGCACCCCTCAACGGATCTAGCAACTCATCAATCCTCGGGAGAGGGTACTTGTTCTTCATAGTGACCCGGTTAAGTCCCCGGTAATCGATGCATAACCGAAAACTACCATCCTTCTTTTTCACAAACAACACCGGTGCTCCCCACGGTGAAGTACTCGGATGGATAAAATCCTTACTGGTCAAATCCTCCAACTGACTCTTCAACTCAGCTAACTCGGCCGGAGCCATCCTATAAGGTTCCTTGGAAATAGGCTTTGTCCCGGGCTCTAACTCAATCGTAAATGGATCAGACCACGACGGCGGCAATCCCTGCAATGACTGAAAGACATCCTCAAACTCCCGGACAACCTGAATCTCGCTCACCGCAACCTTACCAACGGATTCTGGCATAGAAATCGTCGCCAAATATGCCTCGCATCCTCGCTCCAACATCTGTACTGCCTGAACCGCAGAAATCACTAGGCTCCCAGAAGTCGGTCTCACTCCCTGAAATGTCAACTTCTCTGGCCCACGCTCGAAGGACACTCTGCCTCGGTAACAATCCAGATGGACTCTATAATGAGACAACCAATCCATCCCCAGGATAACGTCATACAGCTCCACCGGACTGATCACCAAGTCTGCTGGCATAGACTGCCCCGCAATCTGAACAGCAACTGCTCTAGCATGGCCCAAAGTAGCTAGAAAACCACCTCCAGCTACCTTGACCAACCTTGAACGCTCACCCGCGCTGCTACGGATGCCACTGCTCTCGGGATGCTCCGGGGTAATAAAGCAGTTCGATGCTCCAGAATCAAAAAGCATGTGGGACTCAAAACCTCCCACAAACAAGGTCTCTACACAATTCATATGCGTTGAAAACCCTACTAGACTATCACAAGCAAAAAAAGGAAACAACAACAATTCACCAACTAAAGAATTTACGAAGTCTGAGTCCAGAATTTTACCTGTGATCGAAGCGCCGGTATGGTGTCCCTGCCCCACCTCTCCCGGGGTATAGACTCACGGTGCTGGCGCAATCTGACCCACCGGCTGCATTGCCGCCAACTACGCCACTGGCTGAACTGGAGCAAGAGTCATCCACTGCGGCTTAGGACACATCAGCCTGATATGCCCGGGCTCCCGGCAGTTATAACAGACTCTCACATCTGCCTGCCGCAGCTGCTACTGACCACGCTTCCCAGGGCAACTCGACAACTGATGCTCCAAACTGCCGCATCTAAAACACGCTCTGCCCCTCGAACCTTGGCTAGCCTGGAAGATCCATCCCATTTTCGTTTCTGTCCCTGCGCAGGCTTGCCACCTTTGCCGGGACCAGAACCGGAACCACCCCGCAACTACTGCTGCCTCGGCTGCACAGGGGGAACAACTGACACTAGAACCACCGCAGCTGTCTGCCCTCTCACATCCTCCTCGATCCCTGCAACAACCTCTACCAGCTTCGTCCTGGAGGCGTACTCAGTCACTCTGCACCTGGTCCGCAAATCTGGCTGCAGTCCCCTCAAGAACCTCTGGACCTGCGTCCGCTGATCCACTATGCCGCCCGCATATGCCAGCAAATGCCCAAACTCAGCGTTGTACTCACGCACAGTACGATCTCCCTGAACCAGATCCACAAATCTCGACGCGAGACAATCTAATGCCTCATGAGGAAAATATTTGGCGTTGAACTCAGCCATAAATTCTCCCCAGGTCCATACTGCACCAGGCCTCCTGACCTCAATATCTCTCCACCAAGCGTGCGCATCACCACCCAGATAGTGGATCGCCAGCTCTACCCGATACTCCTCAGGGCAACGAATCGAACAGAAATTGCGCTCTTCGCGCATACGCCACTCTTCGGCCTCCTCGGGACTGACACCACCCGAAAAGAATGTCGTACTCATCTGTCGCATCTGACTCACCATCTCCAGGTAAGACGGACGCACCTCTGACCCGCAGCCCTCTGCTGCATCTCCGCCACAGGCGGAACCACTGGAGCCTGAACCGGAGCCGCCGTCGGAAAATGCCCTAATAACTTTGTCAGAATACCCTCCATGCAATCCATACGATCCTGAGCTGGAACGGCACCCACACCCGGGCCCGGTACTCTACCAGCCATCCCGGCGCCTCTCCCATTACCCACATCACTCACGCTAGCACTGGTCTCGCTCATTGAACCAGTATGATGCGTAGGAGCCCCTGACACATGCGTAGGAGCCCCTGACACATGCGTAGCACTCGAAGACAACTCCACCACTGGTCCACGACCACGACGACCTCTGCCACGACCTCTACCAGGACCTCTAGCTCCGGCGTCCATCTCTCTGCAACACTCACATAACAGGACTATAAGCTACAAGAAGTCACAAACAAAAAACAAAACTTACCGTGGAATCATTTTAAAAGGCCGAAGAGGATGATACTAAGACTCTATTAAATAGATTAAACACACAAATCTATTTAAACACATAGTCTCAGGCATCCAAATTCAATTGTCCTAAAACCGTCTAGGCTCTGATACCAAAATGTAACACCCAATATTTTTTTCTTTTTTTTACTAACAATTCTACTGCGGAAATTAACATAAACAATTAAACCAATAAGAATAATCCAACAATAAATATCTCCTTTAAACCATTTAATTCAAACACCAAAATTCAGGAATGAAGAATAAATTATCTAGCAACCTAACCAACTGGTTCGCTAGACTAATCATTAAAACCTAAACCCTATCATCCTCTTCTCTCAGCCTCGATTTCACAATCACACTTTTCTTTTACTTGCAACTCAAAGGAAAAAACAGAGTTGCGTGAGTATTATCATAAATACTCAGTGGAGCGGTAATCCCACCAATAGGAAAAACATAAAAATACGAATATCAATTTACTACGCGATTAAATATCGATTAAACCAATTTCCAGATTAAATTACCAATTCGGCTTAATTAACATTTTCTTTTTAGATTAATTAACAACTCAAATTAGTTAAAATAAACACACAAAATTACACAATAAACTATCGGGTGTCGATCGACACACCACCCTGGTGTCGATCGACACACCACCCTGGTGTCGATCGACACGCGACCAAGTCGATGTCCATCTCTGCGCGAGGTGTCGATCGACACTGCCCGCAGCCGTCGATCGACACGTCGCACCAGAACCTGAGCCCGAGCCAAATCCTCACACGGCTCGTCTCGATTCCTCGTGGATTGACACATCGACCACACATGACGAATTCACACAGCAATCAACCACAAAACCAATCTTTCCATACGAAAACGAATAACGATAATCACACAATTCCTAATATCCGATCCTACGCTTTTCCTAACGATCACGCACTAACCTTTGAGTTTTGAAGCGGATTGACTAAGGAACGAACGCGAAATGACTGATCACAGCCACCAACTCTCTGATTCCTCGCTAGAACCGAAAGGAAAAGAACCTCGAATCACCACACGCGACCACCGGAACAAACGAACGGCGAATACTCAAGAACACGAGCGATTTTACTCGAAAACCTTTGAATCACGAACTCTCTCTCACTTTTTCAAGCTTCTCTGCCTCCCACGGCCAAAAGGCTGCTTAACACTTAAAAACTCGCGACTAGGGTTTTCCTTAACCCAAAACGCGTGAAAATCGCGGTTTAAATCAAAACTAATCGGTTCTGCAACTTTAGTGTCGATCGACACCTCCCAATGGTGTCGATCGACACCACTCGAAAATGGCTATTCTGAGTTACGATCGTTACAACTACATCACATCATAGTTCTCCTCATAAATCCTAACAAGAAGCCTCTGTGCCTTTTGACTTAACACATCAGAGCCAATGCACCTACAGAGTTCCAATCCCCCAATCGCATGTCCTTGAAGCAGTAACATGGAGGTCAGTCCTGAGTCCGCATGGTTTCCATTTTGTTGAATGTTTTTCACCCTTTCTACCGCAAATGGTTTAAGTTCATTCCCTGATACATCTCGACCAGCCTGCTTTAAAAAATAAGGGAATAAATGTGCCACAGGACTAACCTCCTTCGTAATCTCATCGTCATTACGCAGGGACACATCACAATCAAAGATATAAACGGTTGTTGCTATACAATCGACAGAAAGACTAACCTAGTGTGTTTAATTGAAGTTGAAAGGCATATAGTAACGTTCAGCATTAGGAGATGTGCCATTAGACCTTGAAAACAAGAGAAGAAGTGACTTCGGAAAGGAATGCCCCAATTTGTTCTCCAACTTGTCAAATTTGGTAAAATTTCTGAAAAGGGAAGCCACAAATTTTGAATCCAAAAACACACTCTTCACACAACCATCTGTAACTTTTTTATTCAAAAACAAATTCAAATGGCGACTGAAAAGATCCATAACCTGTAAAAGTGGAAAACAGAATTATGGCAACAAATATATTTACCAAAATATAATATTTTAAAACAAAATTAACATCAAGTAGATGGTATACCTTGGGAGATAAAGATTTTCCTCTTACAACTATATCACTCAATTCGTTTGGAGTAAAACACATACCACCCAATTTTAAGTTCCTACAAAAACAAATAATAAAACAAATCATAAGAATTAAACGTATGAATTTGACTGCATAAATACTGATTACAGTAAACCATAAAGAATTATAGGAAAAAATGACTCACTAGAACTCCTTCAATTTCTCCTCAAGCTTCACATATTTAGTAAGATAATCCTTACCATATTCATCAGCAAGACCAACCAAATAATCTTCCATTGAACGAAACACCACGCGAATGTCACAATCATTATCACCAACCATTCTATGATTAATTTTTTTTTGACGCTTGTTCGTACGGCAACCTAGCCCACCATCACATTTTTTAACAGCAGCTCTTTTGGTAGGTAAACAATTCCCTTTACCATATCCACCATCCCTAGCCACCTCCTCCCGAGTTAACCCCAGGGAGAAAGAAGGTGTGGATATTTGATTCCCATCATCACCATTAGAAGTATCCTTCATTAAAAACAAAAGCATTAATAATAAAAATAAAGGTTAATATTCAAAATAACAGTACAAACGAATATATAAGTATTACATTCAAATCAACACCATTAACAACATTGTTATCGCCCACCTCAGAGTTGTTCCCCCCAATATTGTGATGATGAGCATGTAATGTAGGATCCTGCATACAGTAATAAATACATCAAAATTATATAATCATAAAGTAAAAAAAACAGAACAAATCACCGACTAGTCTAAATGTCTCTAATGAGAGAGCTCTAAGCACATCTCCAATGATCAAATCAGCAGGTCCAAAGCATAATTCAGTTACCTTGTTTCCTTTCGCCATTGCAGTGTCTGCCACCTCCGATACATGGCTCTTCCGGCTATTATTATTGTTAGATCTTATATTGGTGGCCGTCTTCGTGATTTGAATCCCTAATTCTTTATCCAGAAACCCTTTCATACCATCCATTACACCAGACTTAATCTTTCCAATCTGAACTCCAATATCATCACTTATGTAACTCTTAATTAAAGTTACATCAGCTTGAAGATCACTAATTCTATCATTAGCCAAATCCACCTTGTCAGCCAAGATTTTCATCTCAACTAACATTTTAGAGTTCACGAAATCGGCAATTTGCATACAACACGCCTCACCAAATACAAATCCTTCCCCAACAGTATTACTCTCGCCACAAAAATCGGTAGTAGGCGTCATTCGCTTCTGCTTCCCTTTCTTCTGCTTCCCTTTACCATTTTCTTTGACATTCCTCTCTCTCTCTTCTGCCTCTTTGACCATACGAATCACATCAGCCTTTGTTGCACCACCAGTAAACATTGTACTCATGAAATTGATATCCTCTTTCATAAGTTTGAAGATGTTATCAACTTTAACATCTTCATCCTCATCAGACCACCCAAGTTCAGACTCATCAAATTCATCTTCGCCATCATCAGCTATGACGCAATCAACCTCTACCTATTTACAAATAATGGATTCTAATTATTACCCACATAACAAATACAAGAACCATAATATCCAGATAACAAAAACAATAACCATAATAACCAAACAAAATTATTTACCTCCTCAGCAACATGAATATCTCTTGCATGTCCAAGACTAATTCTAACTTTCTTCTCCCTACCATCATCTTCTTCATCCTCTCCTTCAGACTCTGAAGAAGTAGAATTAAATTGGCACCCAAGCAAAGCAGGTACAGCTTCCAGAAGAACCAGTTGGAGACCAAGAACAAACCCTTTTATAGCTACAGATTTTTGGGAATGTGTAATCTGATTCTTCTCTTTTATGCTACTCATAAGCATATCGAACGCAAGCCTACCCCACGGATAATGGAAAAAAGTGTCTAGATCCTTGATTTGTCCTGCATGCTCCTTCATAATCTTAGGTTGATGTGTTGTAGGCAACAAAACAGAGGAAAGCAATGCCAAACAAGCATACTTGACTCGGATTTCTTTATCCGTAACAGTATTCCTCTTCAACATCTTAATTACTCTTTCGATGGTGACATTCTCAAGAGTTCCAAACAAATAAGGCCAATACGGTGTGTCCTTGATGTTGTCCTTCAAACAGTTCTTTGATTTCCTTGGAAACTTACCACAAGGAAAACCTGTAACAATCGCATACTCCCGTAACGAAAATCGTATCGGCTTACCAGCATAAAGGATCCAGATTTCATGCTTCTTGTTCACCTTCAATTGTCTTGAGATTACAAATCTCATAAATCTTCCAGAATTAACTGCATTGTCCGCAATCCGAACAAACTTGCCAAATGTTGAGTTCTTGATTTCTTCTCTTTCTTCTTCGGACAAAACTTGCATGATCGCCTTAATTCCAGTAATCGAACTGTAAGAGTTAACCCTTTCACCCACTGGTTCTTCACCGACTGCAAACATCCTCTCCGGCAATGATAATTGTTGTTCCATTGCTACTCTTTCTCTCTGAAAATCTCAGTTTTTGTGTTTTGTAAATTAATTTCCTCTACTCTCTCTCTCTCTCTCTCTATTATCTTTGATTACGCAAATATAAGTGTTAGTATAATATAGTATATACCGGTTATATATCACTATGTATGTAAAGACGGAAATATGTAAAGACCCAATTATGATGTTCTTCAACTTTATTTGAAATTAACAATAAAAGTAACTGACACAATCAGACTACCTGAAGTCTACTTACGTTATCACATAGGGCTAGGATGGGGATTATTGAAATGTGAACAGATAAATTGTGTTTCGCCTATTAACTACTTTTGTGTTGCTGGCAAATTCTCTTTTTTTTCTCCGTAATTCGAATATTTTCACTGCGATTTTATCATCCTTAAACAGTTTTAATGGGAAGAAAATCCTTTGGGTGTTGATCTGAAATTCTCCTGTTTTAACCATTTTTTTCTTCCAATTAGTGTTTTCACTTGTGTGCTCTTTCTTCTACCATCAATAAAGATACTAATAATAATGAGCTTTTGAGAAATGTGGCCTACCAAATCTCCCTTCAGCCCATTTAATGTTCTGCTCCTGAGGCCCGTTTAGAAGCATCCAAATAAATAATAATCAGTAAAAATTTATTAAATCTCAAAATAAGAAATTATTTGCATTTCATGATCTGTTCCTGACGTAAGATTCAATCAATGAGTTGTCTATTAGGTCGGATGGCCCCACTACATTCAGAAGATTATACTCATCATTTTAACCAATTATTAAAAGTGTTTTATTTTCTAATAATTTAATAACTAGACTTTCCCATCATATCATAATTTCATAAAATTTACTTTTATTAGTTATCGAGTAATATACTTTAAAGATTTTCTTGTTTTTCTTTCTACAAATATGCATCTGGAGGATATAAAGTATGTAATTTATTATGATTAATATCACTTTGATACTTTATCTATTTATGTAATTATCCAATGACAATCTATGATTAATATCACTTGATACTTAATTTATTTGAATTCAAATGCATAGATAGAATGAAATTGTGAAAAAATGCATTAATGTATATGTATTTTCACAATTTCATTCTAGGGGTGGGCATAATTCCCGTCCCGGTCCGTCCCGTACTCGTTCCCGAATTCCCGTCCCATATATTTCTCGTATTCCCATATGAGACAAGTTTTTAATTCCCAATTGGGACCGGGACGGGACGGGACGGGAACGGGATATCCCAAAGTCCCGTTTGAAAATCCCGTTTGATATAACTATAAATAAATATATATATATATATATATATATATATTAACGGGATAATATGAAATTATAAGGATAATATGTAATATGGTTTAATGTGGTTTAATATGGGATATAGGATATATGATTCAATTTGAAGATTATGGTTTTTATATGGTTTAATATGGGATGTGAGATATATGAAATTATGAAATTATAAGCATAATATGAAATATGGTTTAATATGGAATATATACATATATCTATTTTTTAATGGGATAATATGAAATATGGTTTAATATGGTTTAAGTTTGATTCAATTTGAAGATTATGGTTTTTATTTTATTTTAAATTTTTAACTTTTATGAAATACAATTGAATTTTCTTTAATTTAAACATGTTTTTCATAAAATGAAAAAGCTTGTTGTATACATATTTACAATTTGAAGCATTGTTTAATCTAATTTTTGAGTTCGGTTATTTTATGGGATTTCCTGTACCGTTTCCGTCCCATCCCGTTTTATCCCGTTTCCGTCCCGAATTTGAAATGGGACATATTTTTCTAGTCCCATATTCCCGTTTGCCCACCCCTATTCATTCTATCTATGCATTTGAATTCAAATTTAGGATATTACAAAATTAAATATAATTATCAAAGAATTAAACAAGATACCAAAAACAGTTAATTAAATCTAATCTAATTCATTATATATATTATTCAATAAATTTAGAAAATTTTGTCCTCTTTTAGCATTTTCTCTTCTCTATATATAAAACCCATTGCGTTTTTTTTTTCCCAACATACCCATAGAATAAAAAATAAATGTTTGATTATTTACGACAAAGTAAATCCCCTATATATTATTAGGGAGGTGATTTCATAGAAAATTATGACATGGCACCAAACAATTGTGACATGGAAATGTGACATGGCAATCATCTCTATAATGAGCCAATCACCTCTCTAATGGGCCAATTACACTAATAAGGTTTTAACAACATTGTTTGTAAAAGAATTGCATATTTTTCTTTACCCGATATGGAAATTTAAACAAAACTTTTGATTTGAAATTTCTACCAATTTATTGTCCATATAATCAAATATGGTACGTAAATTCGGTTTGAAAATATCCTCATTATAAATCTCGGTAAGATTTAATATTTTCATTTAATTTTTCTTTACCCGATATAATTTATGAATATACGCCAAAATATATACTTCTACATAATACTTCTACATATTAGGATTTATACGTATATTCGGTTTGAAAATTTAAGCAAATTATAAATCCTAAGAAGGATTTGGCGTATATTCATAACGCGGTAAGATACTTTTTGGAGTATAAAATCTCGGTAAAATTAAACAAACGGAAAGATACGCCAAATCCTTCTACCAAATTGGAATCTTTCTAAAAAATTGTTTTCATTTCCAAAGAAATATTATATCGGGTATATTTCAAATATATTACGTAAATCTCGGTCAAAATATCTTCATTATAAATTTATATTATCAATTCAAATATGGAAGTCTATACAAAACAAAGCCTCTAAAATATAGGGGATTTATTGTCCACCTTATCCAATTTATTCTCTTTTAATAGTAAGGGGAGATGCCATGTCACTTAGTGGAGCGGTCATCTAGATGTATTTTTGTACTAATGTATTTTTGTCATCATTTTTCAGGGATTTGTCGTACAATAATTTGAGTGGACCAGTTCCAAGATCACTAGCCAAAACATTCAAGTAAGTCTATTTACTCAAAAAGAATATTTGTCGTTTTAGTCTGTATTGAGAAAAAAACAGGGTAAAGGGATTTCTCATAAGGAAAATATATTATTAGAAAGGTGATTTCTCATAAGAAAAATATTGAAGTATTCAAATATGGAAGTATTTGAGAGGGGATTTCTCATAAGGAAAATATATTATTAGAGAAGTGATTTCTCATATTAATATGACATGGCATCTCATAAATTATGACACGGCATCCATAAAATGTGAGATGACAACTCATTTACCTTAATCACAAAATCTCATAAAATTACTTAAATTCAAAAAAAATACAAAAATAAAGATTTATTTAAAATAAAACAATAAAAGCAAATTCACAATTAAAATCTTCATAGAGTTGATAAATATTTGATAAGAAGTGTTTACGAATACTCATTACTACCAAAATCGTTTAATAACAACATTTTATTAGTTGAAATTTCGTTTATATTCACATAATGGATTTTTTCCCATAATTATAAATCTTTTAAGATTTTTCTAATTTATTGAAGAAAATCTAAACTATATCTTAAAATTAATGAATTATCGAATCAAACATACGCCTACAATTAACTTTACACTAAATAAAAGCATAAAAACATAACCACTCAAAATATTTTTATAATTAACTTAATGCAATCCCATATTTATTATCTTTATGGCCTATTTTTTTGTTAGTATTTCTTTGGATTTCTCCAATTAGCCTATATATGGATTTGATATATGATGTTTTTTAAATTTGTTATTTAGAGATATCATGTAAGAAAACTAATGTGTGTAAATACTAGAGTTTTAATCATCCATATTCAATAAAAAAGAAATTAAGCAAGAAAAAAAATCAAATAAAAACTTAATGATTTTATTATTCACCGAATACAAAAATATGTTTATGGGAAAACATATATCAGTTGATTATTTTATATGATTTTAGTAATAAGAATTTTTTTATCTTATATATATATAAAAGAAATACTTACATTTATAAATAGTACACATCTATCTTTTTTAATGTCATATACTTTCAGTAACGGTTTGATGTATATGAATAAGTTATTTTAATCAAAAAGTAAAGAGAAATATATGACTTTTTCCGTTAAGGTAAAAAAATTATGGGCCAATTGCAAATATATCACACATGACAAAAAATTAATCAAATATGCCACTGTTCACAAAATCATTACGAGCGTGCCACTATTCACTAGCTATATGAAAAAAAAAACAGATCTCACTTTCTCTCTCACCTCTCTCACGCTCATCTAGATCCAAATTTTACCTCTCACAAAATTTTCTTCTTTGAAATTGCAAATCGGATTTTGGTTATGGATCTAGAGTTTTCGATTCTCTCTCTGACTCCATTGGACGCAAACGCAGCGAGGATAGATCTAGGATTTTGGATTCTCTTTCGTCCATGTAAATCTCTGTAAATTCCTTAAATCGATTTTGATTTCTTGGATTGCAAGAAGAAGAAGAAGAAGATGATGAAGAAGAAGACAAAGAAGTAAGAAGAAGAAAAAGAGGTTAAAAATTCATGAATTTTTAATCCATAAACTCACACATACACAACATCCACATACACATAAAGTGTTATCCTAGGTATTTTTAATGACCGCTCCACTAAGTATTTAGTGATAGGGAATATGCATTGCTTATAAGTTTGATGCTTAAAAAAATAAAAAAATATTTTATCCGCGTATTACGCGGGGAGTCATCTAGATGATCCCTATTATTTGCTTTTTGCCCAAACAAAATAAATGCATATTCCCTATTATTTGCTTTGTTTATTAATTAATTCTAATATACATTTTCCAATTTAAACTAAATATAATATTTTGTTTCTCTCTTTCTTTTTAATTTAATAAAATAATTAAAACTTCAGTTACAAACTTATCTTAAAAATATATATTAAATAAAAACAAAAAATGATAATAGAGCATCATAAATTGTAAAAGATAAGCAAAAGATAAGTAAAATATACACAAACAGAGCATCATAAATTGTAAAACATATGCACATATATTTCAAATTTTCGAACCTGTGAAAATTAAACATACACTAATGTAAAATGTTTTCCGCGCAAGGCGCGGGCGAGTCACCTAGTAAAATAAAATAAAGAGGCTCAAGGCACGACAAAAAAAAAAAAAAAAAAAGGCTCAAGGCAAGTCTGGGTAATATTGTGTGTCTCACGTGTTTTTTCACTTATTACCCACGCGCGTGCGAGACTAACCACTAGACCAACGAACCATTCATAAAACCCTAGACCTTCCTCTTATACCTCTCTCTCCTTCTTCGTCTTTCTCTGTGATTTTGACCATCATCTCTTCGATTTCCACCGGAGAGACGACCGGAAGACCGGAAATCTCTCGACCTTCCGATCGTTAAATCTGTTTTGTGAATTTCCCGATTTGTGCTAGATGGATCTTCCTAGCCTTGCTGTAATCATTGGCGCGGCTGCTTGCAGTCCGAATCCTAACGAGCGTAAAGTCGCCGAGCAGAGCCTTGATCAGGTTAACCGGAATTTCTCTTCTTCTTCTTCTTCTTACTTCGATTTCCAGTTCTTGTTCCGTCGTATGCTTACTTCGATTTCTAAACTTCTGAATTGATGGAGAAGTAGGCTTATCCGAACTCGGACTATGGATGATTTAGATTTGACTTGATTAGACTGTAGTCAACGAAGATTGGACAATCTTTAAAACTTTGATTGGAATATCGATTTTGCAGTTTAAGCATACTCCGCAGCATTTAATAAGGGTATTGCAAATCATTGTTGATGGTGGTTGTGACCCTGCTATACGTCAAGCTGCTAGTATCCATTTCAAGAATTTCATCGCTAAGCATTGGGAACCTCATTCTGGTAATTGTTTGTTTGATTCATGAATAGAATGTGTTTTTACGTTAGAGGCTATTAAAAAAGGAATTCTTAGAAATTGTTTTTGTTATGCAGGTGATCAGATCAAAATCTTGCCAAGTGATAAGAATGTTGTCAGAGAACAGATTCTTTTATATGTCTCTCAACTTTCCCCGATGTTGAGGTAGCAGCTATTGTACACATTGCAGTATTCGTTAAGACGATGCTCTTTTTTTTTTGTTTACAGTCGACCTTTGTGTTTAAGTTGTCCACTGACTGATATGTCTTTGTTATGTAGAGTATACATAGCAAAGTTTATTTCTTTTTGTTGGTCCTTAATCTAGTTTGTTATTGGTGTGTATGATGCAGAGTTCAGATGGGAGAGTGCCTGAAGACCATCATTTACGCTGATTATCCTGAGCAATGGCCTAGTCTCCTTGACTGGGTGAAGCACAACTTGCAAGATCAACAAGTTTACGGAGCGTTATTTGTGTTGCGGATTCTGTCTTCAAAATACGAGTTAGTCTGCTTTATGACATTTTACTTATGTTATGAATCTGGTTGTCCACAAAATGACTTAATAATTGTAGCTCAGGTTTTTCGCCTTCTCATTGGTAGTTCTTATCATAAGATTGGAATTGGCTTCTCCTTGAATCATATCATTATATATTCCTCCTCTGAAAAAATCCGTGTCATTTATGAGCACTAGAGTTCTCTATACGTTTTCATCACTTAATCTGAGATTCTTTACTCATTGGTGCTCTTTATCTGCGCTCTGGTGTCCAAAGTGGCTTCTATGCACCAGTAATTTGTAGATTGTATATAATCTGTTCAATTTTGGTAGTCATAGAGAGTTTATATCTTAGCATTCGTGTCATGCTTATGTTCCTGATGTGGCCTCAACTCTAGAGCTCACAAATCTTGGCATAATCAGTAGTAGACTTGTAGGAAAGCAATGGACATTTAGGTTAGTTGGGGTGACATATCTCCGTGGGTTGATACTGTCTACCATGATCCATGAAGAGTTTGGATTGTCAGTTAGAATATTCAATAGCTTCTGTTATACCAGATATACATTTTTTTTTTCTTAATCGTCCCTTCTCCTTTTCCTACATTCCATCTATAGGTTTAAGTCAGATGAAGACAGGGCACCCATTCACCGAGTAATTGAGGAGACGTTTCCGCACCTTCTGAATATTTTTAATAAGCTTGTCCATGTTGAAAATCCTTCTCTTGAAGTAGCCGACCATATCAAGCTTATCTGCAAGATATTCTGGTCATGTATTTATGTAAGTTGTACATCTTGTGGTGCTTATTTTGAATCATTGTTTTCTGCTTCCTGGCTTCAAATGGAAAAATTCATGAATTATAATTCTTGTCAATAAGTTGTAGAGGGTTGTTTTGTTTATATATCTCCTTCATCTTTGTTCTATACAGCTAGAGCTTCCAAGACCATTGTTTGATCCAAACTTTTTTAATGCTTGGATGGTTCTGTTCCTAAACATTTTGGAACGTCCTGTTCCTGTAGAAGGCCAGCCTGAAGACCCTGAGCTTAGAAAATCATGGGGATGGTGGAAGGCCAAGAAGTGGATTGCTCACATTTTAAACAGGCTGTACACTCGGTATGCAGGATCATGAATTGTTTTAATTAACTTACAGTTTTGGCATTTTCTCCATTTGTGTTTAATTTACAGTTTAAAAAACCTGTAATAGGTTTGGAGACCTGAAACTTCAGAATCCAGAAAACAAAGCCTTTGCACAAAGGTTTCAGATGAACTATGCTGCCAAAATATTGGAGGGCCACCTGAAATTGTTGAATGCCATTCGTATTGGTGGATATCTTCCTGATAGAGTCATCAACCTAATTCTTCAATATCTAAGCAACAGGTAGGATATTCTCTGTGGCATACTTTGGATCATTTATAGAAATTCATTTAAATATGAGTTATGTGGATCTATTGAATTGCACATGATGTCCCCAGGGGAGGATTTTTTGGCTTTATTGGATAGTTTATGTTATAATATTTTTCTTCTGGTTTGGAACCATTGGTGTTGGTATGAAAGACCTATTTTCACAACTGTAATCAGATCCATGGTTAGAAATGTGTTGCCTAAGAACTTGACATTTGGTACCACTGTATTTCATCTTTAGAGTGTCTTGGGTAGGTTTTCTAGTTGCAGTTTCTATTGCTTCCTTGAAAACTACTATAGGCTTTATCTGGATTCCTGTACCATGTTTAGGGTACCAGACTTCATATTGACTAATTGTGTCTCTGCAGTATCTCGAGGAATAGCATGTACAGTTTACTGCAGCCCCATCTTGATGTTCTACTATTTGAAATAGTTTTCCCACTAATGTGCTTCAATGATAATGATCAAATGCTTTGGGAGGAAGACCCGCATGAGTATGTAAGGAAGGGCTATGGTATGTTCTTAAAGTCTTCTTTGTCATGTTTGGATAATCCTGAAAGATGCGCTTTTTTTATAACAGCATTACATGTTTCCTACAGATATAATTGAAGATTTATACAGTCCCAGGACTGCATCTATGGACTTTGTGACTGAGCTGGTCAGAAAGCGTGGAAAAGACAACTTCCCAAAATTTATACAGTTCATCGTGGGCATTTTTAAGAAGTACTTTCAAACTTTATCTACAAAAAATAGAAAAAGTTATTACATATCGCAACATGGTTTGATTACTTTGTTTCTTTGGTTTAGATATGATGAATCACCTCTAGAACATAAGCCTTATCGCCATAAGGATGGTGCTCTGCTTGCTGTTGGGACTCTTTGTGATAAACTGAGGCAAAACGAACCGTACAAATCTGAGCTGGAGAATATGTTAGTGCAACATGTTTTCCCTGAATTCAGCAGCCCCGCTGGTCATCTAAGAGCTAAGGTTTTAGTCACTGCCTTTTGTCGTTTCTACAAATCATACCTCTATTCACTATCTTTTATGCATGTGCTTGAAAATGGTGCAAACATCTAGTGTTCCAGGTCAATTAATTATTTGATGTTTAATTCAAATGCTTTAATCTCTTACTACACTGAGAAGTCGCTGTGACTGAAGTTCTTGTTCATCACTACACTGAAGTTCTCAAAGGTCTACTTTTGTGGTATAGGATTATGCCTGCTTAGATGTTGCTGTGACAAAGCAACCTATGTTTGTTAGAAAACGTTGCATCATTCATATTGCTTTCATCATTTATATTGCTTTCATCACATGGATGCCGTAACTTGTCAAGCTTATTTCTCAACATTCCATTCTCTGTTTAGGCGGCATGGGTTGCAGGGCAATACGCCAACATCAGTTTCTCAGACCAGAACAATTTTACCAAGGCATTGCATTGTGTGATCTCCGGAATGCGTGATCCAGAACTTCCTGTTCGGGTGGATTCAGTTTTTGCTTTGCGTTCTTTCATTGAAGCCTGCAAAAGTAAGTATTGGCACCACCAAAAAATATGTTTCTGTCTCTTCTTAAGATTTCCCTGCTCTCTTCCATCTCCTGATCTATTTGACACGGATTAGTATAAATTCAACTCTTCCTTGCAGATTTAGACGAGATCCGCCCAGTTCTGCCTCAACTTCTTGACGGTACACTTTACAAATCATTTTGCTGATAGTTATACTTATTTCCATTTCAACTCATTTTAAATCTAAAACTGAACATGTTAATCAACTGACTTAATTGGTATGGGCTTGTGCTGTGCAGAATTTTTCAAGCTAATGAATGAAGTTGAAAACGAAGACCTTGCTTTTACTTTAGAGACTATCGTGTATAAGTTTGGAGAGGAGATTTCTCCTTATGCATTGGGTTTGTGCCAGAATTTGGTAAGATACTATTCTGTTGTGTTCTCATTTTGAGTTTTATTTTGCTTTAGCACTTTCATAGCCTGTTCTTGTTTATAAATTTCAGGCCAGTGCATTCTGGAGGTGTTTTGACACTGACAACGGTGATGATGAAACTGATGATTCGGGTGCATTGGCTGCAGTGGGATGTCTTCGTGCCATCAGTACAATTCTTGAATCTATCAGTAGTCTCCCTCATCTCTATGGTCAGATTGAACCACAGTTGCTGCCAATAATGCGTAAAATGCTGACAACTGATGGTCAAGGTGTGCATGTTTTAGAGACTCCATATATTTGGAGTTGTTTGTTACTATGTAATGGGTTCCTTTGAATGCATTGAGGTCTATGAAATTTCTGGATCTTGATCTAAACATGGTGATATATTCATTGTTATGTATGGCCAGATGTGTTTGAAGAGGTTCTGGAGATCGTCTCATATATTACTACCTTTTCACCTACGATATCATTGGGCATGTGGAGTTTATGGCCTCTGATGATGGAGGCACTCAAGGATTGGGCTATCGATTTCTTCCCAAGTATATATTAAACTTGCAGCATCTTTTCTTCCTATTTCTTTTTTCATGTTTCATTGGTTTTGTTATTTACTTCCCTTTTGTTTGTTCGTTCTTTTAAACATCATTAGATATATTGGTCCCACTCCACAACTACATATCCAGGGGGACTGAACATTATCTCACTTGCAAGGAACCCAATTACCAGCAAAGTCTTTGGAGTGTGATCTCTGGGGTAAGCTCACTATCTGATAGTTGTTGTACGTTTACTCATATAAATATAACAGTAGATGGCCTCATCCTATTCCCTCCCGAAATATGATAGTATGCATATGGATATGGATTGATTTGTTAATTCTTTTGCATGTCAGCTTATGGCGGATAAAAATATTGATGACAGTGACCTTGAGCCAGCTCCAAAGCTATTAGGTATCGTGCTTCAGACTTGTAAGGGCCACGTGGATCATTGTGTGGAGCCTTACCTAAGACTCGCATTAGATCGGCTACGAGGTGCTGAGAAATCTTCCTTCAAATGTCTTCTGATTGAAGTGGTAAGCAAAGTAGCACCACAGTTAAATTGTGCTTCATAGAGTTTAATGCCCCTTTTGTTTAAATGTATTTCACCGAGCTAATCTAAGTTGTTTTATATCCTGATTGGCAATAATCACTGATGCTCTTATATCCTTTGGCAGATTGCAAATGCCTTATACTACAATGCCCCCTTGACACTTCGCATACTGCAAGGGTTTGGTATCGTAACAGAAATTTTGACTATTTGGCTCAATATGCTGCAAGAAAAGAAGAAGAGTGGTGTACATGCTAACTTCAAGAGGTGGGTGAATCTAATCTTTATTACCTTTATCTCTCCATCTTCTTTTCACAATTCTTTCAAGATAATAATAATCTTCCTTGCTTCACATACACAGAGAAAATGATAAGAAAGTTTGCATCTTGGGGTTGACATCACTACTCAGTCTTCCTGCTGGTCAATTGCCCGGAGAGGTCTTGCCACCTGTATTCAGGGCTCTTCTCGAGCTTCTAGTGGCATACAAGGATCAACTTGCTGGTCAGTGCCTTACATTGTCTCTAATTTTTCTTAAAACAGACACTCGCTAATATTCCTCTGTGAACATTCATGACAGAAGCTGCAAAGGCAGAAGAGGAAGAAGAAGAAGAAGATGATGATGACAACATGGATGATTTTCAGACCGATGATGAAGATGATGACGGAGATGACGAGAATCCTGAGGAAACTTATGGAAGTACACTTCAAAAGTTAGCAGCACAGGTCTGTCTTCTTAACCTGTAAATTGGTGATTTCTTGAACAAGGTTAATCAATGTGCTTGTAGTAGTAGCTCACTGAGGTTGCTTCCTTTGTGCATTATCTATTAGGCAAAGGACTTCCGCTCTTACA
Organism: Draba incana; assembly: GCA_963576765.1. Taxonomy (NCBI): domain Eukaryota; kingdom Viridiplantae; phylum Streptophyta; class Magnoliopsida; order Brassicales; family Brassicaceae; genus Draba; species Draba incana. The sequence continues at coordinate 29,690,722 of OY755217.1, read as the reverse complement.
GCGACGATGATGACTTTTCGGATGATGATTTTAGCGATGACGAGGAACTAGACTCTCCAATTGATGAGGTTGATCCTTTCATACTCTTCATGGATGCAGTCGCAGGTATACATGGGATTTGATATATATATATATATATACAATGGTATCTCCATATATGAATCGACTTCTATGGTATTTCCTTTTTTTTTTTTTATATAGCAATGCAAGGATCGGACGGACTCAGGTTCCAAAGCCTCACGCAGACACTAGACCTGCACTACCAAGGACTCGCAAACAACGTAGCTCAGCACACGGAGCAGAGAAGAGCTGAGATTCTAAAGGAGAAACTTGAGAAGCAATCTCCGACAACAATTGCTTCCTGATTTCTCCATTTGGCTGCATTTTTTGTATAAGCCTTCTTTCCTCGGAACTAAAGAGGCTTATCGAAGGTGAGTCTGGTCGACTCTCATTAGTCAATCAATCATCTCTCAGAGAGACCAATCTCTGCCATCTCCAGTTTTGCATTTCATCATCATCATCATTTTTTTTCTTCTGGTTTTAATCATCCAAAAGACCAAAACAAAAGACAAAACCCATTTCGGGTTTCTTTTCTTTCTTTCTTTTTTCAGACAGAAAAAAGAACCCTTTTGGGGGGTTTTATGTTCTCCGATTGGGATTGGAGGCATATATTGAAGAAGCACATAGATTTTTTCCTTTATCTATCATTTACGTTTGTCACATTTACTTTAGCTTTATTGTTTGATTTTGTCCGTTCTTTAGTTTGTGTTAGTTCTCAGCTATCGCCAATTAAGCTTTGTCTATAATTTTCATTTTTAATTTATCTCGATTGTAATAAACGGTCTGTATTCTCCATATTTGGCTTTGTTACACAATAATCACATATCTATTGCATAAACGAGTATAGTAGGCGGTAACTGAGAGAGATTCATCAGTATAGGATTATGTACACTTGTGTAGGGTAATGGCTATGAATGATAAAGAGTAGAAAATTCGTTTTTTTTTATGTATATTTTTTCAAAGATGCTAATTTAAGATAATTCTCTACATATTCTGAAATTTATACTGTATCATATAAAAAACAATTTCCTCATTTGATTGTAGAAGTTTGTTTTGAAATTGTTCAAGAAAGTGAACATACACATGCTGTAGTGCTGTACGTTGTTAATACGGGTGTCCTTTTTCTCCTTTTGATTTGCCAATCCTATATAGTCTGTTAAGCTTTTTGGGAGCATTTTGCTTATGTGTCATCACTACAATTTTTCTCCTCTTTATTTATTTCATTCTTTTATGGGATATTAGCATGTATAATACTTTTTGTAGCCAAAATTAATCATCTAACATTCACTAAATCATAATTAGGTGAGTAACATATTGCCAAGTTAAAATCCCAAAAATACCCTTATGCAATTACATTGCTTTTTATCATACAAAAATAAAAAATAAACAAAATAAAATCCTATCATTAAATCACTACTCTTTTCATGTTCTTCTCCTCTCACCGCCGTACGTCTTCATCTTCTTATTTCTTATTTTCTTCTTCTTTAATTCCTTCTTCTTCTTCTCTCCTTCTTATTCTCATCCTTCTCATATTTCTTTATATTTAAACTTTTTGTTGTTCTTCTCTCTCAATTATTTTATTTTAATTCATTATCATGGATCTAACTCTTCAACCGTAGAATAAAATAGTATTTTTTTCTCTTTTGTTCTTCTTCTTATCATGGATTATAAAATTCTCAATCGTAGATTAAGAAAAGATCGATATAGTTAACTATGTTTGAAAATCATTATAATAGGTAACTATACATCTTATGGTTAACTATGTTTTTGATAATAGTTAACTATGTATGTTCTTCTTTTTTCTTATGCAAAGTATAGTATGTATGCTCATTAAAGGTATTTTAGTAAATTTTTTTCTAGTGGATGTTAGACACCTAATTTCCAATTAGGGCATGCTATACACCTAGTTAAAAATCCCCAAACTATTATACACCTATTTAACCCTTCTTTTATACTCATAACCAAACACATTTATTTCCAAATATACTTATTTTGATTACTATAACTCTAATTGCCAAACACATTTGAATCTTCTTAAACTTGTCAAAATTAAAATATTTTGAAATTTTCAACTTGCCAAAACTAAAATATTTCGAAATTATAGATTTAAATCATAGAATTATATGTAAACAAAATTTTAACATATATACCAAAAAATTTGATTTAAAATAAAATAAAACTATTTATTATTTAAAAAAAATATATGAGCATGTAAAAATATGTTATTACATGTGTTGTTTTGTTTGACAAGTATATGTTTTTAATTTTTCATAAATGCACCTTCCTACAAGTAAAATATAATTATTAATGAAATTTATAGTTTATTATTTTACGGGTGGAACACATTTGTATGTAAATAATCGCAAAATTTATATATATAAATTGGGTCTTAGATTATGTATAATTATTCTTCATAATTTTTTCTAAACTAAAATTATTGATTTTATTCGATAATCATTTTATCCCGCGTTTGACGCGGGTAAATTTCTAATAACCATTAAATTTGAAGATTTACTTACCTTTTTTGTTTGCCTTTTTAAAACTATGAAATGTCTATAAAACTATAATGGAGTAATGACTTTTCGTTTCTATTAACGAATTATAACAAAAGCGTTAGGTGCCAATGACACTTCGAAAGACTTCATTATCGTGCTTTTCTGCGGACGAATCAAATCAATCAATTTCAATCCTTGAATCGAATTCATTAGTCTACATTCGTTTTTAAAGTTTTTTTTTCTAATTTTATTTATTTGATAACAAACTTCAACTTTACAAGGGAAAGATAATTCGAAGAGAGCCGACAAACATTATTATTACGAGGTTAATAGATCAAGAATACGACCAACTCCATAAAAAAATTGTAACCTTTTTTTTTTTTTGGCTTTTTTTAACTCAATTGGTGTAAGAAAATTGATTACTTATGTTCGAGTGTAATATGACGCTATGTTTGAGTTGAGGTGAAATGATTTATTTATAACTTTCGCAGAATCATACATACTATAACGATTAATAACACTCAAACCATGATAATCATGTTAAATATTTATATCAGAAAATTCATAAACCGTACAAGATCACTGATTTTTTTTTTCTTTTCTAAATTCTTACAATGCAAATTCTACTTTGAACGTCTGAATATAAGTTTGAGACGACAAGAACCTCGTAAAATTGTAAAACCAAAAATATAAATCATTGATTTTCGGCTAGGGATTGTTTTAAAAAAAATATCTTATTATATAAAGTTTGAAGCGCCAAACATAATAATTGAGACGATATAATTATACGAGTAACCTGTAAAAAGGCGTATATACTATATAGTTCAATATTTGTTAGTTAAATAAGGGCAAGGACTAAGTAGTAATTGACAATCAATCAAAATACTGATAGACCATCATTTTCGTTATCTTTGGTTTTTTTTGGAGAAGAGCTTATGGGATTGTAACTAAGATGCCGATTGATCGCAAGAAAAAATTGTACGTGTAGTTAATTAATCATGTACTGAAAAATATTGCTTTCTGTTTGACGTTTAGAGCATCATATCTATACAAAAAGTGATCACCTTGCTTAAATTCTGCTCCTCTGTTTACAGCTGTTGTTGTTATGGAATGAATGTAACTCATAAATGTTATCTCATTTGGAGATGAACAAAAGGATTAAAAAAAAAGTGATCACCTTAAATACTGAAAAAGAAAACTATACAAATAGGAAATTTCTACTTGAATATATGGAAGATACTTTTTTACATTACATATGCACTTTTTTTCTTATATATATATATATATATATATATATTAATATTACGTTGCATGCATTATGCAAGTTTGTGAACGAATTCGGATGGGTTAATAATATATCATAAAATTACATATTTACTCACGTATTGAGATTCTAGTTTCTTACAAAATCTTCGTATATAATATGATTAATTCTCAATCAGAAAAGATGTATGTTGAATATGATGCCGACACGATAACAATAACAGTGGAATAAACTATTAAACCCCAATTCATGTGAAGATGCTTTATTCATGAATACTAAATGTTGGGAAGAAAAAATCGAGGTATAGTATTGTCTAGTGTTTTTTCTCTCTCTACCTATTTATTGACTTAGAGGAGGTGAAGTCAACAAGTAGCTCCAAAACCGGTCACTGCTTTGGTTACATTACACAACCATCGTCTTAATATTGGGTCCATTGTATTCTTTTCAGTGTAACTCTCACCTTTTGTCCTGTGACTTGTACTTTTCTATGTGATCCAAAACTTTATATATATCTATATAATATGTTAGGTTTACACAAAGCCAAAGCTAAGAAAAAATGCATGTGTCATCTACTTTTTTAACTTGTGTTTTTTTGAATTTTTATATATAGTTAATTAATTATTTTTATTTTGCTCAAATGTAATTAAGTACTAAAAATTAATACTAATATTACTACATTAACTACAATATCTTAAATGAAATTAAATATGTTAAGGTTTTCACAAAGCCAAATCTTTGAGAATATGTCATGTGCCATCTACTTTTTTGACTTGTGTTTTTATTTATTTATTTATTTATATAATTAATTAATTATTTTTATTTTGGTCAAATATAATTAATTACTAAAAATTAATACTAATACTACTACATTAACTACAATATCTTAAATGGAATTAAATAACAATCCAACAATAATGGTGTTGATATTTTATGTATTTAACTAATGTATTATAAATATTTGAATAAAAAAGTTTATTTAGATTAAATTTATTGATTATCGACAAAAAATTAACTAAAAATCGAATTTTTGAATATTCAAATTATTGTATTTCTTTTTTTATACTCCGGTTAGAAAGAAAATTGGTGTCAAATGCACATAACCCATTATCCCATGATTTTTATCAACTTTCCAAGGTTGTTTAAGTTTTTATATATTTAATGGTAGTAATTAGATACTTAACAACCATATATATAGAGTTACATTTAGCGTATCTAAAAACATTACTTAGTATTTGTATTAACTCATATACTATAAAGTATATACAAATCAAATAAGTTTATGTCAATTCATATTTGATTTTTACCTAATATAATTGGTCTCTTTCTTTTATATATTACTAAATATATGTAAATATTATTCAATATATAGAAGATTATTGATTCATATGTAAAATAGAATAGATGATTAATAAATTTGTTATACCTTATCATGGGCTAATGTATTCCACCATAACATTTTTCGATTAAAAACACACATATTGATAGTTAACAAAAGTACGTCAAAACAGAAAAAATAACTCTTCATATATATAAATAATAAAGAAACAAAAAGATGTTGAGTAATCATAATATATAAAGAGAATGTATAATTAATAGTTATTTTACTATAAAATTTTAACCAGTTATTTAGATAATATAATTTATTCAATTATCAAATTTATGTAGCTAACAAAGTTGTAAATAAATAAATTTATTTTTAAATAGTAATCATCAATATTGAAATAGTTGAGAATCAGCTTATATTTCTATTTTCATGTAATATAGATAAGAGAAGCAACTAATTTAATTTTACGTCAATTATTATTTTTTGTTTTAAAAATTGGTTGCTTTTTTCAAACAAAAATAATAAGATAAATCATATTATTTGTCTCTAAATCTAATAAAATTTTAAACAAAAACTCGCGCATCGCGCAAGTTATATTCTAGTTTAACAATATGGTAATCATGATGTAAAAATATCGTTCTATGGTCTAGTTTAAAACCGGCTACACAATATAAAAAATATTAAGTTTTGTTACATTTTCTTATAATATTTTATTTTCTAAAGGAGGTTCTCAAAACCTTTTGTACATTAATGTTTTAGTATTTGTTTTCTAATATAAGTTGAAAACGTCTACAAGAACTCATTGATGCTTTTTATACCAAATTAGAAAGCTTTCTAATTATACAAATGAAAATATAGGGCTCGTTTTTTTTTTTTTGTAAAGAATAGTTTTCGTTGTTTGATAAATCAAGCCATTCAACAGAAATATTTGGAAAAAGCGCTCATAATTTTGTATAAATCAGACGGAAACGATAGCTCATGGATACATGTGTACTAGATTTTGACCCACGCCGAGCGTGAGAATATAAATTTTAGTTGATTGTAGAATAAAAATATATTGTTTTACATCATGCATACTAAAAAAATATTAGATTAATAATTATGTCCACTAAAAATATTATTCGATTGATTTTTGAATCCTGAGTGTCTTAATATGTGATAGGTTTTGCGTTTTAAGTGTATACAAAATATAAAAAATGAAAGAAATTGATTTACAATAACGAAACTAAAAAGCGAAATATTATCTTATAATGTATGACAAAGAATGTAATCGAGTGATATACATCTTATATTTACAAAAACAAATATTTTTCAATAACTATATAAAATCTGTCTAAACCCAACTTTATCACTAACCAAAATACTACTAATTGAATCGGTTTGAGTTTTCTGGTATGGTAATGGATTTGGTAAGTATATATTTTTGTCATAAATACCGCATATATATTAAAAATATTGAAATATGTAGATATTTCCACCATGCCAAATTGAAATGTTTTGATTAGTTGATTTAATTAACGTGTTCCTTAAAATCCTCTTTGAATGACACCTAGGATTAATATGCTCCTTAAAACTCTCTTTGAATGATACCTAGGATTTTTAACTTTTAGTGTCTCCTCAATTAATATATATAGGATTTGCAGTATAAACTCGATCCTACGATTTAAAATTTTGCTTAATGATCGGATTTCCAGAATGATATTGAGATGATTTTTTTAAATTTATAGACAATAGTTGCGATATAAAGAACAAAATGATCACTGATCGTGATCAAAATAAGAAGAAAAAAAGAATTTGAATAAATTCATGATCCTTTTGTGGCATGCATGTTTTCCAGCTCAGATTTCAACTCATAGACAAAGACATCTTCATGGCCCAAAGGTGTAGACTTCTAGTTTAGATAATCATCTTCATATTTATTTATATATGTTTTTGTATTTACGTGTGTGTCTATATTTCTATAAATATGAATGGAATATGTTTTCTTTATTCTGCATGAAAGATAAAAGAAAACCCATCTCCTAGTGTTTTGGTAGTACCAACAGTTTAAGGATTGAAATTGATACAAGTCATCTAAAGGCAAACCGACCCACTTTGTTTCTTCCATTCTGCTTTGACGTACGTCGAATTATTTAACTTGTCCTAGTTTCTTCTGCGTGCAAATTACTAAAATTGTTTTGTTTTTGTTTTTATGTTTGTGTTCATGTTTGCATTTCAAACACTGGCCTAAGGTGCTTCAAACAATTCTCTAAATCATAAATTCGACTCTAATATAATAGAAATTTAATTTAATTTTATTTTGCCCCGGACTTGTAAATACGCGAACAACATTTTGATATGTTGAAAGGGAATGCGCCTCAAGGTGTTGGTCAAATCTCGTTGCCGGCCAGAAAAGACACTAATTAATAGCTTGTTCGTTTGGTCATTTTGCATTTCCATTCCAATAGTCCATCAAGGTGATCCATCAGAATGAATCATATGTCCATTCAAATGGTCGAATTTGGTTCATCTAAATGATTTTGAAAAATTGGCTCATTAAACTGATCCATCTAGATTCAATTTGCTCATTTATTGAACTAAATGATATGCTCAAATTTCCCTAGAGTTACTCTCTCAAATTAAGAGATCGTGTACATTACTTAGGGTATCGAATCCACATGGAATCAGATTAACACAATAGATTTAAAAGTTTGAATTAAGCTAAGCAGTAATGATTGTAAGTAAAGCAATGCAAAAAAACAGTAAACTGTGATGATTGAAGGTTCTTTGAATTCAAATAAGAGACAAACGCTAGGCCTTAGGAAAATCGCAGAAATGATTACAAATTGAAGGATAAACTTACTATCGGGATATTTATGATGAAGTGCAATTCTAGAACTCGAAACACTAATGTAAAATAAATCAATTATCGTTGCAAATATTATCCTAGCAAGCTAACTGTCGTTGCGAATTCAGATTGATTTAAATAAGCATTAAATTCAGGTTTGATTTGTTCACAAAGATCCAAAGCCAACTGTCATTGCGAATCGAATCTTTGCTCACTTATGATTTGGTTCAAGTAATCTAATAATGTTGTCGCATCTATTAAACAACATATGATATTTAATTCAGGCCTAAATCAGAGTTAATGAAATCAAGGTGAAGAATAAATATGATACAATCCCAATAGTAAATAAATTTTAGCAATTCTTCATCATCATTTGAAAAACCCTAAAACCTATCTAGGAGATTACTCAGACATAGTAATTGAAAACATCTTTCTCAATAAAATCTCTTTGAATAAAATATCTCTTAGAAACCAAAGCATAGCCTACAATGGCTTAAGAAAACTATACATAGGGAAGGAAAAACGTTATGGGACAAAACGGCAAACTTCTGAAATTTTCTGGGCCAAATACAGATATTTTCCAAATCTGATTTTTTTTGTCGCCATTTTGGTCTTGTCGAGCGACAAGGATAATGTGTCACTCGACAGAGAATTTTTCTTCGCGTCGAGCGACAGAGAATTTTTCTTCGCGTCGAGCGACACAGAGTGTCCGTCGCTCGACAGAGCTTCAGATTTTGCATTCCGACTTCGCGACTTTGACTGCTCATTCCACAATGCTCCAGGATGGTCCAGTAAACACCAATTATGCTCCAAACATCAATGTACCTATAAATAAAACCGACTTATATCATGACTTAAAAACCGTAAGAACCATGATCACTACAAGAAAACAACCGCTATTCCGACGGCCAAAACCGTCGGAATTCGGTCAGAAAAGACCCATTTCCGACGTGTTTCTGACGGCTTTGGTCCGTCGGATCTATCACGTCGGAATTTTAATATCCGTCGGAATTCCGTCTGTTTGTTGCAACGGAACTCCGATGGAATACGGATATCCGTTTTCCATTTGAGAGCCGTCGTTATACCGTCAGAACTTAATTAGACGACGGAATACTGACGGGTTCGGAGATCCGGTAGTTTCCGAAGGCTTTCCGACGATAAGGTATTTTCGACGGTATACCGAGGGTAAAGTAACCGAGGGAATTCCGACGGATAAACGGCACGACGGTGTTCCGACGGAATTATATACCGAGGGTATACCGACGGAATTCGTATGTTTTTTAAAAAAAATTAAAAATATTTAAATAATTTAAAATCATTAATAAATCATTAAAAATTAAAATTAAAATCTTAAAAAACCCAAATTAAATTAAAATTGTTTCAAAAGTACATTAAAGTTTTACAATAAATTTTAAAACTAATAAATGTCTATTCCGGCCTACGGGTACGGAAGAAGTCGTTCATCTGATCTTCCAACGCTTTAAAGCGTTTTTCCGACTCCGCTCTATCTCTGTCTCTCTCTTCCTGCATTTCCCTAAGCCGGTCGTGCAACTCTCGGTTTTCCGCCTCCAACCTGCTAGCACCGCCGTATCGAACCGTCGAAACAGACGAGCTACTATCTTCAGGGAGGCCGTAAACACGGCCTCTGGTCTTGGGAGTCACCTACGATAAAAAAAAAATTATATTTTATAACTTACTTGTATTAAAAGTAATGTTTAAATTTATTTAAAAGTTAAACGGTTACTAACCTCGTACGTGAACTCGTTGATCTTCTCGACTGGAACTTTGGTTGGCGCCGGAGTTCCTTCCACGATAGGTTGCGATTGCAGGAACACTTCCTGCCGCCTCTGCACGGCTTCCACGATTTCACGAGCAAGCGGGTCTTGAATTTCACCGGTCTTCTTGTTGGTGTGCAAAACCTTGACCAAATCAAGGTTAGAAGGATAGACACCGGTCTGCTGAAACTGTTAACATATACAATTTCGTTAGCGAATTTAAAAAAATTTTGAATTATTAAACTACTTACAATTTTCTGAGCAGCTGAAGCCTTGCTCGTTGCTCAGAGGTTGTGTGTCGCCTTTCCCTTCCCCTTCCGGGTGCTGTTGCAGTTAGTGGAGTGTTTCTCGGAGTCCGCCCGAGTTGCCTCTCGTTCCCAATGTCGAAGTAGTCCAGCCCACATCTCTTGTTTATATTTAAAAACTTTAGGCACCTTCCCGTATTTATACCACGAGTCTTTCCACTCGTTGATCTTCCACGAGAACTTCCTCGCAGCCTTTGTGTCGAATTCCTTTCGGACCATCGATGTGAGCGGTGGGTCCCACGTAAAATCTTGCTGCAAAAAAACACCACATTCCCGCATTAGTAATTAAAATGTGAGTCATATAGAAAATACATTTGAAAAAAATAAAATAAAATCATACCGCAAATTGTCGGAACCAAGTGTCCCGGTCCTCCAATGGCATGTCGGTGTATGTGGGATACGGTTTAGTGAGCATGGAATTCATCATTTCGTTGATAGAACCCGTAATACCGTTTCCCGAGTATTGGAACCTGTTAAAACATTTAGTTAAATATTTATCTAAAATTATTAAATCCACTACATGTTTAAATAAGACTTACCAGGTCGTGTTAGGTGCCGGATCTGGATGTAGACGCGTCAACCTATCACGTCCGGGTTGCGCCACAAACTGCTCGATGGTCATCGAGGTGGGAGCTGAGTGGGCTGTAGGCGGGGGCTGAGACATGTATTGGGTCTCCAAGTCGGGACTATCCTCGGGGATAACCGTCTCACTCGTAGTCCGACCTCCCCTACTGGAACTCCCACCTCCTCTTAGAGTTATGAAACTGCCCATAATTCCTACGATTTCCATAATTCTAAGATTTAGAGATTTCGGGATTTATGGAATTTGGAATGTATAGGAATTTGTGATTTTGAAATTTTGGGATTTAGTTAATTGGAAATTTAGGATGATGGGAATTAAGGATATTGGGGATTGAAGAGTTTTGTAGTAAATGAATTTAATTCAATTGGGATTACGTGGTTTTGTGATTTGCAATTTTTAAATTTAAGTAATCTGGGTTTTTTTTATATTGTATATTCAGAAACCGAAGTTCATGGATTTAAGTTTTAAATTTTAAAATTTTTTAATTGTTAAAATTTTTTATTAACATTAATTTTGCAAATTTTTTAAACTTGTAAAAAATGCTTTAAAGGTTTAAATTTGTTTAAAGTTTGAATTGGTAAACATTTTTTATTAAAATTAATATGACAAATTTTTAAAAATTGTTAAAAAATTTGTAAATATGAAGGATTTAAAGGTTTAATTTTTTAAAAATTGTTTAAAATTCTGAAAATTAATTTGACAAATTTTATTAACGTAAAAAAATTATAAATTTAAAAGTTTAAATTGTTAACGTTATAAAATTTAAAATTTATAAAATTGTAAATTTAAAGGATTTAAAGTTTTAAATTTTATTAATTTTAAATAGGTTAAAAATTTTATAGGTTTAAATTGTTTTAAACCTTACATAATTTTTGATTTGGTTGAAGAATTTAAAGGTTTAAATTGTTTAAAGTTATAAATTGTTTTAAACCTTACATAATTTTTGATTTTTTTTAAATTTAAATTGTTTTATTAATGTTATAATATTATGTAAAATTATTCTATATAGGTATTTACAAATATAAAATTTTATGAAGAAAGTTTTTTTTTTTCCCAAGAACACAATTTTTTTTTATGAAGAACAATTTTTTTTTTTTATGAACAAACTTTGTAATCATCAAAAAACTTACATAGCTTTGTTGAAATCGTGAAGGAGGGTGTGGATTAGGATGATTCCGGCGGTTTGTGTGAGTTTTCCGGCAGTTGAAAGCCAAATCCGACGGTGAAAGGTTTTTTTTTTTTTTGATTTCTCCGTTGAAGAATCGTGAAGAAGAGGAGACCGAGGGATTACACGGCTGGAACGAGGCGGTGACTCGGCAAGGGATCGGCTGTGACTCGGCAAGCAAGGGATCGCCGGCGACAAACAAAAGTTGTGGTGAAATTTTTGTTTTTCCAGATCTGTCTTCGGGGAAGACGAAGACTGTGGACTTAATAGACTATCCGACGGCCTTCAGACGGAATTCCGACGGCCAGGCAATATTCCGACGGTAATTCCGACGGCTTGTCAAATTAGGGTTTCCGTCGGTAGACCGTCGGAATTTAAGACGGAATTCCGACGGAAATTCTTTTAAAATATTAAATTGTACATTTTTTTAGATATTTTCCCGTCAAAATAAATCCCGTTCCGTTCTATTCCCGATCCTATACTCCCGTTCCCTTTAGTTTTTTCTATGTGAAAATAAATTTTATTTGATAAGACTTTAGTTTGTTCAATTGCATTTTATTTATTTAGACATTAGTTTGTACGCCGAATTAATTGTTTACTTAATAAATTTGGTAAAAAAATCTTATAATTTTGAATCCCCGAATAAATACGTCTGATTTTTCGAATTGGTGATGTTATTTTGTAAACATTATCATATATTTTATACAAATCTTATAATTCCTTTACAAAAACCTTATAATCAAATTTAAAACCTTATTATATATTTAAAAAAAAAAAATTCAAACACAGTCGGAATTCCGTCTTAAAGTTCAGACGGAATTCCGACGGCTATAATTTATTTTTTAATTTTAATTTCTCGGAACAAATAAAAATTAATTGAAAACATTAATCCGTCGGAATTCCGTCTGAACTTTAAGACGGAATTCCGACGGTGTTTGAATTTTTTTTTTTTTATATATATAATAACGTTTTAAATTTGATTATAATGTTTTTGTAAAGGAATTATAAGATTTGTATAAAATATATGATAATGATTAAAAAATAACATTATCATATATTTTATATAATTAAATATATAAATTGATGTAACACCAATATTTCATAATTTTAGTTACTTTTGTTTTGTAATGATTTGCGTATCAATTTATGTAAATAAATATTTTGAACGGTATTTCACATATATAACACCAATATTTCATAATCATTAAAAGGAAATATAACACATGAAAACATTATACGATCGTAAAATAGATACTGGATCATTATTGAACATAAAAGCAACATAAAGTTGTTATCATTAAATTATTCTTATTTGTGGACGAGTTGGATGTTTAGTCTTCATCAGAGTCTGGAACTGTTTCATACTCGTACCCAGTAGTTCCTCCATCTTCCGCCTCGATGGTAGATCCTTCCATTGGTTGGTATTCAGCAATAATCGAATTAGCACCGATTATCTGTTTCAAAAACGAATTTAGTTAAGCATTCCCATAAATATTTATAAATGTATATATGTTGTATCTACCTTAACAATGTTCCGCTCCGTGATGTTCAGGTACTTTTGGTTTCTATCAAAACGGCAAACGGTAACATTCTTCAGGATTACCACCGCACATACACCAGTGGTGAGTCTGTACTCGTCCTTCTTGAAGATGTTATGGTGCATGGTTCCCTCGATTTTTCCTGAAGGATCTTTTAAGGTTACAAGCAAATCTTCTTGGTCATTGGGGGTTAAACTAGAGAGCATACCACAATATGATAATAAAATATATAGAATATACTTGTTAGGTAAATTGTATGTCTAAATGTTAATAAAATATGTCGCAAAACGTAAACCTTTTTGACTTAAAAAAATTGTGAATGCGGGGATTTAATTTCTGCAACCTGGGTCCATAATGGTGTGCTTCTTTTGTTAGAAGAACCTACATGAAAATGAATGGTAGATTAGTATTTGTCAGCTACAATCATTATTGTAAAAGTAAAACCAGTAATTATATATATATATATATATATATATATACCTTCACGGATTATGTAATCGATAGTAGAAGTCCACTGAGGACTACTAAAATCCTGGTCCTCCTGTGGTGCCTCATTCATGACCTCACGAATAAAATCTTGTGTTGGGCGTGGATGAGAACTTTCACCTCGCATCACCTTTGCATCATGAGACCTCTTTCGAAACAGGCCTCGCCGTACAACTTGGCCAGGTCCCGGTATTACGGGTGTTTGGTTCTGGGATTGTTGAGTTGGATGGAGTGAAATAGTCGGTTCAGCATTTGTAACATTTAAGTTATCGTAAGGAGGGCTTGAAGGAACAAGAGTTGTGGCTAGAGGGTTATGACCGGGGGATCGGTTTTGCATATAGTAATTCCACAGATCTTTGTTTGCCATTACGCAATTGAATTTTTCTGTGTTATGACTTGATGGTTATAATTTTGTTATGAATGCAATGAAAAAATGTGCAAACTTATGTAGAACGGATATCCGTCAGATTTCCGTCGGAAAACCGTCTAAACACTCCGACATAAGACCCCACCAATCCCTTCCGCCACTGCAGACGATTTATTAGCCACTCAAACTTTGCCGACATCGGAAACCGTCTACAATCCGTCGGAAATCCGTTACATAATTGTGACGACATAGCTCCGTCAGAAATACGTCGGTACAGCTGGCCAATCAAACTTTGCCGACATCGGAAACCGTCTGCAAGCTGTTGGAAATCCGTTAAATAATTCTGACGACATATATCCGTCGGAAATCCGTCGGTACAACTGACCAATCAAACATTGCCGACATCAGAAACAGCCCGCAATCCGACGGCATACAGACGGTTTATACAGTCAAGTACAACTATAAATAGACCTTATGGAGTGTATATCTTCTACACCTCTCCATAACCAAAAAAATATGTCTTCTAGCTATCCTAATGAAGACGCAAAAACAACATCCGAGGCTAATTTTTTTTATGTACCAAAATACTCTTGGGAAACCGAATCTCAATGCGACGAATTCACTCATGAAATTCCCACTTACTCGTGGAAATTTGATACGTGCTCACCAATCCAAAAAGAAGATTCCACATCAACAGTAGTGCCTGACAGCCAGTGGTCGCCAAACATCCACCACGCCAATCCAATCGAAGTCGAACAACCATGTGACTTGGTGGAAAAGTCTGATTCTTACGGTGCAAGTACTTCAAACGTATGTAAGGATCAGTCGTATGATTTTGAATTCGCCCAAAGCCTTGAAAAGCCAAACTTAAATTTAGATGTTGATGCAATCAAAAGTGAATTGTGCGGCGGATTTATAGATTGTGCACAAAAGGATCATTACTATGATTTTGAATTCGCCCAAAGCCCAGACAAGCCAAACCTAAATTTAGATGTTGATGCAATAAAAAGCGAATTGTGCGACGGATTTGTAGATTCTCAAGAAAAGAAAATAAAGGGAAAGCACATCAGGAAATGGTTCTAACAAATGGTAAGTTCGGAGTGGAAACCGACATATGATTGTAAAATGAGGAGTTTATTATGTACTTGTGTTATAACGGTTGTGTGTTAAAAATTTCAAACTCTCTAATGTAACTGTTAACGTTTATTTCATCTGTTTTAAATTTTATGTTCCAATAAATGTAATGTTTCATTGGAATTGCAATAACATTAGTTATCTTTAATTACTCATCGTCCATGACTATATATATAGTATTAAATAATATGATATATGGAACACACAATTGTGAGAGAACAACATGCATTAATAAGCAAATTTTTATTCCCAAATAATTATTTTGAATCTTCGGAGAAACCTTCACTAGGGATGGAGTCTGAATCGTCGTCAAATTCTCCACGTGTTTCCTCTTCGTCCGAATGCACTTGATCATCCCCGACATAATTAGGATCAACGACAAGGTCGATGTTATCCATCTCCTCAACCGGTGACATTTGTACACTTCTCGATGGTTGTAGAGCATCATGTTCTGGAACTCCAAAGATTTTTCCTCTAGGGTTTATTGCAGTTACTGTGATCCATGGATTTGTACAGTAGGCAACTCGAGGATATGGAATGTAGCAAACCTAATAATAATTAGTGGTTATTGATAATATACATGAACAAGAAACCTTAACAATGAGTAAGTAGGTAAACATATTACTGTATTGATACCTGGTCTGCTTGAGACGCAAGGATAAATGGATCGTAATACTGTAGTTTCCGGCTTGAATTAATCGAAATAACACCAAGAGGGTCAACTCGAACCCCTCGACCATTGGATGGGTTATACCAATCGCACATAAACACAATGCACCGCAAATCCAACATTCCTGGATAGTGGATTTCCAAGATTTCTTTTAAAATCCCATAGTACATCGTATCACCGGATTGCGCCGAAATACCACAGTCCGAAGTTGACCTTTTACGTCCTTCCTCACGGATCCTGAATGAATATCCCCTAGTACAAAACCCGCGATATGAAGTCGCGGTGCTGAGTAACCCATGAACAAACTCAACTAACCATGTCGGGACATCTTCACCACGTGCTATACAGTCAAACACCTACAAAATGATATAAGTAACATATGAACGTGAAAACATGGAAAAGTAAGAGTAAGTAATTATCTTAAACTTACATAACATGGCAACCACCCCGGAAATTCTTCATCTTTCAAGACAGCTAGTTCGGCATCTGTCTTATCAGAATGGTATTCACGGGCGAGAGACATGTAGATCCTGTAACATAACAGTTGTTAGTTGATGAAGGCATTTATATATTTCCATAAATTTGCCATAAAAACTTATATACCTTTCGTACTTCAAAATGTCATCACAGTTTCTGAGGATATACGTATGCAAGTGTGTGACCTCTTGTTGTGATTGTCTGCGTTTCTTTCCTTTTCCAATTGGTCGACCAACTTGGGTAAACAACTCAGGTACAACCACGACATAGACAGCTTTCTCACCTCCATCATCATGTCTGGCAGGACGTCTCGCCTTAGTACGAGCTTCCGATGGAAAGTAAGTTTCGGCAAAGTGTGAGATTTCTTCGTTTAGGCTTTGTTGAACAATAGATCCCTCAACCCTGCTCAAATTTTTTACCTTTTTCTTCAGGTGGAACATATAACGCTCGAACGGATACATCCATCGGTATTGAACAGGGCCTCCTAAGGCTGCTTCTCGTGGGAGGTGAATAGTTAGATGTTCCATAACGTCAAAAAAGGACGGTGGAAATATCTTCTCAAGATTACAAAGGAGAGCCGGGATATTGTCCTCCAAGTTATGTATCCCGTGGACGGTAAGCGTTCTTGAACATAAATCTCGGAAGAATGCACCAACTCCTATGAACGAAAGTTAAACTAGTTAGCAACTCCTATGCACCAACTCCTATGTACATATATAGTAATATTATGGTAGTAAGAAACTAATGGGAGTACGAAATATACCTCCAATTGCTTGGTGGATTGGTTGTGGAAGAAGATATGCAAATACAAATGGAAGAAGACGCTGCATCACGACATGACAATCATGACTCTTCATTCCTATAAACTTGCCTTCCGTCGAATCCACGCAATTACGTAGATTAGATGCGTAGCCGTCTGGAAATTTGACAAATTTTATGAACCATTCAAAAAATACTTCTTTCTGGCCTGCGTCTAACCGGTACGCAGGCATCGGTAATCTATCGTTAGAAACATGAAGAGATTCCCTTGAACAAACCAATGGCAAGTTTAACCTAGACTTCCTGTTGTCTTTTGTCTTCCCTGGAACGTTTAAGATGGTGTTCATGATGTTGTCAAAGAAATTCTTTTCAACATGCATGACATCTACATTATGGCGCAGTAGATGGTCTTTCCAGTAAGGCAAATCCCAAAAAATACTCTTCTTGTGCCAATTGTGATATTGTCCACAACCGTCGACGGGGTAATGGCCATTACCCCCACATTCAGGAGTTCGCTCTGCACCAAAATCTCGTAACTGTTCTAATATGCTGCGACCATCTATCTCAGGAGGTGGACCATGTAACACTTGTACATTCTTCTTGAAATGTCTTCTAGACCGATGATATGGATGGGTTGACGGTAAAAAACACCTATGGCAATCAAACCATGAAGTCTTCCTTCCGTGCTGCAATTGGAATGCTGAAGTATTGTCTTGGCAATAAGGACATGCCAATCTTCCATGCGTTGTCCATCCAGACAACATACCGTATGCCGGAAGATCGCTTATGGTCCACATAAGAACCGCTCGCATGTTGAAATTCTGCTTGATTGAAATGTCAAATAACTCAACACCATGCTCCCATAACATCTGCAACTCATACATCAATAGTTGGAGGAATATATCGAGTGACCGTCTTGGATGATCAGGCCCGGGAACTAGAATTGAGAGAAACAGGAACTCTTGCCGCATGCACATAGAAGGAGGCAAATTGTAAGGTGTTACGATGACCGGCCACAATGAATATTTTCTTCCATGCTTTCCAAATGGGTTGAAACCATCGGTGGATAAGCCGAGGTATACATTCCGTCGTTCATATGCAAAATCTGGATATACGGATTGGAAGTGCTTCCACGCTTCCGCGTCTGAAGGATGCGTGATATCTCCATCTTGACTATGCTCTGCATGCCATCTCATAGCCCTAACAGTGCGGTCTGATTTGTACAGCCTCTTCAACCTCTCCGTTAAGGGTAAATACCACATCCGTTTAAATGGAATCTTCGCCCTCCCACTTGTGTCCTGGAACCGTGGTTTGTGGCAAAATTTACATTTATTTCGGTTCTCGTCTTCTCTCCAGTATATCATACAGTTGTCGATGCACACATCTATAACCTCGTAGGGCAAACCAAGACCGGCAACAAGTTTTTGGATCTCGTAGTATGATCCGGGGGACAGATTATCTTCTGGCAAAATATCTTTCACGAACTCGGCGAATGCATCAACACATTCTTCGGACAAATTGTAATCAATCTTCAGGTTCATCATCCTACTAGCAGCAGATAGCGGTGAATGACCATCCCTACAACCGCTGTATAGTGGTTGCTTTGATGCATCTAACATTTCGAAAAACCTTCGGGATTCTAAATTAGGTTCTTCAACCCTATCACCCTCATGATACCCACCCGACTGCAAATTCTCTCTAAACCCATCGTTAACCATCTCAACCGTACTTACCCCAACATCTACTTTCGGTGTACGTTCTCCTACGCTATCCGGAAAATAAGGTGCATTACTACTACTACTACCATATTCATAATTGGTTTCTCCATGTAAAAACCAAACCTTATATCCCGGCCTAAATCCATATATATATAAGTGATTCCAAACTTTACTAACCGAACCACTAATTCTATTACAGCAATTAGAACAAGGACATTTGATATCCTGACCTTTCTCGGCCGCCTCTTGATTTCTAGGTAACTGCATGAACTCGCAAATACCTTGAACGTATTCAGTCGTTAATAAGTTTGACCACTCTTCCATCATTGGCGCGTCCATCCATGACCGAAAATATGAAGAACTCATCTCTCAAATTTTTTAAGTTTGGTTTTCAGATGTTGGTATAATGAACTTTGGAAGAAATGTGCAAACTTATGTAGAGGGGATTTCTGTCGGAAATCCTTCGGAAATCCGTCAATACATCCGACATAACACCCCAGACGATATGCCAACCATTCAAACTCTGCCGACATCGATAACCGTCCGAATTCCGTTGGAATGCCGTCGGAATATACCGATTGATACTGACCGTCGGAAAACCGTCGGTGCTTTCCGACGGTTGTCAGACAGAATGCCGACTGGAATGACATTCCGTCTGAAAACCGTCGGTTATGTCCGACGGTTGTCCGAGGGAATCGTTTTGGTCGGCATGCTGTCTGAAAACCGTCGGAAAGCACCGACGGTTTTCCGACGGAACAAAAATTTCCGTCGGAATTTACTGTGTTTTCTTGTAGTGGATATATCACTAAACAAACATCAATTCTCCTATTCATCCAGATAAATCAGCTGAATGGAAAAACTAACATGTCCTCATCAATTATCAACGTGTTATGGTTTCCAGCCTGAATGGATTACGAGTCTAAGAAACCGAAAGGCATGGACCTCTTGATTACAAAAAAAAAACTATTAATAGAAGTTTTTTATTACTACAACAATATGAGATATAAGAATTCTTTCTACTTCTCTGTTCATTAATAAAATGGACAAAACCCGTAAACCATTCTACATTATTGTGAATTACGTTCTTTGACACGATTTCTAAACTAATCGTATAGGTTATAAATTCTAAACTAACAAATATATATACACTAAATGAGAATGGACAAGTTCTATTTGAATAATAGAAATTTAGTTGCGGCTTTAATTTGTTCCCGGCGGGTCCAAGAGTAGCACTAGTGACGACGACGAGTGACGACAAAATGATACCAATCTCATTAATTCTAAATTTATTTTTCCATGTGCGTTAGGTGGAACTATTTATACATGCAGATACATCATGCAATATACTATTGTCTTAATTTCTCAATAATAATTTAGGCATCCAAAAACTATTTTTCTGCATCCGAGTATGTAAAAAGATAGTGCCTATTGTAATACGAAGTTGTATATTGTCGTTATTTTGAATTGCTCATATCTCTTGGCTTATATGTATTTAAGCCATGACGATTTGTAATTCATACGTGCTATATTGTTTGGTTCATTACTTCATTAGGTAAAAATGTTATATTTGATTCTCAAGTATACGGTTGCTGTTGGATTTTGCATGGCTCAAAATCATATATCAATTGGAAAAGTTAGAATTGCCTTCTAATTTCGTCCACAAAACAAAACTATTAATTAATCTTCGTAAAAAGATTCAAATATA
This sequence comes from Draba incana, assembly GCA_963576765.1. NCBI lineage: Eukaryota > Viridiplantae > Streptophyta > Magnoliopsida > Brassicales > Brassicaceae > Draba > Draba incana. Next base: position 29,670,070 of record OY755217.1, on the reverse strand, counting down.
TCAATATAGTATTGGTAAGCATTTTTTTGTTGTTGTTGAAATGTTAAATTTATTTGAACAACAAAAAAAACTATTGTTTTACAAACCGATTAGAATCCCAATCGGGAACCAATTGAGCAATTTTGAAAACTATTGTTTACATGAGTAGAATACTTTCACGCCTTTCATTTAATTGTCGAAATGTGGCCGACATTGTCATTACACCACACGTGATTGTTTACATGAAAAAATGATTCGACATTGCATATCAGTGTGCAATAAAAAAATCAATTCCGTGTCTGCTACTGAATCATAAATAATTCAGTGGCAGACAATGTCATTCACGGACTTGATTTCTTTATTGCACACTGATATGTAATGTCAAATTTTTTTTTCATACTTTCTTATACCCACATATACATCGACACGTTAAGCCTAAAAAAACACTCTGTTTTGCCTATATAAGTCCGAGTAATTCAACACAAAATCATAACACAAAAAAAACAATTTCCAAATGGCAAACAGAGATCTATGGAATTACTATATGCAAAACCGAGCCTCCGTTCAAAACCCTCCAGAAACAACTCGTGTTCCTTCAAGCCCTCCATACGATAGCTTATATGTTATTGATGCTCAACCGACAGTTTCACTCCAACCAACACAACGATCTGAAATCCAAACGCCGGTAATTTTGGGACCTGCCCAACTCATACAGCGAGGAATGTTTCGCAAGAGGGCTCACGATAGGAAGGTGTTGAGAGGTGAAAGTTCTCAAACACGCCCAACACAAAATTTCATTCGTCAGGTCATGAATGAGCCACAACAGGGCGACCAGGATTTTAATAGTCCTCGATGGACTTCTACTATCGATTACATAATCCGCGAAGGTATAGACATATAATGTACTCGTTTACCATTACAATAATGATTGTACATGACAAATACTAACTCTATAATTCATAAATATAAGTACTTATAACAATAGGACCACACCATTCTGGACCCAGGTTGTAGAAATACAATGCCCGCATTCACAGTTTGTGAAAGTGAAAAAGGTTTACGTTGTCAACCAATATTATTTCAGTTTAGATATACAATGTATCTGACAAGTTAATTTTATCTTATTCTCAGCTTGTCGCTATGTTATCCAGTGCGACCCCCAACGGCCAGGGAGGCCTTCTAGTAACCTTAAAGGATCCGTCTGGAATCATCGAGGGAACCATGCACCATAACATCTTCAACAATGACGAGAACAGAGTCAACACTGGCGTAGGTGCGGTTGTCATTCTACAGAATGTGACCGTAGGCTGTTTTAACCGGAACTCTAAGTACCTCAACATCACTGAGCGGAACATTGTTAAGGTAGATTTTCCATAAGTTTGTAAATATTACTGATAATTATAAACTAAAATCTTTTTTCAAACAAATAATTGGGGCTAATTCGATGATTGCTGAATACGAACCAACCGTAGCATCTACTATCAATGAGGAAGCTGAAGGAACTACTGGCTACGAAAATGAAATAGTCCCAGACTCAGATGGTGAATAAACATCCGACCCGTCCATGTTTACGAATAAGCTGGTTAAACACCAGACTCTTTATGTTGCTTTAATGTTTACTATTTTCCTACCATCTATTGTACGCGTTTATAATAATGTTGTTATGTAATGTAATATTTTTATATGTTTAATGAAATAAACCAATATTATAACAAATGTTTTGTTTTTTATTGAGCTTCCATTCGAATTAACAAAAAGCTATTAATAAGTTTTTAACGCATTATAAGGTTAATATATTTGTGAATGTTAAAAACAAATCGGGAACCCTAGTTCTAACATTTTGTAAGCACCACCCACGGAAAAATTCGTGGTATTTCGTGGGTATTAAATTACCCACGGAAAAATTCGTGGGTATTAGTGGGTGTTTGAGTTGCCACGGAAATATTCGTGGGTAATCGTGGCAAAATTACCCACGAAAACCCACCATCATTTCGTGGCTACAATTTCACCCACGGATACCCACGAAAACCCATGAATACCCACGAAATACCCACGAAAAAATTCGTGGGTAAGCGTTCACTGTTCATAGTGGGTTTTGGCGGGTTTTCGTGGCTTTTGAGCACTACCCACAAATTTTTTCGTGGGTTTTTCGTGGGTATATGCCTTTTTTTTACTAGTGTGAATTTTTTTAGTCCGTGAAGCTCGAAACCACAATCCATATTGGTAAGTATATTGAGTTATTTGTACACTAGATTAGTGAACGATTTTTTTTAACCAATATAGATCATATAGAAAATTCTTATATTATTCTCATGAAACTTTTGTAATCCATAAGGTCAAACCATTCGATGATAGTTATTTTCTTGCAATAGAATTAACCATTACAAAACAAAAAAAATAAAATAGGTACAATACATAATATACGTATATATCTATATCTTCAAAATAATAAACACATGCATTATAGAAAATTTTAACCCTGAAAAGCAGAAATTAGTGCTAATTGAATTTTCAGTGCATCAAATATAATTGCTGTTCTGCTACAGCCTGTCAACTTCTTAATCCCGATTAAAGGTCTTTGGCTTTCGTCTAAAGGTTTGCATTAAAATAATTACATGCATATAACAATATCGGGGTCCCATTCATAACATCATTCAATTAGAAAACTTTAATTAAAAAGTTGTTATTACATTAACATCTCATGCTACATGAATTTCTATATTCGCTATAATAATGTTAATAAAATGAATCGGTGTGCTAAGAAACAAACAAACCTTTAACAAAAAAAATTTTTAAAATAAAATTGTGCATATGAAAGAGTTATAATAGAGATACCTAATCTTGCCGTTTTAACTCGTCGCAAAGAGTTAAGTTTAGTTTGTTTCATGATTATCAACTTTCGTCCGGGTTAATCAATTTTCGATTTTAAACATTGTAAATTATATTAGGTTTGCGTTACACTAAAGGATTTGTGTGTTTTTTTTTAATCATTTGGAATAGTATATTAAATATGGTGTACAACGATGGTGGAATACAAGGGTGAGATACATTGGTGGAAATGTGGAATACATAGGTGGAATACAAACCCGAAACAAATTTGGAGACTGAACCGGCGGATAAACGTGTAAAACCCGGCCCAGAGACTAAATCCTACCGAAGGAAACAAGCAGAATCCTAGAAGCATAAAACAAAAAGGAAGTATAAATATGGCTAAAGTATCCAAGTCCGAGACCACGATCAAATGCTTACAACGACAAAACCGCAATTTGCATCAAAACTACAAACTACATCTTTCTCTTAGGAATCCTTTGTTGAAGAGATAATGTGGTAACTGAATCCTCCTAGTGATTAAATTTAACCTCACAACTTTTAAATTTAACCTAAAGGATTTGTGTGTAGATGTAACATATTATTTTGTGGTTAGATAAAATCACAAATTTTAAAGATTAATAAGCAACCATTTGTAATTTGTTATAAGAAAATAGAATGAGATAATGAATCAATGTAAACCATTGAATGTTAAGAAACAAAACAAATCAACCTTTCAAAAAGCCATCAATTATTACTGGACAGGAAGGGATGGTGGCTGTCTTATACGCAAAAAAGGTTCAAAATTGGATTAATTGTTTTATCGCCTTCCATATATTATTGAATGAAATTTCTTTATTCGTTTTGCTTTATAATTGGTTGAAATTTAAGTCATGTAGTAACAACGAGAAGAAAAAAACATGAGTTAAACAAGGCCATATAAAATAGTCCAATCCTGCCAAGTAGATTCTAGGGGTTGTTGGCTTGAATGACATAATTTCGAGTAGGACGTCATGGTGTCTTTTTAAATACCGCGTATATTTATCGTACGTAGTAAAAAGAAACGTAATCGATATTGGGTCATAAGATAAAACAATACTCCATTTTTTTTTAACACTTTAGTATATTGAAAATGATTTAAAATCGATTAATCATAGAATATATCAACCTATGATATACAAAAAAAAACTAATGGTCTTTCCACACCCGAAAAACATTGAGGACAATCATATTTAATGACACATCAACGATACCAAGATAGTCTTGTGTCGAATAGATGGTAGATAATTATTTGTTCCCGAATTCACAATAGCAGCCGGACTTCCAAAAATCTAGTACGATAAACATGACACCAATTATCTTAATAAAGATAAACCTCTCTCTTTGATTGTCTTTGTCAATTTTGTTCCGAGTTAGCTTCAGTGAAGCCGCCGTTGAACAAATTCGAACTGCAAAACTTAAATCAGATAGATAGCCAGAATTAACTATAAACTAAACAAGTAAAGCAAACGATATAGATCTTTTACAAAGAAAATCTTCAACGAAAAACTGAACACAAACAAGGGAATCTTAATAACTCATAAAAATCAGACGACAAAAATCAACTCATCGTGTTTGACCCAAAACTCCAATACACCTTCTAGACACCATGTTCATCGTAGAATTTACTAGTTTACAACCCTCGCACGATGCCAACACAAATACTAGAATAAACGAAAATAACTTTTTTCTCTTTTTCTCTCCGACGGCTAGGGTTGATTGAAAATATAACATTGAAACCATAAAATATAAATAAAAATACGAAAACTAACATAAGAGAAAAAATTGGAAACTGTAACCTGCATATATAAGATAAAAGAATTACCCCATCTCTTTGCTAGTAAGTGATATTTTAGGAGAGTTTTTCTTTGTTTAAAATTAAGTAATTTTTCCACTTTTCAACGTAAAATTAATTAATTTTTATTAGTTTTGACTGTTTAAGTTATGCAATTTTTTTTTCACTGATCAAATTGTGTTTAGGTGGAAACAAATTAGTGGGTTACTTCATAAAACAAAAAGAAATAATTGATTTCTTAGTTGGTGTGCAATAACCTTGCATATCAATTATAAACAAACATATGGGTAAAATATTTTCTAAAAAACATTAATGAAATCTGTAACACATGGTTTAAACAGGAGCGCAGTATTTCTAAAAATGTTACCACATGTTTTTTTGTGCGTAAAATATTGATTCAAACACATAGAGTGTGATTGGTTAGGCTTTAAATATTTTCTACAACCTCTTTAAGCATTTTTACAATATTTACTTACCAATCAGACTTTAAGTATTTAAGTGGGTCTTATATAAAACTTACATCCTTTACAACTTCTTTTTTTCTTTGTTTGTTCATATTTTACTCTTTTTTCCTTAAACAAATATTTTGTGGTTTTAAAAGCTGTAAGATTTTTTTTACAGCAAAAAAACCTACAGCTACAGCACAATCATCTACAAACTAAATCCTATAGCAATTATTCTATAGCTACAGCCGAACCAACCACACCCATAATTTAGTAAAACTAATGATTATTTTCATAAATCTATCATTTAAGTTTTCTAAGAAAAAAAAATTTCTTAGAAAGTTAATTATATTGATTCAAAAACATAATTCATTAAACATTGTCCACATAATTATGTGGTCCATGACCCTTTTTTTTCCTTGACCGAAGAGTTTCCCCTCATAATATATTTTAACGCGATACATGAAAACATTAAAATGTCTCTTCACAACCGTTGGAACTTGGTATTCGAGTTTATTAATTTGGACCATGCACCTCCTCTTCAAAAGCTTCTTTATTTAGTACACCTAGTACTAGTTTATTATTAAACAATATATATATATATATATATATATATATATATATACAAGATTATTAGAAAGCACATAACACTTCTTCTTTACTACACACAAATTATCGAAGTTGTACATAAATCACAATGGCAACTACACCATCGTTACCAAACCATAAACTCCGGATCAAACTATTGTTCTTTCTGATCTTAAACTTCTTCTATCTTCATACCTTAGTGTTTGCCCATTCATCAAACTCTAAATTCACAAAATTCGCAAGACACCCCAACTCCGATTTATCATCAAAAAGAACCAAACCCTCCAGTACTTCTTCTAATGATGCGTTCCTCCACTCGGTCCAACGTAGCTTAGACAACGCTCGCTTAGCTCATTCTCTCGCCGCCAATCTCACTATCTCGCACCGTACCACTCAAACCCTAATGGTCGATCCTGTTCACGACTGTCTTGAGCTCCTCGACGACACACTTGACATGTTATCTCGTATCGTCGTCACCAAAAGTAATGATCACGTCAACGATGATGTCCATACATGGCTAAGCGCCGCGTTGACTAACCAAGAGACTTGTAAAAAAAGTCTTAGTGAGAAATCTAGCTTCAACATAAAAGGAATCACGATGGATTCCTTCACAAGTAACCTCCCCGGTTTACTAACAAAATCACTAGACATGTTCGTGTCTTCTAAGAAGAAACATTCGTCTTCCTCTAGTGTCGGTGGTCGGAAACTATTGTCGGATGATCAAAATTTTCCCACGTGGGTTTCTTCGTCTGACCGGAAGCTTCTAGAATCTTCCGTGGAGGAGTTGAGACCTCACGCGGTGGTGGCTCTCGACGGAAGTGGGACCCACATGAGCGTAGCGGAAGCGTTGGCCTCATTGTCGGAAGGGAGTAGCAGAAGCGTAATTCATTTAGCAGCCGGAACGTACAAAGAAAATCTAAACATTCCGACCAAACAAAAGAACGTTATGTTGGTTGGTGATGGAAAGGGCAAAACAGTCATTGTCGGTAGCAGAAGTAACAGAGGCGGTTGGAATACGTACCAATCTGCTACTGTCGGTGAGATTTTCATTAAAACTTTATAATCGTAAAATTATACAATTTGATAATTTAGTACATGATTATTTGTTTTTCATGTTGTGTCCACTTGGTATAGGCTAATTCTCTATCTTATTTATAACTAGAATAATACCATTGCGATGCGAGGATTATTTGAGTTACTGTAAATAGTTATGTTTTAAAACTAAATATATACGCTTGATATATGTAAATATGGTTTCAATTATTAAACTATTTGATATAATAACTAACTCATGCTTACATATTTTAATGATCTTTTTTGATGTTATGTTGTAAATTTTAAACATGTAAAAACATATCATTAACCAATTTTTTTATCTTTGCTTTCTCGTTGATCTAGTTCATTTATGTCAATTATTTTGTATTCTCCATAGATATACATATGTTAAACTTCTTCTTGTATATAATGATATTAACATGGTTGTTTCCATTTTTAGTTATATACTTTGTTGTTTTTATTTGCCTAAATTTTGTTTTCTGTAACTAAATATAACTATTTGTATAGATGTTTTGTGCAATTTGTAAAATTATTTTATGCTTGTGTTTTTTCTATTTTAATTTCTTTCTTTTTGAGTAATTAACAATTTTAATACTGAAATACTTACATATTTAAATAATTGACATGTGTTAAAATCTAATCGGTTACTTATACACGTGTCGCGATCTCGTGAGTTACAATTTTGCTAACTCTCCTTTATATAATAAGATTTTGAACTGTCTCTATCAAGAGCTAACGTTTTTATTTTACCATTAGAATATTTACAATTTTCATCTTGTTAAAACACTCTTTACTCTAAATCTTTTTATATATTAAGTACATTTTCTTCATCTATATTTTTGATAATTTTATGTTGTATTATAACTTTAAAAGATCTATTTTCTCATATAAATACGTAAAAATTTACAATTTTAATTGTCTTCTATTTATTTTTTCGGTTAACTAGTCATTTCATTAAAATAATTTCCGGGTGTTGGTATAGTGCGGTAGCGTTTCACTTACAAAATTTTTTCAATCAATCTTGTTGCTGTTACCATTTAGTAACGACTGGTTGGACCAAACAATTGGTCTTACTAATTAGAAAGCGATTCTTTAACTATTTTAAAATACTAAATTTAGTGTTTCTTTATTGTTGTTATTTTATGTAAGCCGCCATGGGCGATGGATTTATAGCACGAGACATAACGTTCGTGAACAGTGCCGGACCAAACGCAGAGCAAGCAGTAGCATTACGGGTCGGGTCAGACCGATCCGTTGTATACCGATGTTCGATCGAAGCATACCAAGACTCACTCTACACTCTCTCTAAAAGACAATTCTATAGAGAAACCGATATTTACGGAACCGTCGATTTCATATTCGGAAACTCCGTCGTCGTTTTCCAAAGCTGCAATCTTGTATCTCGAAAAGGCTCGTCGGAACAGAACTACGTGACGGCTCAAGGAAGATCCGACCCGAATCAGAATACCGGAATTTCGATACATAAATGTAGAATTACCGGTTCGACCAAGACTTATTTGGGTCGACCGTGGAAACAGTATTCAAGAACCGTTGTGATGCAATCATTTTTGGATGGTTCGATTCATCCTTCGGGTTGGTCTCCTTGGTCTAGTAGTTTTGCTTTGAAGACTCTGTTTTATGGAGAATATGGAAATTCGGGTCCTGGTTCGTCGGTTTCGGGTCGGGTTGGTTGGGCCGGGTATCACCCGGCGTTGACTTTGACTGAAGCTCAAGGTTTCACTGTTTCGGGTTTCATTGGTGGGAATTCGTGGTTGCCATCAACAGGTGTGGTTTTCGAGTCTGGTCTTTTATAAGTTAAGTGAGTTTTATTCTTAAATCATATTCTGCTTCAAACTGATTATTAATTAACCAATGTGGTTAAAAAAATTGTAATATATTACTATACTCTTTTGTATTATGCGTTTTGTGTTTTGTTTTATACTATTGTAATTTATCTTGTCATGATTCATGAATAAAGTGTTCAAATTGGTATTGTATATTTAAAATTTGTAATGTTCTTGTCATTCAATTGTCAATCAGAATATCTCATCTATTTTGAAGAAAAACTCGATAATCTGTTACAACTTACGTAAACGACTTTTAGTTATAGTTTGTTTTCTCAATACTAGCGTTTAAATGTATAATTCATTAGTTAAAAGTTAAACCACACAAATTATCACGGGCCATATATATGGAATGTTAATTTGGGCCATGAACATGCTCAACTGAATTTTGTTCTATTGTTTTGTTTTAGGCTTCACATGTTTTGGATTTCTCTAATGATGATAATCCTCTCTATTTTTCCTCTAACATCTTTGGCCATTCTCGGCCAAGTTGGGTTCTAGGTCTTGGTAGGATGTTCAATCTATCACACCTTTCCTATTGCCACCGATCGTTAGTTGGCCTTGCATGTCCCCGCTCTAACTTTGCGGTTCTTGGTTGCTTCTCGGATGTACAACTTCCGTTACATGCCTCTTAGTATCATTTTTAAGAGTTAAGTTGTTTGTTTTGTTGCTTTCCGTAATTTATAGTTTTTTAATGTTGTATTTTCTTCATGTTGTAATCATTTCACCTGTTATAATAAAATACATTTTTATCAAAAATACAACAAACATATTTGGCCACTTCTGTTGATTTCTAATAGAAAAAAAACTATTAATCCCTTCTTAAAAAATTAGAAGTGTATCAGAGTCGTTCAACGGAAATAACGAACGAACATGAGCCTAATAATGCTTATGGACCGGAGGGAGGAGTGTGTGTTCAATTGTTCTTGCCAACTACTCATATTTGCAACTCAAGCTTACTTAGCCGCCATTGAAAAAACAGCCGCCTTTCAAAAAAAAAAGATATGAAGTAAAAAACATAGAAATAGCTTCAATATTTCTTATGTAAAATTAAAAGTAGTCAAATGATTAGTCTTTTGGATACGAGAGAGAGAGAGGGGCATCATCCGATAATCGTATACCTTAATTTATACAAAAGATTAGTTAGTAGTGATTAATTAAGGATAGGATAAACGAAAGTTGATGATGCTTAACTATGGCCATGTGCCTCCATGTGGTGGTTGGCCCAATTGTGGGTCTACTCGTCCAACTCCAATTCTAGTTTCATTATTCAATTTTAATAGCTTAAATTCATTATGAAATTTTAATATCTTAGTTTCGTTCTTCTATATGTATATCTGTTCAATGTGATTTTAAAAACCGGCTTTGAATTTGGAATTGATGTGCTACGGAGACGTGCCCGGAAGAGAAGGGATGGGGTAAATTTAACAGAATCATTTAAATGTCCTGCATCAATTTTATCCCGTCTAACTTGCATACTTAAAAAAATGTTTCAAACTGAATTAAAATTTATTATTTCTTGGGGTCTACATAATATTGCTTAGTAGTATATTGTAGGATAGTGGTTACAAAATTTAACAAACACACGTACACACAATATAATCTCCAAAAAGCGAATTGCCTTTATGCACTTTGTAAAATCTCCATTATTTTATGTATCCCTCTATCTCTTCTCTCCATTATATAATCGTTAAGTTTAACCTTCATTTGTGTTATTCCGAACCACAACGGAGAGAGAACCATGGCCTCTTCTACAACTCAAACCCTAACCGCAAACTCCGTAATAAAAGACATTTTTGCCCTCCGCTTCCTTCATTCTCTCTTAAAGCTCAGAAGCCAAAAATCTTTCACTGGTTCGAACAAAACGAGCGAACGAGCCAGTAAGATCAAGATTGCAGCTTACGTTTCCATGGCTAGAGCCACCGGAGGGACTAACCGGAGATGGAGTAGAGCCATCTTGTGGAGGCTAAGCCGTCGAGCCAAAGCCAACAAGATCCTTGGATACATTAAACCGAAGAAAAGATCGTCAGGAGCTGATGTCATGAAAGGAAGAATATGGCGGATGAGGAAGGACGCTGTGGCGGATAGGCTGAGAACCGTCGTGCCGGGAGGTGAAGGTATGGAGACGTTAAGGCTAATGACGGAAACAGCTCATTACATCAAGTGTCTTACCATGCAAGTTAACGTCATGCAAAGCATCGTTGCTGCCCTATCCGCATGATGATTAATAATTCATCATCATCAATAAATCAAGAATCATGATGCTCATATATATATATGTACATTTGAACTTCTGGATACACATATATTATATATATGGTTGTATTACCTATGTTTAATTTATCTATTTTTTTTTGCTAAAAAAAGACATTTAATTATGTTTAATCTTTCAAGTGAATTAATAATTATGTTCTTCTTTCTTGATTTTGGATATCATATGGAGATTCGTTTATATGTACATGCATATATATATAATGCGTGTGTGCATATATGTGTAATATAGAGTCAAATCCAGCATTTGGTGTATAAAGTTGGATCGTATATTGGACGTTATTAGACTTTTTGTACAAAACATGGAATTGTGACAAAAAAGTACAAATCATGGAATATGTTTCGACGATATCAATAAACCTCTAATAACGAGAATTCATACACTTTTGCAAAATAAGATAGAGAGGCTAAAAGCTTGATTTTCCGAAATGTAAAAGAGACAAACGAATCTTCAAACTATCAAAGAGAGAGTCATTTACCCACGTCCCCGCGGCTCCCACGTCCTTTAAGGATGCTAAACGAATACTAGATCAAGTTGAGTCAATAATTTAATGATGTAAAAAGAATAACAAGTGGCATTTTGGTGAAGCTCTTGGGGCCATGTTCAGTGTTTCAGAGACTTGAAAGATATCAAAACCCTCGTCTTGGGAGAATACGATGATCACTTGTTCAAGCAGAAGCAACTTCTTGAGGAAATACTTGACTAGTGACATCTCTGAACGGGTTGCACCAAACTCCAATATCTTCACGACCAGTCCCGTCTTAACTTCGGGTGGAGCCCTGGGCAAATTTTTTTTTTTTTGGACCTTTTTAGTATACCTATTTAAATTTGGGACCTTTTATGCAATATAAATTTTTTATTTTTTAAATTTGGGGCTCTTTATTCTTTAAAAAATTTTTAAAAAAATTGGGTGGGCCCCGGGCGTAGTCCCCACTTGCCACTGCCCAGAGCCGGCCCTGTTCACGACTTTCACACTACAAGAAAACAGGCTTATTTCCGACGGAAATTTCGTGCCCTCGGAAATCCGTCGGATAGTTCCGACGGTATTCCAACGGAATGCTGACGCAGAGGTTTTCTGTCGGAATTCCGTCACATTTTCAGACGGTATACCAACGGAAATCCACTCTCTCAGCTTTCCGTTGGAATACCGTCGGAAAAATAACCGACGGAAGACAGACGGATACGAGATGTCGTTACATTCCGACGGTATATCGACGGAATTCGGACTTTTCGACGTCGGCAAAGTTTGATTGGTCAGCGTTTACGGGCGGACGGATTTCCGACGGCATTCCGACGGTTTTCGATGTCGGCAAAGTTTGAGTGGTTCCCATATCGTCTACGGTGGATGATGGGATTGGTGGGGTGTTATGTCGGAGGTATTGACGGAATTCCGACGGATTTTCGACGGAAATCCGTTCTACATAGGTTTGCAGAATTTGTCATTCCATCATAACAAAATTTCGAGTACCAAACAAAATTATAAAGATGAGTTCATATTTTCGGTCATGGATGGACGAGACAATGATGGAAGAGGGGTCGAACTTATTAACGACCGAATACGCTCAAGGTGTTTGTGAGTTCATGCAATTACCTAGAAATCAAGAGACGGCCAACAAAGGTCAGAATATCATATGTCCTTGTTCTAATTGCTGTAATAGAATTAGTGTTGCGGTTCCGACTGTTTGGAACCATTTATATAGATATGGATTTAGGGCGGGATATAAGGTTTGGTATTTACATGGAGAAAGGAATTATGAATATGGTAGTACCAGTAGCAATGAACCTTATTTTCCGTCTAGCGTAGGAGAACCTACAGCGGAAGTAGATGTTGGGGTAAGTACGGTTGCGATGGTTGACGATGTGTTTAGAGAGAATTTGCAGTTGGGTGGTTATCATGAAGGTGATAGGGTTGAAGAACCTAATTTAGAATCTCGAAGGTTTTTCGATATGTTAGACGCATCAAAGCAACCATTATACAGCGGTTGTAGGGATGGTCATTCACCGCTATCTTCTGCTAGTAGGATGATGAACCTGAAGACTGATTATAATTTGCCCGAAGAATGTGTTGATGCATTCGCCGAGTTCGTGAAAGATGTTTTGCCAGAAGATAATCTGGCCCCAGGATCATACTACGAGATCCAAAAACTTGTCGCCGGTCTTGGTTTGCCCTACCAGGTTATAGACGTGTGCATCGACAACTGTATGATATACTGGAGAGAAGATGAGAACCGGAGCAAATGTAAATTTTGCCAGAAACCCCGGTTCCAGGACACAAGTGGCAGGGTGAAGATTCCATTCAAACGGATGTGGTATTTACCCTTAACGGAGAGGTTGAAGAGGCTGTACAAATCAAAGCGCACAGCTAAGGGTATGAGATGGCATGCAGAGCATAGTCAAGATGGAGATATCACGCATCCTTCTGACGCGGAAGCGTGGAAACACTTCCAATCCGTATATCCAGATTTTACATATGAACGACGAAATGTATACATAGGCTTATCCACTGATTGTTTCAACCCGTTTGGTAAGCATGGAAGAAAATATTCGTTGTGGCCGGTCATCGTAACACCTTACAATTTGCCTCCATCTATGTGCATACAACGAGAGTTCCTGTTTCTCTCAATTCTAGTTCGCGGGCCAGATCATCCAAGACGGTCGCTCGATATATTCCTCCAACCATTGATATGTGAGTTGCAGATGTTGTGGGAGCATGGTGTTGAGGCTTATGATGTTTCAGCCCAATAGAATTTCAATATGCGTGCGGTTCTTATGTGGACCATAAGCGATTTTCCAGCGTACGGTATGTTATCTGGATGGATAACGCATGGAAGATTGGCTTGTCCTTATTGCCAAGACAATAATACAGCATTCCAACTGCAGCACGGAAGGAAGACTTCATGGTTTGATTGTCACAGGTGTTTTTTACCGGCAGATCATCCATATCGTCGGTCTAAAAGACATTTCAGGAAGAATCTACAAGTGTTATATGGTCCACCTCCGGAGATAGATGGTCGCAGCATATTGGAACAATTACGTGATTTTGGTGCCGAGCGAACTCCTGAATGTGGGGGTAATGGCCATCACCGCGTCGACGGTTGTGGGAAATATCACAATTGACACAAGAAAAGTATTTTCTGGGATTTGCCTTACTGGAAAGGCCATCTGTTGCGGCATAATCTAGATGTCATGCATGTTGAAAAAAATTTCTTTGACAACATCATGAACACCATATTAAACGTTCCAGGAAAAACCAAAGACAACTGGAAGTCTAGATTCGACTTGCCATTGATTTGTTCGAGGCCATCTCTTCATGTTTCAAACAGTAGATTGCCAATGCCTGCTTACCGGTTAGACGCTGGGCAGAAAGAAGTATTTTTTGAATGGTTCAAAAAATTTGTCAAATTTCCAGACGGCTACGCATCTAATTTACGTAATTGCGTGGATTCGACGGAATGCAAGTTTATAGGAATGAAGAGTCATGATTGTCATGTCGTGATGCAGCGTCTTCTTCCATTTGTATTTGCATATCTTCTTCCAGAACCTATCCACCAAGCAATTGGAGGTATATTTCTTACTCCCATTAGTTTCTTACTACCATAATATATATATATATATATATATATGTACTATAATTTTTGTTTATAGGAGTTGGTGGATTCTTCCGAGATTTATGTTCAAGAACGCTTACCGTCCACGGGATACGTAACTTGGAGGCCAATATCCCGGTTCTCCTTTTTAATCTTGAGAAGATATTTCCACCGTCTTTTTTTGACGTTATGGAACACCTTCCTATTCACCTCCCACGAGAAGCAGCCATAGGAGGCCCTGTTCAATACCGATGGATTTATCCGTTCGAGCGTTACATGTTCCACCTGAAGAAAAAGGTTAAAAATTTGAGCAAGGTTGAGGGATCTATTGTCGCACAAAGCCTAAACGAGGAAGTCTCACACTTTGCCGAATATTACTTTCCATCGGCAGTTTGCACTAAGGCGAGACGTCCTGCCCGACATGATGATAGAGGTGAGAAAGCAGTCTATGCCGTGGTTGTTCTTGATTTGTTTGCCCAAGTTGGTCGAGCAAGTGGAAAAGGAAAGAAACGCAAACTATCAGCCCAAGAGGTCACACATTTGCATACGTATATCCTCAGAAACTGTGACAAAATTTTGGGGTACGAAAGGTATATCAGTTATTATAATAAATTTATGGAATTATTTGCCTTTATCTACTAACGACTGTTATGTTAGAGGATCTACATGTCTTTCGCACGTGATTACCATTATGATAAGACAGATGCCGAACTTGCTGTCTTGAAAGATGAAGAATTTGAGGGGTGGTTGAAATGTTATGTAAGTGTAATATAATTAATTACTATTCCAGGTTTTCACGTTCATATGTTACTTATTTCTTACTTCTATCATTTTTAGGTTTCTGATAGTATAACAAGTGGTCAATCACTCCCGTCATGGTTAGTGAAGTTTATTCATGGTTTACGCAGCACTGTGACTTCATATCCCAAGTTTTGCACTAGGGGATATGCGTTCAGGATCCGTGAGGAAGGACGTCAACGGTCAACTTCGGACTATGGTATTTCGGCGCAATCAGGTGAAACCATGTACTATGGGATTTTAAAAGAAATCTTGGAAATCCACTATCCAGGAATGTTGGACTTGAGGTGCATTGTGTTTATGTGCGATTGGTATGACCCAACCGATGGTCGAGGGGTTCGAGTTGACCCTCATGGTGTTATTTAGATAAATTCAAGCCGGAAACTACAGTATTACGATCCATTTATCCTTGCATCTCAAGCAGACCAGGTATGAATACAATAATATGTTTACCTACATACTCATACTTAAGGTTTGTTGTTCATGTATATTAACAATATCCACTCTTTATTAATAGGTTTGCTACATTCCATACCTCGAGTTGCCTATCGTACAGATCCTTGGATCACAGTAACTCCAATTAACCCGAGAGGAAAAATATATGGAGTTCCAGAACAAGATGCTCTACAACCATCGAGAAGTATACCAATGTCACCTGTTGAGGAGATGGATAACATTGACCTTGTCATTGATGTCACACATATCGAGGATGATCTAGTGCATTCGGACGAAGAGGAAACACGTGACGAATTTGACGACGATTCAGACTCCATCCCTAGTGAAAGTGGACCAGAAGATTCAGATTAATAATTTATGAATAAATGTGTGCTTATGAATGTTGTGTGATTCAGACTTCATCCCTAGTGAAAGTAGATCAGGAGATTCAGGAGAATCAAACTTCATCCCTTGTATATCATATTATTTAATAGTATATATATAGTCATGTTCGATAACTAATTGACGAAAAATATTGGTATTGCAACTCCAATAAAACATAACATTTAATGAAACATAAAATTTAAAACACATTCTTAAACAGGTACATTAGAGACTTGAAAATATTTAACACACAACGGTTATGGTACAAGTACATGATAATAAACTCCTCATTTTACAATCATCTCTCGGTTTCCACCCCGAACTTACCATTTGTTAGAACCATTTACTGATGTTCTTTTCCTTTTTTTTCTTTTGTGGAGAATCTACAAATCCGTCGCACAATTCGCTTTTGATTGCATCAACATCTAGATTTATGTTTGGCTTGGCTGGGCTTTGGGCGAATTCGAAATCATAGTAATGCTCCTTTGGTGGAGAATCTATAAATCCGTCGCACAATTCACTTTTGATTGCATCAACAGCTAAATTTAAGTTTGGCTTTTCTGGGCTTTGGGCGAATTCATAACCATAGTACTTATCCTTACATACGTTTGAAGTACTTCCACCGTCAGTATCTGACTTTTCCATCCATTGACATGGTTGTTCGGCTTCGATAACCCGGTTATGATCAGGATATTGTGGCTGCCTCTCGTAAATGTGGTGGATGTTTGGCGAGCAATGGCTGTCAGGCACTATTGTTGATGTGGAATCTTCTTTATGGATTGGTGAGCACGTATCAAATTCCCACGAGTAAGTGGGAATCTCTTCAGTGAATTCGTCGCAATGACCAGGGGTTTCCCACGAGTATTTTGGAATATAAAAAAAATTACCCTCAGATGTTGTTTTTGCGTCGTCATTAGGAGAGTTAGAAGAAATTTTTTGTGTTATAGAGAGGTGTAGAAGATATACACTCCATCAGGTGTATTTATAGTAGAAGTTATATGTATAAACTGTCGGTATTCCGTCTGTAATCCGTCCGTATTACCCACGGAATTCAGACTACACGATGTCGGCAAAGTTTGATTGGTCAGCTGTACTGACGGATTTCCGACGGAGCTATGTCCTCGGAATTATGTAACAGATGTCCGACGGAATTTCGACGGTTTAGATGTCGGCAAACTTTGTGTGGTTAATAAATCGTCTGCAGTGGCCGAAGGGATAGGTGGGGTGTTATGTCGGAGTGTTTTGACGGTTTTCCGACGGATATCCGTTGTACATATATGTTTGCACATTTTCTCATTCCTTCAAAACAAAATTTGAACACAAAATCATAACACAAAAATATTCAATTGCGTAATGGCTAACAAAGATCTATGGAATTACTATATGCAAAACCAAGCCCCTGGTCTAAACACTCCAAACACAACTCTTCTTCCTTCAAGCCCTCCTTACGATAACTTAAATGTCATAGATGCTCAACCAACAATTTCACTCCACCCAACGCAACGATCCCTGAACCAAACGCCCGAAATACCGGGACTTGGCCATGTCGTAAGGCGAGGAATTTCTTGCAAGAGGGCTCATGATGTAAGGGTGGTGCGAGGTGAAAGTTCTCAAACTCGCCCAACACAAGATTTTATTTATGAGGTCATTAACGAGGCACCACAAGCCGACCAGGATTTTAGTAGCCCTGGCTGGACTTCTACTATTGATTACATAATCCGTGAAGGTATATATATATATATATATAATTACCGTTGTTACTTTTACAATATATTGTTATATAATGATTGTAGCTGACAAATACAAAATCTATCATTCATAAATGTAGGTTCTTATCGCAATAGGACCACACCATTCTGGACCCAGGTTCCAGAAATTCAATCCCCGCGTTCACAATTTTTGAAAATAAAAAAAGTTTATGTTTCCGTCCAATTTTCTTAACATTTTGAGAAACAATTTATCTGACAAGTATATTCTATTTAATTATTAGATTGTGGCTATGCTCTCTAGTTTGACCCCCAATGACCAGGGAGATATGCTTGTAACCTTAAAAGATCCGTCGGGAATAATCGAGGGAACCATACACCATAACATCTTCAAGAATGACGAGTACAGACTCACGACTGTTGTAGGTGCGGTGGTCATCCTGAAGAATGTTACCGTTTGCCGTTTTGATAGAAACCCAAAGTACCTAAACATCACAAAGCGGAACATTGTTAAGGTACATACACCATACGTTTATAAATATTTTTGGGAATGGTTAACTAAATTCAGTTTTCAAACAGATAATCGGTCCTAATACGATGATTGCTGAATACCAGCCAACGGAAGTATGCACGATCGAGGAGGAAGATGAATGAACTACTGGGTACGAATATGAAACAGTTCCAGACTCCGATGAAGAATAAATATCTAACTCGTCCATTATTAAGAATAATGTTATGATTACGTCTTTATGTTGCTTTTATGTTAAAAAATTTCCTAGTATCTATTGTACGAGTTTATCCGCGTTTAATGTTACATAATTTTCTACTATCTATTGTACGAGTTAGGTGTAATTAATATTTACTATTTTGGTATATAAATTTATATTGTAAGTGTAATGTAAAATTTATGAATAAAACCAATTTTGATTGTTAACATTGTCCACGGAATCACCAAATCACCAAATCAAAATTGCCTTCAATCGTTCAGCCAATCGAAGAGCCACAAGTTCACAAGTTCTATCTACGTTGTCTTGCTTTTAATAAATCTCTAAATCGTTCACATTGTCCACATAATTTTATTTGAAGTATTTGTTACTAGCGGAAAAATTTAAAATATGAAAAAAAATTTAAAAACCCGTCGGAATTCCGTCTTAAATCCAAACGGTGTTCCGACGGTAATTGTATTGTATTACCAAATTTATTAAAAATCTGCATTAAAAATCAACATCCGTCGGACTGCCGTCTTAATTACCGACGGCCTTCCGACGGTTTGTGAATTTTATTAAATAATTAGATTAATAAATATTTACAAAATAAAAAATTTATTATTTTATAATAATTTCCGTCGGTATACCGTCACTATTGCCGACGGAGTACCGACGGACACTCTAATTTGACTTGCCTCCAAACAACTTCGAGATCATCGTCAAAGCGGGAAATCCGTTGAAAATCACAAAGTCCATAAATCACAAAACCACATAATCGCAAATTCAATAAATTCATTTATTACAAAAATCTTAATTTACGATGTCCCTAAATAACAAAATATCCGAAAACTAAATTCATTTAATCTCTATATTCCAAAAAACCATAATTCCCAATATCCTTATATCCCTAAATCCGAAATTTCGTAATAACTAAAACGTAAAATGTCAAAATCCCAAATTCCTATAAATTTCATATTCCATAAATCCCGTAATCTCAAACTCTAAAAATTTATGAAATAAATAATTTATTTCGGGGGAAAAATATTAAAAAAATAAACTATTTATTCTTTTAAACAATTTCCGTCGGAATTCCGTCTTATTTTCCGACGAACTACCAACGGAAACCCTAATTTGACTTGCCGCCAAACAACTTCGTGATCATTGTCAAAGCGGGAAAACCGTCGGAATTACCGTCAGAGTTTTTAGAAGCCATCAGAATTCTGTCTGAATGCCGTCGGACACTCTTTTAAATCCACAGTCTTCGTCTTCCCCGAAGATAGATCTGCAATTTTTTTTTTCTCCACTGATCCGTTGCCGACTAACCGCCTGTTTCCAGCCGTGTAATCCCTCAGTCTCTTCTTCTTCCCGATACCACAACGGAGAAAACGAAAAAAAAAACCTTTCACCGCCGGATTTCGCATCCAACCGCCGGAAAACACTCACAAACCGCCGGAATCATCCCAATTCACACCCTCCTTCACGAATTCAACAAATCTATGTAAGTTTGTGATGATTTTAAAGTTTGTTCTTAAAAAAACAAAAATTGTTCTTCATAAAAAATAAATTTTCTTCAAACAAAAAAATTGTTCTTGATAAAATTGTATATTTCTAAATATCCTATATAGAATATTAGAAGATAATCATTTAAAATCGTTAAAATTTAAAAATTTTATAACATTAATAAAACAATTTAAAACTTTAAAAGTTTAAACCTATTTAAAAATAATAAAATTTAAAACTTTAAATCCTTTAAATTCTTTTAATTTTAAAAGTTAAAAATTTAAAAATTTCTAACTTTAACAATTTAAACCTTTAAATCCTTCAAATTAAAAAATTTATTAACATTAATAAAACTATTTAAACCATTAAAATTTTAAACCTATTTAAAAATACTAAAATTTAAAACTTTAAATCCTTCAAATGAAAAAATTTATTAACATTAATAAATTTTGTCAAATTATAAATGTCAATTTGCCAACAAAACCTAAATCCATGAACTTTGGTTTCTGTCAATTTAAAATTTTAATAATTTATTACTTTAACAATTTAAACCTTTAAATCCTTCAAATTAATAATTTTTATAACATTAATAAATCAATTTAAACATTTAAAATTTTAAACCTATTTAAAAATAATAAAATTTAAAAATTTAAATCCTTTAAATCCTTTTAATTTAAAATTTTAAAAATTGATTACTTTTACAATTTAAACCTTTAAATCCTTCAAATTTATAAATTTTATAACATAAATAAAACAATTTAAACCTTTAAAATTTTAAACCTATTTAAAATAATAAAATTTAAAAATTTAAAAATTTAAATTTATAATTTTAAAAATTTATTACTTTAACAATTTATACCTTTAAATCCTTCAAATTTAAAAATTGTATAACATTTATAAAAAAATTTGAACCTTTAAAATTTTAAACCTATTTAAAAATAATAAAATTTAAAAATTTAAATCCTTTAAATCCCTTATATTTAAAAATTAAAAAATTTATAAATTTATAACTTTAAAATTTTTTACCTTTAAATCCTTCAAATTTCAAAATTTATTAACATTAATATCCTTATATCCCTAAATCCGAAATTTCCTAATTCCTAAACCAAAATTTCCCTAATTCCGAATATCCTTATATCCCTAAATCCAAAATTTCCAAATAACTAAATCGCAAAATCTCGAAATCGCAAATTCCTATAAATTCCATATTCCATAAATCCCGAAATCTCAAACTCTTAGAATTTTGGAAATCGTAGGAACTATCTACGATATCATCATTCTAGAGGAGGTGGGACTTCCAGTAGGAGAGTTCGGAGTGGGAGTGAGACGCATATCCCCGACAGTTCTCCCGACTTAGAGACGCCACACATGTCTCAACCCCCGGCTACAGCCTTCTCAGCTCCCACATCCATGACCATCGAGCAGTTTGTCTCGCAACCCGGACGTGATAGGTTGACTCGTCTAGATCCAGACACTCCACCTAACATGACCTGGTAAGTCTTATTTAAATTTCTATTGGATAAAATTATTTTAGTAAAATATTAAACTAAACTAAATATTTTATTAGGTTCCAATACTCGGGAAACGGGATTACGGGTTCTATCAACGGAATGATGAATTCCTTGGTAACTAGACCGTATCCCACATACCACGATATGCCAGTGGAGGACCGGGACATTTGGTTCCGACAATTTGCGGTATGATTTTATTTTATAAGTTTAAAATATATTTCCTATATGACTCACATTTTAATTACTAATGCGAGATTGTGGTGTTTTTGCAGCAAGATTTTACGTGGGACCCACCGCTCACTTCGTTGGTTCGAAAGAGATTCGACGAAAAGGCTGCGAGGAAGTACTCGTTGAAGATGAACGAGTGGAAAGATGCGTGGTACAAAACCGGGAAGGTGCCTCGCACTACAAGAAAACAGGGCCATTTGCGATGGAAATTTGCGACGGAAACAAAACCTCGCAAAATTGCGAGACATTTACGACCAATTTGCGACGACATTTAGCAATACGACGCAAAATCGTCGCTAATATTGCGTGGGAAAAAACCGTAGCAAAACCGTCGCAAATTTGCGACGGTTTTGCGTCCAAACGTACATCTCAACGCAAAACCGTCGCAAATTTTGCGACGCGTTTGCGTCGAATGAAATTTTGCGACGGTTTTGCGTCCAAACGTACAACTTGACGCAAAACCGTCGCAAATTTGCGTCGATTTTGCGACCATATAAGGGTTGCGAGGGATTTGCGATGAAAGTAGGTTGACCACGTTTTAATTGATTCTTACTTGTTTATGAGTGTAATATTTTAGCCGCAAATCTGTCGCAAAAGTCTTGGAAAATAGTTGCAAATTAGTCGCAAACTGAAATGAACATTCTATAAAATCCACATTAATTATCTCACATTCAATACTTCAACAAATATGGATAACAATTTTATGAGAAACATGTACAGATGGTTAACTGTGTTGTCCAAGCAGAAGATCCATCGTTCACCGATGTCCTTTGGAAGACGACAATTGCAAATGTCAACAAATTAACAGGTATAATGAAATTTTATTATTATTAATATATATTAGTAATAACATTTACTTACTAATATAAGAAATTAACATAATTAAACATAAATAAATATATGTCTAAAATGTTATTATTATTAATATAAGAAACATAAATAATTATATTTCAAAGTTTGTATATTGTTTAATTGATATTTAATTAATTATATATAGTTTACTTATTCTACGTTGAATACATACAGGTGGACACACACGTGGGTGGACACTGGTAAAAGAGTTGCATAAAATAAAACCACAATGGCGTCACGTACTATATGTGGTAGCAGTGATTCATAAAATGGAACCTAATGGATTGGGGGACGCGATAGTCATATTAAAAGTAAAATGTATATATAAGTTATAACAAAAGATGTTTTTAACAAATTACATATTTAGTAATCGATAAATGTTATTTGTTTTCCCTGAAGGATCCTACCGGGACTGTACAAGCGAGCATTCATAGGTCCGCCATATCTGATAACAAATATGGGCCGCACATAAAGGAGGATTCGGTATTGGCACATAAAGGAGGATTCTGAAGGAGGTTGTAGTTGTTAAGTTTGATAGGGCGACACCATATCTTAACATTACTCTAAATAACATAAGCAATGTAATTTACAATATATATTTTAAAGGTATTGTACTAAGTTGTATCATGCATTACACAAAAATCAAGTTATTTA
This sequence comes from Draba incana, assembly GCA_963576765.1. Classification (NCBI taxonomy): domain Eukaryota; kingdom Viridiplantae; phylum Streptophyta; class Magnoliopsida; order Brassicales; family Brassicaceae; genus Draba; species Draba incana. The sequence continues at coordinate 29,646,884 of OY755217.1, read as the reverse complement.
TTTGACAGGTTATATGTAAAGAAAACTTGGGTACAACGTTCACAGAAGAAGGTAGTAGTAGTCGTGTTAATCGAAATCCAAACAATTGGTTATCCCAAGTAGATGACGAAGGGTCGACGACGGATGATGGTGAAGAAATTGTTGATGAGTAATACATTACCTCATCAATAGAAGGAAATAAAAATAAATATGTGTTTATGTTAGCAGTTTATTTGTATTACGTTTTAAGCAATAATGTACTATATATATATATATATATATATATATATATATCGATTGTTAAAATAATAAAATAATGTAAAATATCATAATATTATATTAATATAAGTTTCAAAAAATTTACTTGTCACCCTAATACATTAATACTAATAACAAAAAAGTACAAATTAAATTTTAACTTATCAAACTATAAATACAAAAGTTTCGTCGTAATAACTTACCAAACTATAAATACAAAATTGCGACGATTTTGCGTCGATTTGAATGTTTCGACGCAAAACCGTCGCAAAATTTGCGAGGATTTTGCGTCGACATCGCATAGTCGCCGCAATATCGTCGCAAATATTGCGAAGATTTTGCGTGGTAAGATATTTTGTAATAATAGCGACTACTTAGCGTCTGTTTTGCGGGGAAATAAAATTTGCTACCATTTGGCGATGAATTTATTACAACATGTGTTTATGATGCTTACCGGACTATGGGTGCAATATTTTTGGTCGCAAATGTGTCGCAAAATAGAGGCAAAAATATCGCAAATTAGTAGCAAAACAAACCAATTTTCTATAAAAACCTCGAATGTGTGATGAACGAATTCACAACAAACATTCCAATCATAATCTAAAAACAATCCGAGGAGAAAATTTTGTTTTTCTAAGATTTCTTAAAGAGAAATTATTTTGATAATTAATCGAAGATGTCTTCGCATCAAGAGGTCTACATGGTTCGAGCATGGATGTACAACGACCACAAAGATCCAGAAACTGGCGAAGTGTCTAGAGAATTTAGAGAAGGGCTTGACCAGTTTTTGACCCAGGCGATAAACAACCAAGGGGCTGTCGCAGGATATACCAACGACGGTAACGTGAAAATTTTCTGTCCTTGTGTGAAATGCAAAAACTTTGCTCCACATGATACGCGAACTGTTTGGAAACATTTATTTACGATGGGTTTTTTACCTAACTACTATGTTTGGTTTTCGCATGGGGAGGATTTTGTTGTCAATGTTCCGGGTAGTTCAAGTACGAGTAATTATCGTGGGAATGTAGAAGGTGGTAGTAATTATGAGGATAGTAATTATCAGTATGGTCATGATAATTTTAATGAATCTGCATATGGAAATACATATGGGAATAGGTTTAATGATATGGTAAATGATGCATTTCAAGAAACTACTGCTTCGTGAAGTGATAATACTTTTGAAGAACCAAACCCGAGTGCTAAATTTTTTTATGATATGTTAGATGCTGCTAACGAACCTATCTACGAAGGATGTAGAGAAGGGCTTTCAAAATTGTCGTTAGCATCTAGGATGATGACAATTAAAAGCGAAGATAACCTTAGTGAAAATTGCATGGATAAATGGGGTGAATTGTTTAAATAGTATTTGCCAGAGGGTAATAACTCTGCAGAGAGTTACTATGAGATACAAAGATTGGTAGCAAGTCTTGGATTACAGTCTGAGATGATTGATGTCTGCATTGATAATTGTATGATTTTTTGGAAAGATGATGCTCAGCTGCAGGAATGTCGTTTTTGCTCTCATCCAAGATATAAGAAGACTAGTGGTCGCACCAAAGTCCCATTCAAGCGTATGTGGTACCTTCCAATAACAGATAGGCTGAAGCGATTATATCAATCAGAGCAGACACTAGGGGCAATGAGGTGGCACGCAGAACACGATTGTGAGGAAGGGGTGGTCGCCCATCCATCAGATGCAAAGGCGTGGAAACACTTTCACACGGTACATCCAGACTTTGCTGTAGAACATAGAAATGTGTATTTGGGTTTTTGCACTGATGGGTTTAGTCCTTTTGGGATCTCTGGTAGGCAATAGTCGTTGTGGCCAGTCATAGTGACGCCATATAATCTCCCACCGGAAATTTGTATGCATCGAGAATTTTTATTTCTCAGCATTTTGGTTTCAGGGCCAAAGCATCCAAAATGATCACTTGATGTCTTCCTACAACCTCTTATCCATGAACATTTGATTCGTCGAGCCGTAAGAACTTCAACATGAAGGCTGTCCTCATGTGGACGATAAGCGACTTTCCGGCGTATGGTATACTATCTGGATGGACAACGCACGGAAAGTTATCATGTCCTTATTGTTTAGATAAGACCAAATCATTTCAATTGTCAGCAGGAGGGAAAGCTTGCTAGTTTGACTGCCATCGTTGTTTTCTTCGAAGGGATCATCCTTATAGAAAGAGTAGGACGTTATTTCGAAATCGAGTTGTTAAAACCTCCCCCTTGGTTTACCTCTCAGGTGAGGAGTTGGAAGAACAAATGGATGGATACGGTGCGGAAGAAACAGTAAAAGTTGGAGGTAATTGGCAAAGTAATCCAGCAAATATGCCTGTTGGGTATGGGGTATACCATAACTGGCATAAGAAAAGTATATTTTGGGAATTGCCTTACTGGAAGGAGCATCTGCTGAGGCACAACTTGGATGTCATGCATGTGGAGAAAAATTTCTTTGAGAATATTATACACACATTGTTTAATGTTGCAGGGAAAACAAAAGACAATCAGAAATCTTGTCTGGATCTCGCGGCTTTATGCATAAGACCTGAGTTGCATCTAACAGGAGATGGTAGGGCACCTATTCCCAGTTTCCGACTATCACCTGCCACGAAGAATGCTTTGATTAACTGGGTTAAGGAGTGGGTGAAGTTCCCAGATGGCTACGTGTCAACTTTTTCAAGGTGAATTAAGCAAGGGGGGAAATTTTTTGGGATAAAGAGCCACGATTGTCATGTGTTCATGCAGCGACTACTTCCTTTTGCCTTTCAAGAGCTTTTACCGCAAGATGTACACGAGGCAATTGCAGGTGTTACGTTTATCTATGGTTATTAATATATACATACATGTATTTGGTAATTGTATTAATTAACTCACTCCGGACCGGATTGACATTTTAATTTAGGTATTGGAGCATTTTTCAGACACATATGTGCCAAAACCTTAATGAAGAACGAAATCTCGAAGTTGAATTCAGACATTCCACTCACTATTTGCAACTTAGAGAAGATATTTCCACCTTCCTTTTTTGATGTGATGGAACATTTGGCTGTACACTTACCACATGAGTTAGATTTGGGTGGTCCAGTCCAATTTCGATGGATGTACCCCTTGGAAAGGTTCTTCAAACATTTGAAGATGAAGGTGAAAAATCTCGCAAGAGTAAAGGGATCAATCATTGTTGGAAGTTTGACAGAGGAGACATCAAACTTCTCTACTTACTACTTTAGCCAAACCGTGAAAACTAAGAAAACCCGTCGTAGACGATACGATGATGGTGGGGTTGGCCGAACATATCACTTGGAGGGTGTACCAGATGTTTTCTGTGATGTAGGTCGGATGGGTGGAAAAGTGAAGGAATCAACGTGGTGTGATTTCAAGCATATGCAAGCTGCCCATACGTATATAATGGTAAATTGTAACTACTTTCAGCCATATGAGAGGTATATATATATACAACTAATTAATTAACGGGTGTACAGAATGTTAGAAGGCCAAATACGAGAAGCATTTCCTGAATTAAATGATGAAGAAGTTCAATTTTACCTAGAACGTGATTTTGCTGGCTGGATGCGGGAGAAGGTAAGAACCATATGCGCGCATAAGTTATATTAGTATTACTTATATATATATATATATATATATATATATATATATATATATACACTAATTATTTCAATTTGACAATAGGTGGCGAAGAAATCTCAACAAAGTTGGCCTTTATGGGTACATGAGTTTGTTTTGGGGCCCATTGCAAGCATAAAAACGAGTAAGATGTATTGTACTCGCGGCTTTATTTTTCACACATTTCAGCATGGACAAAATAAAGCCACTGCAAATTATGGTATTCATGTCCCGGACGATACAAACTTCTATGGTATTTTGAAAGAAATTATTGAGATTGAGTATGCTGGTGTGTTGAACTTGAAAAGTGTATTATTTCGTTGTGATTGGTTTGATCCAACCAATGGTCTCGGGGTTAGAACCAGCAAATTTGGAGTTGTTGATGTAAAAGGAAATAGGAGCTACACTGACAAGTTTGAGCCATTTGTCTTAGCATCCCAAGCAGAGCAAGTAGTCTTCATTCCTTACCCTCGTACTCATGGACGACGGGATCAAAATTGGCTATCCGTTATTAAAGTTAACCCAAGGGGTCGAATTGTCGGGGGGTTAGCAGCTGATGCTGATGATGATCAACACCCAGTGCAACCTGCAAGAACCGAAGAAGTTTTGATCCCTACAGAGGTAACCACCGATTTGACAAGAATTGACCCACTTCATAGTGGTCTTGATGTGATATTCGAGGATTCAGAAAGAAACGAAGATGAGTTTGATGAAGACGAAGAGGAAGATGAGGACGACGATGATGACGAAGATGGCGGAGTAGAACGTTATGTTTCTGATCATGACGAAGAAGATTAATAAATTTAATATTAATTATGTGTATATATTAAGTATGTATTTTCGAGTGTGGTGCAAAAATAATTTTTTTTTAAACAAGATATATATCAATTTGCTACGTTTTTGCGACAAAATCGTCGCAATTTCGTCGCAAGTATTAAGATTTGCGACGTATTTGCGACGATTCGTCGCAAAAACGTAGCAAACTCCTATACCCTAAACTCTAACCAATCCATTATTTATATTGGCTCTTCTTCGAATATAAAAACATATCATAGAGGCCCTAATTGATATATAACATTATTTGCATCCATGTGCAAGTATTAAGAATAAGTAAAAAACACTAAGGTTTAGGGTATAACAATTTGCTACGTTTTTGCGACGAAATCGTCGCAATTTCGTCGCAAGTATTAAGATTTGCGACGTATTTGCGACGATTCGTCGCAAAAACGTAGCAAACTCCTATACCCTAAACTCTAACCAATCCATTATGTATATTGGCTCTTCTTCGAATATAAATGTATGAGTCATCTAATAAATAACAATCCCTCTATAATTGTTGAAATAAAAAACTTATTAAAACTTCATCGAGAAACACATATAACGAAGTATCACATACAAGCACTTATACTAAGAATATGATCAATCAATCATTTTTGCCGGTTTTACAAAAAACATCAATTAGTTGACTACCTTTGCTTCATACATGGACTAAGAACCTAAACAAGTGTATATTTAACTTTTATGAATCGTAATTTTGGTCTAAAACATCCAAACCCCTAAGTATACCCTAAACCTCGTTTGCGTGAGATTTGCGACGAAACCGTCGCAATTGTTAATTTGCGAGGTATTTGCGGCGAATTCGTCGCAAATCCGTTGCTAAATTTGCTACATTTTTGCGACCATAGTTACAGTCAACTCTATTAATTGGTCGTACATTCACCTTGAGATTTACAGTTTGCGAGGCATTTGCGACGATTTGTTTTAATGTTTGCGAGGCATTTGCGACGTTTTATGGGCGGGAAACGAAAAGTGTGGCGGCAAACATGCATTGGGTGAAATATGCGGCCCAATTTGCGACCAAATTGCGACGGAATTGCGAGGAAAATTTTTTTCTATATAAGCAATTCCAATTCCTCGCTCATTCCTCATTACTCTCTTCTCTCTCTACAAAAAAAACATTTCTCTCTCTACAAAAAGTTTCGTCGACCTTCCAAATCATTCCCGTTCGATCCCTCGACCTTCCAAATCTTTCCCGACCCTATAAGGTAATTCTCTAAATTTTCTTTTATGATTTTCAAATTTTTCTTTCGTATATAATTTATTAGTTAATTGTGGTTTATAGGAGAATGGTTAGGAATAATTAATTAGGAATGAAATTGTACTAGCGAATTGAGGATTAATTAATATTGTTATTGTAATAGTTAAAATTGTTAATTTACTAATTTTGTTAAATTATTTAATGTTATCATTAAAATTGTTAAAATCAATATTAGTTTACATATTTTTTTAATATGCTATTACTAATTTCAAAAATTATAAAATTTATTTAGATGGCGGAGAACGAGTATACCTATAGCGAGTTCGTAAAGACTTCTGTTGGTTGTGGTAGAGGTCATTCACGACCAGGACAACGTACACATCCCACGCACGCCTCTGCTTCCCACTCTGGTTCCCACTCTGGTACCAGGATGTCTGAGTCACAGCCGACGCCACCTCCCGAGGCAAACCCTGGATGAGTTCTTTCATGGGATGACATGACCTTGGGGCAGCTTCTCGTGAGTCTCGGACGGCAGGTTCTTCCCCATTTAGAACCTGAGCCTACCGGCAACGCTGTGTGGTAAGTAAATTTTTTTACATAGTTTTAATTTAATTTTGTTTAATAATTATTAATATATTTACACATAATATGCTTTTTATATATTTTTTTAGGTTTTGCAAAAATTCGGTCGGAAAGGATGTTAGAAAGATCATAGAGCGGGATTTCAAGATGTGCCACACGAGTTGGAAGTATGTGACCCCGGAGATCAAGGATCGGTGGTACAAAACATTCGCGGTAATTTTTTTTTATATTTTTTTTTAATTTTTATTTATTTATTCAATTTTGTAATTTTCTAACTTATGTTCTAATTTATGACAATTTGCAGCAAAAATACTATTGGGATCCCGTGATTAATGGTTTAGTTCGTGAGGAATTTGAGGAGAAAGCGAAGAACCGTCTCAATGACCAAATAGGACGGTGGAAGAAGAAGAGGCAAAAGAATCCAGATCCGAAGGTATGTATGCCATCTTTCTTCGATCCCAATATTTGGGCTGGCCTTGTCGCCTTCTGGCAGTTGGAGACATATCAGGAGATGGCTGCCCGGTGCTCGGCTGCTCGATTGACGAAGGTTGGCGGTACTGACCAGCCTTCAAAACACTGTTCGGGACAGATTTCTTATGCTCAACATGCTGTTAACATTGTAAGTTATTAATTTTTTTACTTTCAATTTTTACGGTCACAAAAATCTCAACTTCTAATATGTTTTCATTTTCAGGCCGTGGATAAGGGATTTCCCGCAACGATGCCAGAGGTTTGGGAGAAGACCCACCGCAGGCCGGACGGGACATGGGTTGATGAACGTGTCCACAAGCTCCACGACGATGTTATTGACCGAGTCGAAGAACTCTCAACCCAGCTTACTCCCGATGGTCAACCTACTCAGATGACACCGATGGCGATCAACCAGGTCGCATTACAGGTAAAAACTTAACATTTTTAAAAATAAAATTATATTATTATTATTTATGTAAAATTGTAAACTTTTAATTTTATTTTGTAGATGGCTCCTCGAACCCGTAAGGGAAAGATGGCATTTACCGGATCTATCCGGACGGATGATCACGGAGTGCCATATTGTCCTGTTTCGAGATTTGCGACGAACACGCAATTAGCCAAGGAGCTCCAGTAAACAAAACAACCGCTCGGCGAAACGGAAAAAAAGTTCGAGAGGCAAATGACCGTCTATGATAATATGTTCGCGGAGTTAGCGAAGACGAACCCCGTCCTTGGCGAGATTATGCGACGGGAACCAGACAACGAAGGAGGCACATCGACGACCAGGGATCCGCTCGATGATATTAATTTCGATTAGATTTACGTATTTTCGGTTTTATTAGATTTGTTTTCGGATTTAGATTTACGTATTTTCGGTTTTAAAATACATTATTTTATGTTTAATATTTAATTTAAAATATTTTCGATTTTTTTTTTTAAACTATAAATTATTATTATTCTTTTTAATAAATCACATCGAAAACCCTCGCAAAACCGTCGCAAAAAAAGTCACAAGGCCGCCGCAAATAGAAGCCGCAATTCCGTCGCAAATACGGTGCAAACAAAAGTCGCAATTCCATCGCAAAATTCGACGCAAAACCGTCGCTAAAGAGACGCAAATGTTTACCCCATAAAACCGATGCATTTGCGTCGTAAATCTGCTGTGAACAGTATTTGTCGCAAAGGCGTCGCAAAAAGCACCGTCGCAAAATCGTCGCAAAACCGTCTCTAAAGTGATGCAAATGTTTACCCCGTAAAACCGATGCAATTGCGTCGCAAATCTGTTGTGAACAGTATTTGTCGCAAAGGCGTCGCAAAAAGCACCGTCGCAAAATTCGTAGCAAAAATCTATTTGCGACGATTTTTGGTTTGCGACGAGCTTGTTGCGATAAACGAAAAATCGTCGCAAATTCGTCGCAACTAGATTTTTGCTACTAATTTGCGACGAAAATCGCTCTCGCAAATGGGGGTGTTTTCTTGTAGTGTCGGATTATGAAACATAAAAACGCATGTTGGGATGGACTAGTTGCACATTGGGAACATGAGGCAACTCGGGCGACCTCAGAGAGAAACTCAACTAACCGCAATAGCGACTGGAAGGGGAAGCGAAAAGCGACCCACAACCTCGGAGCAACGAGCAAGGCTTCACTTGCAAACAAAATGGTAAATATTTAAATAATTCATAATTTTTAAAAATTCGCTAACAAAATTTTATATGTTAACAATTTCAGGAGACTGGTGTGTTTCCTTCGAATCTTGCATTGCTCAAAGCTGCGCACACCAACAAGAAGACCGGTGACATTCAAGATCCCATTGCTCGTGAAATCGTGGAGATCGTGGAGAGGCTCGGGGAGCAGTACCTCCAATCGCAACCGAGTGAGGAAGGAACTCCGGCGCCCACCGAAGTTCCATACGAGAAGATCAACGAGTTCACCTACGAGGTTAGTAACCGTGTCACTTTTAAACAAATTTCAAATTAACTTTTAATACACCTAAGTTCTAAGATTTAATTTCTTTTTTATCGTAGGCGACTCCCAAGACCAGAGGCCGTGTTTTCGGCCTCCCTGAAGATAGTTGCTCGTCCGTTTCGTCGGTTCGTTATAGCGGTGGTAGCAGATTGGAGGCAAAAAACCGAGAGCTGACCGAGCGGCTTAGGGCAGTGGAGCAAGCGAGAGAGGCAGATAAGAAGGAGGCCGAGGAAGCGAGAGCGAGAGATAAGGCGGAGGCGGAGGAACGATTTCGAGCTATAGAACAGAAGATGAACGACTTCTTTAGTTCCCGTAGGCCGGAATAGGCCTTTTGACGTTTTAATATTTATTGTAAAACTTAAAAATACTTTTAAAACAATTTAAATTTAATCAGTTTTTTTAAAAAAATTTTAATATATTTTTAAATGTTATATTATAATTTATTTATTTTAAATTGTTTAATTATTTTTAATTTTTGAAAAAAAAACCCGAAAACCTTTGGAATTTCCTCGGTATTATTGTACCGTCGGAACTCCATCGGTACTCGCCGGAAATCGACGGAATCCGGCTATCCGTTTTCCGTCTGAAAGCCGTCGCAAGTGGGCGACGGAATGCCGACGGATTTTAATTTCCGACGTGATAGAACCGACGGGCCTATTCCGTCGGACTACCGTCGGAAAAGGGCCAATTCCGACGGAAATGAGACGGTTTATGCCGTCGGAATATCGCCTATTTTCTTGTAGTGTCACATGACACGATGATAGAAAAGACGAAAAAGGAGATGTGCCGTCACAAGCATCCCCAAGCAATTGGTGGAGGCCCCGAGGAAAGATCATAGAGAGACAATTTTAAGAAAAAAAAAGTGTGATAGTATATTTTTAGTTTAGAGAGTTATTTTTTTTTTTGTTTCTAATCAAATAATCATGTACTTACATGGAAGACGAGTGTATGCAGATTAGGGCATTTGACGAGCAAGAGCGGCAAGTATTGCCATCCTCGCTCATTGTTGCAAGTATTGCTAGATAAACTGAAACAAGGAATGAGCGAGTATTGCTAGATAAATGAGTCAAGTTGTGGAATACCGGTACGGTCTCACCAAGGAAGGAAAACACCTGAAAAATTTGTTGGTTGGATCATTGAAAGAGTAACTAGTTAACCCAAAAAGAAAAAAAAGAAAGAAGAATAAGAAAGTAAAGTAACCTCAAGTCACGGAAGATAAATGAAGGGTTTGAACATTTTGTATCCCCATGATATGACTAGTGGCATCCCTACAAACTTCATCTCGATTATATGAATCTCTTACGCGCATCTGCTCTACAGTCGATCCAACATCGAGCCTAGTTTTAACAAGGGAATGCATTTCGACTAGTGGATAGTTGCGTGGAACAGAATCTGAGTAGTTTAAGTAGATAAGGTTTGGAGTGTCGAATTCAAGATAAGCGAAATCATCGCTACCGAGATCGATGTAGCTTTGACGATATTTACAAGGAATGCAATATTTAGCATCAATAGTTAGTCTCTTGAGTGTTGAGCAACGAATTAATGCATTTGAGGTCCAAACACAACTTAGTAAAATCAACTCCTCAAGAACAGGGGATTTAGATAGAAGCAAAGCCAATATGGTACCTTGATCGCCGAATTGAATAGAACCAAGCTGCAAAGATTGAAGCTTTGTAAAAATGAAGTCTCCTCCTTGAGTTAGGGTTTGGAAGAGACCAAGTTTGCCACATCCGAGTCTAAGTTTAATCAAGTTTTGACCATTAGAGAATATACTAGAAGGAAGTGAGTATCCTTGTGAAGGAAAGAGCAATATAAAGGTAAATATCTTCTGCTCCACGTTTCAAAGCTTTCACTACCCAATCACCAACAAGATCTTCGTCTACATCGTCATAGCATTTGAGAGAAAATTTGGTAATGGGAAATTTGGATTGAAGAGCAAAGACTTTGTTCACAAACTCAATGAAACTAGTTCCTTTGTATCCTATGGAGTCGTCAAGGTCAAGACTAGGTATTAAAGTAAACAAATCTCGCCATCTTTTGGACAGAACCGATGTCGAAGCTGCGTCTTTTGTAGAGAGGGTGACATAGTAGATCCTCAGTTAATTTCTTCATTGCACCTTCTTCTTGATCTTCTCCCATATTTTTTCTCTTCGTCTGAATGAATTAGGGTTACAGAGATACCTAAACTAAAAGCCTATTCCAACAATTTTTGTAAGCAATGATGAAACAGAGCCAGGCCCAAGTTAAGAGGCCCAGTGGTAAAATTCGGAAATCATTACATGTACTGAAGCAAAAAGATGGTAAGGGATACTAGAATGAAGTTGAGTTTTGCTTGAATTAGCTCAAGGATCTAAATATTACAGAGAAGCAGGAAGATAGGGAGGGAGATGAGAGTGCAGGAAACAAAAAACAAACATAATCATTTTTTGGCCAAACTATGAGCTAATAAGTTTCCTTTATTGAAAACTCACCATTGTGTACCAGTCCCCTTCCTATCCATGAACTGGATATCACAAGTATAAAGCTTCATAATAAGTTGAAGACTTTCACGAACTTCAACATTTGTCGGACCGTTCTCTTCAGGATAGATCTCCATCTTCTTTAAACACGGAAAATACTGCAAGAAATGCGTTATCATTTGAATCTCTTTCATTGTTCCTTTAAACCCTTGAATCACTAGTATCTTCACTGGACAAGATTTCAGTGAACGACCTTTGTCTTCTTCTTGAGAAATGCAGTCACAAGCATCCCCGCATTTATCTGTCACATAGTCAGTCCCGTCTTAACTTCTGGTGGGGCCCTGGGCAAAAAAAAAATTTGGGTCCTTTTAGTATACATATTTAAATTTGGGGCCTTTTATGCAATATAAAATATTTTTTAAAAAATTTGGAGTTCTTTATTCTTTAAAAAATTTTTAAAAAATTGGGTGGACCCGGGCGTAGGCCCCACTTGCCACTGCCCAGAGCCAGCCCTGCACATAGTGTAAGAGACCCTGAAAGCAGAGAAGAACAATAAGGGAATTTCAAGAACGATCTCTGTCTTTGCTATTGTTTTGACGAATGAGTTGTGTGGTTAATGAATATACCTTAAAGACAAGAGTTTCTAAACGTAGACAGTTCCTTAAAAGAATCGGCATTGCTTGCCATCCCCGATTAATTGCACTCCTAATTAATAACACTTTGAGATTGTTGAACACAGGTATTGACGCACAGCATAGAAAAAGCACCTGAAAACAATACAAAGCGCAATTCAACACTATCCCGGTTAATTGGTTTCCCTTGAGACGTAGTTAAAAAATATAATACAAAAGGAAACAAAATAGCAACTGACCTCGAGCGTATCTTGAGATAAGTTAAGTTTCTGAACATTTCTTATACCACTAAAGAGCTTCCACACATTTCCAAAACGTCGAGAAACATCATCTTCACCAGCTCTAGCTTGCTTGAATAGACTGTTAGTTAATGAAAGATCAAGGTTAGCCTTAACTAAGTTTGTGAAGTTAACCTTTGGATAGTCCTCCAAAACAAAAGCAGAATACTCAAGATCAGCCAGGCTTGGAGTATCAAAAGAGATGCTCTTTGGACGATTTACAAGAAGTCGAGGACTATCATTAGAAAAAATAACTAGCTTCTTGAGGCTTGCACTTGACACGGTGACATTGGAATTCCTCCACTTTGTATACATCAGGAACAATGTCTCTAACTCAGGGCAAGCAGGAAGAAGCATCTCAAACTGATCAACACCAAACCCAACTGAGGTAAGGAAATACCCAGAGCATGCCAATCAAGATCAAATCCATGGAATACTACTATCAGCTTAACTAGTGTCCTACTGACAAAAGTCTCATGAGGTAGCCGATATTCATCTCCAAAATCAATGGAAAGATTAAGCTTCAAAACACCGCGCTTCAGCACGTTACGTATCCATCGGTTCACACGGTCTGAATCAACACCCCTTCTAACACATATGAATACATACCCAATGTGAGTATCACCCTGCAATGCCAAAACCCTATCAGAAAAATCCATAAAGCTCTGCAAAATTCCTTCCCTTTCTCGTTTACCCTCTTCAGGATGTAGAAATTCAGAGTCAATGAGATGAATATGAGAGACATGTGCTAACAGATTACGCCACCTCTTGGAGAGAACCGAAGTCAAAGCAGGCTACTTTGTCTTAAGAAAGGAGAAGACATGACAAAGAACCTCGTCTGGTAGATTGCTGATCCTATCCATCGTCCTGTAGACCAACAGTTTCAGTTCTCACTCTCAAGAGTAAAATTAGGTCAAAATCTCATAGAAGTGGGCTTTACAGTGATATAAACATCGGGAGACAAATTGTTTCAAGATATTGATATTTTACCCTAAAGAAAAGAGATATGAGGAGATCAAGCAGATTCAGAGCAAGAGAGATGTGTAATTACCTTGATACAGTCGCTAAAGTTTCAAATCCACGACCAACCCTTTCAGTCCACGACCTATTTATACATGGACCGGTTTTTAGAACCAAATTGAACTGGAAATTATGACATAAACCGGACACACCTCCCGTAGTCACGCCGAGGCAAACCGGAGTGTCGTTGAATGTGGGTTCTATTTTAACCGATTTTTGTAAACCAGAATTGCTAGACTTCGGGCTGAGTAAGTAAATACAGAAACAGATTCAGGCGCAGTGGTAATCTCGGAAGATAATGAGGTTTTGAGTTTTGCTTGAATTAGCTCAAGGATCTAAATAGTGAAGCAGATATGGAGAGAGATAAGAGTGAAAGGAAAAAAAACAAACCCACCAAACTATGAGTCTATGAGCTAAGTATCTTTTCTTGAAGACTCATCATTGTGCAGCAGTCAGCTTCTTATCCATAAATTGGACATCACTACTATAAAACTGGTCGCAGAGTCTGAACAGCATCATGATAAGTTCATGATTTTCAGGGACTTCGACATTTGTAGGACCGTTCTCTTCAGGACAAATCTTCATCTTCTTCAAAGACGGAAAATAGTCCAAGAAATGCTTTATCAATTGAATCTCTTTGATTTTTCCTCGAAACCCTTTAATTTGTAACATCTTCACTGGACAAGATATGAGCGAACGACCTTTCTCCTCTCGAGAAATGCAGTCACAAGCATCCCCGCATTTATCTGTCTTAAAGTGTAAGAGGCCCTGAAAGCAGAAAGGAGACAATAAGGGACTTGAAAGAATGGTCTCGGTCATTGTAATTGATTGAGGAAGTGAGCTGTGTTCATACATCAAGGCCGAGACACTTCTTTAAGAGAACCGGCATTGCTTGCCATCCGCGATCAATTCCGCTCCTAATACCTAAAACTTTTAGGTTGTTGAACACCGGCATAGAAAAAGCCCAACACCACATTACACAGCTGCACTATCAGCTTCAAAATATCAAGAGTTGTTTTCCTATTTGAAACGAGGAGGCTAAAATGTCCAGACGACACTTGACTGCGCGTTCAATCATTTGTAACGACTCAACACACGAAATATACACTTGGACTAAGGCCAGCAAGAAAATACTACAAGAGATCAAAATGGCAACTGACCTCGAGAGTGTCAGAATATAAGTAAAGTTTCTTAACATTTCTTATTCCACTAAAGAGCTTCCGCGCGCACTTTACCAAATCGGAGAAAAACATCATCCTCTAACCCATCAATGTTTGGTGCTCTTGCCGGCTCAATCTGATCGTCAGTTAGTTTAAGGTGGATATGAGCCTCAAATAAGTTTGACAAGTTAACTTTTGGATAGTCCTCCGCAACAAAATCAGAATAATTAAAGTAAGTCAGGCTTGGAGTATCAAAAGAAACCGTCTTTGGATTTATCAAGTCAGAACAACCGTTGGACTTAATACATAGCCACTTGAGGCTTGCACTTGACACGCTCACATTGGAATTCTTCCACGTTATATTTTTCATTACTAATGTTTCAAGCAAAGGGCAAGCAGGAAGAAGCATTTCAACACAAAATCCAACTGAGTGAAAACGAAGTTCTTCAAGCATCGGTAAGGAAATACGTAAACCCTGCCAATCAAGATCAGGTCCATATATTACTCCCAGTACCATCTTAACTAGTGTCCTACTGACAAACATCTCTGGAGGCATCCGATATCCATCTTTAAAATTAATGCCTAATCCAAGGTCTGAAACACCGCGCTGCAGCACTTTATTTATCCAACGATCCACGCAATCTGAACCAACACCAGTTTTACACCTGAGGAAGAATTTCTTAATGGGAGAATCACCCTGCAATGCCAATATTCTATCCACAAAATCAATGAAGCTCTGGAGAACTCCGTCCCTTTCCCGTTTACCCTCTTCAGGATGCAGAAACGCAGAGTCATCGAAACTGAGATAAGGGACAAATGCAAGCAGATCGCGCCACCTCTTGGAGAGAACCGACGTCGAAGCAGCCTGCTTTGTGGGAAGAAAGGACAAAATATGACAAAGAACCTCGTCTGGTAGACTGCTAACAAAATCCATCTTCTATGCAGGATAACAAATGTAAATTAACCATACAAAGCAATTCGAACATCAGCCTTTACCAAACATTAGCTACTTGCCACCGAATACACAGTTAACAAAGCAGAAGGATATGAGTTAAATTCGTCATTTACCTTTTGGTATATACAGAGCCAAGACCAACACTTTGAGCTCTCAGGGACAGAAAATGCAAATTTCACAGCTTTAACACCTAAAATTAGGGCAAAATTAAAAAAGGGTTTTCACTGAAAGTGTCTAGTGTCTCCACCACCGCATTGTAAATCATAGCCTCCAAGAGGACCAATTTCATTTTAACTCATTCAAATGAAGCAAAAAGATGGGAAGGGATAAATTAAAGTTCATTTCTGGTTTAGCCCTTATCTAAAATATTACAGATAAGCAGATAGGAAGACAGATTAAGGGAGAATAAAGCAGAAGCAAATTGGTGAAATAATTTCTTAAAGATAAACTGTTTCTCCTAGAAGCTCAGCTTCTCTGCTCCTTAAAAAAACTGGTACATTTATCCTCATCATTCTGCAATCAACTTCTTATACGCGGAGCCACCCGCCAGGAACTTGATATCACAATTATAAAGCTTGGAGTAGAGTTTGATAATCCGCATAGAGAGTTCAAAAACTATAGGGACTTCGAGTTCTGTAGGATCACCCTCTTCAACAAATATCTCCACCTCCTTCAAACTAAAGCAAAACTCCAAGAAATGCTCTATCATCTCTAACTCCCTAACTGTTCCTCCAAACCTTTTGATCTTTAACTTCTTCACCGGACAATATATAAGCGAACGGCCTTTGTCCTCCCGAGAAACGCAGTCACATGCATCCCCGCATTTATCTGTCTTTAAGTGTAAGAGACCCTGAAAAGCAGAAAGGAGACAATAAAGAGACTTTAAAGACTGGTCTCTGTCTTTGTTAAATTGAGGAAGTGAGATGTGTTCATACATCAAGGACTAAACGTGGACAGTTCTTTAAGAGAACCGGCATTACTTGCCATCCCCGATCAATTTTACTGCTAATACGTAATGCTTTGAGGTTATTGAACACCGGTATTGACGCACAACATAGAGAAAGCACCTGAAACAAGAAAAAGCCCAACACCACATTACATAGCTGCAGTATTTGCTATAAAATATCAAAGAGTTGTTTTCCTATTTGAAACCAGGAGACAACTGACCTCGAGAGTGTTAGAATATATGCGAAGTTCCTGAACATTTTTAATTCCACTAAAGAACTTCCGCACATTACCAAAACGGAGAAAAACATCCTCCTCATCATTTTCTACCCCATTAATGTTTTGTGCTCTTGCCCGCTTGATCTGATTTTCAGTTAATATAAGCTCGATTCGAGCCCTGACTAAGTTTGTCAAGTTAACTCTTGGATAGTCCTCCGCAACAAAATCAGAATAATCAAGGAAATCCACACTTGGAGTATCAAAAGAAATGCTCTTTGGATTTACAAAATGTTGAGAACAACCGTTGGAATGAATAATTAGCTTCTTGAGGCTTGCACTTGACACTGTGAAATTGGAATTCGTCCAGTTGAAATCTTCAATGTCTAATATCTCAAGTAAAGGGCAAGCAGGAAGAAGCATTTCAAACTGATCAACACAAAACCCAACTGCGCGCAAAAAGAGACTTTTAAGCATCGGTAAGGATATACCAAGAGCCTGCCAGTCAAGATCAGATAGACATACTACTTTCAGCACAACTAGTGTCTTACTGACAAACACCTCTGGAGGCATTTGATATTCATCTTCAAAATTATTGCATAATTCAAGTTCTCAAACACCGCGCTGCAGTACTTTACGTATCCATCGATCCACACAAACTGAATCAACACATGAGGAAGAAATTCTTGATGGGAGAATCACCCTGTAAAGCCAATATTCTATCCACAAAATCAATGAAGCTCTGCACAACTCCATCCCTTTCTCGTTTACCCTCTTCTGGATGCAGGAAGACAGAGTCATCGAGATGGAGTTGAGGGACAAATGCAAGCAGATCGCGCCACCTCTTTGAGAGAACCGACGTCAAAGCAGCCTCCTTTGTCTCAAGAAATGACAAAATATGACAAATAACCTCGTCTGGTAGACTGCTGACACGATCCATCTTGTCTGCAGGACAAGAATACAGAGGTGTAAATTAGCTACACAAAGCTCCTAAGCAATTGGAACATGAACCATTACCAAACATTAGCAACTTGCCACCGAATACACAGTTAACAAAGCAATCAGAAGAAACTTTTAGCTAAAACAAACTCAGCGAGGAATAAAATCAATAGACAGTAAACCACCCAATGCAAAAGGTTTGTAGAAAGATATGAGTTAATTTCGTCATTTACCTTTTGGTATACAGAGCCAAGAATCCAAGACCAACACTTTTGAGCTCGACTGCTGAAACCGTTGGATTTCTTTAGCCTTAACAAAGAAACAGAAAGACCCATGATGTATCTCTGGAAAGAAACCTACTTTCAAAGTGGAAGATCGAAAAATTCGACACATACCTTGGAGGAACAACAAACACAAAATCCAAGACACTACACTTTACTGAAGAGAGAAGCTTTAGTACTGAATTATGTTGGGAAAATTACCCAATATTCTTTTGTGAGAATAAGATGGGAATTAAACAACTAGAATTTCTAGACCAACTATTTTTATTATTAGGAAGGATTTAGTACAAGAGAAGTTTGTAAGTGAACAATTTTCTTAGGTTTCTCTCTTCTCTCTTCTTTTTGGATAGTTTACAAATGACATCAACCACTTCTATTTATACTAGTGGTGGCTTAACTCATAGCTTATTCTAGATTGTTCTCTAAACATCACTTATACTCTAACATATTCTAGAATTATCTCCAAGCCCTATCCTAAGATAACTTATCATGATAATTCTAGAGACTTTTAATTCTCCATACTAATGCATAATCTTCTCCATAATTCTAGAAGTTTCTTCATTCTTCCATAATTAATCTTGGGCTAATGGAGGGAATATCCAACAAATCTCCCCCTTCCCGACTTAGCCCGAAGTTGTCACGATTCTGATGCCTTGGCAACAATCTTCATGCAAGGATTCCATTTCATCTTGCATGGCTTTCATCCACTCATCTTTATGAGTGAATTCCTCATAGCTTTGAGGCTCCCCCTCATCTATGAGAGTCACATACTCATTAAGAGTATATCGTGGTGACGGTATTATACCGATCATATCAGGGAGGGATTTCTTTCGAGCGAGGATATTTAAACCCTTCTCGCTCATATGGCCGAACCTTCGGCCAGAGATCGAAAAGAGATCGATCGAAAAGAGATCGATCGATGTACTTACGAATTACTGCGGCCGCTTTTCGATTCATAAGCTCCCATGCCTTATCATCCTTTCCTTCCGGCTTGGTCTTCTTGATGATGGGCTCATGCAAATCCTTGCAATAAAGGTGATCTTCCATCATCGGTTTCCAATACGAGTAGTTGTCCGTCGTGAGTTTGAACATGTCACCTTCAATGGTAACGATAGCCTCCATCTTAATTCACACAAGATATCGATGTTATAAATCAACCTAGCTCTGATACCACTTGTTGGGAAAATTACCCAATATTCTTTTGTGAGAATAAGATGGGAATTAGACAACTAGAATTTCAAGACCAACTATTTTTATTATTAGGAAGGATTTAGTACAAGAGAAGTTTGTAAGTGAACACTCTTCTTAGGTTTCTCTCTTCTCTCTTCTCTCTTCTCTCTTCTTTTTGGATAGTTTACAAATGACATCAACCACTTCTATTTATACTAGTGGTGGCTTAACTCCTCGCTTATTCTAGATTATTCTCTAAACATCACTTATACTCTAACATATTCTAGAATTATCTCCAAGCCCTATCCTAAGATAACTTATCATGATAATTCTAGAGACTTCTAATTCTCCATACTAATGTATAATCTTCTCCATAATTCTCGAAGTTTCTTCATTCTTCCATAATTAATCTTGGGCTAATGGAGGGAATATCCAACAAATTAGTGGTTTATATTCAAAAGGCATCGGAAAAGAAGCTCTGAAACATCCCATTTCTTCAAGACAAGGATATCAAGCGTCCAATACCAAAATTGCAAGCCGCTGGAGTCTTGAAATCACTGTTTGTTACGCTGCACGCTAAACCAGAAGAAAACTAGGTCTTTGGTTTTGTTTTGGTTCTAATTGGTTTGGTTTGGGCTAGTTTTCAAACAAAATCAATCAATAGCGTGGAAAAGACAATGTTAATCAGGGAAAGTCAAGTCTAAAGAATCAATGCTGCAAATTTCAACTACTGGAGAGAATTCAAGTTTGAAAACTAAAAATGGAAACAGATTAGTTTATTAAACAAGACTTGAGAATCAAAGCTTGTTCTTCGTGCATTGCATAAAGGCGATAATGCTCTTAGTGATTCACAGCTTGTTCTTGGACGTTTAACAGTAAATTCATTCCCATTGATCTTCATTTGTGCAGTTCCGCATCTTCTCAAGGACCCACTGGCCACGCAACAGGAACTTGACATCACAAGTATAACAATTGTTGAAGAGTCTGAGCGTCTCTACGATAAAGTCTAGGTCTGTAGGATCATCCTCTTCAGCATAGATATCCATCTCTTTCAAAGATGTGAAAGAGTCCAAGAAATGCTTTATCATCAATAACTCTCTCATTGTCCCTTTAAACCTCTCAATCTTTAACTTCTTCACTGGACAAGATAAGAGCGAACGGCCTTTATCCTCCCGAGAAACGCAGTCACAGGCATCCCCGCATTTATCTGTCTTAAAGTGTAAGAGCCCCTGAAAAGCAGAAAGGAGACAATAAAGGGACTTTCAAGACTAGTCTCTGTCTTTGTTAATGTTTATTGAGTAAGTGAGATGTGTTCATACATCAAGGAATAGAGTTTCTAAATGTGGACAGTTCTTTAAGAGAACCGGCATTGCTTGCCATCCCCTATCAATTTCGCTCCTAATACGTAACGCTTTGAGGTTGTTGAACACCGGCATTGATTCACAGCATAGAGAAAGCACCTGAAACAAGAAAAAGCTCAACACCACATTACACAGCCACAGTATTTGCTTATCAGGGGTTATTTTCCTATTTGAAACCAGAAGACTAGAACATCCAGACAACATTTAGTTTAGCACAAGAAAGTTACATTCGGATTTTGGACTAACATGAATTTAGATGAGGCCAACAAGAAAATACTACAAGAGAACAAAACGGCAACTGACCTCAAGAGTGTCAGAATATAAGTGAAGTTGCTGAACATTTTCTAGTCCACTAAAGAGCTTCCGCACATTAGCAAATCGGAGAAAAACATCATCATCCTCTAACCCGTCAATGTTTGGTGCTCTTGCCCGCTCAATCTGACTTTCAGTTAAATGAAGGTCGATTTGAGCCTTGCCTAAGTTTGTGAAGTTAACTTTTGGATAGTCCTCCGCAACAAAATCAGAATAACTTAAGTACGCCAGGCTTGGAGTATCAAAAGAGATGCTCTTTGGATTTACAAAATGTTCAGAACAACCGTAGGAATGAATGATTAGCTTCTTGAGGCTTACACTTGACACTGTGACATTGGGATTCATCCACTTTAAATAATTCATCAATAATGTCTCTAACGCAGGGCAAGCAGGGAGAAGCATTTCAAACTGATCAACGCCAAACCCAACTGAGTTAAGGATGAGATCTTTAAGCATCGGTAAGGAAATCCCCAGAACATGCCAATCAAGATCAAATCCAAGGAACACTGTCAGCTTAACCAGTGTCCTACTGACAAAAATCTCTGGAGGTAGCCGATATTTATATCCAAAACCAACGAAAAGATGAAGGTTTGAAACACCGCGCTGCAGCACATTACATATCCATCGATTCACACGATCAGAATCAACACCACTTGCAACACTTAGGGTTAATTTATTAATGGGAGAATCAGCCTGCAATGCTAAAACCCTATCCGCAAAATCCATGAAGCTCTGAAGAACTCCGTCCCTTTCTCGTTTACCCTCTTCGTGATGCAAAAAGACAGAATCATTGAGCTCAAGATTAGGAACAAATGCAAACAGATCACGCCACCTCTTAGCAATAACCGATGTCAAAGCAGCCTCCTTTGTTTTAAGAAAGGACAAGACATGACAGAGAAGCTCGTCCGGTAGACTGCTGATTCGATCCATCTTCTCTGCAGGAAAACGGTCAAAGGTAAATTAACTACACAAAGCTCAAAAAGCAATTCGAACATCAAACATGACCAAAAACCAATCATTTTAGTATTATGAAAACCCAGTTAACAAAGCAAAATACAAGAGTGGTTGTAAAAAAAGCTTTGAACTTGAAATCAGTAAGAAGCAGAAGAGGTAAGCTAACAGTAAAGTAAAAAACCTAGCAAGTAGAGGGGGTTTATAGGTATCGACAAGTAAAGCAATTGGTTTCACACATGAGGTTCAACATGGAGAGATGAGAAATGGGAGCAGAGGAAAACCCATTTAGCAACGCAAGTAGGAACATTTGAACTCAAAAATTACCAAAAGAGAAGAGAATCAGTAGAAGCACTTGGGCACCTACCTCGTTCCAAGACCCAAAATTTAGGGGTTTCAATGAATGCGTCCAGAATACGAGATGAGAGTGCTTAATCGATCGTTTACGTTGCCCTAATAGCGAAGATGTGACAAAAAGAAACAATTGTCCAGCGAAATGCAGAGAAAAACCCAAGCTTTGGAATTTTTGAGAGGAGGGCTTGTGGAAAGTAACAAAAGCGTCTGAAGCTGAAAGAGAAGGAAATCACAACAAGTTTGGTTAAGTTTGTGGATTAGTTTGGTTTTGGTTTTAATTTTCTTAGCCTGAACCGGTTTGGTTTAGACCGAATAAAATGTTCGGGTTTTCTCTTTAGCAAAAACGGAGCGTTTTGTGTGATGGATTGGTTACTGACACTGGTGCGAGTTGCCGAAACCAAAAATGTTGCATCTCTAATCAGATTTTCTGAATCAAAGTTTAATGTGATGTTTTATTTAAAAATCGTTTCGCAGATTAAACTTATTTAGGTTTCTTTTAATGTTGATTGAATCTTTCTAAACATAAAAACGACTTAAGCGCCTGCAGATGTAACACATTCACGCATCAAATTAAGGGAGAGGAAGAAGTTCAGTTTCTGCTAAGAGTAAGGCAAGATTCTAATTATTTGCAAGGGAGCAGTGCCGGCGATGAGGCAGTGCATACGGAGCATTTGCCAGGGCCAATTTTTTTTTTTAACTTTTTTTAAAGGAATTTAGGGCAAAAGTTTACAGATTTTGTTAAAAAAGGCCCAAATTTATAAAATTATTAATATTTAGACCAATATTTTTGTTTTGTTTTTATTTAGCACAAAGCCCCACATTCTATTGAACCGCCCCTGCAAGGGAGAGAGAGATGAGAGTTAAGTTAATTAAGCAAACTTATCAAACAAAAAACAAGAAATTGCATCATTTTTTAAGCTTCTTCTAAGCTAGACCAAAACCTTGAAGACTTGTTTCACTGTGCAGTCCATTTCTTATACAATGCATCACTAGGCATCACCAACTTGACATCACAGCTCGATAACTCATCGTAGTGGTTTAGCTTATCCTCGACAAATTTAAACATTCCAGGGGTTTCAAAATCTGTAGGCCCTCTCTCTTTAGCATATATTCGCATCATCTCCACCAAACCTTTAGAGATTAACTCATTTAGCACCCTCAAGAACTCTCTTGGGGTTTGCGAACATTGATTGTTGCTTGAGTGCCCTTGTTGTGGTTGTGGGTTGTCAGTTGTATCCCATAATGAGTTTTTAATCCCCTGAACCAATTACCCTCGAAAACCTCTCATCGGCAAATTACGTGTGAAAAAAGCTACTCATCATGCATGTTCAATCCTTCCGACAAATTCTCCGAAAACTTCTAGGGTATTGCTTACCCTGGTTAAAGTTAAAGTGCATGTCAAAAGCTTTTGTTCTTCAAATTTTTTTTTTATTATTATTTTTTTTAAAACAGCAAAAATTTATGGGAGAAAAGTCCATGTGCTAAAACAAAAATCAAAAAGGAGAAATCTGGTCCATGTGAAGCTGAACATGTATGTTGATGTGAAGACTAGTCATTCGTAATCACTATGGTGAAAGTTACTCCCTTGTGAGAAAGAGCTACCTATGTGAGCTGGTGGGTTGAATCAACTTGTCTCAAAATTTCATTATGTGTTCCACTGAGTATACCCTTGTTGTATCCAATTTCATTAGGACGATTTGTTTTTATTATTGTTAATCTCTAAAATCTCATTATCATCTCTAGTTGTCCTCTACATCTTTAGGAGTCAGTTTATAAGGTTTTGTTACTGTTCTCTTTCGGCTGAGTTTTCAGTGTTGTCCCATCATGAAGCATGCTTCCTAATGTCATGAAGTTTTAGGATACTTAAATTAATAAGTAGATTTCTGTTAATCTACTAATTATTTTATTAAGTATTAAGTGTCAGGGTTTACTGTTTGATTTGACTTGTCTTGAGCCGTGCACCCCCTCTCATTCGTGTCTTTATAACTTTGCTTCGGCACCATGGTTTGTATCTCAAAATTGTTTTTCTCTCATCTCTCCTCTGTTCCTTTTAAGATCCTTTGCTCAGATAACTTGTTCTCATCATGACGACATTGCACTTGTTTTGTCAGATGGAGTAGTGAAACACTGGGAAGATCTCTCTGTCATTCATATTACTCCAACAATGGCAATGCTGTACAAGATCTGTTGTCATAACTGGATGCCTATAATGAACGAAAGGGTGATCACAAAGGAAAGAGCAACTCTTTTCTACATGGTTGCAACGAAAACTCCTTTCAATTTTGGTGCCTTGGTCTATGATAAGATCTTCACTTCGCTGAAAGACACAACTGGAGGACGTTTGGTATTTCCGAATCTCATCTGTCAACTGTTGGAGTTCCAGAGGCATGTTTGTATCACTCCTGGAGACCAGATTCCTCCAGATCCTCAAGTCTTTCTCACTCCTCAAAGGTACTGTTACACTGTGGGGGAGCCTCTTATTCTTCACAACACGTCTACTATGACAGACTTTCAGTTTCTCTCTTCCTTTGTGCATGGTCTAAACCTCAAAGTTGTTGGTATGCCTGTTACATCTCAGCTCTAGTATCCTCACACTTTTTATGTGATAAAATGTTTGTTTTTCCTTGAGTCTGCCTCCAGGGGGGAATATGGAATGGTCGCAAATTAACCTTTTGGAGCTGTTACAGGAGGAGAGCATGAGGAGTACAATCAGGAGTTTGAAGTTGTTTCTGACCTCTGAGCTTGCTCGGATCCTCTGTTTCTCTGAGCTTGCTCGGACCCTCTGTTTCTCTATGTGTCATCTTGCTTATGAAAACTTGACATCTCTTGTTTTTCTTTAAGAGCTGAAAACTCCAAAGATGCTTGATTTTGTGTTTGTCTTAGTACCTTGAATACTCTTGAGTTTGTTAAAATTCGTTTTTAAGGTTCATGTGTCTTTAACCCTACTCGCTAAACTTTGTTACTATTTTGTGAAGTTCACTGAGGTAACTTCATGTGGGAGAACTGGTCAAGAATGGCTTGAGTCATGGGGTTGAAATCACTAAAGTGATTTATGTACTAACACATGATATAGGGTTTAGTCTTTGATTTTGTTCTAGGTGCTTGGATTAACAGACTCAACGAAACATGGGGAGATTGTGAGAGCAGTGGGATCTGAAGTGTCACATGAAAGAAATCGTTTGGGTTCGTCGGGATATCACAGAGATCTCTGCACAAAATATCTTCCGCCACGTGGCAAGTTGACCTTGAGATTAGGTGCAAGGATAGTGGAGTTGGCGTGCAGACTGCGGGAGCAAGCATGAGAGCTGGAGAAGCATTTAATGAGGAAATGATGTGTAGCCGAGCTAGTGTCTCTGTCTGGCACATGCATATATCCAGCGGTCCATAGCGACATCCTTCACTATTGCAAACAGACAGAAGGAAGATTGGCAGCTTTTTCATGAGTATCAAGAGAGAAACTCTTACTGGGAGATTAGATAGAAAAAGCAGTTTATTGGGTTTTTACAATTGTTGAGATCATGGGATTTGATCGTAGTGTAATCTGATTCAGACGCAACTCGCTTGTGTGCGAGGTTGTGTATTTCTGGGTAGATTAGGAATTTAACTCTGTGATTGAGTGATTGTGGAAATTTAGTAAAGTTTATGAAAGATAAATATGTGTGTTGATTCTGAAGTTTGCAATCCTGTTTTGGTTTTGAAGAGTTCCATACACTCTCATAGTTAGTCTAAGAGTAAAAAGTCAACAAAAATTAGGAATGCCACAATGCAAATAGAAACAATCCATGAGTTTGAGAGTAAACTACAAAGCAAATTCATGCTCAAACAGAACTAGCAAAGCGAGGAGGAATAAACTCGAACTCGATCTTGCACTTGGACGATCTAGGAAGATTTAGCAGTTTGGTTTTGACCTGAGATTTTTCCTCGTCGTCGTCTATTCCACTAACACAAACTTTCACAAGCTCAAGACATGACAATTTCTCCAAGAAATGTTCCATATGTTCCAACTCTCTTCTACTTCCGCTATACTCGGTTATCTCTAGCACCTTCACAGGACACGACAATAAGAAAGAATATTCCGACATGCACTCACATAGAGGCTCACCATTATCGTCGTCGGACTCATCATCATCATCTCCCTCAGCATACCCCAACTCTCCATAATCATCGAACAAATGTAAATCATAGTGCAAAGGACCCTGAAATATAAAAAGAGGAGGATTAGAGATTGGAGACAATTGGTTGGTGCATGTGTGTATAACTAATTATTTTGGGGGTCCATACAACAATGACGAGAGTCTTTAGATTTGGAGACTTCTTTAGCAGATATGGAAAAGTTCGCCAACATGATTGTTGTTCGGTTGTAACAGATAAATGATGCAGCCTTTGGAATACTGGGATTTCTTTACGGAAGCAATAAATTGCCTGAAACCAAAATAAATCAAAACTTCAACAAGATAACATTTTCATTACTCTTTTCATATATATATTCTCTCGATATCAAATAGCAAAGAAAATAACAATAGAGCACATTTACCTCCATAGTCATTGTAGCGTATAAGTCCAAGATCTCAACATTTCTTAACGCCTTAATCAGATTGGTTAAATCGCTGGTTTTAGTATTATTATCACCTCCATATTGTCCGATCCAAGCGTGACCATATGGCAAAGTAAGACCGAGCGTAGCTTCAACAAGGGAGCCGAGATTAACAATTGGATAGGATCGCAGAGCAAAATCAAAGTACTTGAAGTAGGTAAGACTCGGAGTATCAAAAGTAATGCTCTCCATATCATAGTAAACAACACCAAAGCAATATTTATGGTTAATAGTAAGTCTCTCAAGAGTCGGACTTGAAACAGTGCGAGACCATTTCCAATGCTCCCATTCAACTTTACGCATCACTAATTCCACAACCACAGGGCAAGCAGAAAGAAGCTTTTGGAAAGCACAACCATGAAGATCAGTGAATCGAACTGATTCGATGATGAGAGTCTTAAGCTCCGGAAGAAGAGCATTCTTAGGGAGATTATCAATTTTCAGAAGAGTCCCTAGCTTAAGCTCAACAAGCGTCTTGCAAGTGAAGACTTCAAAAGGAAGTGAATATCCATCTTCAACCCATAAATCCAGTTTAAGATCCACGACACCACGCTTTAACACATCACATAGACGACGGTTAACCTGAGCATAGTTAGTTGGATTAACACTATCTCGAAAACATTTTAGAGACAAGGTCCTAACACTACAAGAAAACAGAGGGTTTTCCGACGGGTAAAACCGTCGGAATTCCGTCGGAAAAGTCCTTATTCCGACGGTTTTCCACCGTCGGTTCTATTTCGTCGGAAATTGAAGATCCGTCGGTAATCCCTCGGAATTTCCTAGGGATTTCCGACGGATTTTGTTATAACGGAATTACGTCGGCAATCCGTCGAAAATCCGAATTCCGACAGATTTCTGACGTATTTATGACGGATTCCGTAATCGTATACCGTATACCGGATATCCCCGTATACGGATACCGTAAAAAAAAAAAAAATCTCCGGCGGCGGAGAATGTTCCGAAATCGAAATTCTTCTTCTTCTTCTTCTTCTTCTTCTTCTTCTTCTTCTTCTTCTTCTTCTTCTTCTTCTTCTTCTTCTTCTTCTTCTTCTTCTTCTTCTTCTTCTTCTTCTTCTAAGAAAATGTGTTTTGGGTATAAAATAAGGATAAATCCGTCAGAAATTTCCGTCTTCTTCTTCTTCTTCTTCTTCTTCTTCTTCTTCTTCTTCTTCTTCTTCTTCTTCTTCTTCTTCTTCTTCTTCTTCTTCTTCTTCTTCTTCTTCTTCTTCTTCTTCTTCTTCTTCTTCTTCTTCTGACGGATTTATCCTTATTTTATACCCCCAAAACATGGGCGGGAATTGTGTCTTCACAAATCCAAAAAAAGATTCCGTCAGAATTTCCGACGGATGGCGTTTAATTTTTTTTTAGAATTATCATAATCTCTAAATTTCTAAATTCATAAAATTATCATAATCCCTAAATCCCTAAATTTCTAAATTCATAAAATTCTCATAATCCCTAAATCCCTAAATTTCTAAATTCATAAAATTCTCATAATCCCTAAATTTCTAAATTCCTAAAATTATCATAATCCCTAAATCCCTAAATTTCTAAATTCATAAAATTCTCATAATCCCTAAATCCCTAAATTTCTAAATTCATAAAATTCTCATAATCCCTAAATTTCTAAATTCCTAAAATTCTCATAATCCCTAAATTTCTAAATTCTTAAAATTTTCATAATCCCTAAATTTCTAAATTCCAAAAATTCTCACAATCCCTAAATCCCTAAATTTCTAAATTCCTAAAATTCTCATAATCCCTAAATCCCTAAAATTCTAAAATTCTCATAATTCCTAAATCCCTAAATTTCTAAATTCCAAAAATTCTCATAATCCCTAAAATTCTAAATTCATAAAATTCTCATAATCCCTAAATCCCTAAATTTCTAAATTCCTAAAATTCTCATAATCCCTAAATCCCTAAATTTCTAAATTCCTAAAATTCTCATAATCCATAAATCCCTAAATTTCTAAATTCCTAAAATTCTCATAATCCCTAAATTTCTAAATTCCTAAAATTCTCATAATTCATAAATCCCTAAATTTCTAAATTCCTAAATTTAGGGATTATGAGAATTTTAGGAATTTAGAATTTAGGGATTTAGGAATTATGAGAATTTTATGAATTTAGAATTTTAGGGATTTAGAAATTATGAGAATTTAGAAATTTCCTACGGATTTCCGACGGATTGTGTTATTTATATATTTTATTTTGGCGGTA
Source organism: Draba incana (assembly GCA_963576765.1). Classification (NCBI taxonomy): domain Eukaryota; kingdom Viridiplantae; phylum Streptophyta; class Magnoliopsida; order Brassicales; family Brassicaceae; genus Draba; species Draba incana. Next base: position 29,618,109 of record OY755217.1, on the reverse strand, counting down.
TAAAATAAAATATATAAATAACGCATTCCGTCGGAAATTCATCACAATTTACCGACGGATTTCCGACGGATACGACATCTGTATACGGTATATGATATCCGGTATAAGGTTACGGATTTATGACGGATTTTCGACGGATTTCGTAACTGTATACCGTATACTGTATACTGGATATCCCATATACGGATACCGTATCCGTCGAAAATGGTCGGAAATTCGTCGGAAGTCCGACGGATATTACGTCCGTCGGAAATCTCATTGTTTTCTTGTAGTATAACGCGTGAACTGAGAGGCAGAGCCAACACTACATCCAAGAAATCTATCAAACTCCCTTGATTCTCAAGTTTATAATCAAACTCAAGATTTTGTATGATGGTATAGAGATTTTGCCACCTCTTTGAGAGAACCGTTGCGAAAGCAGCCTCCTTTGCCGAAAGAAAAGATACAATGTGGCTAATAATCTCGTTACGTAGACTGCTGATTCTATCCATCTCTTTGCTCACAACAAAATCTACAAACAGAGAAAGGTCACATTATGATTCTCTACAAATAGTTTCAAAGTGAGGATATATATACCAACTATATAAAGAGAAAAGGGAAAAAACGTTTATGTGAATCTAAGAAACCATTCAAATAAAATTGATAATATAATTTTCACAACTACCTTACTACAGACAAAAAGTCCCAAACTTTACAAACGCATATGTGAAGGTACCAAGCCACTCAAATCAGATTGATTCTCAAACTTAAATCAAAAAGTAAAACAAAGGAAGCAGAAGAGATGACTTCAATTTTTGGCACATACCTCGGAACTCGAAGGAGAAGTCTAGTACATAAACTAATAATGGGTACAAAGATAAAACTCGAATGTTAACAAACAAAATTAGGGTAACTTGCGAAAAAATCAAGGCAAAGGAAATCTAGGGCTTTGGAAAACAAAGCCATTCGGTTTACTTCGTAATTGTTTTCACTAGACGGGTTTAAAAAAATATCAAACCGAACCAAATTAAATTCGTTTGAGGCAGCAAATCATAAAAGTAAATATTCGTTTCCAACAAATAAATGTGGAAAACACGTATTTGGCGACAAAAATATGGTTACGCCGTTTTTGACGGGAATAATTACGGAAAACACTTTTTTAATGGAAAAAATTATGACAAACACGTTTTTGGTAAAAAAAAAAAAAATCCGTGTTTTTGGTAGGAAAAATTACGGAAAACAAGTTTTTGGCGGGAAAAATATGAAAACATGTTTTGACAAGAAATTTGCGAAAACATGTGTTGGCGGGAAAATACGTTTCGGACGATTTATGCACATTTTGATATCCATAACACCAAGCAACGGTTAATATGAGTTGGATCATGACCATTCTGACATTTTAGAGAGAATTTTCTGATCCGGGTTTCAGTTACCGGCAGAGCCAAGATTCGGCCCAAGAAACCGGTAAGATTCTCTTGATTCTCGTCGAAATCTAGAACTAGTATGATGATAAAAAGATTTTCACACCTCTTACAGGTACTCGAGAAATGAAAAGCTTTTTGTGCAGAAAGGTCCTGATGTGGCGTATAATGTCATCCGGTAGATCCCTCATTCTACAGGTTTCCTCCTAAGAAAGATTGAGAAGCGACGACGAATACTTTTCTTGTGTCCGATTATCCAAAAGGAGAAAAAATACCTCTATCGCGAGATATTTTTGTCTTTTTCTTTCTCGCCTGAAGAAAAATTTCTAGTGATCGGTGTGTTTCCGACACCAGAGTGTTCCGGTGATACGAAATGTGACTGCTCTCACCTCTCTTCTTGATTTTTGTGGTCAACTTTGGGAAATAATTTTGACTTTAGATTTTCAATTTTGATTTCAGATTCAGGTGATAGATATTTCGAGTTACATTAGGCTTGTGGATGTAAAACATAAAAATAAAAATTAAGCTTGTCGTTGCTAATTACTTTTGGGTGCTGGTGGGCTTAAATTATTTTACTCTTTCAAGTCATGAAATCGTTCGATAATAATGTACAGTAAACCTCTATAAATTAATAATATTGGGACTTTGAAAATTTATTAATTTATCATATTTTATTATCGGCGGTTGTGAATCATGTACCCAATAAAATTACCCCACATGCTAGATTCTGGCATTCTGCCGTATCTTGTAACGTTTAAGTATAACCTCTAGATTTCTTTATTTATGGATTTTAGCAAGTGCAGGTATTCTCTGCTCACTTTTCATATAAACCCACGAATTAAGTAACTATCGAAAACCATCCCATTTCATGTTTACATTTGTGACAACATGTAGCAAGTTCGATACTTCTTAATCTTATACACTAGATCCTCTATAAATTAATACTCTATAAGTTAATAATCACCATAAATTAATAAATTTTTCCGGTCCCGAGTCGGGTCAATGTAAAAATTAACAAAATTCGATAAAATGATAAGATAATATTATTTTGAAACTTATTTGTAAAATATGGTCCTAATAATAGTATAAATTAATAATCATGAATTATATATGTATATATATATATATATCATAAAATAATTTAGTAAAATATGACTTTCGTATTATCTGTTTCTTTTAAACTTGGACTCTCATGGTAACTAATTTTTTTTTTTTTTTGCATCAAAAACTTATAGTGTTATTATTTCGATTTGCATCCCAAAATTATAAGAGTTTTAGATGCGATAAATGTTTCTTTACGTGTAATTACTTTGAGTATTGTTATTTTGTACTAAATTTTATTGAATTGCAACCGTAATTTGTTCTAAACTTTAAATTTTGGAGATGTATCATTCTCATCAGAATAGTCAAGTAGACTATTGATATATATTCTATTATGATAACCAAAATTATTAGCATAATATAGGGGTATAATAAATATGTAAACATTAAAATACATAAATATTTGAATAAAGAAATTTTAAGAAGAATTTGTGTGAATTTTAAGGTAATTTTTTTTTGTTTTAAATAAAAGTATATTTTTACATATGGAACAAAACAATCTCTCAATAAATTATATTAATTTATCAATAAAATAATAACTTTCTAAATTAATAAATTTTCAAAATCCCAATTAATATTGTTTTACTGAACTCCATTAATTAAGTTCGTGTACCTTTAAAATTACTTTCCGCAACCAAATTAACAAACAGATAACAATGAAAAATAGCCCACGTTTTATTACATGGCGACCTACCTTCGTATCTCAAAACGCACGCACGTTCAACGGTTCAAGACCCCCAAGTGGCATTTTCGTAAAAATAGTTTATACTAGTTTCTTTTTCTTACTCCTTCCGTTCCAAAATATAAGTTGTTTTGGATGTTTATTTTTCTTTCAAAATATAAGTTGTTTAGAGAATCCTAGGTACTTTTCATCTTTATTGAATACTGTGTGACCAATAATATTCCGTAATCTTTTTTATGTTTGATTAAATTATATTTATTATATATATTAAATGATATTTTTTATAAGAAAAAGTAGTTTCTTAAACACCGTGCTTTTAGCCAAAACTACATTTTGGAACTGAGGGAGTATTTAAAATTCACATATCCATTTTCCCTCCTATATATTCCTCTGTTTCGTTTCCTTCTTCTCTTAAAAAGAGAACATGCAAGAACCAAACACAACAACAATGGCTACTTCTCTCCAATCTCTAAACCCTACATTGTTCAAATCCTTACCTTCCTCAAACAAAACATCCCCCTTTCTCTCACAATCTTCCTTCCTTCGACTCAACTCTGCCTCCTCTACTCTCAATCTCAAACCCTTAATTTCCTCCTCCTCCTCCTCCTCCATCACACGTGCCGCCGCAACATCGTCTTCCTCAGAACTAGCTGATTCGCAAGCAAGAAAAACATTCCACGGACTCTGCTACGTCGTCAACGACAACATCGACACCGACCAAATCATTCCGGCCGAATACGGCACACTAAACCCCGCGATTCCCGAAGATCGCGAGAAACTCGGCTTGTTCGCTTTAATCGGCTTACCGAAATTCTACAACGATCGTTTCGTCGATCCATCAGAGATGAAATCAAAGTACACAGTCATAATCGGAGGCGATAATTTCGGATGCGGATCATCACGTGAACACGCTCCGGTCTGTCTCGGTGCGGCCGGAGCGAAAGCCGTGGTGGCAGAATCTTACGCTAGGATTTTTTTCAGGAACTGTGTAGCTACCGGAGAGGTTTTTCCGTTGGAATCGGAAGTTAGGATTTGTGAGGAATGTAAAACAGGGGATGTTGTGACCATTGAGCCTAAAGAAGATGGTAGTAGTTTGCTTATTAATCATACGACGAGGAAAGAGTATAAACTGAAACCGCTCGGTGACGCCGGTCCAGTTATCGACGCCGGTGGAATATTTGCTTATGCTAGAAAAGCCGGCATGATTCCTTCTGCTTAAGTATCGTTATGAGTTTGTAATAACATTTTATATGGTTGCTAAGTCCATTCCAATTCCATATCAAACCATTTTGATATACTAATATTCTGATCAACATTCCAAAGTTGTGGTTTTAGAACTAAAACTGATAAAGTTTGACGAATATTAATATTTTGGTATACGGTTGGTAAAAAATGGGATAAGAACTATTTTGATAAGACAAAAAAAGAATTCGAATAGTGAAAAAAGTGGACTGATCCGACTTTGGTCTGACCATACAACTATTCAAGGTCAATAATCGAATGCTTAATTGTGGACCACACAATTTCCGGTTTTTATAGTTTTGAGTTTCGTCCAGTTTGATTTATTTGGTTAGATAACAATTAATAAATAAATTGTATTCAATCTTTGAACCGAAATTTATTTTTTGCTGGTTTGAGTCGTTTGACTATGCATGAATGTATGCCACGTGGATGTAGCGGTTTGAAGCACAAAAAGGTGTGCATTTATTATACTATACAGTCTAGGATGAGAAAAATAACCGGAACCGAAAAACCGAACCGAAACCGACCCGTAATTATCCAAACCGAAACCGAATTGAACTTCAAAGAATACCCGATGGATATTTTTTGTTAGAACAAAAAGAACCGGAACCGAACCGATACCGAACCGAAAACCGAATGGGTATCCGAAATATCCGAAACATAAATTAATCCACAAATATATATATGCATAGTTTGAGTATATTTTACAAATTTTTTTTGTTATGTTTACAATTAATTTGGTTAGTTCAAATATTGTTATCTATTAGTAGGTAGTTCGGATAAAAATAGCTAATATAAGTTTATTGTTTTATTTTTTATTAACAACAAATACTATTTTTTGGATAACTTAGTGTATTTTGGATAAAAAATACTCGGAACCAAACCGAAACCGAAATTAGTGCTTTAAGATTTGTTTCATTACAACGTCTGTCACTCTCTTAAGACTTTGATGTTTCACAACTTGTTTCGTTATTTTCGTATTTTGAAGGTTTGAGTTGAAACTTATAAAGTTTATCACTTTGAATAGGTTTAAACTCTTTAATTTTGTTTATTTAATATCATTGTCTTGTAAACTCTCAAATCTTGTGTTATTTTATAGAAAGGGAATATCTCTCTAGATTACTCAAATATTGTGTCATTTTCTACTGTTTTTTGTATAATGCTTTGCTTAAGATTTCAACTTTTAAGTTCGGTATTTTGTTTCAAAACAATAGGTAATTCGAATTGTACTCTTTTTCTTTCAATGTGATTTTCACATTAAGGTTTTTTAATGAGGAAAGGAGAATTACCTATCTTAGGATTTCAACTTTTAATTTTGTTATTTTGTTTCAAAACTATTAAGTTGCTTTTGGATTTTTATTATGAACTTATTTCAGTATTGTCGTAATATTATGTTTGGTGGCATTTTGGGTATAACCGAGACCGACCCGGAACCGCTAGATACCGAACCGAAACCGAACCGTAATTCAATGGGTACCTATATGGGTATAAAATATCTAAACTCAATATACCCGGAACCGATTGGTACCGAACCGAAACCGAACCGAATATCCAGTTGCCCAGGCCTAATACAGTCGACGTCTTTGGTACCTTGTCTTTATTGACTTTGGATGTTTCAGCTTCTCAGATTCATTTGGATGTTCTCTCTCGAATTCAAAGTTTGTAGTTTTTTCTTCTGCCTTCGTGTTTGAAGCAAGGTTGGTGTTAAATATTTCTCATATCTTTCTCTTGTAATTTTTTTTTCCCTCTAGTATTGTCGATCTTTTTGTTTATTTATTTTAAGTCTAATTATTTTATCTCTAATTTGAAACATTCATGTTGTGACCTATATCTTTGTGTGTAGATTTTCTTACGAGATAATCATAATGTGACCTATCTCTTTGTTTGTAGATTTTTGTAATGCCTGATATATAGTATATGTATATTGATATTGTGGTTTGAAATCTCCACTGCAGTTAATTGAGTTTTTTCTTTTTCTTTTAGGGTTTGGCAAGAGGATGGATAGGATTAGTAATCTACCAAATGAGATTATTTGTCACATAGTGTCCTTCCTCTCTGCAAAGGAGGCTGTTTTCACATCGGTTCTCTCAAAGAGGTTTATTAACCTCTACGACATCATACTTAATCTTGAGTTTGATGAAAGGGCTGAAAATCAAGGGAGATTTACGGATTTCTTGGATGGAGTTTTGGCTTTGCCGGCCAGCTCTCGTATTAGAAAATTCTCTCTAAAATGTGACAAGCGGATTGATCCAGCTCAATATGCTCATGTCAACCGTTGCCTATGTGATGTGCTCAAGCGTGGCGTCTTGGATCTTGAACTTGTGATAAGTGTCAAGAGACACTATTCACTACCCTTTGAGGTTTTCACTTGCAAGACAGTCGTTAGGCTGAAATTTGGGTGTCATTATGGGACTGGTTTTGTTATCGATGATTTCCCCGAGAATGCTTCTATACCAGCACTCGAGACCCTTCTTCTTAACTACGTTCGGTTCAAAGATCTTCGTGGGTGTGCATTTGAAAAGCTTCTTTCTGCTTGCCATTTGCTTAAGGAATTAATCATAAATGGTATGGAATGGAAAGGTTGGAAATGGTCTGGCAACATTTCTAGTTCAACTCTTCAAAGACTCACTATTCGTTGTGGAAATGTCCATAAGTCTAGTTCTACGGGAATAACTTTAGATACTCCAGGTCTGACCTATTTCAACTGCTCTGATGTTGTTCCGGATGAGTATCCAGTTGTTAACCTCGATTCCCTTGTCGAAGCTGAGCTCAATCTTATGTTAACGGTAGATCACATCAGCGATGGGTTCGTAGATGATGACGATGTTATTACTAGCAATCCAACAAATCTGATCAAAGGGTTAAGAAATGTTCAAATCCTGAACTTCACAGGTCCTGATACTTTCCAGGTAAGTGTGATACTGTTTCTTCTTTCTTTGTAACATGTTATGAATATTGAATTTAAAAAAACAAGAGAAAAATATGAAGCGTATAATCATTATATCATCGAGACTTGAGGTATAAGAATCAAAATCTTGTTTACATTCTGGTGTGCATCTTAAGAATCAAACTCTTATAGTAAGAATCAAAATCTTGTTTACATTCTGGTGTGCATCTTAAGTTCCAAAGAATGTTCCAACTATCTGGTTGCATATATTGGGATGTTTCTTAGAAGTTTTGATTCAAATATTTCAATAACTTGAATTGTAGTTGCTTTATTTTGTTTCAGGCATTTTATTACTTTCGTGAAGCAATCCCGGTGTTTGAAAACCTTTATCATTTAACTATTACAACTAGTGATGTGGGGATTTGCCTGGATTTGCCTGGATTTTGCTAAAGAAGACCCCAAATCTAGACACGCTTATCATCGATGTATGACCAAAACCCCATAAGTTTCTTGAACAAATGCAAAACCTTGTAGATAGTCCTTGATTTTCACTTTGCAATTGTCTCTCTTGCTTCAGGGTCCATTGCACTACGATGAATTAGAACCTGAATCTGTTTGCATGTGCTTGTCGGGATATTCATTCTTACTGTCATGTCCTTTGAAGGTCCTACATATTACTGACTACAGTGGAACTACTGGAGAAGTAGAGCAATTAAAACATTTCTTAGGGAAGCTGCCATGTCTAACGTTGGTGAAACTTCATTTTTGGGAAAGACGTTTCAGTAAGCAGAAAAATTTAGTGCTTCCTATAGCTCCATCCAAGTGCAAGATGAAGGTCACTTTTTCTTGAAAAACTACGGACTCAAGGATGAAGAACAAACTTTGGTCCTCCTAGTTGCATTTGTGCGCTAAAAGTGAACACTTTTGCTCACTTCTTTATGATTTATCCATAGTTACCCTGTTTATCTTTTTGTTGGATTCTCTTTGTTGTCTTGGTTTGAACTTGTCTTCTTTTTCTAGGGTCTATTTTGATTTTATTTTCATTAATACTTTGCTTTAATGGATTTTTTAGTCTATCTTACTTGACGTGCCAAAGATTTTTTTTTAAAAAGGAAGATGTTTTGGACATTAAAAAAATAGAACATTAGGGCATGTTTATTGCAGACACTGCCTCGAGTGTCTAAAAACTTTTTAGAATTAAATATATTAAATTTTAGGATTCTTGAGTGTCTAAAACCAGTAAAAGGATATAATACTGAATATTTTTACTGGTTTTAGACACTCAAGAATTCTAAAATTTAATATATTTAATTCTAAAAAATTTTTAGACACTCGAGGCAGTGTCTGCAATAAACATGCTCTTATAGGCACAAAGAAAGGACCAGTATGCTTTCTTACTCTTTCCCTTTCTAGGGTCTGTTTTGAATTGATTTTCATTAGTAATTTGATTTAATGAATTCTTAGTGTGTATTAACTAATCGTATGATTTTTACTTGATGTGCCAAAGTATTGTTTTAACCTGAAATTTCCAATCGCTACATAGAATAAATTACTCAATGTTTGGGAAAAAATATCAAATCATTGCGTGTAGCACAAACTTTGATTATCCTAGTTGAATAACCTGTTCCACTTACAGTCGGATCCTTTTAAAAAATCGATTCGGTTTAGATATTTTGGTATTAAAACCGCTTCAACCGAACCAATCCTTTAGCTACTATATAAAGTCGAAGCTCAAAACTAAAATTGTGGGTGCTTATTAGCATTACTACAGTTAGTAATAGTATTAAGGAACACGATAGTAGCTTGATGATTAGTCATACGTTGTGGAAAAAACAAACTGAAACCGCTTGGTGAAGCTGGTCCGGTAATCGTCGCCGGTGGAAGCTTCGCCTATGCTAGAAAAACCGGCATGATTCCTTCTGCTTGAGAGTATCGTTATGCTTCTTCTTTTTGGGGTCCTAAATTGAGCATCAGCCAAATGTTAATAATTTATGGTTTTGCATGGTTACTTAGTCCAATTCTGACTAAACGAATTAGACTAACATTTCGATACGTTAAGCTGCATCAGAAAATACATTTTATTTTTTGATTTGGATTGAAAAAATTGGACGAGTTACAAGATTTTAGTATGTAGCTAGTGTTCACTGTGTACTAACATATTTATCTCATTTTGTTGAAATTGGTCCGGACTAAAACTAGTAAAAATGAGAATGGTAAGAAGTGGACTGATCCGATTTTGTTTTATCCGAAATGGACCGTACAACCAAGTTAATAATCGAATTGTGGGCCATAATTTCTGATTTTGATAGTTCGAGTTTTCTCCGGTTTGATTGGTATGATAACCGGTAATGACCAAAGAAATCGTAACTAATCCTGAAACCCTAATTTATTATTTTCCTTGCTTCTCTTTAAATCTTTAATTTCGATGTTTCAGCCTCTCAGAAGCATTTGCATATCCTCTCTCAAACTCAAACTCATACTCAAATTTTGTGTTTTCTAATTCCGGATTCGCGTCTGTAATAAGGTTGGTGTCAAAGATGACTCATATCTTCCTCTTTTCTTGTGTGTTTTGGTTTTTTATTTAAGTGAAATGTATTTTTCTCCAATTCGAAATTAGTTCTGTCCAGATAATCATAATGTGACCCATCTATTTGTTTGTAGATTTTTGCAGTGGTCGATACTGATAGTATGTAATATTGCATATTGATATTAAGATTTGAAATCTTCATTGCAATTAATTGAATCTTTATTCCGAGGAGTAATTAAGGGGGTTTTTTTTTTCTAGGGCTTGGCAAGAGGATGGATAGGCTTAGCAATCTACCAGAAGAGATTATTTGCCATATAGGGTCATTCCTCTCTGCAAAGGAGGCTGCTTTCTTATGTGTTGTCTCAAAGAGGTTTCTTAATCTCTACAACATCATACCAAATCTTGAATTTGTTGGGTCATTAAGCAGTTTCAGTGATTTCGTAGACGAGTATTGGCTCTTCCGGCTAGTACCGGCATAGTTCGTTGTCTATGTGATGTGCTCAGGCGTGGTGTCTTAGATCTTGAACAACAAATGTTCGTTGGAAAACGATCCCTTTAAGGTTTTCACTTGCAAGACGGCCGTTAAGCTGAAACTTGGGCATGATTATGGGACTGATTTTGTTGTTGATGTTCTCCCTGAGAATGCTTCTCTGCCTGCACTTGAGACCCTCGTTCTTGACTCAGTTCTATCCAAAGATCGTTGTGGTTGTGGGTTTGAAAGCTTCTTTCTGCTTGCCATGTGCTCAAGGAATTAATCATAGATGGCATGGAATGGATACGTTGGAAGTGGTGTGGCAACATTTCCAGTCCAACACTTCAAAGACTTACTATTCATTATGGAGATAGCTTTGAGTCTAGTTCTACGGGAATAAATTTAGATACTCCAAGACTTGCCTATTTCAGCTTCAATGATGTTGTTCCGGATGAGTATCCAGTTGTTAACCTTGACTCCCTTGTCGAAGCTGAATTGGGTCTTATGTTGACGGTAGAACACACCCACGAGGGATATGTATTTGACAACGATATTATTACTGGTAATCCAACAAATCTGATCAAGGGGTTAAGAAATGTTCAAATCATGAACTTCACAACTCCTGATACTTTCGAGGTACGTGTGATACTCTTTCTTAGTTCGCTAATCCTATCCATCCTCTTGCCAAACCCTAGAAAAAAGGGGAGATTTTGAAAAATACCCTAATTAAGTTTTAAATTTTGAAAAATACACTTTCTTTTTTCTTTTTTGAAAATTAACTCTTTTCCTATGTAAAAATATTCTTTTAGCTTGATTTGAATTAAAAATTAAAAATTATCATAAAGCATAATAAAAAATTGAAAAATTATTATTATCAATATTTATATTATTTTTATTTAAGATAATTATCTGTAATTAATTTAAAATTTTATATAACCATCAGATATATGACAATTATATTAAAATATATCAAGTATTATCTTTAAAAAAAAGCAAACTTATTTTGTTTATGTAAACAAAGAGAATAGTTGTTCATCTTTAAAAACAAAAACTAAATCACCACATAAGTATAGACATGAATGTGAAATAAATGAAAATCATATAAGCAATTTAGTTACAACAATAAAGAGTGAACATTACGCCGGATACGATGATGATAAAAAAATACAACGTATATAAATTACATTAAGTACGATAGTGAAAATCTGGATTGGGAAAAATTGATTGGCAATTTAGGAAGAAAAGAGAAAACAACATTCATGATAGTTTTTTGTTCATAACATAAGACCATGATTAATAATTGGAAATAATTTTCCAAACCAATCGTTTTTTTATTGGATTAGTATAATTGAATCGTTTAGGTTTCTTCTTTGCACAATCTCTTTGTTTTAACCATAAAAAGTAGCTTGGTCACATCTTCTAGGTTCAACTAAAACTATTTACATAATTTTTCATAGCATTGACTTCTTAGATAAATAGATTTTGTTTTATGATAAAATGGAGACTAAAAATATCTATATTATTATCTATTTTCATATATAAATTCTTGTTCAGGTTATTAATGTTATTTTAGTACATTTAATATTCCAAAAGTGTATTTTTAAAAAACTAAAAATAAAGGTGTATTTTTCAAATTTAAAAACACAAAAGGGGTATTTTTCCAAATTTCCTAAAAAAAAAAAAAATCTTATACTACTCTGAGAAAAAAACTCAATTAATTTCAAGGGTGAATTTGTGAAATAGCCAACAAAAGAATTATAACTCAAATTATAACTAAAAACCCTAGAATCTAAAGGCCATAATATTGTCACATATACCACTTTTGGTTATATTTTGAATTATAATTTTTTCTTTAGCTATTCAACAAATTAATCCTAATTTCAAATCACAATATCAATGTACATACTAATACTATCGCAATTCACCAATTGCAAAAAAAGTTTACACACAAAAACAAGAGTTTCAAAGTAGAGATTAATACACACGCCCTAAAAAGAATATCAAGACATATAGACCAACCTTGCTACATAAGCTATGAGTACGAGAGAATATGCAAATGCATATGAGAAACTGATACATCCAAAGGAAAAGTGATAAGATAAAGATAAGTAATCTCGAGTAAGATATTATCGTGCTTCCACGTGGCACAATTAAGATATTACTCTCACCGTTTTATAGTAAATGTTGTTTTGAACTTGATTTTTCGTTTTAAAATACACGTCGTTTTGAACATTAAAAATCCAAAACGGCGCATATTTTAGAACAAAAAAACAAGTCCAAAACGACATTTAATATAAAACGGTGCAAGTATTATCTTAATTATGCCACGTGGAAGCACGACAATATCTTATTGGAGAGTACTTATCTTTCTTTTATCACTTTTATTTTGGATGTATCAGTTTCTCATATGCAATTGCATGTTCTCTCTCGTACTCAAAGCTTGTGGGGTTTTTGCTTCTGACTTCGCGTATGTAAGGTTGGTCTATATGTCTTGGAATTCTTTTTAGGGTTTAAGTCGCGTGTATTAATCTATACTTTGAAACTCTTGGACTTGTGTGTATATTTTATCCGAGTATGTACATTGATATTGTGGTTTGAAATTAATTGATTTTTTTTTTTCCGAGTAGTATAAGCTGTTTTTTATGTCTAGGGTTTTGCAAGAGGAAGGATAGGATTAGCAATCTACCAAACGAGATTGTTTGCCACACTGTGTCTTTCCTTTGTGCCATGGAGGCTGCTTTCACAGCAGTTCTCTCCAAGAGGTTTCTTAATCTCTACAATATGATACCAAATCTTTATTTTCATGAGTCATTAGAGAGTTTCACATTTTTTGTGGACAGAGTATTGGCTCTCCCGGCTAGTACCCGCATAAAGATATTCTCTCTAAATATCAAGATGATGATATTGCTCAAACTCATTATGCTCATGTCAACCGTTGTCTATGTGATGTACTGAATTGCGGTGTCTTGGATCTTGATATTTATGGTGGGGAACAATATTCACTTCCTTCTGAGGTTTTCAATTGCAAGACAATCGTTAAGCTGAAATTGGAGAGTGTTGTGGGGAGTAGTTTAGTCATTGATGTTCTCCCTGAGAATGCGTCTCTACCAGCACTTGAGACCCTCGTTCTTAACAACGTTCGATTCAAAGATCTTTGTGGTTGAGCGTTTGAAAAGCTTCTTTCTGCTTGCCATGTCCTCAAGGAGTTAATCATAAATGGTATGGAAAGGGAACGTTGGAATTGGTCGGGCAATGTGTCTAGTCCAACCCTTCAAAAACTCACAATTCATTGTGGATATTTCCTTCAGTCTACTTTTACGAGAATAAGTTTAAATACTCCAAGTCTTACCTATTTCAAGTGCTCTGATTTTTTTCCGAATACGTATTCAGTTGTTAACCTCGACTCGCTTGTTGAAGCTGAGCTCAATCTTATGTTGATGGTAGATCACACCTACAATGGATATGTATATGACCATGCTATTATTACTAGCAATCCAACAAATCTGATCAAGGGGCTAAGAAATGTTCAAATCATGAACTTCACAACTCATGCTACTTTCCTGGTTAGTGTGATACTGTTTCTTCTTTCTCTGTAACATGTTATTACAATTTGATTTTTTTTTTTTTAAATGAAGACAATCATTTATCATTGAAATGTCATAGTTTCGCTTCCTGAGGTATAAGAAACATGTTTCTTAAGTTGATTTGTTTTGTTTCAGGCATTTTCTTACTTCCGTAAAGCAATCCCGGTGTTTGAAAACCTATACCATTTAACTATTACACCTAAAGATGTGGAGACATGTCAGAAATTTCTACCATTTTTGCTAAAGAAGGCTCCAAATCTAGAGATGCTTATCATCGATGTATGACCAAAACCCCAAAACTTCATAGGACAAATGCAAAACCTTGTAGATACTCATTCATTTTCACTTTCTAATCGTCCTTTCTTGCTTTAGGGTCCATTGCACTACAATAAAGCACAACCTGAATCTGTTTGCGACTGCATGTCCGGATATTCATTCCTACTGTCATGTCCTTTGAGTGTCTTAAAGATAAAAGACTACAGAGGAACTACCGGAGAGGTGGAGCAATTGAAGCATTTTTTAAGGAAGCTGCCATGTCTTAAGTTGGTGAAACTTCATTCTCAGACAGGATGTGAAGCCGACATGGAAAAGTTAATGCTTCCAAGAGCTCCATCCAAGTGCAAGATTAAGGTCACGTTTTCTTAAAAATTACCAACTCACGGATGAAGAACAAACTTTGGTCCTCCTAGTTGTGTTTGTGCTATTACGTGAATCGGATTGTGAACACTTTTGCTTACTTATATCCCTAGTTACTCTGTTTATCTTTTTGTTGGATTCTCTTTGTTTTCTTGGTTTGAACTTGTTTTCCTTCTAGGGTCTGTTTTGATTTGATTTTCATCAGTACTTTGCGTTAATGGATTCTTAGTCTATCTTACTTGATGTGCCCAAAACAAAAAAAAAATGGATGTTTTGGATTAAAAAATAAGCAGGGCATTATAGGCACAAAGAAAGGACCAGAATGTCTTGCTACTCTTTCTCTTTCATATTGTTGAACCTGAAATTTCCATTCACCAACATAAAAGAAAATGTTTTGGGTAAAATAGCAGAATATTACTGGCACAAATTAAAGAGTTTTCCTGAAATTAATGTCATGCATTGCGTGTAGAACAAGCTTGAAAATTTTGTTTTTCATTTGGGTCTGCTTGGATTTTTTGGTTTTGAAACCGCTCCAACCAAACCAATCCTTTCGCTACTAAAGTTGAAGTTCAAAAAAAAAATTATGGGTTCTTATTAGCATTATTGTTTCAGTTTGTATCAAAGAAAATGGTAGTAGTTCTTTGATCAATCATAACAAGCTGAAACCGCTCGGTGACTACATTTCGATCATCGATGCCAGCGTAATCTTTGCTTATGCTAGGAAAGCCGGCATCCATGACTCTTTCTACTTAAGCATTGTTGTGTGATAATGTGTAATCATATACTCAATTGTGGACAATAATCTCTGATTTCTATAGTTTGAATTTGTTTGGTCTGATAACCGGTACTAACCAAGGGATATATTATACCCTCTAAAACACCTAGACTTTTGGTATTGTTACTACTATTGGTCAGATCTGAAGTTAGAATTGATATTTCATATTAAATTTTACATTAGAAATCCAAAACGATGCGTATTTTAAAACGAAAAAACAAATTCAAAATGACATTTAATCTAAATTGGTGGAGTATTATCTTAATTAATTATTTTTTTACTCTGTTTTTGCTTTTTTCCAATAAACAATTTACTCTTTTTCTACTTATTTTGTCTATATCATCGTTTAAAAAAGCTTAAAGGAATATAATATTTGCATGCATACCACGAAACATTATTATTTAATAAATAATAATTCAGAAATAAATTGTTATAATTGTTTTTATTTTATTAATAATAGTTTAATTAGTCAAAATTTGGTTGAAACATTTTGACCATGTTTTCACCACTCTAAACGAGCTACCTATATAGTCGATATATGGTCGATAATATGTTGACCAATTTATGTCAAATACCGTTCATTAAAAACTATTGACTTATTTATGACTAAAATTTGTTTTGGTCGATATTTGGTAAAAATGTTTTGACTATTTTGCGACCCTCTTCGTCAAATCAGCTCGCGGCCTCGCAGCTCTCTTCATCAACTCAGCTCGCGGACTCGCGACTCACTTTATCCAATGGGTTGGCTCGCGACCCCGTCTCATATTCGTCTCGTCGTCTTGCATCTTCAAGCAGCTCGCGGATTACGAGTGCGATCAGCTCGCGACTTCGCGAGTTCGAGATCAACTCGCAGATAACGTCGCATCGGTCAGCTCGCCGAATTGGGTATAACCATGTCATCTGGGCTCGGCATCATCTCTCGATATTAATCTTCACCAACACGGGTTTAATCGCAATAATCGGATCGTCGCCAACACGTTAACAGTCTAACGGAAATCGATTCTTCATTTGGACACCCTTACTTCAACATTTTTATTAATAAAACTGTTGAACTGGGGGGCTAACTGTAGGGGTCAAATCTCCCCTAGAAGAATCGATAGCCTAAACCGACTAAATATACGTTAAACCGGCAATTCCAAGGATTCGGTTAACCGGTGACAGAACCGGAGGTTTACCACAAACCGGCCCAATGATGAAGCCCAGAAGACAGAGGCCCATTAAAGGCCTCTGTCTATTTCCTACTTTTCCTATAAATAAGCATGTACCCCCTCACTTGTGAGGGATCCGAAAATTCTTGATTGAATAAGACAAAACAGCTCTCAGCTAATAAATAAGAACAGTTCAAGAACCCTAATTCGAAATCTATCTGAGTGTTTGAAACCCTAAAGAAGCTCTTTTTCATCTGAATCTTCACAAATTCTATTGTGTGAAATTCCAGCTCGCACAAGACCTAAGAAATATTTCAGAGTTCCCAAATCTCTAAGCTTAAAAGCTTTAGCTAGATCAAACTTCAACTTAGCCACAACCTCATCATTATTACTAGCAATGACAATATCATCCACATAGACTAATACGGCAGTATAAATTCGAGCTTCATTTCTAATAAAGAGAGTATGATCTGAATGAGATTGATGATATCCAAGAGAGAGAAGTGTGGAATTAAACTTCAAGTACCACTGTCTAGATGCTTGTTTCAAGCCATAGAGAGACTTATTCAGCTTACAAATTGGATTAGGAGGTAAAGTGGTACCTGGTTTAGGGGTATAACCAGGTGGTAGCTTCATATAAATCTCCTCATCCAGTGTGCCATTAAGAAAGGCATTGGAAATGTCTAGCTGAGTTAAGCTCCATCCTTTAGCAGTAGACACAGCTAGCAATGTTTTGACTGTAGTCATTTTAGCTACAAGACTGAAAGTATCAACAAAATCAACCCCCTCCTGTTGTGTATAACCCTTAGCCACTAGACGAGCCTTATATCTCTCTAAATTCCCATCCGATAGTAACTTCACTTTGTATACCCATTTGCATCCAATGGCATGTTTATCTGGAGGCAAAAAACAGATATGCCATGTATTAGTATTCTCCAAAGCAATTAACTCTTCATTCATTGCTTGAATCTATGCATCAAACTTCTTAGCTTCTCTAAATGATGCTGGTTCAGGATGTAAAGTAACTGCACAAATGTAAGCTTTGTATTCTTCAGACAGTTTCTCATAAGGAATATCAGTATCTGTCATGTTGCAGAAGTAATCATCCAAATAAGCAGGAGACTTAGAGTGTCTCTTTCCAGGAATATCTTGATCAGTGGTGACCAAAGAATTGTCCACAACTGTAGGAGGACTAGAAGTAGAATCGGAAACCTCAACTAGAGGGACATCAGCATCATGAGGAGCATCACCAAAAATATCTGGTAGATCTTTAGAAGAAGAAGAATGAAAAAGGATAAATGTCTTCATGAAATATAACATTTCTGGATATGGACACTTCATTTGTCTCAAGATCCAGAACCTTGTATCCCTTATACCCTGCAGGATAACCAAGAAAAACACATGCTTTCGATCTTGGTTGAAACTTATGACGATTTTTGGCTGATGTAGATACATAGCACAAACATCCAAACACCTTAATCCCTTTATAATATGGTTTCTTATCATGAAGAAGCTGATAAGGAGATTTGTCTTTGAGTAAAGGAGAAGGAAGTCTGTTGATGAGGAAAACAGCCGTAAGTACACAATCAGACCAATATTCCAGAGGGATCTTCGCCTGAAACATTAAAGCTCTAGCCACATTGAGAATGTGCTGATGCTTTCTCTCCACTACTGAGTTTTGTTCTGGAGTTTCAGGATAGGAATGATATGATTTGATTCCTTTAGCCTTAAAAAACCCTGTAAATCTGAACTCAGGAGCATTATCAGACCTCACACCATTATTGACTGCACTATACTGTGTTTCCATCATTTTCACAAATTCAGGAAATATCCGAATTGCTTCATCTTTGGTCCTCATGAGGTAAATCCAAGTAGAACGGGTATAATCATCTACAATTGTCAAGAACTACCTATACCCTTCTACTGAAGTGACAGAAAAGGGACCTCATGTATCAATGTGTAAAAGCTCAAAAGCTTTGCTACACATATTATTCTGAGAATTGAAAGAAAGGTGTTTTTGTTTAGCAAGAGGACAAATGGCACAATGAAAGGAACTTTTATTCCTTTGTTTTATTCCAAGAATATCAACAATATAATCTATTTTTTGTATAGAAGGATGCCCTAATCTATTATGCCATAAGGTTGTATCCACAACAACATTTGCAACAAAAGAAGGTTGTATATTAGAATAGCTAATAGATCTTGCATCCAGGACATAGAGATTGGAGACTTCTTCACCCTGACCAATCATCAATCCCTTGATAGGATCCTGTATCATGCAAGATTCACTGTCAAAAACAACCCTATACCCCAAATCCTTAGTCATCTGACTAACACTCATCAAATTCATCCTGAAACCTGGTATATACAATACATTCTTCAAGAGGAGAGAATCAGCTAACTTGACCTGACTAACACCAACAATCTTCACTCCCATACCAGTAGGTAAATTCACAGACTAATTAATAGTTTCACAGAGATTAAGAAATAAAGTCCTATCATGGCAAACATGATGAGTGGCTCCACTATCTATAATCCAAGATTCTGAAGATAAAATGTTCCTGGTAGCCCTTAATATTCCCACAAATTTCAATGTAGAAGATGAGAATGACATACCAGGAAGAGTGGAGATAGTACCACCAGAAGTGGAAGGCAAGCTAGTCTGATCATTGGTGATGTTTAGCTGAGAATTGAAGTAGTTGTTGACCCCTTGAATCTGATCTTTTGTCAACGTATTAAAACCACTTGAAGCATTCTGATCAGTATATTGAGAAGTATCATGAGAGCCAGCTAGAGACAGATTTACGACCACTGGCTTAAGATTCTGTTGTTGCCTTTCATGCTGAGGCTTGTTCTTGTGTTTAAAACCAGGAGGGTAGCCATGAACTCTATAGCATTTATCCACAGTGTGACCAGAATACCCACAATGAGAACACATAGGTCTGGAAACACGAGAAGGATAAGTAGCTTGAGTTGCATTAACTGAAGAAGCTAACCCATCGGAAACTGTCACATTATAAGCTGTAGCATTAGCCACTGGATTAATACTCCTCTGACTGTAGTCTTGATCCAAAAGATTGTATACTTCAGCTAGATCAGGAACATTCTTCTTCATAATGATTTGACTTCTAGCATTGGTGTAAGAATCATTAAGACCAGCCAGGAATTTGATTATCTTGGTGTGCTCAGCTTTGACGGCAATAGCTTTGCAACAATCACATTGTTGACAAGTCTTTACACAATTTGCTCCATCAAGATCATCCCACAGAGTCTTCAACTTTGTGTAATAAGTTGATAAATTTGTAGAGCCTTGTTGAAGAGACCAAATTTGTTGAGTCAGTTGATAGGATCTTGGAAGATTAGTGATGTGAAACCTTGTCATCAAATCCTTCCAGATATCTGAAGCATCATTAAATCGAAGGATACTACCATAGATCTGCTTCGTAACTGAATTTAATATCCAAGATTTCACCATACTATTACACCTAGACCATATACAATAATGAGGATGCGATTCAAGAGGTCGTGGTAAAGAACCATCGACAAACCCTAGCTTGTTCTTAGCATCAAAAGCAATCGTAATAGCAATGTTCCAGGTGTTATAGTTAGAACCATCTAAGACCTCAGAGATAATCGATGTTCCCGGATTATCACCACTAGATAGAAAATAAGGTGAATATTGAATCCCATCGAAATCGAAGGTAACCTGAGATGAAATCGGAGGATTCTGATGCGGAATTGCTATCGGAACCACATTCACCGGTGAATTTTGAGAATCGGACATCGTAATAGATACCGGAGCTACCGGATTTGGAATTTCTGTCGCCGTACGCCGGGGATTTGTTGAGCGAGTCGCTGAACCAGCTCCGCGACCAAGACGACGAGTTGAACGACAAAGAGTAACCATTTTGGCGAGATTTAGGCGGAATAACCTCAAATCAAGCTCGAATTCGGTGAAACCACCGAGATATTAACAGAAATTGATTGATCGGAAGAGAGATTCAGATGAATCTAGGTCAAAAACAGAAGAAAACGAAGAACAGAAGCGATTCTTAGCTCTGATACCATGTTAGTTGAAGAGAAATCAAGAAAATGTTGTTATTCAACTTAAGAATCTGTTACAACTCACTTTCCCCTTATATCATCTATACAAGAGAAATACGTTAATACGATTTACACAACCGAGTAACTAAATTACAGTTGGTTTACACTAAACCGGTATATACAATGCAGTGATATTGATAACACTGTGTTTCTGCATCCCGAAGAAGGTAAGCGAGATAGGCCAGAGAGTATACAGAGCTTCAAGGATTTTGTGGATAGAATATTGGCATTGCAGGGTAATTCCCCCATTAAGAAATTCTCCATCAAGTGTTATTCTTTACTTGCGGTTGATTCAGTTCGTGTAGATGGTTGGATAAGTAAAGTGCTGGCGCGTGGTGTTTCAGACCTTGATCTAGAAATCATATTGGATGAGGAGGAAGAAGAGGGAGATGAGGAAGATGGTAGCATTCGTAACTATCAGTTGTTTCCAAAATGTTTCGAGAGCAGAACATTAGTTAACCTGAAAATAAACACTGGAATATATATTGGGTGGGAGGCTGGGAGCGTTTTCTTACCGATGCTTAAACGTCTTGTTCTTGACTCACCTCAGGTTGTTAAGTTTGATGTTTTTCTACATGCTTTGCCTGCGCTTGAGGAATTAGTCTTGGTTGATGTTTTCTGGCAAGATTTTGATGGGAAGATATCAAGTGCAAGCCTCAAGACCCTAAGAATGTATAGAAGCGATTGTTTTGGCACTTTATCATTTGATACACCAAGTCTCGTTTTCTTTAAGTATACTGGTTATGTTGCGCGTGACTATCCAGTAGTTAATATGACAAACTTATTAGATGCTCAAATCATCTTCTCATTAAGTGAAGAGGGACTCAGGCGAGTTAGAGAACCTAAAGATAATCATGGTTGGTTCGATGACGATGTTGTTCTTGGAAATAGTAATGTGTGGAAACTCTTTCATGGCCTACGAAATGTTCCGAATCTTTACTTGGCCCCTGATACTCTCGAGGTCAGTTTTCTGTTTCCTCTCTTATAATATCTTTACTCAGCTGGTCTCAACCAGGACTAGTTTTGAAGCGTAGTAGTCATATTTGTTAACGAACAAGCAAAGGTCTAGTTGTAATTCCAAAATGTCTTGTTTTCAGGTGCTTTCGCTTTGTTGTGTTCAACAACCTTAAGTCGTTAGCTATTAAGATGTTCACCAAAATGTCTTGTTTTCAGGTGCTTTCGCTTCTTCTACCTGATTCTACTATTCTTTTTTTTGGGGTTTCTTAGTTCAAAGTTTTCTTTTGGTAGATTTCTGTAGGCGTTGTTAACTGGGGTTTCCTCTGTTTCTATTCTCTTTTGGGAAAGTTGTTACATTTCATCTTCCACTTGCTCGATGTTCACCTGAATTTGCGATTAATCCTTTCTTCTGTTTGGAAATTATGAATTCTAATAAAAGCTTTGAGATTTGCGTTTTGTTATATTTCATGCTTGAATCAACTGTTTGACCAGTTTAGCATCTCTGTATGTATGTAGATTTTGTGCAGTGGAACGGTTTGGGTAATCATGAATTCTTATAAAACCTCTTTATCAAAAAAAAAAAAAATTCTTATAAAAGCTTTGAGATTTGTCTTACTGTACCTTACTCTTCTTTTGTGTAGAGAAGATGGATCGTCTTAGCAATCTACCAGACGAGATTCGTTGTCATGTATTGTCTTTCCTTACGACGAAGGAGGCTGCTTTGACTTCGGTACTCTCCAAGAGGTGGCGTAATTTGATTGCATTTGTCCCTTATCTCGATATTAATGACTCGGTGTTTCTGCATCTCGAAGAGGGTAAGCGGGAAAGGCCAGAAATTACACAGAGCTTCGTGGATTTCGTGGATAGAATATTGGCATTGCAGGCTAATTCTCCCATTAAGAAATTCTCCATCAAGTGTCGGTGTGTTACTGCGGTTGATTCAGTTCGTGTGGACGGTTGGATAAGTAATGTGTTGGCCCGTGGTGTTTCAGACATGGATCTAAGAATCTTTATGGACGTAGAGGAAGATGATGAGGATGAGGAAGATGATAACAATCGTTACTATCAATTGTTTCCAAAACGTTTTGAGAGCAGCACACTTGTTAACCTGAAAATAGACATTGGAATAAATATTAATTGGGAGGCTGGGAGTGTTTTCTTACCGATGCTTAAACGTCTTGTTCTTGACTCACCTCGGGTTTCCAAGTTTGATATTTTTCTTCGTGCTTTGCGTGCGCTTGAGGAGTTAGTCCTGGATGATGTATTCTGGCAAGATTGGGATGTGAACATATCAAGTGCAAGCCTCAAGACCCTAAAAATGTATAGAAGCTATTGTTTTGGCAGTTTCTCATTTGATACACCAAGTCTCCTTTACTTTGAGTACTCTGGTGATATTGTGGGTGACTATCCAGTAGTTAACATGAAAAATTTATTTGATGCTCAAATCATCTTCTCATTAACTGAAGAGCATCTCCAGCAAGCTAGAGAACCAGATGATGATCATGATTGGTTTGACAACGATGTTGCTCTCGGATATAGTAATGTGTGGAAAGTCTTTCATGGCATACAAAATGTTTCGAATCTTTACTTGTCCCCTGATACTCTCGAGGTCAGTTTTCCATGTTTTTCTCCTTTAATATCTTTATTCAGCTGGTCTCGAGGAAATTAAAGAGGAAAACCAAGAGTGGTTATGTTTGTTTGTCCCCATATTTAGTGAACTAGCAAAGCTCTGGTTTTGAAACTTGTAATTCCAAAATGTCTTGTTTTCAGGTGCTTGCTCTATGCAGTGAAAAGATGCCGGTGTTCAACAACCTCAATCATTAGCTATTAAGAGTAATAAGGATCAAGGATGGCAAGCAATGCCGGTTCTTCTAAGGAACTGTCCGCACTTAGAAACGCTAATCATTGACGTATAAAGACAACTAATTTGCTAAACATGTACAAAGATAAAGTTCATACATTGATTCTCTTATTGTTTCATTTATACTTTCAGGGTCTCATGCACCATGTAACCGATAAATGCGGGGATGCTTGTGACTGCATTCCTCGGGAGAAAAAAGGCATGTCACTCGCATCTTGTCCAGTAAAAATGTTAGAGATTCAAGGGTTTCGAGGAACAATGAAAGAGATGCACACGATAAGGCATTTCTTGGAAAGCTTCCCGTGTTTGGAGGAGATGGAGATCTATATTGAAGAGAATGATCCTACACTGCTCACAAACCGTGAAATATCTAAACTTATCTTGGAGATGTTTGAACTTTACAACAAGATATGGAGTTGCAATGTCCAGCTCCTGGTGAGTGGTTACTTAGATAAGAAGTGGACTGCTCAAGGAATTTGACTTTTTTAAAATTTTGTTAAATCGGCTTTAATGCTAAACTAAACTGCCAGTCGCATAACCATACGTTTTGTTTCCTTCCATTCTCTTTTTGTTAAATTGACTTTTTCGACTCCCAATTCGAAAGTAAGCTCGATCTTGTTAAGAAATGCTGAGATATTGTTTTCAATTCTCCTTTGTATAATCTTTCATTTATGTATATTTGATCGTCAAGAGTCGAATCAGAAAGGCATTCAAGGTCTCTGATACGTGTTGGTTGAAACCGGCCCAAACCAAACCAATTGAGGCCAAGAAATTGGAACCAAAGCAAAAACCAATCTAGAAATTTGATTCCGACCATAGTTTGAATTAAACCGGTTGTACTTGAAGAACCAACACAGTCACTCACTCTATGCTCGACAGACCTCGAGGTGTCTTGTCAAACTGAAAGCATGGGACTTTTCCCTCTACCTCTCGCTGGGTTTTGCATCTCCTTCTTTTCTTCGCTTCTGGGGCCAATTTCGTCACACTAAAACCCCAATTGTATTTTGAACGAGGTAAATGCTGAACCTTTACTCATCTCTTGCTTTTGTTGATTCTATTCTCTTTTGGGGGTTTCTTAGTTCAAAGTTTTCTTTGGTTGGATTCGTACCCATTTCTCTTATCTCCTCGTTTAGAGAGTGAAGAAGTTGCTAAAAATTTCATCATGTTTGAAGCTTCTGTTTCACCATTCGCTTTTGCATATTGACATATATGTAATGCCCTCCACGTGTTCGACTAAATTACCTTATTGTCAAACTTTCCCATCAAGCAAGCTGCTTTGACTTGTATTCTCGTGCACAAGAGATGGATCCTGTTAGCAGTCTACCAGACGATGTTCTTTGTCATATCCTGTCATTTCTTCCCACAAAGCAGGCTGCTTTGACTTCGGCTCTCTCCAAGAGATGGCTCAATCTTTGGAAACTTGTACCTAATCTTGACATTGATGACTCTGTCTTTCTTCATCCGGAAGAAGGTAAAGGTGAAAGAGAAGAAATTCGACAGAGTTTCGTGGATTTTGTGGACCGAGTATTGGCTTTGCAGGGCGATTCTCCAGTTAAGAAATTGTCCCTCAAGTGTATAACTGGTGTCCATCCAGATTGCGTGAATCGTTGGATATGTAATGTTCTGCAGCGTGGCGTTTCGGTCCTTGAACTATTCACTGATTTTTCCTCCGAGGACATCGAGGAGGGTTATAAACTGCCTGAAGAGATGTTCGTCAGTAGGACTCTAGTTGAGCTGAAAATAAGAAGTGTTCATTGTGTTGATTGGTGGCGTGATGATATATGCAGCACTTTCTTAACAGTGCTTAAAACTCTCGACATTGACTCGGAGGGGTTCAATTGTGGTGAGATTGAGATGTTTCTTCCTTCTTTCCCTGTCCTTGAAGAATTAAGAATGGCTATTATGAAGTGGATACATTCGGATGTAACAATCTCTAGCTCAAGCCTCAGGACACTAAGTATACACGCCACTGGTTGTGAAAGTTTAGTAAATCCAAAGAGCGTTTCTTTTGATACTCCGAATCTGCTTTCCTTAAGGTACACTGATTTAGTTGCGGAGGACTATCCATTAGTTAATATGAAAAAACTAACTCAGGCTACAATCACACTTATATTATTTGAGTACCAAATCCAGCGTATAAGAGCGCCAAATAATGATTTGTTAGAGGATGCTGTTGTTCTCCGGTTTGGCAATGTGGCGAAGCTCATGCATGGCATACAAAATGTTGAGACATTTTCCATATTTGCTGATACTCTCGAGGTCAGTTTCTATATTATCCTTTATGGTCTAGTTGTGAAACATTAGTTGCGAAAATGTCCAATTGGGTTTTTCAGGTACTTTCTCTATGCTGTGAGTTGATGCCGGTGTTCAAAAACCTCAAGATTTTAGGTATTACGAGTGAAGAGGGTCGAGGATGGCAAGCAATGCCAGTTCTTCTTAAGAAGTGTCCACATTTAGAAGCTATAATCCTTCAGGTAGAAATATGATCCATGAAACAAGTTGGACAAAACATGTATTAATACTTCCAATATTCTTACAATTTCCTTTATCCTTTCAGGGTCTTTTGCATCATGTCACAGATAAATGCGGTGATGCTTGTCCCTGCATTTCTCGGGAGGACAAAGGTCGTTCGCTGAAATCACGTCCAGTAAAACTGTTAGGGATTCTCTGTTTTAGAGCAACGAGTAAAGAGATGCTCATAATAAAGCATTTCTTGGAGTATTTCCGGTGTTTAGAAGTGATGAAGATATATATTGAAGAGTACGATCCCACACAGCCCAAATTTCATCACGTGTCTAAACTGTTTGAACTCTACAGCAATTTATCTAACTGCCATATCCAGATCATGATTCCTGACGAGTGATTAACTGAAGAACTTAAGTTGCTCATGTTTTTTTTTGTGTGTTAATTTTGTCTTATCTTTTGGCATAGTATGTTTTTGGTTTTGATATTTGTGTCTTCCTTTAAAGTATTTTTCATTGTAGTGGTAATGTGTTTGGTTTTATTTTGCCTACTCTTTCCTTACATGATTCTCTGCAATTTTAAGCATAAATTCAAGAAGAAGAAGAACAATGCTCTATTTTAATTCTCCCATTTGTGCCACTCTGCTTCTCAGACCATAGTAAAGCTGCCTCGGTTGGTTTACCGAATTTAACCGGTGAATTTGAAAGAACCGGACAAAATTGAACCAACATTGACCGAATTCGTTTTAGCAAATTGAACCGGAGAAAATTGAATCAACTTGCTCCGCCTCGACCGCTTCCACTTTGAAACCCTTGTCTTGTTGATTTGTGGCACTTGAGTTTCTGCTTTCTTCATTCTTCGATGCAATTTCATGTCTTGGTGATCTAAGAGCCTGGGACTTTATGCCTCTACATTTCTCTGGATATATGCTGTTATAGGAATTACATGCTTCCGGTTTAATAATTTCCTCTGGTTTACATTATTTGTCTTGGTTTAGTTATTTCACTTGTGAATCGGTTTAATTATGCAAACTCGTATATGTAAGGCCTGAGGCTATTCTGGAAAATTAATCAAACACAAATATTATTTCTTCAATCCCTAAATCTCTGTATCATCATCATCACTTCACCATTCGATTCCTTGTTCTTCGAGTTGATCTTTCTGGTTTTATGATCAGCTTCTAGACTTTGAATCACCTCTCTTAGGATCTAAATAGTAGATCACTAGAGTGGATTTATCTTCATCGGGATTTCCCGTAACATATGCGTTTTCTTCTTCTCTTCTCTTTTAGCAATCCCTAAATTTGGGTGTTGGGCTTAGCTTTTGTAACGAGGTAAATGCTCAAGTTTACTCATTTCTAATGATTCTACTGATAATTATTGTCTCTCATTGTCGTTTATTAGTACAAAGTTTACTCATTTGCTTAGTGAACTGTGTTTTCCTCTGTTCCCATTTGAATTTGGTAAAATTTCATGCTTGTATCAACTGTTTTGCCACTTAAGCTTATTGACACATACGTAATGCCCACCACATGCTCGACTATTTGCTTTGGGTGTATTCCTATTTGCTTAGTTAACTGTGTTTTTCTCTGTTCCCATTTATTGAGTGAATTTGGTAAATTTCATGCTTGAATATTTGAATCAGCTGTTTTGCCAAAAGTCTTGTTATTGACTCGGAGATGATTTTTTGTGGTGAGATTGAGACGTTTCTTCCTTCTTTCCCTGTTCTTGAGGAAATACGAATGGCTAATATGGAGTGGAAAGATAGGGATGTAACAATGTCAAGTGCAAGCCTCAGGAAGCTAAGTATCCACGCCACTGGTTTTGAAGAGTTTGAAAATCCAAAGAGCGTTTCTTTTGATACTCCGAATCTGCTTTCCTTAAACTACTTTGCTTTAGTTGCGGAGGACTATCCATTAGTTAATATGAACAAAGTAGAAGAAGCTCAAATCAATTTTATATTAAAAGATGATCAAATCGAGCGAGTGAGAGCGCCCAATAATGATTTGTTAGAGGAAGGTGAGGATGATGTTGTTCTCAGATTTGGCAATGTGGTGAAGCTCATGAATGGCATACAAAATGTTGAGAGACTTTCCTTATTGGCACTCTCGAGGTCAGTTTTCAATATTGTTTTTTCTGGTCTAGTTGTGAAATGTCTAGTTACAAAATGTCTAGTTGGGGTTTTCAGGTGCTTTCTCTATGTAGTGAAACGATGCCGGTGTTCAACAACCTCAAAACGTTATCTATTACGAGTGAAGAGGGTCGAGGATGGCAAGCAGTGCCAGTTATTCTAATGAATTGTCCACATTTAGAAAGTATGATCATTGAGGTAGGACTATATTATATGAAAAACAAAACATTTGTTAAATACGCAGTTCATACTTACAATATAACCTTATTGTTTCTTTTATGCTTTTAGGGTCTAGTGCACCATGTGACAGATAAGTGCGGGGATGCTTGTCCTTGCATTTCTCGAGAGGACAAAGGTCGTTCACTAACATCTTGTCGAATAAAATTGTTAGAGGTTCGAGGGTTTCGAGGAACGATGAAAGAGATGGGCATAATAAAGCATTTCTTGGACTATTTTCCGTGTTTGAAAGAGATGCAGATACATGTTGAAGAGGAAGATCCAACACAGCTCAGAAACCCAGAAGTGTGTGAACTTGTCTTGGAGATGTTTAAACTCTACAGCAAGTTATCCGGCTGCTATGTCCATCTCATGTCGAGTGATTTCTTACATAAGAAGTGGCTTGCACATGGATGTATGTGAAGAACAAAAGTTGCTCAGTGGATTTTTGCTAAAACTTCCCCTTGGAATTTGACTTTTGTTTAATTTTGCTTAATCGGCTTGAAAACCTGAATCTGTTTCGATTGTCTTATCTTTTGTTGTTAGGTTGTGTTAAGGGATTTCTTAACCTGATCAGATGTTCTTGCTAGAAGTTTACAAAGATTGCTTTGCTACGTTCTTGGCTGAAAACCGGCCTAAACCAAAACCAATTGAGGCAAATGAATTAGAACCAAAACAAAACCAATTAATCCAAGAACCAAAACAAAACCAACGAATTAACCGGTGCATTGTAACGAACCCGATAAAATAGAACCAATACAATTTCAATTTTAAACCCTCGATTTCGTCTCTTTTCTGCTCTTTCACTGAAAATTGGATGTTTCGACTTCTCGAACTGCAAGCTTGAGCCTTTCTCCTCCGCTGGTTCACTTGGTTTTTTCTCTTCCTTCATATCTTAGTCTCTAGAACTCCCAACTTTCTCACACTCGACGAATTCACTGAAATCCTTAAGTTTGGGTCTTGGATTAAGCAACGAGGTGGATTCCGAAGTTTACTTATTTCTTCTAGTTCGAAGTTTTCTTTTGTTAACTGGTTTATACCGATTCTATTCTCTTTTGGGTGGATTCCTATTTGCGCTGTTAACTGGGTAATCATCTTTGAATCAACTGTTTGACCAGTTAACTTATTGATACCTGAATTTTCATTTCCTCTTGCTTGATGTTTACCTGAATTTGTGATTAATTCTTTTGCGCTTAGTAGATTTTGCACTTTGGTAATCATGTAGAATTGCACTAAAATGTAACTCTTCTTTTGTGCAGAGAAGATGGATCATGTAAGCAATCTACCAGACGAGGTTCTTTGTCATGTATTGTCTTTCCTTACGACAAAGGAGGCTGCTTTGACTTCGGTTCTCGCAAAGAGATGGCGTAATTTGATTGCATTTGTCCCTAATCTCAGTATTAGTGACTCTGTATTTCTGCATCCCGAAGAGGGTAAGCGGGAAAGGCCATAAATTATACAGAGCTTCGTGGATAGAATATTGGCATTACTGGCTAATTCTCCCATTAAGAAATTCTCCATCAGTTTTTGTTGCCTAACTGTGCTCGATTCAGTTCATTTTGATGGTTGGATAAGTAATGTGTTGGCGCGTGGTGTCTCAGACATGGATCTATCAATCGGTTTGTTTAATAAGGAGGAATATGAGGGAGATGATAACAATCGTAACTATCAGTTGTTTCCAAAACGTTTTGAGAGCAGCACACTTGTTAACCTGAAAATAGACATTGGAATAGATATTAATTGGGAGGCGGGGTGCGTTTTCTTACCGATGCTTAAACGTCTCGTTCTTGACTCACCTCGGGTTTCTAAGTTTGATATATTTCTTCATGGTTTGCCTGCGCTTGAGGAATTAGTCTTGGTTGATGTATTTTGGCAAGATTGGGATGTGATCATATCCAGTCCAAGCCTCAAGGACCTAACACTATATAGAAGCGATTGTTTTGGCAGTTTATCATTTGATACGCCAAGTCTCGTGTACTTTGAGTATACTGGTTATGTTCACTGTGACTATCCAGTAGTTATTATGGAAAACTTATTAGATGCTCAAATCACCTTCTCATTAACCGAAGAGCGAGTCAGGCAAATTAGAGAACCAGACGAGAATAATTGGTATGACAACGAGGCTATTGTTGGAAATAGTAATGTGTGGAAACTCTTTCATGGCCTACAAAATGTTCCAAATATTTACTTGTCGCATGATACTCTCGAGGTCAGTTTTCTATTTTTCTTTCTTGTCTATTCTTTATTCAGCTGGTCTCGAGGAAATAAAAGTAGAAAACGAGGACGTTGTCTCAATTTTTGGAGCGTATTGATCATGTTTGTTCAGTCTTAAGTCTTATTTTAAAGGAACAAGCAAAGGTCTAGTTTTAAAACATGTAATTCCAATATTTCTTGTTTTCAGGTGCTTTCGCTTTGCTGTGAATCGATGCCAGTTTTCAACAACCTCAAATCATTAACTATTAAAAGTAACAAGGATCGAGGATGGCAAGCAATGCCGGTTTTTCTAAGGAACTGTCCTCGCTTAGAAACTCTAGTTGTTGGGGTATAAAGACAACTCATTTGCTAAACATGTACAAAGATAGAGTTCATACTTTGAGTCCCTTATGCTCTCTTTTTTAATGCTTTCAGGGTCTTGTACACCATGTGACTGGTAAATGCGGAGATGCGTGTGACTGCATTGTTAGGGAGGATAAAGGCATGTCACTCGCATCTTGTCTAGTAAAAAAGCTAGAGATTCAAGGGTTTCGAGGAACAATGAAAGAGATGCACATGATAAAGCATTTCTTGGAAAATTTTCCGTGTTTGAACTTTGAAGGAGATGGAGATCTATATTGAAGAGAATGATCCTACACAGCTCACAAACCGTGAAATATCTAAACTTATCTTGGAGATGTTTGAACTTTACAACAAGTTATGGAGTTGCAATATCCAGCTCCTGGTGAGTGGTTACTTAGATAAGAAGTGGACTGAATTTTTTTTGTTGAATTGGCTTCTAAACCATCTAAAAAACTAAACCGCCAGGCCTTGGCCATCTATTTTTTTGCTTGCGGCGTGCCAGTCGCATAATCTTACGTTTTGTTTCCGATTGTTTCAGTCATTTTAATATCGTTGAAGCTTTTTTATATGGGACTCTTTTGAAAATTGATGTTCTTCATGAGAATGCGCTTAAGACTCTGAATATTGATTGTTTTGATGCTTTAAGGTCTTGAAACATTTTTCGTTTCATTGCACACGAAAACGCTCCGTTTAGTTTAACTCAGCCCCAAAGTCTTTCAATCCTGGTTTACAAAAACCAGTTAAAATAGAACCAACATTCAACAATACTCCGGTTTGCCTCGGCGGTGAATTCGGTTAATGTCATGATTACCGGTTAAATTTGGTTTAAACAACCGGTCCAATCACTGTCACTAACAAAATCCAATTTCACTCTTCAGTGGACGCACTTGAGTGAGATTTTGCCCTACTTTGATTCTGAAAGTGTTGGTGTTGGATTTACCCTCTCTCACTCTGTATTCGAAAAGGTAGGTGACGAAGCTACCTTACCTCTCCTACTTCTTTACTAATTTCAGTTCAAAGTTTTCTTACAACCTTTTTCTTGGATGGATTCGTATTTTGCTTTGTTAATTTTGTTTTCATGGATACTAAAATGTTTTTTTTTTCTTTATGCAGAGAAGATGGATAGGATCAGCAATCTACAGGACGAGCTTCTCTGTCATGTCTTGTCCTTTCTTACGACAAAGGAGGCTGCTTTGACTTCGGTTCTTGCTAAGAGGTGGCGTGATCTGTTTGCATTTGTTCCTAATCTTAATCTCAATGACTCTGTGTTTCTGCATCCTGAAGAGGGTAAACGAGAAAGGGAAGGTGTTCTTCAGAGCTTCATGGATTTTTCGGATAGGGTTTTGGCTTTGCAGGGTGATTCTCCCATTAAGAAATTAGCCCTAGTTGTTAGAAGTGGTGTTGATTCAGATTGTTTGAATCGATGGATACGTAACGTGCTGCAGCGCGGTGTTTCGGACCTTGATCTTTTCATTAATTTTGGAGCTGAATATCGACTACCTCCAGAGATTTTTGTCAGTAGGACACTGGTTGAGCTGAGTGTAATATGTCTATCTGATCTTGATTGGAAAATTCTGGGTGTTTCCTTACCGATGCTTAAACATCTCATCCTTAGCTCAATTGGGTTTTGTGTTGATCAGTTCGAAATGCTTCTCCCTGCTTGCCCTGCGTTAGAGGCATTAGTCTTGAGTCGTATTAAGTGGATGAATTCCAGTGTGGTCGTCTCAAGTGCAAGCCTCAGTTACCTATCTATTCGTTCCAACGGTTGTTCGCACTTGTTAAATCCAAAGAGCATTTCTTTTGATACTCCAAGCGTTGCTTACTTTGATTATTCTGATCTTGTTGCGGAGGACTATCCAAAGGTTAACTTGACTAACTTAGTTACAGCTAAACTTAACCTTATGGTAAGTGAAGATCAAATCAAGCGAATAAGAGAACCAAACGTTGACTTGTTAGAAGATGATGAGGTTGATGTTTTCCTCCGATTCAGTAATGTATGGAAGCTCATTAGTGGCATGAGAAATGTTCGGCTTCTTATCTTATCTTCTACTACTCTCGAGGTCAGTTACTATTTTGATCCCACTTGTTAGCCTCAAGGGGAACAAAAGAAATCAGTCTTAAACCATTGAGATTCAGATTCATCTTTAGATCGTAAATTTCTTATGCCAAGTCCTGTCACTGATTTAGTTACTATTGAAGGTCGTTTGGATGTTCTAAGTCCCTTGGGTCTCAATAGGAAACAAAGACTGCAGCAAGTAATGTATACTTGTGTTTTTTCTCTTGTTTCAGGTGCTTTGTCTGTGCTGTGAATTAATGCCCGTGTTCAACAACCTCAAACTCTTACGTATCACAAGTTCCGAGAATCGAGGATGGCAAGCAATGCCGTTTCTCTTTAAAAAATGTCCAAATTTAGAACTTGTAATCTTCGATGTATGAACACAATTCAATTGGTCAATCATTCAAAAAGACAATGGTCATTTCTTTGAAGTCTCTGATTGTCTCCTTTCTGGCTGCAGGGTCTCTTACACCATGTGACGTATAAATGTGGGGATGCTTGTGACTGCGTTTCTCGGGAGGACAAAGGTCGTTCGCTCACATCTTGTCGGGTGAAGGAGTTACGCATTAAAAGGTTTCAAGGAACATCGAAAGAATTAGGGATGATAAAGCATTTCTTGGTCTCATTTCCGTGTTTGGAGGTGATGCAAATATATGCTGAAGAGAAAGGCCCTACACAGTTTGAAATTCCTGGAATGTTTAAACTTGTCGAAGAGATGCTAAACCTCTACAATGAGTTATCGAGTTGTGATGTCAAGTTGGTGATGCCCAGTGATGCCTTGTATAAGAAATGGACTGCACAGTGAAAAGGAAGAAAACTTGCTCGTGGTTTTGGTCCAACTGTCCATGTGAATCTTGTTTAGAAGAAGCTTAAAAAATGATGTAGTCTCTTGTTTTTTGTTTGATAAGTTTGCTTTTATCTTCACTCGTATATATTTAGAGTCTTGGCTTACTCTTAGCCGAAACTGAACTTCCTCTCTCTAATTTCGAAGATTAGCAAGATTCGATCCACATTAAAAGAATCCTTACTACTTTTAATCACATTAAACTTTGATTCCACTAACCAACATTATGTTGAAGCCCAAAAAAAAAGAAAAACGTAAATCATGTTTACTGAATTAAACCGTTGGTTCGTAAAGAAGCAACATTCACTCTAAAAAAAAAAAAAAAAAAAAAAAAAAAACAACAACAACAACAACATTCACTCTCTGTTTTCATTCCTCCGCAATTCAATTTTCCGAGATGCAATTGCATGTCTTGCCTCAGAACTGAAAGCCTGGGGCTTTGCTTCTTATTTCTTATCTTCGCTTTTAGGGCCAATCTCGTCTCACTAAAACCCTAATTGCTTTGGGTAGTTCGCGAGGTAAATGCTGAACCTTTACTCATCTCTTGCTTTTGTTGATTCTATTCTCTTTTGGGGGTTTCTTAGTTCAAAGTTTTCTTTGGTTGGATTCGTACCCATTTCTCTTATCTCCTCGTTTAGAGAGTGAAGAAGTTGCTAAAAATTTCATCATGTTTGAAGCTTCTGTTTCACCATTCGCTTTTGCATATTGACATATATGTAATGCCCTCCACGCGTTCGACTAAATTACCTTATTGTCAAACTTTCCCATCAAGCAAGCTGCTTTGACTTGTATTCTCGTGCACAAGAGATGGATCCTGTTAGCAGTCTACCAGACGATGTTCTTTGTCATATCCTGTCATTTCTTCCCACAAAGCAGGCTGCTTTGACTTCGGCTCTCTCCAAGAGATGGCTCAATCTTTGGAAACTTGTACCTAATCTTGACATTGATGACTCTGTCTTTCTTCATCCGGAAGAAGGTAAAGGTGAAAGGGACGAAATTCGACAGAGTTTCGTGGATTTTGTGGACCGAGTACTGGCTTTGCAGGGCGATTCTCCAGTTAAGAAATTGTCCCTCAAGTGTATAACTGGTGTCCATCCAGATTGCGTGAATCGTTGGATATGTAATGTTCTGCAGCGTGGCGTTTCGGTCCTTGAACTATTCACTGATTTTTCCTCCGAGGACATCGAGGAGGGTTATAAACTGCCTGAAGAGATGTTCGTCAGTAGGACTCTAGTTGAGCTGAAAATAAGAAGTGTTCATTGTGTTGATTGGTGGCGTGATGATATATGCAGCACTTTCTTAACAGTGCTTAAAACTCTCGACATTGACTCGGAGGGGTTCAATTGTGGTGAGATTGAGATGTTTCTTCCTTCTTTCCCTGTCCTTGAAGAATTAAGAATGGCTATTATGAAGTGGATACATTCGGATGTAACAATCTCTAGCTCAAGCCTCAGGACACTAAGTATACACGCCACTGGTTGTGAAAGTTTAGTAAATCCAAAGAGCGTTTCTTTTGATACTCCGAATCTGCTTTCCTTAAGGTACACTGATTTAGTTGCGGAGGACTATCCATTAGTTAATATGAAAAAACTAACTCAGGCTACAATCACACTTATATTATTTGAGTACCAAATCCAGCGTATAAGAGCGCCAAATAATGATTTGTTAGAGGATGCTGTTGTTCTCCGGTTTGGCAATGTGGCGAAGCTCATGCATGGCATACAAAATGTTGAGACATTTTCCATATTTGCTGATACTCTCGAGGTCAGTTTCTATATTATCCTTTATGGTCTAGTTGTGAAACATTAGTTGCGAAAATGTCCAATTGGGTTTTTCAGGTACTTTCTCTATGCTGTGAGTTGATGCCGGTGTTCAAAAACCTCAAGATTTTAGGTATTACGAGTGAAGAGGGTCGAGGATGGCAAGCAATGCCAGTTCTTCTTAAGAAGTGTCCACATTTAGAAGCTATAATCCTTCAGGTAGAAATATGATCCATGAAACAAGTTGGACAAAACATGTATTAATACTTCCAATATTCTTACAATTTCCTTTATCCTTTCAGGGTCTTTTGCATCATGTCACAGATAAATGCGGTGATGCTTGTCCCTGCATTTCTCGGGAGGACAAAGGTCGTTCACTGAAATCATGTCCAGTAAAACTGTTAGAGATTTACGGGTTTCGAGCAAGGAGTGAAGAGATGCGCATAATAAGGCATTTCTTGGAGTATTTTCCGTGTTTAGAAGTGATGAAGATATATATTGAAGAGTATGATCCCACACAGATCAGATTTCATCAAGTGTCTAAACTGTTTGAACTCCTCAGCAATTTATCGAACTGCCATATCCAGATCATGATTCCTGACTAGTGATTATTATTATTATTATAAGAAGTGGACTGCACAAGGAAGTATGTGAAGAACTTATGTTGCTCATGTTTTTTTGGTTAATTTTGTCTAATCGGCTGGAAAACCGTCTAATCGCAAACCCTGAATCTGTTTCCATTGTTTCATCTTTTGGCTTAGTATGATTTTGGTTTTGATATTTGTGTCTTCCTTTATAATATTTTTCTTTGTAGTGGTAATGTGTTTGCATATCTCTTTCTTTACAATTTCAAAACTGCAATTTCAAGAAGAAGAACAATGCTCTGTTTTAATCCTCCCATTTGTGCCACTCTGCTTCAGACCAGAGTAAAGCAGCCTCGGTTGGTTTACCGAATTTAACCAGTGATTTTGAAAGAACCGGAGAAAGTTGAACCAACATTGACCGAATTCGTTTTACCTCGACCGCTTTCAATTCGAAACCCTCGTCTTGTTGATTTGTGGCACTTGGGTTTCTGCTTTTTCTTCATTGTCCGATATCTCTGGATATATGCGTTTTCTTCTTCTCTTCTCTTTTAGCAATCTGGCTCTCTCTTCTCACAACATTCACCGAAATCCCTAACTTTGGGTGTTGGGCTTAGCTTTTGTAACGAGGTAAATGCTCAATGTTTACTCATTTCTTATGATTCTACTGATTTTGTCGCTCATTGTCGTTTACAAGGGTTTTCTGCTAAAAAACCCTCCAATGATTACTGTTTGCTATTTTACACTTGAGGTAAAAAAAATGCAGGTTCAATCCATCATCTTTCGGTCAACCCGCTATATATTGGAATGTTAACGGTGAATGAAACTGACGGTTTTGGCACGCTGAAAACAACACGAAGTTTGCAAATTTGTGTCGTTTTCATTGGGAAAAAACAACACTGGCTTTAATTGAGACTTAAAACAAAATTCTTTAAAAAAAAAAAAAAAATTTGGGTTCTTTCGATTCAAAAAATCTGGGTTTAGTGAGTCGGGAATTTGGGGAAAATTCGATTAAGGGTTTGTTCGGGTTGAATCAGTCGATAATTTGGGCGAAATCGATTGAGAGGAGAATAATTGATTTGAGATTAAGGGAGGAGATTGATTAAGAGTTTGTTCTGGGTTAATCGATGTGGGAGTTTGTTCTGGGTTAAGAGTTTGTTCTTCTGGATTTCTCTAAACCTGTTATTTGCATCGTTTGATTTTTTCAGTTTCGATATGAGTTAAAACTGACATGAAGAGAACTTTGACTTTTTGCAGATTGACTTTTTAGTTTTGGCTCTGTTTTGTATATCCAAGTTTCAAACTTTTTGAGTTGGGACTCTGTTTTGTTCTGTTTTGTTATGAAGGAATTGAGTAAGTCTGAGTTTAGAGCGGGAACGTTTGTTGAAATGAGTATTAAGATTGATGAAGTAGAAGTTGTTTGGTTTCTTGCATTGATAGTTAAGGAGTTTGAGGAAGAAGAAGATGGTGAAAAGAGTTTTATTGTAAAATGTTGTAATAAGTCTGAGCTCATCTCGGCAAAGCTCCGACAGCGGCGGCTCCATCTCTGTCGATGCGGCAAGTAGATCTACTCCACGGTGGCGAAGAGAGCAGCAAGCGACGACGACGATTCGGCCGCCATCTCTGTCTGGTTCGTGGCCAGACCATGTCCGTTTGTAGCAGCCACGATCCATGGCGACGACAGAGATCCGCGGCGGCGGTGCCGTCGGATCTTGAAGCTCCTCCGGTGACAATTCCTCCACGAGGACGCCACAGAAATTGAAACTCCTCCGGCAACGATTAGCGGTGGTGGCGTGAAGATGGAGACCCAGTCGACACGATTCCGGCGAAGCTCCGGCGCCGATCTCATATCGGAGAGGTTGAAGAAGATGGTCACAAAAAGACAAAAAAAAAAAATCATACAAAATTTAAACCAAAACTACATGATTTTCCTTTTGAATCGTAAGTAAAACGGTTGCGTTTCACAATTCCGTAACCAATATAACGCCGAGGGTTATATAGCGGGTTGACCGAAAGATGAGGAATTGACCTGCATTTTTTTTACCTCAAGGGTAAAATAGCAAACAGTAATCATTTAGAGGATTTTTTAGCAAAAACCCTTAATACAAAGTTTACTCATTTGCTTAGTGAACTGTGTTTTTCTCTGTTCCCATTTCTTTGGTAAAATTTCATGCTTGAATCAACAACTGTTTTACCCCTTTAGATTATTGACACATACGTAATGCCCACCACATGCTCGACTATTTGCTCTGGGTGGATTCCTATAATCATGTATCACTGATTATTCACAGCTGTACCACTACTGCAATTTCAAAAATCCGAAAATGGCGGCGGCGACGAAAATCCGGCCAGTCAAAAGTCCGACTACGTTGAGGTCAATCACCAGAAAATCTTTTGCACCATTTAGAGTAAGATGCGGTGCTGCTTCCTCCTCCGGGAAGAAACGATACAACATCACTCTCCTTTCCGGCGATGGAATCGGTCCCGAGGTTATCTCTATCGCCAAAAATGTGCTTCAACAAGCGAGTGCAGATCTTAAATGCCACTCTCGGAAAAAAAGTGATCTCACTTGCCACTCCATGATCACAAATGCCACTTTGATAAAAAATTTCTGTTTTACCCTTGCAAAGTCTCTACCAGAAATAGAGGGTTAGGAAAAAATAAAGAAAAATAAAGAAATTCAATTGAATTTCCTTCTTCCTCGTGCGCCGGAAGGGAAGAAACGACGGTGGGGGAGTCCGGCGGGAGAAAATTCGATTGGTCAGTCCGAAAAACTCGAATTCTCACCCCGAAAAACTCGTTTCCTCCGGGGTACGCCTGATTATGGTATTCATGTTTCAATTTCAATTGAAATGTCAATTAGGGATTTGACATAAAATATGTGTTGGTATTCATGTTTGTAGGCATTATTAGGTATGTGCATAGTTAAATCACGTCATAGTTGTGCTGAATCGTGTTGAATCGTTGGAAAACTAGGAAGCCCATAATCGAATGGATTTGAATCGAAAGCTGCAGATATAGTACAACTGGTACAACTGCGTTGGGGGATACTCGATAATAGTTGGTATAAAAGGTACTACTAAATGCATAGTTGTCCAAGTTGGACATAAATATTAGGTACTACTGTAAAAATTTGTGCAATTCCTAATCATTGTTTTGTTTTGTTTTTTTCTTAAGGTGTTGAAGAACATGTACACAGTCGTGCAATTTGACTATGGGGGGTGCTATGCAGAAGATCATGAGTGGATTTCTAGAAATTCTCTATACTCTATAGTGTTTAAGACATCGTCTATGGAGGAGATAACTTATGCGGTGGTAGTAGATAATATATGTAGGAAGATTGGGATAGATGAAACCGCGGGGAAGCTGAAATTGAGTTACAGTGTATCTAAAGCTCGAAGAGAGACATATATTGTAGATGACGAGGAAGTATTGGGTTATCTTATGTCGGTCGATAAAGACGGTCTGAGACCTGTTTTGGTAGTGGAGTTATTGAAGGGTGTGGAAAACAATGGGGTTTTGGACCAAGTTTCAAGAGCAGAGCAAATAAGTTCATTTGGTGTGAATTATTCGGAGCCGGTTGTAAGTGGTATAGGCAATGAAAATGTTGGCATCCTTAGTTTGGAAGAACAACCAAATGAGGCGATTAATGATGAGACAAGGGCGATTTTGGCTTACGAAAATGTCGGTAATGATGATTGTGAGAATGTATCTTGTGACGATTTTGCGACTGTAGAAAGTCCGATAGATAACCATTTGGATGCTATTGTTCATGATATGGTGGACCTTCCCGTAGGAGAAATTGCGACTGTTGAAGAATGGGAAGATGGTACTGGTCTTGTAATAAAGCAAGAATTTAGTTCCAGGCAAGCGGTGCAAGATTTGGTATTGAGAGCTGCAAATAAGAATTGTTTTGCGTATGAAACAGTTAAGTCGGATAAGCATCGACTTATGCTAAGATGCCGACAAGCTTCGCAAGGTTGTAAATGGTATCTACGAGCTGCGAGAGATAAGGATTCACTATATTGGACCATAAGAGTACACAGAAAGATGCATGCATGCTCGCGGGCTGTTGAGAGCACAAGCAGTTTTAAACGGAGAGGCACACAATGATTAGTAGCCAACTTGTTGCATGAAGATTATCCAGGTCAAATGGACACACCTCCTGCTAGAAGTATCGTCGGTCTTGTACAAAATAAGCTTTCTCTAGACTGCTCCTACTCTACCGCTTTGAGAGGGAGAAAACGACACATTAGCGAGATGCGCGGGAGTCCCGAAAAAAGCTACAACTTGTTGTTTTCTTATCTTTACGAGTTGAGGAAGGCCAATCCGGAGACAGTAACAAGTGTGGAATTGGATGGAAAAAAGATGTTCAAGTACCTATTCATCGCGTTGAATGTATAACGGCCCCACGGGAACTTCTCACATACACTCAAATCATCGACAATTCGGAGTAAGAATGGGTCGACAGTCGGATCATACTTGTTCTTTGCTTTCAAAACCTTGGCGATGAAGTATAGAACAACCAATTTCATCCTGTCCGCAGCTCGCTTCTTCTTCTTCTTCAACCTCTCCATCTCCTTCTCTATCGTGCTTATCTTTATTCCCTTTGTCTTCTTAAACACCCTTTTAGCAAACGCAAAACTCCCTAGATTCTCCCAGTTGGGGGGATATTCTTTGCAATTCAAACCGGTTAGAAGGGCGTGCTCTCTAATGGAATACCTTATGGGGGTTCCATTAACCACAAACCAACACTCTTTTGTCTCCTGTTTAGCGGTGCGCACCATAAGCATCCACATGCCTTGGACTTGGTGATTAGCCTCCACCGGCATGTGGAGAACGTGCTTGAACTGCTCATTCCGTCTCAACCACCTCAATTCATCCGGATATTCCCCCAACAACTTCACCACTTCTCCCACATTACACCTAGTGCCTATCCTACAACTTTTGGTGTATTCAGTAGGCTTAAAATACATCCCCTCTGGCTGCAGAGCCCTTGAACCATCCTCATCATCAGAGGTATCCTACAAATACCAAGAAAATATTCATTAGAACGTTTGTTCTCAGTTGGCCCACTTGTACAAAAACCACAAATTTGCATAAACGGTTGTTCTAAGTTGAACCACTTTTACTAACACCAAAAAAATACCAACCTTTCCTTCGCCAACATCTTCTTCTTCTACTTCTTCTTCTTTGTCTTCTTCTTCTTCTACTGCTTCTTCTTCTTCTTGTTGTTCTTCTACTGCTTCTTCTTCTTCTTCTTCTTCTACTGCTTCTTCTTCTTCTTCTTCTTCTTCTACTGCTTCTTCTTGTTCTTCTTCTTCTACTGCTTCTTGTTGTTGTTCTTGTTGTTGTTCTTGTTCTTCTTCTTCTTCTTCTAACACCTTCTTCTTCCCTCCTTCTTCCTTACCTTTTCTACTACTCTCACCGGCCAAACCGTTGCTACTCCCTTCTTTTTTCCCACGTTTAGATCTACGAAGACCCATTGTCCGAACCATTACTCCTTTCCTGATAAAACACAAGAACAAAAGTATCAAAACCCATATCAAAATCAAAATACCTAATATACACATATACCATGGTACAACACAAGCAAACTCGATTAGATTCAAGCCAAGAGAAAGAGGAACACATGGGAGACAAGATTCAATTCGAGATTCCTCAATTCGATTAGATTCCGAAAATTCGATGTCCAATTCGATTAGATTCCGACAATTCGATGTCCAATTCGATTTTAACAAAATTCAAAGAGGATTAAAATTGATTCTTACCCAAAGGAGTAAAACGCCGACGGCAGAGGATTTTGGCCACGATTTCGAACGGAGATCGACGACGAAGCGAGATTGAACCGAGAATTTTTCACCGGATCTTATGTCGGAATCGGAACTCGTCGGAATCGAAGGATCGAAGAAAAAACGGTTGGGGTTTTAGAAAAATTGTTACTTTGGAAATTGTTGGATTCGGTTTGTACTCTTTTCACCCGAATATGGGAGTCGGGTCAGGTTATCGCGGTTGGGTCATGTAATTACGCAACTCTGTTAAGGTTTTTAAGTCATTTTCTATTTTTCCGGATTTAAAAAAAATGTTTGAAAATAGAGTTAAATATGGGTGGCATTTATGCTCCAATATTTCCCAAAGGTGGCAAATGTGCCATTGTTCCTCAACAAGCTGGATCTTTAGATGGTTCTCTCTCTCACTATTTCTTCTCCTTGAAACGGAAATTGCTGGTAGTGAATCGAATTGAAAGATTTGAGAAATTGAAATTGATGGAATTTTTTTACCTTTAGACTAATATTTCTCGTGTGTTGTGTATGTGTATGGTGTGTAGGGCAAAGTGTAAGAGTTATTATGATTCTTCATAGAAAAAAAAAAAACAAATACTTTGTGTTGCATTATGTTTTTCATCAGCTCTTGTAAAATCCATAACTAGAGGCAAACCGTTATAAGATAAAGAGTCGATGTACTCCTTCCACTCCATTTCTAGTCGCTGGTTTGATGCTTCTGCGAATCTTTATATTTCTTCATCCTCGAAAGGGCCTCTTTCGGGATAATCACCAACCTGCAAGCCAATATCAACTTCATCAGTAGCAGAAAATGGATATACAATTTCTTTTCTTTTTTTCGATGTCAAGGACATACAATTTCAATAATTACTTCACTGAGGTTAACTGATAAAAACCTGCACTGGCACCTTTCTAACAAATCCGCATATTCTACTAAAGAACGGATGATGATTAAGAATGACTAATCAATTCAGTTCTATCAAGTGTAATAGGTAATATGCAATTGTGATGCTAAGAGAAAAAGAAAGTACCTGTACTTTGTCTGGCCGGACCATACCACCATGAAGCATAGGGCACTCAAAGAATCTTGTTCCTTTCACCCTGTATAAGCCAGTATCAAACATATGTATTTGATAACCGAGCTTAGGCCCTTAAAGAGGTTTTACAAGCACAGAAACAATAAGCCGAAATTGGAATCAAGGTTAACGAAGCAAGAAAAGACTTCTACTTCATATCGTGAAGGACTTTGACCTTAATGACTATAATATAGCATCGTGTTTTCCAAGAGGTTCATCATACTGAATTCCAACCCAATAGCCAGGACCTAACGGCTCTGCTCGTCCAACGTATTTGACAACTCCTCTTTTCTCCCCGGGCTCAAATTGGCATCTACCTCCCACCTTAATATTTGACAGCAAGAGAAAAAGAAATTAGAAGCATGATACAAAGAGGTCAGGTCTCACAATGTAACAATACATTGGCTGATTAGCTCTTGAGTTTAAAGTAAAATGTCTAAACTCAAAGGCAAGGAGACGACACGTTATGTACTTAAAGGATCTGACCAACCTTGATATTTGCGCAGAGATCTTCCATGAAATTCTCTTTCGCCTGTTAAAAGGATTAAGTTGGAAGGAGAATCATTAGAACCTTTGTATTCTTGAATGAATAAATCGAATACAGCTTGGCCAATATTGATACAATAGCTTAGGTTCAGAAGCAGCCGGATTTTGAGACACTCTTTTGTCTTTGAATCTTCTAAAACAGTCTGGAATTTGAACACAATAACATATAATCAGTGGAAACTGCCTAGTGCCTATGCCTCGGCATATTAACTTAATAGATAAACTTGACACACCGATAGAGAATTTACCAGTTCGTTTAGCATAGTCTTCTTCTGAGCTCAACCAATGACGTATCTTCAAGCCATCCTCCAGTTGTGACCGACGAGGGGTCAAGATCTATGATGTGTAACCGAAACCTTTTGAAAACATCATAAAAGCCAATTGTCAAAAATAAACTCTTTATTCGATTGAATGCAACT
Organism: Draba incana; assembly: GCA_963576765.1. NCBI lineage: Eukaryota > Viridiplantae > Streptophyta > Magnoliopsida > Brassicales > Brassicaceae > Draba > Draba incana. The sequence continues at coordinate 29,574,303 of OY755217.1, read as the reverse complement.
ACCAAGACTACAGTGAACAAGAGGTTTTAGTCCAAAATGGCTCTAAATAAGAAAACTTTGCAATCAGTCAAGTGAACTGATACAACATGAAGATGCAACTATCAAGATTACAATGAACAGAGGTTTCTCTACTCAAAACTGGATCCAACTTGTCTAAATTAGAAAACTTTGCAATCTATTAAGCTCTAGGAATTGGGATATCAAAAGTTACCCATCAAAAGGGGAGAAGAAACCGAGGGGTCTTGAATCATCACTAAGAACTGCAGCCTTTGAGCCACTTCCATCATAAAGCTCTAAAGCCATAGATTCAACAGATGTACCCCATTTCTTCCATAGTTTATCTTTCACAGCTTCCACACTCGTCTTCATAACAAAAAAACCCAAAGTTACATCATTTTAGAGATAGTAATACACATAAAACAGTTGAAATCAAGCTTGTGCCTTTGAAACGAAACTCACTTGCGGAGAAAAACGAACATCAGCAGCAAAACTCTTGAGATTGGAATGAGTAACGTGTAGAAGTACAGAATCATCTCCTTCAATCTGTAAACGCGAAGCCGCCATTTTACTTTTCTTTCTACCTCTAAACATGAACAAAACTCCGTTCCGTCACTAATTCCGAATCAAATCCAGAATCGAATTCAATTTCAACACTGGGTAACAATAAAAATCTTACCTTTTTAGTTGATTTTGAGCAATTAGATTGACTTCTTATCGGAAATCGATTCAAATCTCGCCGGATCAGAGGATTAAACGGCGACGTTTTTGAGATTGTGCACGTCTGCAGTCGCACGCAGATTATGGACTCACTTGCAGGTGATTGTAGCTTTTTTTAATCCCTTAGCCAAAAAAAAAAGTCTGAAACACTTAACGAAAGATTCGTGAGAGGAATATTCCGGCGATGGATGAAGATTTCTCGGTGGTTGTTTTAGCTTCCGATTTAGGAATCGATGCTCGTCCGTTCTTAACGAGAACCGATGAGCAAGAGAATTGTCCTCAATACCTCGGAGACGAAGATTTCTCCGATCTCGATCTTCTTCAGTTCTTCATCCTCCAGGGCTTGGATAAATCCAATCCAGTAACCGAATTTTCCGGATCATCGGAAAGTACTTTCCCGGTAATCACTAGTCGCCTTGAAATGGGTTTTACAGTAATTGTGATTTGAAGTGTTTTGATAACTTGGTTATAATGACATGATATATACATTTGATTTTGAATAGTTGATTAAGCGATTTCTGATAATGGATATTGTTCATTTTGGTTTGATTTGATTATTGGATTAAGAATTATGAGATATATGAACGTTTGGTTAAGCTTAGATCGCTCTTTGGTGTTCTTGCTGCTTTAGATATCTCTTTTCTAAGCTCATGATCCGTTTTTAACCTTATGAGTTAACAGTATTAGGCTAATCAAGACAAGTTAACTATATATATTTATCACTTGTATATTGTATCGTTTCGATTTGATTGATTTGTGTGTATGAAAACGCAGCTCGTGTTGTGACTTGTGAGTGCGGAGAGGTTGAAGATGTATATATTCCAGAAGATAAGCTACGAATGTCCCGAGGGACCGTTCTGCTTGGTTTACATGCATAGCACAGTGCAAAAGGACGATAACTCGCCGGAGATTACTATCTTAAGATGGATTTACGAGGACCTTCCTTCGGATTTCAAAGATAGACTTCAAGTTGTTTACTTTATCTACCCTGGTCTTCGTTCAAGACTCGTCATTGCCACTCTCGGCCGTCTTCTCCTAAGTGGAGGGTAAGCACTTCTTTGATCAAAATGGACCCAAAGTTTCAAGCTTTCATGATTGATGCTCTTATCTAACTGTTTTTGAAAACAATTTCTCTTGTAACATTGTAGACTGTACTGGAAGATCAAGTATGTGAGCCGGTTGCAGTACCTTTGGGACGAGATATAGAAAGGCGAGGTGGAAATTCCTGACTTTGTGAAAAACCACGGACAATGTGCTCGAGCATAGACCATTAACGGATTATGGAATCGAACCAGATCCTTTCCAGTTAACTGAGGTTCAATCTTCATCATTCTCGCTTAACCGGTACTAGAACAGATGGGTCTCTTAGTACACTCTCTCTTCCTAAGCAGAAACTCTATATTAATCCTTGTTGTATAGAGTAATAGAATGTCCTGAGAACACTTTTGTTTCATTCTGGTTGATTGGTTTTGTACCGAACCAGTACCAAATCAGATATATGTAATTATTGGGGTTTGCTTCGTTCAGAAACAAAGTCTTGTATGAATTATGAATATAGGAGTTATATGGCTTTTATTTTTGCTTTTGCTACAAAACATGTTCATAGACATTCTAAAATCAATCAAGAACTGAAGTTGCTTGGTACTTTTCACATGAGAGCACAAAAAAACCCAAATCTAGAGTCTCTTTCAGATAATTGCCCAAAATCTCTTCATACAAAATAGAACATTTTCTATCTTCTTGTGCTTGTCTTCCAGCTCATGAGTTTCCACTTCCCAGAGGAATTTAGGAGCCAAGTCTCGGATCCTTGGGATGAAAATGGTGTAAACCTTAGGGATCCAGGAGCTATTCTTATCATTAAGCAACTCCAAGAGAAGGTGGGTTTCTTCTTTTCTTTACTCACAACTGAAAGGACTATTTAAGTAAACTTTCTCTCATCTATTTTGGCTTTTTGCATAACGTTGATATGTTCTGTCCAAAAGATAAACGTGCTGGAAATGGAGAAGTCTTCAAGCAAGCAAAATTTTGATGATCTCGTCGCAGTAGCTACTGAGCAGAATATATGTGACAGGGAAAATATTGCTGAGGTATTTGTGGTTCTTTAACTGATTTTGCTTTGTTGTTCTGTCCAGCCACCTCGAAAAATAAATGCCTTTGTGCTTCATAACATATTCAAATAATGGATTTAAGAAATTGGTTAGAAAAAGTCCAGAGAAAATTAGTTTTCGATTAATATGACCATATCGTTTTAGTTGTTGATTGCATGTTTTGGGAAATTGTGAACTGCTTATCTCACGATTCTTATTATTAAGTCATGTTCTTGTTCAAGGAGAATCAATTTATTCCCTCTGCTCCTTTCATAATCTTCGCAACCCCATTGTTGAATGTGAATGACAACATCATTCTTAAGTTGTCAATGACCTTGATTTTTCCCCCATCTTTACCACTTTTTACTGTCGCTCAACAAGTAAAAGAGAATTCTTCGTTTTTGTCAGCCTTTTGATTTGTTATTTTAAAGGTTTTAAACCTTCTTATGTTATGAAATTCTGCAGATTCAAGAAGAGATTCATGCTGCTAGAGAAGAGGTCCAGGCTGCTCGTGAACAACTTGTGTCCAAGGAGTCTGAAGTTATTCATGTACTTAATGTTGGTATCCATTTTAAACTCATCCCATTAATCTGAAATCTCAAGACAGATTATCATTGCTGTCAACCAGTATGCTATTGCTTAAACTGAATTTCTTACTTGTTATTGTGAAGGAGAATTTTGACTCCCTGGTTAACATAGCAACAGAAGTTGAAGTCTTAGCTTCTGAATTTCAAAAATCTAAAGCATCTGCGGAAACTGCATCGTTAGTTGTGGATGAGGATCTCCAAGAGTTTGCTTTCTTCTCTCATTTGGTACATGTAAGTAGCCTGCGTTGTTTGGTTTTTCTCTTGCATCATTTTTTTCTGTGGGGGTATAAGCTCTGTTTAGTGCAGCATACCTCAATTATGTCTGGTCATGTTATTTTAAGTTAAAATTTCTCACTGCAGGATTTCACATTGTTTATGCGCCAAAGTTTTGAGCAACATGATTCACTTATCAGCAGCTACCAAAATATCCAATCTTGTCTGAAACAAAAAGTTCATGATATTGAGAATGAGAAGGTCTGACACTTCTGCTCTCCTCTAGTCCTGCACTTACTGGTAAATTTTGTGGGTATTTTTAGCTAAAGGTCTGACACTTCTGTTCTCCTCTATTCCTTTTCAGATTCTTTTGCAAGAGCAGTGTGTTGGTATGCAGAGCCAAATAGAAGAACTAAAGCAGGAAGCCCAAAAGCATGAAACTTCCTTAATGGTATTTTGGTTTTCTTCAAACATATTTTTGTTAGAGTTTTCTTATTTTTTTCTTCCAACTTTGCAGTGTTAGAAGTAACTTGATGGTGTAAACTATTTGTCAGATGCTCTCAGAACACCATGACTCGGAGAGGTCAGATCTCCTCTCTCACATAAAATGTCTTGAGAAGGATATAGCGAGCCTGTCATCCTCTACTTTGGCTAAAGAGAAGGAGAATCTAAGAAAAGATTTTGAAAAGATGAAAACAAAGCTAAAAGACACTGAATCCAAGCTTAAGAATTCCATGCAAGTTAAAACAAAGCTAGAGGTGCGCGGTGTAACCCAATTCTTAACTTAAATAATAGTAGATACTTACTGAATAACCCATCTAAAGTATAAAATTAATTCTGATTTCCTTACAAAGGCCGAGAAAGCATCTGCTGAGAGAGAGTTAAAACGGTTGCATAGCCAGAAGGCCCTCCTCAAGAGAGACATCAGCAAACAGGAATCCTTTGCTGGTAAAAGACACGACTCTCTTATTGTTGAGAGAAGCGCTAACCTGTCGTTGCAGGTATTATTCAGTGATTTGTTTGCTGCATGATTTTCCATTTTACCATTGAAATAGTAAGTAATTTGTCCATTGTTGAAAATGAAAAGTCAAAATTTTGGAACCGGGTAAATGTAAGATAACATTATCCGTTGCAGCAAATCTCTCTCTGGCTGAATTTGGGTATTGTTCAAGCATTGCATGAGCTTGCCTGATAAAGACTGTTATTCCTATTTTTTTGGTATATCTTAGTGGAGAGCCATATCAGTGTTTTTCGTGGATATACATTCTGTTTAAAATGATCGTTCTCCTTTCTACTTCGCATTTCTCAGGAAGACTTTAATAAGCTTAAAGTGCTTGCTTTTGAAATGGAAACGACAATTGCTTCACTGGAGGAGGAGCTGGCCGCTGAACGTGGAGAAAAAGAGGAGGCAATCTGTAGAAATGAGGGTTTAGATTCAGAAATTACAGCTCTGGCAGAGAAATTGGAGCACTCAAATGCCCAACTAGAACATCTGCAAAAAGATGTCATGGAGCTTGTGTCTTTTCATGCAATCGATTATTGATCCATAATATGTCAATTTTGAATTTGAAGCTATTACTGTATTCCAAGACACTCTGCGTTTTCTTAACCGTATTATTATGTTTTGATTGTTCCAGAAAACAAAACTTGAAGGCGCATCTTCTGATCAGCAACAACTGGAAATCAATGTTAAACAGTTGCTTGAAGAAAAGGAAGAGCTTGCAATGGTATGATGATTCCGAAGATAGATTCTGAATTTTGTTCTTGTTTGTGTTATTCCTGTAATTTGTCATGTTGTTCAGCATCTGGCGAACTCACTTTTGGAGATGGAGGAAGGGAAAGCAATATGGAGCTCGAAGGAAAAAGCTTTGACGGAGGCTATGGAGGAAAAGATCAGACTATATAATATACAAATTGAGTCATTATCTAAAGAAATGTCAGAGGTATGTTCCAAACAAGGAACCTCTTTTAGTGAGATTAAAAACCGAACTTTTCTTGCAACACCATGGTCATCAAATCATTTGGATGTCACCCTTTAGAATTATTGACTTGTTTAACTATCTTAGGCATAGCTTATTCTATCTGTTTGTATCTGAGTGGTGAATGTGGAATTACCATGAAAAGTTCTGCATAACCATCATTAGCATGAACTCCCTTGACCAAAATTACTAGGTTTATAATCCTTTCTTTACATATAATATATGTTCTGAAGGGAAAAAAACCCCCATTTTCTCAACTTTTATCACGTTCTTTGAAGGTCTTGATCCCTTTGAACTTTCAGGTAAATAAGGAGCTGAAATCTTGTCGACTTGAATATGTTACCCTTACCAATAAGCTAAGATGCACTGAGGAAAATTCTAAGCAGGAAAAAGAGAGCAGGTTTGTACTTTTCATTTCTCTTAATTTAGAAAGTTGAAATTCTATGTCTTTTACTCTCAAAACAACTCTTGTCAAGCTTTCCGGCACTTGGTTGATCTGTAAATCTCTTTAGTTGATGCCATCTCGCCTCTGACTTGAGTATTTTATGTTCCCCTGTAGCATGGAGAAGTCTTTGGAGATTGATAGAGTAAGTGATGAGCTTCGATCAGCTCTTGCCGTGAGTAAGCAATCACAAGGGGTAAGAATCATTTAACCAGTTTATGCAAAAGCTTTTCAATAAGAAAACTAAATTTATAGTGAGGCTGATGATAATATGCCCAACTTTCTGGCTTTGGTAAGATGCTTCTGGTATGTCATTTAAAGACCAGAAGCCATCACTTGAAAGATTGGTATGTTAAAGATGCAAAGCTTTATACAGAGATTTTTTAATGTGCACCTCCAGGTTCTCGAGTCTGATATGGACACTCTAAAGTCCGAACTTCAACATGCTTGCGAGATGTCGGATACACTTCAGAGAGAGCTGAATAATGTCACAAGTGAGCGACAGTGTTTGCTAGCTCACATAGAGGAGTTGAGTAAGAAGCTCGCTTCATCAACTGGTTTGCAGGTTTGGTTAAGAGCACACAGACATGATTCTAATACAGATATATTATTAACCATTCATTCTCACGAAACCCCTACTTGTGCTGTCAGATTGAAGATTTAAAATTTCCATCCGAAGAATTGACTCGTAGAATCTCAAGCCAAGAAGCCAATCCGTGTGAAATGTCTAATTATGTTTCACTTCATTGATTGAGATTTGACCTATTACTTCAGTAGGACCAATGCCAAGAAAAAAATCGATTCATTTGATTGTGTGCGGTAGGTTCTAACTGATTTACATATTTCCCACCATATTTCTGATTACAGGATGCAGATGCAGACAACAAGGAGAAGGCAAAGCTAAAGATGAGACTCAGGGGGACGCAAGCACGCTTGGATGCAATCTGTCTAAGGCACAAGCAGTCTGTGAACGAATCACAAGTTATGAACAGGAAGTTCAAGGAAACATCTGCGAAGCTAAAGGAGAAATTAGCATCAAAAGCACTCGAAGTCCTCGACCTCAATAAGCAGCTCTGTGCTTTTTCAAGAAGATTGTGATGTGATCCATGAAGTAAGTGATAAAGCAGCATAATTATCGTAACTAGAATTTGATTCACGGCTAGTAAATGTTTTAAAAGCTGTCAACTTTTCATTTTCATAAGTTTCAAAAAAAAAAAAAAGACTTCATTTTCATTTTTAATGAAGCACTCATAATTAGATGGATTATTCTCCAATATCATGATTGGACTGATATTCCTGGCTTTTAAAGCTTTCTTTTAAGGGAAAATTATGAAATCTACCACTTTTTCTTAACTTTTTTTACAACCTACCACAATTCAATAAAACTTACGAAATGTACCACACCCCGTATGTTAAAGACGGAAGTAGCCCTACTCTAATCTTTACACAGAATTCTGACTCCCATTATTGAACACATCATTTCATCATTAATCTCTTCATGTCTCTACGTACGACCACTTTCGTGACTCTCTCTCTCCTCCCACTGTTTCACTTTCACCATCTCCTCACAAATTAACAAATAATCAACCACCGTCTCTCTCACTTCTCTCAACAGTTATATCCCTTCTAATCACATCATCAATCTGAAACGTCCGTATCTCTTGTCTCCCGGCCATCAATTTTCAACCAATTCCAAACAACAAACGGTAGATTTGGGTGAGTTCCTAATATCAAATCTGAGATTTAGTTAGTTCATCGATTACTTGTTTATGCATAATGCATGTGATCCAAGATTTAAGATTTTTGTTAAGAGGAACATCCTATTTTACTCCGTTTATGCATAATGCATGTCATCCCAGCCTTGCTCTAACCATCCATATCAATTACGGAGGACAACACTGTAAACTCCGACAACAATATTGGTGGACAACATGCGGATTTTTGTAATAAAAAAATACGGGTGCTCTTCCATATCGTGATAATGCAGGGGTATTGCTAAGGACAAAACCAACATGAATCTCCGGCGGTTTGGTGATGCTATATACATTTGTCGTCGTGGACAATATCTTCAACATCAAACATAATGTAGAATATCTCTACATGGACAACTTATTATTCGAGGACATCATCGGCTCTGGTTAGGACACATGCAAACTGTATCACATTACATTGGGTTGCGTGTGAAGGAAGAGGATCTGCATGTTACATCAAATGAATATCTTGGGCAGTAAACCATGGCTTTTATTAATATTGATGTCCTCGTTTTTTTGTAAAAACGGCGCATGGCATTGGTGGGACATAGTGGAAGTTTTGTTTTATTATATGTACTTAACTACCATCGAGGACAATATATGTTCGTGGACAAGAAAACATGCACTTTTCTGACGGCCTAAACCGTCGGAAATCCGTCGGAATAAGGATATTTCCGACGGATTTCCACCGTCGGTTTTATCTTGTCGGAAATTAAATATCCGTCGGAAAATCTTGACGGATTTCCGACGGCAATCGGTAAAACGAAAATAAGTCGGAAAGCCGTCAGAAATTCAACCGCCGACGGATTTCCGACGGTGAATGATGCCGACGGCTGTCCGACGGGTGCTGAAACCGACATATTTTCAACAGGAAATCGACGGATTTCCGACGGTTGCTGTAACAGACGGATTTCCGACGGCGGCTATTACCGACGGAATTCCGACGGCATTTGGACTTTTTATTTTTAAAAAACTAATTATAATTAATTAAATTAAATTATAAAAAATTAATTAAAAATTTAAATTAAATTAAATTTAAATATTAAAATAAATTAAAATAGTTTGAAAAGTTATTTAAAACATAAAGTTTTACATAAAATTTAAAAGTCTATTGTGGACGAAAATTACGGAAGAAATCGTTCATCTTCTCTTCCATCCCACGAATGCGCTCTGCATCTGCTGCGTGTTCTCTCTCCATTGCCTCCAACCGGTCTGCATCTGCTGCGCGCTGTGCCTCCATTGCGTTTATCCGCTCGAGAAACTCCGTGTTTTTTGCCCGCAAACCGCTATCACCGTGAAATCGGAATGAAGACACAGAAGAGGTGGAACTTTCTTCCGGAAGACCGAAGACACGACCTTTGTTCTTCGGAGTAACCTACCATATACAATAAAACTATAAATGTTATAACGTATAAATATTATAAGTTATTCGTTAATAATTGAAAACGTTACTAACCTCATACGTAAACTCGTTGATCTTCTCGAATGGAACTTCGGTGAGCGGTGGAGTTCCTTCGACGATCGGTTGAGATTGGATGAACTCCTCACCGAGCCTCTCCACGCTTTCCACGATTTCACGAGCAAGTGCATCTTGAATTTCACCAGTCTTTCTGTTGGTGTGCGCATCTTTGATCAAATCAAGATGTGACGGACGCGTACCTTGCTTTTGATACTGTAAGCATTGAAAAGTAAGCAAATAAGTTAACGATTATAAAAATATTTCAAAATAAAGAAACTTACCAGTTGTTCTGCACGAGTCGCCTTGCTCGTCGCTCCGAGGTTATGGGTCGCTGGTCCCTTCCCCTTCCGGTCACTCTTTCGGTTCGTAGAGTGGGTTGCAGAGCTCGACTGAGTTTCCTCCTTTTCCCAATGCGCAATTAGTTAAGCCCATAACTCGAGATTGTTTTTCATATCCCGAGAGATCTTACGATGTCTCGACACATCCTTGTACTCGTTCATCTTCCGCGAGTACATTCTACCAGCCTTGGCGTCGAACTCCTGTTGAACCCTACCGGTCAGCTGTTTGTCCCAATTAAATTCTTGCTGGAAAGAAAAAAACTTTTAACGATTTAGTAAATAAAATTTAAATGTAATAAAACCACGAATTGTCTAAATTACAAAATTTAGGGATTACCACAAATTGCCGAAACCAGCTGTCACGGTCGCCTACCGGCATCGAAGAGTATGTGGGATACAGTCGAGTTATCAAACAATTAAGCATTGTGTTGATAGACCTCGATATCCCGTTTCCCGAAAATTGAAACCTAAACAAAATTAAGGAAAAATATTTATTAAGTTAACTAAATCAAAAACATTTTTAAATAAAATTTACCATGTCGTGTTGGGAGGCAAGTCCGGATTTAGGACAGGCAAACGATCCCTTCCGGGTTGTGATACGAAATCCTCGATGCTAATTACTGCGGGAGCTGAGGTCGATGAACGATTAGGAGACGGTTGTTGTGTATCCAAAATTAGTAGGTAATATTTTAATTAAATTAATATATAATTTAATGAATATATATATGTGAATACTTTTCCAAATCTAGTTCATATAAATAAATTCATATAATATTTTTTACATGATTGTAATTTAGTATCTTTTACTTTTTGACAATTATATAGATATTTACAAATTACTAATATTTATTAAATTTCATAACACTTACGAAAATTTCATAAAAATTATCTAAAATCATGTGTTTAATCAATATTAAAAATTATAAAAATTACACAAATTTTAAAAAACTTTATTTCGTAAAATATTTATTCCTTAAACAACTAATACGTTTAGAAATTGAAAACAATTTTCTATACCCGAAAAATAACAAAATAACAAAATTTTTAATTACCTAAAATTCTCATAATCCCTTAATCCCTAAATTTCTAAACTCCTAAAATTGTCATAATACATAAATTCCTAAATCCCTATAATTCTAAACTCCTAAAATTCTCATAATCCATAAATTCCTAAATCCCTAAATTTCTAAATTCCTAAAATTCTCATAATTCCTAAATCCCTAAATCCCTAAATTTCTAAAATCCTAACTCCCTAAATTTCCAAAATCCTCAAATTCTCACAACAATCCTAAATCTAAAAACCCAATTTTTCAAGAACAATCAAAATTATGAACCCAAAAAATCAAAATTATCAACCCAAACTTACATTGGTATGTAGATTTCGTGATTGATTAGGCTAATTGGTTTGAAACCGTGTGATGGTTGGCGTTTTCCGGCGATTTCCGTTTTTCCTCTCCGTTTTTGGATCTGTCGTCGGGAGGAAGAAGAGGCTGGTGTTATTCGATAATTCCGACGGAATTTCGACTGATAATCCCGCCTTTTCGATGAGATCGAAGTGTTTTGCCAGAAAAAAATTAGGGTATTCCGTCGGATTTCTGTCGGAATATATTGACGGATTTTCGACGGACTGCGATATTTATATATTTTTTTATTTAGGGAATTATGGATTTAGATATTATGAATTTTAGGGATTTGAGGGATTTAGGGATTTAGGATTTCGATACATAGTGATGATGAGAATTTTAGAAATTTAGGGATTTATGGATTATGAGAATTTTATGAAATTTAGGGATTTAGGGATTATGGGATTTAGGGATTATGAGAATCTTATGAATTTAGAGATTTAGGAATTTAGGGATTTAGGGATTATAGAATTTAGAGATTTAGGAATTTAGAGATTTAGAAATCCGTCAATATATTCCGACAGAAACCCGACGGATTGTGTTAATTTTATATAATACTTCCGATGATCAAAATAAAATATAAAATAACACAATCCGTCGAAAATCCGTCAATATATTCCGACAGAAACCCGACGGATTGTGTTAATTTTATATAATACTTCCAATGATCAAAATAAAATGTAAAATAACACAATCCGTCGGGTTTCTGTCAGAATATATTGACAGATTTCCGACGGATTGTGTTATTTTATATTTTATTTTGATCATCGGAAGTATTATATAAAATTAACACAATCCGTCGGGTTTCTGTCGGAATATATTGACGGATTTTCGACGGATTGTGTTATTTTATATTTTATTTTCGTATATTTGTAATGAAATCCGTGGGGATTTCCCACGGATTTCCGACGTCATGTGTTTTTTATATATTTTATTTTCTTATATTTGTAATGATTTTGCGTATAAATTTATGTAAACAAATATTTCGAAACGTATTACACAAATAAAACACCAATATTTCACAAACGAAAACATTTATTCATAAAATATTACTCTGAATCTCCTGCGGAATCTTCACTAGGGATGAAGTCTGAATCGTCATCAAATTCGTCCCGTGCTTCCTCTTCGTCCGAATGAACTAAATCATCGCCGATATGTGTCACATCAACAACAAGGTCAATGTTATCCATCTCCTCGACAAGTGACATTTGAATACTTTTCGATGGTTGGAGAGCATCATGTTTTGGAACTCCATATAATCTTCCTCTCGGGTTAATTGGAGTTACTGTGATCCAAGGATCTGTACGATAGGAAACTTGAGGATATGGAATGTAGCAAACCTAGTATAAAATAGTTGTTTTTGTTAATATACATGGATAACAAAAAATATCGTATGAGCATGTTGGAAAACCTATTATTGACTTCATACCTGGTCTGCTTGGGACGCAAGGATAAATGGATAGTATTTCTGTAGTTTCCGTCTTGAATTTACCGAAATCACACCAAGGGGGTCAATTCGAACCCCACGTCCATTGGATGGATCATACCAATCGCACATAAACACAATGCACCTCAAGTCCAACATTCCTGGATACCGGATTTCTAAGATTTCATTTAAAATGCCATAGTAGACGGTATCACCTGATTGCGACGAAATACCGTAGTCTGAAGTTGACCTCGGTCGTCCTTCCTCACGAATCCTAAACGAATATCCCCTAGTGCAAAACCTGGGATATGAAGTTGCGGTGGTGCGCAAACCAGTGAACGATAAAAGTAAGAAATCATTAACATATAAAACGTGAAAATCTAGAATTATATTAAACTTACAAAAAATTTCAACCACTCCGAGAATTCTTCATCTTTTAAGACAGCAAGTTCGGATTCAGTCTTATCAGGATGGTAAGTTTGGACTAGGGACATGTAAATGTTGTAACATAAAAATATTTATTAGATTAAGACAAATAATTCCAAAAATTTAGTACAAAAACTGATATACCTTTCGTACTCCATAATTTCGTCACAATTTCTGAGGATATACGTATGCAAATGTGTGACCTCTTGTGCTGATAGTCTGCGTTTCTTTCCATTTCCACTTACTCGACCAACTTGGGCAAACAACTCGGGTACAACCGTGACATACGTTGTTTTCTCATCTCTATCATCATGTCGCGCCGGACGTCTAGCCTTAGTCCGAACTTTCGATGGAAAGTAATATTCGGCAAAGTGCGAGACTTCTTCATTTAGGCTTTGTGCAACAATAGATCCCTCCACCTTGCTCAAATTTTTAACCTTTTTCTTCAAGTGGAACATGTAACGCTCGAACGGATACATCCATCGGTATTGAACAGGGCCTCCTAATGCTGCTTCTCGTGGGAGGTGAATAAGAAGATGTTCCATAACATCAAAAAAAGACGGTGGAAATATCTTCTCAATATTACAAAGGAGTACCGGGATGTTGGCCTCTAAATTACGGATCCCGTCCACTGTTAGTGTCCGTGAACATAAATCTCGAAATAATGCCCCAACTCCTACAAACGAAAAGTAAACAAGTTAGTACATATATAGTAACATTATATTAGTAAGAAACTCACGGGAGTACGAAATATACCTCCAATTGCTTGATGGACGTCTTTTGGAAGAAGATAAGCAAATGCAAATAGAAGAAGACGTTGCATCACAACATGACAATCATGACTTTTCATTCCAATAAACTTCTCTTCTGTCGAATCCACGCAATTACGTAGGTTAGATGCGTAGCCGTCAAGAAATTTAACAATTTTTTAATCCATTCAAAAAATACTTCCTTCTGACCAGCCTCTAACCGGTACGCAGGCATCGGCAATCTACCGTTAGGCAAAACATGAAGAGATTCTCTTCTGTCTTCCCTGGAATGTTTAAGATGGTGTTCATGATGTTGTCAAATAAATTCTTTTCAACATGCATAACATCTAGATTATGCCGCAGTAGATGGTCTTTCCAGTAAGGCAAATCCCAAAAAATACTCTTTTTGTGCCAATTGTGATATTCCCCACAACCGTCGACGAGGTGATGGCCATTACCCCCACATTCAGGAGTTCGCTCTGCACCAAAATCTCGTAACTGTTCCAATATGTTGCGACCATCTATCTCAGGAGGTGGACCATGTAACACTTGTAAATTCTTCCTAAAATGTCTTCTAGACCGACGATATGGATGATTTGCCGGTAATAAACACCTATGGCAACCAAACCATAAAGTCTTCATTCCGTGCTGCAATTGGAATGCTGAAGTATTATCTTGACAATAAGGACATGCCAATCTTCCATGCGTTGTCTATCCAGATAACATACAGTATGCCGGAAAATCGCTTATGGTGCACATAAAAACCGCACGCATGGTGAAATTCTCCTGGATTGAAACATCAAATGCCTCAACACCATGCTCCCACAACATCTGCAACTCATAGATCAAAGGTTGGAGGAATATATCGAGTGACCGTCTTGGATGATCTGGCCCGGGAACTAGAATTGAGAGAAACATAAACTCTCGCCGCATGCACATAGAAGGAGGCAAATTGTAAAGTGTTACGATGACCGGCCACAATGAGTATTTTCTTCCATGCTTTCCAAATGGGTTGAAACCATCCGTGGATAAGCCGAGGTATACATTCCGTCGTTCATATGCAAAATCTGGATATATGGATTAAAAGTGTTTCCACGTTTCCGCGTCAGAAGGATACATAATATCTCCATCTTGACTATGCTCTGCATGCCATCTCATAGCCTTAGTTGTGTGATCTGATTGATACAGCCTCTTCAACCTCTCTGATAATGGTAAATACCACATCCGTTTGAATGGAATCTTCACTCTGTCACTTGTGTCCTGGAACCGTGGTTTACGGCAAAATTTACATTTGTTTCTGTTCTCATCTTCTCTCCAGTATAGCATACAGTTGTCGATGCACACATCTATTATCTGGTAGGGCAAACCAAGACCGGCAACAAGTTTCTGGACCTCGTAGTATGATGCTGGACAAAGATTATCCTCTGGCAAGACATCTTTCACAAACTCGGCGAATGCATCAACACATTATTCGGACAAATTGTAATCAGTCTTCATGTTCATCATCCTACTAGCAGAAGATAACGGTGAATGACCTTCCCTACAACAGCTGTATAGTGGTTGCTTTGATGCGTCTAACATATCAAAAAACCTTCGAGATTCTAAATTAGGTTCTTCAGCCCTATCACCCTCATAACCACCCAACTGCAAATTCTCTCTAAACGCATTGTTAACCATCGAAACCGTACTTACCCCAACATCTACTTCCATTGTACGTTCTCCTACGCTATCCGGAAAATAAGGTTCATTACTACTACTACTACCATATTCATAATTACTTTCTCCATGTAAAAACCAAACCTTATATCCCGGCCTAAATCCATATTTGTATAAGTGATTCCAAACAGTATGAACCGCAACACTAATTCTATTACAACAATTAGAACATGGACATTTGATATCCTGACCTTTTTTGGTTGCATCTTGATTTCTCAGTAAATTCATGAACTCGCATATACCCTGAGCGTATGCGGACGTTAATAAGTTCGAGCCCATATCCATCATTAGCTTGTCCATCCAAGACCGAAAATATGAACTCATCTCTGATAAATATTTTGATAATGCGAATTGTATTTTTTTGATAATGTGAATTGCGTTATGATAAAACGAAGAAATGTTGAAGCTTATATAGAACGGATTCCGTCGGAAATCCATCACAAACCTCCGACATATCACCCCACCAGTCCCGTCAGCCACCACCGACGATAGGGTAACCACTCAAACTTTGCCGACATCGGTTTTCGACGGAGTACCGACGGATTCCCGACAGTCTTCTGGGCCGTCGGAAACCCGTTGAAAATTTGTTATTTATATATATTATTTGCGTCAAATATTATAAAATATATAAATAACACAAACCGTCGGAAATCTGTCGGTAAATTTCCGACGGATTGTGTTATTATAATATTTTTCTTTATTCCGGTAGGAATATTATATATAAACCAACCATATCATGCAACGTGCTCGACAAATAAAACATTTACCGTTCATATTACATAATCAAAAGGCTTTTTATATTAATAATTTATAAAACACCAAAATACATAGATTTATTTTTTCTTCTTAATGATTTCAAATCTAACTTCTCGTCCCACTTCCCGATGGTGTATCCTTTACACTACCGTACGCAGTATAACTCTTGTCAGAGTAAGTATCCTCGACATACGAGTCTCCGTTAATATTAAAAGTATCATCATCGCTGTTCTGTGGCGGAATACAATTTTCTTTCGTCCAGATACCATCTATGTTTTCAAGCTTGATGTTGAGGTAAGTGTACCCTGTTCCGACTACAACTTGAACCTAAAAAATAGGCAAATATAATGTAATATATACTTCATTTACTTAAATAAACATATTTTAAACTTACATTACTCAATACAACGACTGAGCCAACTCGTATATCAGGGCCAAAAGAAGCGTGTACACACGCTTCTTTTTGAATATATCCGCCAATTCTCCCACATGGATCCTACATCCATACATATTAATTTAACGTTTCAAGTAACAAAATATATCAATTAAATCAAATTCTCAATTATAATTACCAATTACCTTTAAGCCAACCATAGCGTCTCCCTCATCAGTACAATCGTACTCATCAATAATTGCAATTACCTACTTAATTTAACAGAACCGATTATACATATAAATTTCATATAAAATCTCTTTTCCAATATAACTCAATCTCACCTTCTGAACATTGTCCAAATGATTTAAACAGTTAAGAATAACGTCCAATTCAACCGACAATACCCAATCCCTGGGAGTCTGCATTAACCTCGCTAGAAAAGTATATATAAACATTTTTGTAAAAATGCCCTACCAAAATCAGACTGCATTCGTTTCATGCTATTCAACAAACCTAATATTGTACATGTGTCATGTAGGTGTTCAACTGCAGAAATCCAAGGATGGTCGGTAAATGCGGGATCTTCCGACATGCTGAAAAAAACATGTTACTTATTTTATGGAATGTATTTTTGTGTTCTGATGAAATGCAGAAGTTTCCACCCATATATAGAATACCGAAGTCCATCGGAATTCCGTCGGTACTCCGCCGGTACAAAGTGACCAATCAAACTTTGCCAACATCAGAATTCGTCAGAAATGTCGGAATTACGTTTCAAAATTACGACGACTTAGTTCCGTCGGTACAAGGTGACGGAGTACAGACGGAGTTCCGACAGTTTCCGTGGTCGTCGGTACTCTGTCGGTAAATTGTGATGGAGTACCGACAGAGTACCGACTGTTTCCGTGGCCGTCGGTACTCCGTCGGTAAATTGTGATGGATTTCCGACGGATTGATGGAAGTCGGAATTCCGTCGGAAATTTCCGACGGATATTCCATCCGTCGGAAAAGTGGCTGTTTTCTTGTAGTGGATCGAGGACATATTTTCGTCTACGAAGGACATATATGTTCGTGGACAACATATATGATCGAGGACATATTTTCGTGGACAACATATATGATCGATAGAAAAATGTAGATCCGAACAAAATACAAATATTTTACACGAATATCTTACGATAAGAAATCATACGCCTGTGCCAATGTATGTCCCCAAGCCCAAATTCGGTCCATATTCAGTATCTTGTCCATTGACTATAACTGCTGCCTTCGCCAGTCATTGTATCAAAATCGTAATCCTGACTCTGTCACCGACTCATACATGTTAATAATCCCGATTATGGACAAGTTTCCAGTCGCTAGAGTCCATATTCAGTATCATGTCTGCCAACACCATCATGAGTTTTGATAATTTGATTGAACATCCTGATTAGCACTTTATGGATCGGGAAAATTAGCGGACGGGGAAAAGGTTGTTCACGACCATTTGTCCTCGTCCCCTTCACACCAGTGGACAACTTCTCTACCATTTTTGTAATCAAAGAAACATTATATGAGAGAGAGAGACGGAATTCACTCCGTCGTCACCGTGAACCACCATTTGAGCAAGCCCCGAGTCTCCATCCATGACAACATGAGGCATTTTCACCTGCGTGAATGCATGGCTATCTCCCTCGCACCAAAAGGATAATAATGTCTTCACTTTATTAAGATCTACCGCAAATTCTTTAACAATCTTCTGATGAACCACATCGAAATTGTCGTTGAGCCGCATGTCAACACATTTGGCAAAGACATCTTTTGAAACCACAAAATGCCATAGCCCTGGATCTTTACATTCCCACTCTCCGACAATGACCAAAACATCCTCGGCCGCCGAAATCTCCTCAAGTATAACCATTAAAGATGTCCCCCCTAGCAAGAAATTACACTTTATGTCCACAATAACGTGTCAAAACAGATTTGAATCACTGATCTTTTGCCCAAGAATGTGAAGAGGAATAACTTTCTCTCTCTAACGGTTATGAATATTGAATTGAAGAACTGAACATTGTCCCCGTAACTAATTACGACTTAAATGTCAAATATGTTAGTCACTGTTTCAAACCTCTTATCATCATTAATTATGAGTGAGTTCGAATACTCTCGCGCCTCCTATAACGTCACATCACACCAGTTGTCCGTCCACTCCCTCTCTCATGTTACTCACACTTCAGGAGGTTATTTTTGTAACCTCATCTCCACTAAAATCCAAATGTGTGGTACAAAATATAAGATATATGAATATGTGGTAGATTTCATAAGAAATTTGGGTAAAAGTGCTATGACTCATAATTTTCCCTTCTTTTAATATTGATATAACACAACTCTTTTAGATCATTTTACTATGTCGAAAACAATATTAAAAAGAAAATCAGAGACAAAGATCCAAATTTAATTAAGGGAAATTAGCAAATATCACATAAAAAATAAACTAATATACAATATAACCAAAAATACTGTGTACAAACATCTGTCAAAAATGTAATGTGTATATTTGGACCAAAAATGTCCTTAATGACATCAGCCATATATAGCTCACGTTCATCTGGGTGTACATGTGGAGGGCAATTTCGTCCAATCAATTCATGCCTTCTAATTAAAATTATTACATGGTTAGTTTCTTCATTAATAATCTGAATTTGGTTATACGATGAATTAACCCTTTAATAATTAAACTTGACACCATAAAAGAAAAAAATGGTCTATCTTCTTTTCACTCATTGAGTCGGACCTTAAAGGTTCTCATATTAACTCTTGCAAATGACGATTTTAACCTTTCCTCCTTCCTCACTTTGACGATTTTAACCTTTGCTCCTTTCTCACTTTTCTTCCTCACCAAGTAATTTTTCAGCTCTTTTTCTCTCCGCTGATCGTGCCTCTTTCTATTTCTCTCTGCTGCTCCATAGATCTCAATCGTCGATTCGAGAATCGATCCCAGTCATGTAATCGTCATCAAATCTCGTCTCGTTCAACTACAAGCTCCGTTGTGAGCTCTCTGGTCACGAAGACAAAATATAATCGTTTTGTCTATGGAAGCGAGGATGTGTTGATCAGCTTTTCTTTGTGAAATTTGTGTGTTAATGCAAATACCTTGCAGGTTTCTGGATTATGCATCTTCGACAATACAAAAATTGCATATGCTTCTCTTGATGGAAGCATCCAAATGTGGTCGCCGGATCTACTCGATTCCTCTATGGTCACACGAGTTCTGTTAAACCTCTTGCTGATATTTGGTATTTTTACATTATTAAAGTCATGTTTTTATCCACACTTCATAGCATTTGCATCAAATTTTCATAATTTTAGTCTCGTTTTAGAGATTATATGCATCTTAGAGTTAGGACATGTATTTGTGCATTTTGGTTCTTGTTTTAGTTTGATTTAGGTACTTTTGGAGCTCTTGGAGGTAAGGAATTGCATTGGAGGCTTGAAAGATCCAATAGATATGGAAGGATAAGCCAAAAGTGCAAAGGAATGAAGATTTGGCCGATCATACATGACCACTTGGTCTTGACCGAGTGAAATGACACCAAGTGAACCTACCAAAATGCCTCTGGTTTTCTGGATATGATTCTCACTTGCTTCTTGACCGATTGGAGCAACACCAAGTGGTCACGCACAGTTGACTTTTATGCATTTTTGTTGACTTTTTCGGTTTGACCCGGGTCCGACCCGGATCAAGACGGGTTGACCCGGTTCCGATTTCTTTTAATATATAAACATTTTAGACCTAGGTTTTTTGGCTAAGCTTGATTAGACCTTTCCACTTTCATGCTCCAAACTCTTTTCTTATGATTTGTGATTGGATCTTTGCTATTTATCATATATAGTGAATATTTTCTTAATCTCTTATCATCTTTTATATGATTATGTCTTTTTCTATGATTATGATTGTGTTTTGCATCATGATTAGTGAGTAGTTTTTCAATGGGTCTTTAAGCTTAGTAGATTAGGGATGTTTGATGGTTAATTAGTGATGTCTAGGCTTAGATTCTTATATTTTCTAAAGATTAGGATGTGTTTAATGCTAGATTAGATTTAGCTAATCAAAATCTAGATCATGGATATTTTATGCCCGGAAGGTGTTCGATAAAATGTCTAGAAGAATCTTAATCTTGCTTTTCATTCTTAACCAATGGGAATTAATGCTTAAGGTGTTTAGTTGGCTCTATGAACTTATTCTTAATGATTATTGATTATTTAATTGCAATTGAGAAATTAGCTTAATTAAATGATTAGTAAATGGATTATTGTCATGGAAATGGATTAGTCTATTATATGTGATTCATGTCATGGAATTGAGTTTGAATTGTAGGTCCTAACATCATTCATTAGTCATTAATCATCCCGAGTCGATTGCTTTGCCCAAAGCCCATGTTTTCCCATATTCGATCAACCTTTTAGTTATTAGTCTTGTTTATCTTCTTTTAGCATTCACATTTCACTTATCTCACTTAGTTGTATAATTAGGATTTAAAAAAATATATATATATATATATATATATATATATATATATATATCATTTAGCTTAGCTTAATCAATTGCTTGCATTCTTAGTGTGTTATTCTCAACTCCTTGTGGATTCGATACCTTAATTACTACTCGATTGCTTGCACTTGGGTTTTAATTGGGATTTAAATTTTGTCTCATCAAGTTTTTGGCGCCGTTGCCGGATAGTTTAGCAATAGCCATTAGGATTTAGTATTCGATTAAGATTAAGTCCTTGTTTTTTTATTTTGTTACTATGTTGTTTTGTTTGTGTTTGCCTTTCTTGATACCTATACACTACAAGAAAACATGTTATTTGCCACTCCCAAAAGAGTCGCAAAATCGTCACAAATGACCCATTTGCGACTACTTTGCGACAAAAACAAGTAGTCACAAAAAGCTCGTTGCTAATTTGCGACGCTGCAAATCCGTCGCTAATTAGCGACGGATTTATGACGGATTTAGGACTCCATAACTTAGTCGCAAATCTGTCGCTAATTTGCGACGGATTTAGGACTCCATAACTCAGTCGCAAATAAGCGACACTTGTGTGACTCAAGCAAGTAGTCACTAATTAGCAACGAATTTGAGACTGTATTGTGTGACAAATAAGCGACTAATTAGCGACTTCTGATTTTGCGACTGAGTTATGACTAACTATATTCGTCACAAATTAACGACTAATTAACTTCTAATTAGAGACTATATTGTTGTTGTCAGATTTTGTGTTAGTGACATTTTGGTCACTAATTTGCCACTGATTTGCGATGCCTTGGTTTAAAATTCACCGAATTAAATATATTTTCAGTCACTTATAAGTGATTAATTAGGGTTTGTTTGTGTTTTTTACAAACATGGTAAGTTTGCCCAAATCGAAAGAATAACCAAAAACATAAAATTAAAAGCATAGTACGACATAATCAAGCATTTAGCTTGACAAAACATGTTTTAAAATACAAACCAATGTACCAAAAGTAATAAAACATGGTAGGTTTGTTAAGAAGATAAAGCTCAGGAGTTAAAGAAGGAGTCTAAGTGTTGAGGCCGACTGATGGGGTGGCGGCTTGGTCTTATGCAGGCGGTTCACCGATCGGTTGGGCAATCCTTGATGAAGCATCGGAGACAACCGTTGGATCTTTGCTACTCATGACCTAGACACACATTGAGACTTTTCAAAATATCTAACATAACACTTATCTACAACTTAAGAATTCACCAGAATACAACATATGTAAAGAAATCAACTTAAACTGATAAAATGATAATACGAGGTTCAAGATTGAAACTTACGGTGAAAGGGAACAACCATGAGATTCCACTGCCACTCTGTTTTGCAGCAACAGTTGTTGGACCATCAAGAGAAGGAATCAAGAAAAAGCCTTCCGTTAAAAGTCCCTTAAAGTAGGAAGCAAGCATCGTTAGAAAAAAACTTCCGAAGCACTTACAGAAAAAAAATAATATAGTTTTTTTTTGGTACCTCATCCGCAACATTTGAGAGGGCTCTATATAGCCCAATCCAAACTGGTATTGTAGCTAGTGTGGGGTGGCATCCTAACAGATCAAATAAAAATATTAACTTAACCACAAGCTGGAAGAAATTACGAAAGCAATCCCATTTACCAAACTGTTGTCTCAAATGCAAAATCATGAACATATGAAGTAACAAACTGTACCTGCAAGGGTCGGTATTCAGATGTTCGTAATGCTGGTTCAACCAACCGCATAGCTGCCTCATCCTACAATTAGCCAAAAACTTGTCATAATTGAGATAATTTCCTAAAAAAACAAGAACAACTTCTCCGTTACATGGAGTAAGAGAACAACTTGTGAGAGGATGTCAACCATAGGAAGTAAAAGCTTGACAACATCAGTACTTATATTGAAAGGCAAGTTAAAAACAACCTGCATTAATATACAAATTCCATAGTATACTAGTGGTTCATGGTTCTGAGTTAGAGAAAGTGGCCCATGGAAAAAAATTTGTCACATTTGCAAGAGCAAAATCTTGTTCTACTCTATTCTCCAAAACGGAGAGCATGTGAGAACGTATGTGAGACTTGACAAAATCCTCTTGCAAAGCCTACACAAGTAAGTAGTAGCTATCTGATCAGAAATTCCACCCAAAAGAAGAATGATATCTCTTTTTCCATATGACCAGAACTCCTCCCTCTAATAATCCTTACAAAGATAAAAACCTTTTTGGATCATCAAACTCTGCAAAAGCGTAGGAGAAAGAGAGTACCTTGAACTTGTCACAACCTACGAATCTTTCTCTCACCAAATCCACCATATGAGGATCCTAAAGATCCAGTAGCAAAATCAGAATCAACATTTGTTGCAAGTAGACTGATGATGTGGGATAATTAGCGAAACCTTTTCGATGGCAAGAACTGTAGCACCTAAGTTGAGAAGGACATTGGTCAAAGAACCAGTCCCGGGACCAATCTCTAACACAAAGTCTCCTTCTTTTACATCAGCCACAGACGCTAGCTGATCATTGATTTCCGAATTCAACATGTAATGCTGTCACACAAACAAGTTTCAGTCATAATAAATCGTAAAAAAAAAGAAAATAAACATGGGCACAAGGTGTTCGACCATTTGTCTCAACGAAGCAAAATGTATACAAAGAGAGAAATGTATGAATCTACGAGTGGAGCAGAGATAGAGAGAACCTAGCTAAGAGACTTTTGAAATGTATCAAAAGGTCAAAACTTTAAACATAGCTAAACTTCTCAAAGAAATCTAAAAGCCCCAAATTCAATGTCGTCAATGTGAAACAAACCCTAAAACGAAAAGGGGCAAAATTGGCTAAGCTGAATTATCAATTTCTATTACCCGTAGAGACACCGGAGAAATCAGAAGCTCCAACGAGGCTAAGATATCCAATTGCAGAAGAGGAGATCGTGGTGGGAAGAGGAGACACAAAAGAGTTGTCGCCATGCTCGGAGCTAGGGTTTAGAGACGAATCTGAAGGAGAAGAAGAGGATTTCTGACCTTGAATTTGCGATGGAGGCAAGATGGACATGAAAATTTTAGGGATTGGAAAAAAAGAAGAACCCGATGGAGCCAAAGGTAGAAGAGGAGATCAAAGAGAAGAGGAGACGAGTACGGAGATGAAGAAAAGAGACGAGGAGACCAAGTTCTTTGTGAAATCAGGAAAATAAAATAGCATATTTTGTTTTAACTTGCATATTTTGTTTTAACTTTTACACTTAGGCGCAAAACGAAAATTTTTGGCAAAATAAATTTTTTTGCAAATTTGGTTTCGCGCTTAGTCATTTTTAGGCTTGGAAAATTTGTGACTAATGTATCTGTCGCTAATTAGTCTCAAATTTATGACTGAATCAAATCCCTAAACTCTAAACATTTAGACTCAAAATTTGTTCTTCTACCATTTTCCTAAACCATATATCCTAAATAAACTGATATAACCATTATATCACCACTAACAAAACTAATTTACAAAAACATCAACTTTACATAAACTTACTTTAAAACTTCTAAGTGTTTATAAGCTAAAGTACATTAATGTTGTTCTCACATAAATATTTTTTTGGAAATTGATTTACTCACTACAACCACATCTTGGCTACTTTGTCATTGACTTTTGTACAAGCTAAATACAACTATGAATCATAGAAACATACATTTTGGGTTTTAATGTGTAGTAATATAAAATGGAGTGGCAAAGTAGTCACTAATCAGTCGCAAATTTACTTATGCGTCGCAAATGTATCGCAAAGTAGTGGTATATTTGTGACTATTTTGTGACGTTAATATAAACTTTGAGAATCCGAAACCCTAAACCCTATATAGTCACTAAAGAGTCACAAATTCGTCACTACCAAAAAATTTTAAAATTGTTATTTTGAAGTCCTAAACCGTATATGGTCACTAAAGAGTCACAAATTCGTCACTACCAATTTTTTAAAAATTGTTGTTACCTACATTTAAACATTTGTGACGCTTTTGTTATGCTCTTATGGTAGTCACTAATCTGTGACTGCTTTGACGGTAACACAATAGTCGCAAATTTGTGACCACTTTATCCGTCGCTAATTAGTCTGTAATTTGTGACTACTCTGCAACTACCTGAAAACCAAAGAATGTCTGTCTCAAATTCGTCGCTAATTTGTTACGTTTTTATGACGAAGTTGATCAGTCACAAATTGGCGACTGTTTTGCGACTGATTTTGGTGTCGTCACAAATTGGTCACATAAGAGTCTCAAAGTAGTCGCAAAAATTAGTGACTGATTTTTCAGTCACAAACAGTAGTCACTAATTGACAGTTTTCTTGTAGTGATAGGTGCTTGAACTTGAGGAGTAGAGGATCATCAAACCTCCAACCTTTGGTAGTGGACATTAGGCGATTAGAAAGAGAGATGGCAAGAGAAACACAAAGAGAAAAAGAAAGACGAGATCATTTGAGACGGTTGAATATGGAAGAACCGGGGAATGGTCAAAACCAAGAGGCTCATGGGGTTGGACAACAAAGAAATGTGGGAGCTCCGATTCCTGTTCACCAACCTAGAGAACCAAGGAGAATATGTGATTATGATGAGCCAATCACCAATGGAGAAAGGATGGGTATTCGAGCTCCGCCTTGTGGAAACAACAATTGGAAGATTAAGTCAAGTTTGGTGAACATGGTCCAAAACAATAGGTTCTTTGGGCTACCAATGGAGCATCCTATTGAACATCTTGACAACTTTTATAGACTTTGTGGAACTGTCAAGATGAATGGTGTTTCCGAAGATGTGTTCAAGTTGACTCTCTTTCCTTTCTCACTAGGAGATAAGGTTTCTCAATGGGAAAAGAACGTTACGACTTCTTCGATTACAACTTGGGAAGAATGCAAGAAGCGGTTCCTTGCAAAGTTTTTCTCAAATCAAAAGACTGTTAAGATTAGAAATGACATTGCAACCTTCAAGCAAGGAGGAAACGAGTCATTGTATGAAGCTTGGGAGCGTTTCAAGGGCTATGCAAGATCATGTCCACATCATGGGGTGCCTAAGGAAGCTCTATTGGGGATATTCCATCGAGGAGTACATCAAAGACATTATGATTCATTGAATACCGCAAGCAATGGAAGTTTCTCGAGCATCTCCATAGAACAAGGAGAATAATTGATTGAGAATCTAGCGCAAAGTGACCAATGCTATGGGGGGTGAGTATGATCGAACCAACCGAGAACCCAAGATTGAAGATGCGCGGTTAAAGGAGATAAATGACAAGTTGGACAAGTTTATCATGTCCACACAAAAAGCAATGAATTGCGTTTGTGAGTTTGATGGAAATCAAGAAGGTCGTGTTGAGGTTTTCCAAGAAGGTCAAGAGGAAGTTAATTACATGGAAGGAGGATACAACAACCAACAAAGAGGTTTTAACCCAGACTATATGAACTACCCTAATCTCTCTTATAGGAATACCAATGTTGAGAATCCCCAAGATCAAGTCTACCCCCAACAAAAACCTTAAGGACAAAGTCTATTCTTGCTCCCGCGGTTGCCAAGTTTGAATATGGGACTTTAAACACAAGATTTTAACCAAACATAGTAATAAAAGATTAGATTTCCATCCAAATATTCTAAGATTCACTTATGTTTTGTAAATTTATCAAAACAAATTATAATATGAAGTTTAAAAAAAATTATCCTAACAAACTATCAAACTTTTCTCACAAAACACTTAACATCTTATATACAATCTTGCTAAACATAATTGATATTTCATTAAAAACAAATTTTATATAAATTACACTATTAAATCAAACCCAACATCAACAACTGTTGGTTCAAGTATAGGAACACCAATTCCTCTCATTAATTCACCTAAATATTTAGGGTTTGGGGTTTTAATAAAAAGAGTCACAAATTTGTCATTCTTTCGTAACATATTTGTCACACTTTGACTTTTTGTGACTAATTTGCAACAAATTTGCAACGCCATGTTTGAATATGAGACTTTAAACACAAGATTTTAACCAAGCATAGTAATAAAGGATTAGATTTCCATCCAAATATTCTAAGATTCAATTATGTTTTGTAAATTTATCCAAAAAAATTATAATATGAAGTTTTAAAAAATTATCCTAACAAACTATCAAACTTTTGTCATAAAACATTTGTTAAACATAATTGATATTTCATTAAAAAAAATTTATATAAATTACACTATGAAATCAAACCCAAACATCAACAACTATTGGTTCAAGTATAGGAACACCAATTCCCCCCGATTTCTCTTGGTCTCTTTAAAATCGGTAACAGAAGCTTCTTTGGTTGCATCCATGGCTGCTCTGATGAATTTCGAACCTGAGAAACCATGAGAAATGGAGAAATGAGAGAGAGGGGATTAGGATTTTTCTGGGTTGGATTTGGTGAAGCAGAAGAAGATTTAACCGTTTGATCAACCCTTGACTCGAAACCGTTCGATCAACCCTCGAAACCGTTTGATATCACCTCGACTCTTCTCAGACCGTTGATCAACCCTCTCTCTTCCTCAACGCCACCGCTTCGCCCTTCTCCAACGGTGAGCCACCTCTAAAATTGGTTATATACTGCTTGATTTCTCCTTTTTTGAGCTTTTCAATTGTTTTCTCTAGAGGATAGCTACAATGTAGTGCTTTCAGAAAAGCTTGACACTGGAAAATGGAATGTCTACAGGTTAAAAAAAACACTAGCTTTTGAGATATTGTTACGTTCGTGTGTTAACAAGTGTATGTATTGGTGATTATGGTAAAATTCTCTATTTTTCTGTATGCTAGATCTGCAAAGTCGCCTATGAAGCTCGTTAGTAAATTCCCAGATCATCCAAAAATCGGGACTTTACATGACAATTTTGTGTATGTTTGATTAGCTTGTTCAATTGATTGTGCTAGTTTGTCATTTAATCCCTGAATTACTTTCCCTGGAATCAGACATGCTTTTGAATCATATCCTGATAACAAGTATCTCGGTACACGAGTTCGACCCGATGGAACCGTTGGAGAGTGAGTTTAATCTTTTATTTTGCATAAGAGATTTCATCTAAGTAACTTTTGAGTTGAGGTAGGTTTTATGTTATTGTTGAAGGTACACATGGATGACTTATGCGGAAACAACTTGTGCACGACAAGCCATAGGTTCATGACTTGTGTATCATGGAATTAGCCAAGCAAGTTTTCTTTTTCACTCAATCACTCCACTTTGAATGCGTTCTATATAAAGCTTTAACCAGCCAGATTCTAGTTTTATTGATCCATATGTTACTTTTTTGTTTCATTGAATGGAACAGGGAGCTCGTGTTGGGATCTATTTTATTAACAGACCAGAGTGGATCGTTGTGGATCATGCTTGTGAAGCATATTCATTTATCTCTGTTCCTTTATATGATACACTTGGTACCCATCTAAATTCGAAACAAAATCTCTTTAATTACGGTTTGCAGGTCCAAACAAAATCTCTGTTCCTTTATATGATACATTTGTCTCTCGATAATATGATATTTTAGTTACGCAGGTCTAGACGTAGTTAAGTTTGCTGTGAATCATGCTACTGTGGAGGTGATGCGCATTAATTTTACCTTTGCTAGAGAGCAAAGATCCAATTAAACGCTTAAGCTTTATATTTATAATAAAGCCTTAAACAATCCACAAACGCATGGAACATCGAGGAGTATTTAAGGATCGATCCCACGAGGCCTAAAGCTTGCACACTAAAGATGCGAGAAACAAACTAATCTATAGCAAATATTTTTGGATTTTTTTGAATGATTTAAAATGCTAAGAAATACATGAAAATGAACTATACAAATACGAATGCAAGAATGGTAATGAATCATGGATAAAGTAATCGATAAGGGAAACTAGAGAGTAACACCTAGATGCTTAAATCAAATAATCAACATAATCTCAAGACAATGGAATTTTTCATTTTCTATGTTAGTCCACGCCAATGATAAAAACCCCTTTCTCTAATCACATTCAAGATCCGCGGTCAAGCATTCCATCTCAATGATTAGACAAACATTAAAATTCTCCCATTTTCATCACAAGAGTTCATAGAACTACGGTCAGGCAGCTATGTGACCCAAACTCACAACAAGGTTGATTCAAGCATTTCACGAACACCTTCCAGGTGTAAAATAGCCTAATATCTAAACTATAGTTAATTACTCCAAGTCTAGTATTAAGAGCACCTTAAGTGATGAGACAATGAAAATCTAAACTCAAACATTAAGAACATCAAACACAAATCATCCTAATCTAAATTGAACCAACAATTGAATCATGATAAGACATTCATAAACCTTAATCCTAGGACATGAAACACTCAAACAAGATTAATCCAAAATATCAAAGGAGAGTTTGGATCTAAATCCATCTCTTGAGAAGAGGAAACTTAGGTTTTACAAAGCCAAAAATTGTATTTATAAAGAAGCAACACGAAACCGGGTCAACCCAAAACAAACAGGGTCGGATCCGGGTCAAACCGGAAAGTCAACGAAAATGCATAAAAGTCAACTGTGCGTGACCACTTGGTGTTGCTCCACTCGGTCAAAAAGCCGAGTGAGAAACATGTCCAGAAAACCAGAGGCATTTTGGTAGGTTCACTTGGTGTCAATTCACTCGGTCAAGACCAAGTGGTCATGCATGCTCGGCCAAATCTTCAATCCTTTGCATTTTTGGCTTATCCTTCCATATCTATTGCATCTTCCAAGCCTCCAATGCAATTCTTTACCTCCAAGAGCTCCAAAAGTACCTAAATCAAACTAAAACAAGAACCAAAATGCACAAATACATGTCCTAACTCTAAGATGCATATAATCTCTAAAACGAGACTAAAATTATATAAATTTGATGCAAATGCTATGAAGTGTGGATAATTGGTGATGAAAACATGAGTTTAATAGTGTAAAAACACCAAATATCAGGAGGCTATTTTCTGTGTACCACAAACCTTAAATACTGTAAGTTTGTTTTTGTTTGCTCATGTCCAGGATATTACTTTATGAAAATCATTCCAAGTGATCTAAATTGCATAACTTGCTATCTTCTTTGATCATGAGTTGTGTATCTAATTATGTGAGCTTGTTCAATTGATTAGCTAGTTTGTCATTTAATCCCTGAATTACTTTCCCTGGAATCAGACATGCTTTTGAATCATATCTTGATAACAAGTATCTCGGTACACGAGTTCGACCCGATGAAATCGTTGGAGAGTGAGTTTAA
The DNA here is from genome assembly GCA_963576765.1 of Draba incana. Taxonomy (NCBI): domain Eukaryota; kingdom Viridiplantae; phylum Streptophyta; class Magnoliopsida; order Brassicales; family Brassicaceae; genus Draba; species Draba incana. Next base: position 29,544,132 of record OY755217.1, on the reverse strand, counting down.
TCTGTTCTTGTGCATAAGGTTTTTCAGCCTTACACCTCTCCATTTTGTACATGCTTCTTCTCATCATCATGTTCATCTCTTAGTGATGAACAACTTCATGGAGGCTTCAGCTCTGCTCATATCTTTGTAATGAGTAGCTTCCTCTCCTTTCTTATTAGGTCCAGATCCTCTTGATCTTCTCTGACCAAACTTCATGTCCTTACCTCTCTCTTCTTTTTCTTCTTTCTTCTTTTCTGGTTCTTCTTTTTCTTGTCTTGTTCTTTGTTGTTCTTGTCTTGTTCATGTTGTTCTTGTCTTGTTCTTTGTTGATGGCTCTCTCCATCTTTCTCTTCTCTTCAGTCTCTGTCTTAGACTGACTTCTTCTCCTTGAACAGGCTGCAAGGATAATCAGCTCTAATACTATGTTGGAATTCTGTGAGAGCCTAAACTAGCATAATTAGATTTGTAAGGGTTTCCTGAGGAGGTAGAGATTTCTAGGGTTAGCTAAGGTCGCAAGAGATGAGTAAGAGCTTTGTATTGCTGTGTAAAATTTTGAGTACAAGATTGTGAATGAATTTGCGAATGACCCCTTAGGGTGTGTACAAGGATGTATATATAAGTTCCTAGGTCAGTCAAGTCTCCTAAGCCTTCGCGGAATCGCCTTGCTTGAGTCGGTTGTGGGCTTCGTGTCTGGACCGGGCTATCTTGATGTTGTTGGGCCGAAGACTGTATCGGAGAGGACGTGGTCGGCCTTTGGGCGAGGCCGTGGTCGCGGTTGTGAGTGGGAGCGAGCCAGTGGTCGCGGTCTGGAGTGGGAGCGAGGCCGTGGTCGCCTGCCTCTGGCGAGGCCGTGGTCGGCTCCGCCAGGCCGAACACGCCTCCATTCGTCAAGTCTTGGACGGTCCTCCACCTTTCCCAGACAGCTGCCATGATTACTGGCTTTGCTTTGCATGAAGACCTAGGAGCTATTTCACCATATTTATCGAGATTCTGGAGGGTCACTTTTGTAGATGTCCGTCTTTGAACGTTAATGTTGAGTGAGTGAAAACCGACCCCAACAGTTAGCCCCCCAGCTCGGTAGTGTTAGAGATAATAGTGCCGAGTTAAAGATGTATTGGGTATCAGTGTTAACGTTTGAAGTCATAGCGTTGTTGGCATAACCACTCACAAAGTAGTAGAAGGTGACTTCATACTTGAGGTTTTAAGACTCCGTATTCCCTACGGAGGTTTTAAGACTCCGTATTCCCTACGGAGGTTTTAAGACTCCGTGTCCCGAATGCCGGTGGCGAGGTTGCCGCGGGCAAAGGAGCCAAACACGTGTTTGCCAACACTGTAAGCGTTTGGTTAATCGAAGGTTTTAAGACTTCGTGCTTGATTGAAGGTTTTGAAGACTTCTTACTTTGCTTGCCGAAGCCACTGCGTTGCTGCAGTACAAAGAAATTTTTTTTGTCCTTTTGCTCATGGATGAGGCTTGTTCTTGGTCAATCGCTCATAAATGAGGCTTTGTTTGCTCATGAATGAGGCTTTGCTTGCTCATGAATGAGGCTTTGCTTGCTCATGAATGAGGCTTTGTTTAGGCTGTGAAAACGCAAATGCGCTCATGCTCTTTGTCTGCCAACGTTGCTTGTTGGGCTTTGCAGATTGGTGTTGTTCTCTAGACACGTCTGTCCAAGAACAAGTACAGCCTAAGTTTTACCAGCGTGCATCCTGGGTTTCCGAATGACTCGTTCAGGGTACATGCCGAACGAAATCATTAGCAGCTGCATTTTACCAACGACGCTTGTTGGGTTTCTGAGTGATCAGTTGGGTTCGTCCGCCCCAATGCTGAACATTGATACTTATATAGCGCGCTTTGAATCCGATGTTGGATGTCATTGTGTTCGTATTCCCGCATCACCACTGTGGCCAGCAGCAATGATTGCGGAACGACTCTACTTGATTGAAGCTTTGATTAGCCCATGAAGGACATAGCTATTCTCATGATGCGGTTTGTGACATAGCCACTCCCCCCCCCTCCTTTTAGACGAAGGAGGGAGCTGAAATCGTCTAGAGAGATTGAGCTTGTTCGAAGACAAGGCTTTGAAAACACCTACTCCCCCCTCCCCTGAAGGCGGAGGAGGTCAGTGGAGCTCGTCCGGAGACAAGACTTAGATAAAACACTGACTTCCCCCCCCCCCCCCCCCTGAAGGCAGAGGAGATCATGTGGGCTCATCCGGAGACGAGGCTTATGAAACGCGTAATCCCCCCCCCCCCCCTTTTGATCGAGGGGGAGCAACTGAACTCTTCCGAAGACAAGCTGCCTACGTACCCTTTGCAGGGATCAAGTCGCCTCATAGTTCATTGCAAGAGCTTCTAAAAGGGTGGTGGCGTCGCAACGGACTGGGTGGGTTCGCCTGCTTGCTTGGTTTTCCCGCCCCTCTTAGCGCGGACTTCCTCTTCGCTTCGAACGAAGTCTGTAGCGCGGTAGAGAGCGTCTTGGATGGTCGCGGGTGGGTTAACAGTCAATTCCTACCAGAATGGAGAAGGGCATCGAAGCGCTCCTCTCAAGGCCTCCAGCGCGGACGTGTTGGTAATACCGTCCACCTTTGACAGCGTGTGTTTGAACCTTGTCACGAAAGACTGCAGGCTTTCATTCTCACCCTGCTGGTTCGTCCATAGCTCCGCATCATAGACCTTTCTTTCAGCGAAGATGTTGTAATGTTGCACAAACATCTCCGAGAGTTGATGTAAGGTGTGGATTGAGTTCTTCTCCAGCTTGTAGAACCACTGGAGGGTAGGCCCTTTGAGGCTCTCTACGAACAGTTTGCAGTAGCCGATGTCCCTCTCGGCTTCTGTGAAGTTTGCCGTTCCTAAGGCGACTTCGAATTCCATCAGATGGATTGCAGGGTCGGTGGTTTTTTCATAGATTGGAAGCTTGACTTTTCCGGGGTCGAAGATTTGAGCCCTCACGACCCTCTCAGCGAAGGGTGTGTTCCGTGCCCTCTCGAGCACATAGCCGATCCCAGGAGCCTTCGCCGTGCTCCGGTGCATCTGTAGTTGGGTAGCTTTTAGGCCTGAGACGACCCAGTCCAACTGGGCTTGTAGCGCAGCGACCTCTTCGTCTCGGGAACCTCGTGGAGCCCTGCGCTCCTGTTCTCTCTGGTACAGCTTTGCTATGGAGAGCTCTCCTTCTCCGTCAGCCATGGCGCTATTGCTAGCAGTGTTCGTTCAGGCACGTCTCCGAGGAGGAGGTTGATCTTCGTCCGACTCTTCCACCACATGCTCGAGAGTTGCATCAGATTCCCGATGAGGCGGTGGTGGAGGCAAGTCTTCTGGGCCTGTGTGATCGGTCCGAGGTGGCAGCTTCTCGTGCCGATTCCTTTGATTGGCTCGAGGCGTGGTGAAGCTGAGGCGTGTCGGGCGGACACGGGATCTCTTGCGTGTCTTTCTCTTGAGCGCTCGCAGCTCGCTCATAGTAGCTTCGTTGTGCTTCTCTTGATCCCGTGCTCTCTTCTCCAGCGTCTCAAGCATCTGCTTGATCTCCGTGAGATCCGCTGGGTTATTAGCGGTGCGAGGCGCGGTGTTCTCCCTTGCCTCGTCATTCTTGTGAGACGAGGATCCTTTGCTGCTCGCGCTATTGCTACCTGACATCTTGACGGTGTTGCGAAACCTAACTTTCTTATGTCAGAAACTCTCTAGGTCCCCTTAGTCGGCGCCAAATTGTGGGAGCCTAAACTAGCACAATTAGATTTGTAAGGGTTTCGTGAGGAGGTAGAGATTTCTAGGGTTAGCTAAGGTCGGAAGAGATGAGTAAGAGCTTTGTATTGCTGTGTAAAAGTTTGAGTACAAGATTGTGAATGAATTTGCGAATGACCCCTTAGGGTGTGTACAAGGATGTATATATAAGTTCCTAGGTCGGTCAAGTCTCCTAAGCCTTTGCGGAATCGCCTTGCTTGAGTCGGTTGTGGGCTTCGTGTCTGGACCAGGCTATCTTGATGTTGTTGGGCCGAAGACTGTATCGAAGGGAACGTGGTCGGCCTTTGGGCGAGGCCGTGGTCGCCTAGACTCGGCGATGCCATGGTCGCAGTTGTGAGTGGGAGCGAGCCCGTGGTCGTGGTTGGGAGCGAGCGCGTGGTCGCGGTCTCGAGTGGGAGCGAGCCCATGGTCGCGGTCTCGAGTGGGAGCGAGCCCATGGGCGCCTGCCTCTGGCGAGGCCGTGGTCGCCTGCCTCTGGCGAGGCCGTGGTCGGCTCCGCCAGGCCGAACACGCCTCCATTCGTCAAGTCTTGGATGGTCCTCCCCCTTGCCCAGACAACTGCCATGATTACTGGCTTTGCTTTGCGTGAAGACCTAGGAGCTATTTCACCATATTTATCGAGATTCTGGAGGGTCACATCTGTAGTTGTCCGTCTTCGAACGTTAATTTTGAGTGAGTGAAAACTGAACCCAACAATTTCTTGCATCTAACCTTTGTTTTACGCTCAAAGGTTAGTTCTCCTTATCTCTCTATCTCTTTGTTCTGTTTTGTTTACTTGTTCTAGAGAGAAAAGAAAAAGAAATGTTTCTCTTTAAAAACTACATTGTTAACATTCATTCTTGGTTTTCTTACACAACACACACATCCTAAATAGTAGTTTCTCTACTTACTACACAACACACACTTTTCGACACCATCAAGTAAAAAAGCCTGAGAAGTCATATATTCTCTGTAACTCTTATGCAGTTAACAACAAATGATTTGCTTCAAGCTGCACAAATAGAAGAAAGAGGAATGTTAGATAGAAAAGATAGGAGCTCTGAGACATGGCGGCAAGTTGCTATAAATGAGGCTGTTATGGCTGTTGTGGCAGTGAAAGTGTTTATTTCTCCTTGAACTTGTGCTACTTGGTTAAGTCTAATGTTTCGGTTATGTAACGGTTAATTTTTTTGTACATTATGTTAACCGTTTTCGTTTTCGAAATTCGGAATCGTATTTTGCTTATGAAAGTCTTATGTTTTATTTATGTAGAATACTGCTTCTTGGTAATAGTAGAATACAGAGTATAATACATAATAAAATACAGTACAATACCAATTAGAATATATTATTCTGTATACCAAATATGTCTCAAATACATAGCAAATTCGACACTCTTTTGTGACACTTTAGTGATCAATTTGAGACTACCAATTTTCTTAAAATAGTCATAAAAGAGTCACATATTTATGACACTACACAAAGTCACAAATCAGTCACACATTTGACACAACTTTTGTGTCACATTTCCGTTGATATTTTGCAACACTAACTTCAATCTCTCTTTTGTCACTAATCTGTGACGCATCCATATCGTCCCATGTCCGTCACAAATTTGCTACTCATTAATCTGATCACAAAGGTGTCGCAAATATGTGACGCATTTGTGACCAACCAAATTAGCTAGCGACAAAAAAAATTGTCACTCTTTTTTTCGTCACAAAAGCGTCACAAATGCTGTTTTTGTAACTGATTTGTGACATAAATCAGAGTCACAAAATGACAGTTTTCTTGTAGTGACGCGACTCAGTCATATTTGGCCAAAAAAATTGCCCAACACAGTAACTCACGGTTTAAGTCAACAATTTAGAAATGTCACTCCACATTTGGTGTAGTATGGATGACTCAAACATATGTTTATCTCAATGAATTATATTAAAATATTTAATTAATTGAGAGTTGACCAAATTAACAAAGGATTGGGTTTGTACTTGGGAGTTTTTTTATCATCTTTTTTTCTCCGTTGACAAAAATATCTTATTTTTTTCATACCAAGTCTCTTGCTGCTTACATAGTTACATTCCCTGCCTTATTTCTCATGAAGGGACATATAAACTTGTTTATCTATAAGACAATGTGGAATGAACTCATTCGTCCAACTTTTTCTAACAGTAGATTGATGACAACAAAAGAAAACTTTAATATGTTAACAAACTTTTAAATTACAATTCTTCACAAGTACTAAGGGTGCAGATGGTTGCTATTTTAGAGGAACAAAATCATAGGAGATAGTGGATTTCTCTATATTCCTCCAAAAATTTACCATTTATCATCATTTTTTATTTTGTTGCAATTCTTCCCAAACTAGCGTAATAAGAGAAACACAAAAAATTGTTTTGAAAATAATGGGTGCTTTGCTCAAATCCCACAAAAATCAGGTAATATGACTAGAATCATATAAATTTTTTTTTTATTACTGGCATTTTTTTAATACCCAGCGTGCCTTTTTGTTACGTTGTCACAAAAAACGTAATTACTAAAATGCCATAGCCACGTAGGCAACCATGTAGGAAATCGCAGACGTGTATTAATGAACTCAGCCATAAAGTGCTACGGCTGAATTATGGTTACGTTGCGGCTGAATTATGGTTACGTTGCGGCTGAGTTAAAAAACGCGGCTGACTTATGAGAGATCGCCTGACTTACAAACATAAATCAGCCGTTAGTTACGGCTGATTTAAAGAAATTTGGCTGACTTATGAGATAACGGCTGACTTACGAACATAAATCAACCGTTAGTTACGGCTGATTTACAGAAATCTGGCTGACTTATAAAGATAACGGCCGACTTACAAACATAAATCAGCCGTTAGTTACGGCTGATTTACATAAATCTGGCTGACTTATGAGATAACGGCTGACTAACAAACACAAGTTACGGCTGAGTTATACAACGGCGGGCTGATTTGTGGAAAATTGGCTGAGTTTTAGATAATAGACGGCTGAGTTATATTCTCCGGTTGGCTGACTTATGAGAGGTAGTTACGGCTGACTTACGTAAATCAGCCGTAATTGGCTGGGTTAACAATAACTCAACCTGGTTACGGCTGACTTATTAGCGAAAGATTAACTACTAGAATAGCATTCATTTGACGGCTGATTTATTTGACAATACGGCTGACTTAATATTTCCTAGCCTAATTACGGCTGATTTATTAGCGAAAGATTAATTACTGAAATACTATTCACGTTGCGGCGGACTTACATTATACTTGATGGCTGATTTATTAATGGCAGAGTTGTGTGATTGTTTGGCGGCTGACTTACCGATATTCCATGTCATCAACTCTTATTTTCCATGTCATCAGCTCTTACAAATTAGGGTTCTTCATCAACGACTTTATTCTTATTCTTCTTCATCTACCATTTTCATTATTTTCATTCATCAGAGATCTTATGGATCCGGTAATTATTGTTTCCGGTAACTGGGTTAAGAAACACAGATATGTATTCAATGCCGACGGTAGAGGGTGTAGAGTTGTGCATATAGATGAGAATACAACACTAGACGAACTTGCGAAGATAGTACTCGATGATTACGGATTAAAGGAGTCGAGCCATCATATTCAACTGAGCTACATGTTCTCGAATAAAGCTTTGAAAACAATGGCGCACGATACTCCACCAGTTTACCTCTCCATACTCGACAGTTGCAAGTTTTTTTAAGCTTTTGAAAAATTGAACACTTACGTCTTTGTGTGGAGATTACGGAGAATGAAATTAGTCGGATTGACGAAGCGAGAGAGAATAATAATAGTTTATTCACTTATAGCTCAGAAGTTGAATGTAGATCTGAAGATTACGGTGGGAGTTATGATGCTTTCAATTTGGAGGATGAAGTAGAAGAATATGAAGTAGACGAAGAAGATGAAGTAGGCGAAGAAAATTAAGTAGTCTAAGAAAATGAAGTAGGCGAACAAGACGAAGAAGATGTTGAATTTGAGTGCCGATTTGATATGTTCGACGACTCGGATGGTGAGTCATCTCAAGATGATAACTTCAGTTTATACGAAGACGAAGATTCACCGACACTACCTCCTAAGAAGAGACCTCATAACTTGTCGACGAGCGGATCCAAAGGAAATCCGGAGGTTCCAAGGTTAGATATGTCTTCCCTAAACCTCTCGGTAGGGCAACGATACGAGAGTAAAGCCGATTTGGAGAAACAACTGAAACTTCTTACGGTGAGGGATCGATTTGATTTTGATGTAAACGTATCCAATTCGGATACACTCGTTGTTAAGTGTTGGGTTGGTGGATGTCTCTGGAGAGTTCGTGCTACTACACTAGGGGATCCCCTGGCTTTTTATGTTCGTATTTACGATTCAGATCATACATGTTCCGTAACTGAGCGTTTTGGTCGATCTCGAAAAGCAACAGCGGCTATTTTAGGAGAGTTGTACAAGGACTTTCTTGGCGACGTTGGTCTGTCAGTTCGACCTAGGAGTGTAGGAATATCTATCCAGAAGCAATTTGGTGTAAAGGTAATTATTAGTACGTTGCGGCTGACTTAATTTTAGGATGCAGCTGATTTATAGTTATATTACAGTTGAGTTATATTATAAACTTAACGGCTGAGTTATATAAACGAGACGGCTTAGTTATTTAATCTCAACGACTGAGTTATATTATAAACTTAACGGCTGAGTTATTTCAACTTAACGAGTACGTTTCGGCTGACTTATTGTTACGATGCGACTGACTTATGTGTATCATTTTCCATGTGGTCAGATGGATTATTGGAAATCACATAGAACGCTAAGATTTGCTAGGAAAATCGAGATGGGAACTCCTGAGAGTGGGTTTGAAGACTTGCCTTCTTACTTATACAAGATAAGAAGGGCAAATCCGGGTACAATTACGCGTCTTCAAATCGATGAGTTTGGAAGATTCATGTATGTGTTCCTTGCATTTGGTGCGAGCGTAAATTGGTTTCCTTTCATGCGCAAAATTGTCGTTGTCGATGGTACGTTTCTTAAGGGTAAATACAAAGGGACGGTTCTCACAGCACTAGCCCAGGATGGTAACTTTCAGATTTTCCCAATTGCCTTCGGTGTGGTTGACACTGAAAATGATGATTCGTGGCACTGGTTTTTTACGCAGCTAAAACTTGCGATTCCTGATGATGAGGGTCTTGCGATAATCTCGGATAGGTATAACTCGATAGGGAAAGCAATTGGGAATGTGTATCCGTTGGCTTCTCGGGGAATTTGCACTTATCATTTATATAAGAACATTTTGGGAACGTACAACGGAAAAGATGTCTTTTGTCTGGTGAAGAAAGCGGCAAGATGTTGTAGGATGGCTGACTTTACTACGATATACGAGGAGATTCAAGCGATTAATTCTGAACTCCATGCCTACCTCGAAAGAGCTGATGTCCGACTGTGGGCGCGTGTTCATTTCCCGGGGAAAAGGTACAATTTGATGACTACGAACATAGCAGAATCAATGAACCATGCACAGTCAAATGCTAGAAGTCTTAACATTTTTCGACTATTAGAATCGATACGGGTTATGATGACCAGTTGGTTTGTTGAACAGAGATAGGATGCTAGATCGCAGCTAACCACTCTTTCGCTTGGTGTCGAGAAACAACTACATGTAAGTCAGCCGTAACATTACATAAGTCAGCCGTAACATTGCTTAAGTCAGCCGTAACATTGCATAAGTCAGCCGTAACATTGCATAAGTCAGCCGTAACATTTCATAAGTTAACCATAACATTTTTTTATTCTGCATTTATAATAGGGTCGTGTTACTGCCGCCAGACTTATGACGGCACAAAGGATTGATGATTATCACACTAAAGTTATATATGGATCTTCTGGGGATTCTTTGCATGTTGTGAATTTGGACGGAAAAACATGCACATACCGGCGTTTCGAGAGGGAGAAATTACCATGTGTGCATGCAATCGCAGCTGCCGAGTACATGGATAAATGTCGTATATCCTTGTGTAGTCCTTACTATCACAACAATTATTTAGTAAACGCATACGCTGAGTTGATCATGCCGAAAGATTCAGCGCTCCAAGTTCCAGATAACGTAGCTAACCAACCGTGCTTTCCCCCGGTTGTTCGTCAACCACCAGAAAGGCCTAAGAAAGGTAGGATGAAATCTGCTCTAGAAGTTGCACTTGAGAAGAAACGTCCTAGGAAAGAACACACATGTTCTCTTTGTAAACAGGTTGGACATAATGCAAGAACTTGTCCAATGTAGAAAGTTTGTATTACGGCGGAGTTATGGCTTTAATTTTTTGTTGTATTGCGGCTGAGTTATGGATTTTGTTTACATTACGGCTGAGTTATGGATTCATGCCCAATTTGAATTACGATTGTGTACATTTCGTCGATATTCACGCCCAATTTGATTAATGGTTCTGAAGAAACTAAATCGTAACATTGCATAAGTCAGCCGTAACATTTCGTAAGTCAGCCGTAATACAACAAATTACTTAATTTAGTCAGTTCATCATAAATCAGCCATTACAGAATTACTTAATCATTAGAAATCAGCCATTACATTATAACTCAGCCAATTACATTTATAACCTATCCTGTTAAAGATTCGGAAACAAAGCATGTGACGAATGTGCAAAATGATCCGTCTGATTTGGATCCTCCAGTTCTGGCTACTCCAAAAGAATCCACAACTGTCCCTGAAAAGGAGCTACTAGTAAATGTGAAGGTTGAGAAGATCTTGAGTATTGGTCTGATGATTCTGATATCATTGCGGTAAGTGATTGAGGCTTACCACCATGATGGAGGCAATCATTCGCTTGCAAGAGAAATCACCCAAATGGTATGTTGTCTGCGACTGAGCTGGAAACTGGGAGACTAGTTATGGCGGGAAGTAGCATGGCTGTTCTGTGTTATAGAGGATTTTCCCTGCAAACTCAAACCCCGTAAATGAGTAATTTTATAACATATTCCTACTTAGAACGCATATAAATCAGTCATTACATTATAACCCAGTCAATTCCTTCACCAGTTCTTCAAGTTTGGCTACGGATGGTGAAATTTTTTTTTCCCCAATGGGTTCCGGTGTAACTTCAACCATGTATAAGAACTTGTGGGAGTTAACACCATGATTGAGGCAATCATTTGTTTGCAAGAGAAATCACCCAAATATGTGTTAGATTAAGCGCATAAGGGGAATGGAAACCACACTTATAACGATTTAATCTTAACAAGTTTAAAATAAAAATTTTCAAAAACTTTTTGAAAATCGAATACTCCAAATCACAAACCCAAGAGCATTGCTCTGATATAAAAGAAGAACAAAGACTTTTCTGATTTTTATTTGATAATTGGATACATACAAATGAGCCATATAACAAGTATATATAGGCTCAAATGAAACTTGCAGCATCTGCACTATCTCCTTTATGTCAGCCTTCATATCGGCGATGTCCTCCTTAAGTTCACTAATTTCGTCGGATATAGTCGTATGCCTCTCACCGATAATCTCCAATTCTTCATCGTGAGCTTCGTCGACCCACTTAAATACGTGATTTGGCCCAGATCCCATGGTGCAACGATAAAACTTTTGTCCCGTGTTAGATTTTGTCTTAGACATTAGCACAATTGTAACCGACCCACATCCACACCTTCTAGGTATTCCCCTCCCCAAATCCATATTATTTGATAGTTAAGAACCCGATTAACAAAACAAATAGAAATTTTTGATGGACTTTGGTTTGATTGTTCACTTTGTACTCTTTAAGACATTTGGGCGGGATTTTGGGCGGCTCTTCAGCGAGTGTATAGGTCACTGCACAACTACGCTAGGTGAAGCGGCGCTTCGGCGAGTGTATAGGTCACTGTCAAATCGGCGCATTAAATACATAGATTCTAGATTTTTGGCGGGATTTTTCCCGCCCACAATAGAAACACGAAACGTCGTGACACGGCTGAGTTATGGTATAGAAAGACGAAACGTCACGATACAACTGAGTTATGGTTAAGACGACTGAGTTATGTTTAAACCAAAAACATTAATAAATAAAAAGAAGAAAGAAATCACATCCACGTTATTCTTATACATTTGAATTACGAATTTACGATTGTTTACATTTCGTCGATATTCACGCCCAATTTGGGCGCTTGTCCGACTGTGGGCGCGTGTTCATTTCCCGGGCAAAAGGTACAATTTGATGACTACGAACATGGCGGAATCAATGAACCATGCACTGTCAAATGCTAGAAGTCTTAAAAATTTTCGACTATTAGAATCGATACGGGTTATGATGACCAGTTGGTTTGTTGAACGGAGAGAGGATGCTAGATCGCAGCTAACCACGCTTTCGGGTGGTGTCGAGAAACAACTACATGTAAGTCAGCCGTAACATTTCATAAGTCAGCCGTAACATTGCATAAGTCAGCCATAACATTTCATAAGTAAGTCAGCCGTAACATTGCATTAGTCAGCTGTAACATTTCATAAGTCAGCCGTAACATTGCATAAGTCAGCCGTAACATTGCATAAGTCAGCCGTAACATTTCGTAAGTCAGCCGTAACATTTCAGAATTACTTAATTTAGCCAGTCCATTATAAATCAGCCATTACAGAATTACTTAATCAATAAATCAACCATTACATTATAACCCAGCCAATTACATTTATAACCTATTCCTACTTAGAACGCATATAAATCAGCCATTACATTATAACCCTAAATCTCTGTATCATCATCATCATCATCAATGTCATCATCATCATCATCATCATCATCATCATTCCACCATTGAATCTTTGTTCTAGAGTTGATCCTTCTTCCGGTGTAACTTCAACCATGTATGAGTTATACACAAAAAACGGCTGATTTATAAGTTATCACGGCTGAGTTATGTTAATCATGGCTGAGTTATTATACTTGATGGCTGAGTTATGTTTTACATTTAAAAACTTGTAAACAAAAACAAAAATTATTGTAAACGGCTGATTCATTTATATAAACAAAAACAAAACATTTAATTAAGAGAAGTTACATTGTCCATACAGAAAATTATCAGGGCCTAACTCATCAAACATTTCGACGAGAGCAAGCCAAACTCTATAAGTCATCCAATCAGGCTTCTCGCCGCCATGAAACCATATCCTCTTCAACGTGCGCATTTGAGTGCAAAATAACGTTCTAGCCAGCAGATTAAATTGTGTCCAAACTGTCAAAACATGCCTCGAATCCCATCTGTATTTTCACTATAAAAAGAAACAAAAAGTTAAATCTAATAAGAATACATTATCGGTTATGCTTACAGTTAGTTTAAGAAACCACTGTCCCTTAACATCATCGGGAATGAATCAGTAAGTCGGCCACGGCTGAACCCATCCCTCTCGAAGAATATCTGGGATCGCCTGCGAGAGATCGTGTAAAAACTTAAACCACGTAACAGTGGTTTTGTCACACCAGACACCCGCACCAGGGTTTAGAAGAGGGAGGTTATCCCGATCTTGCATGTTGTGTATGGCATTGACCATGCTCTCGAACTTGGATGTATATGCAGGGACAATCGACATGATGTATGTTTTGATGAGATTAGGTTTTTTTTTCTTAGGTTTTTGATGAGATTAGGTTTTTTTCTTAGGTTTTTTTTCTTATGTTTTCTTAGGTTTTTTTTTTCTTAGGTTTTGATGATATTAGGTTTGATGGAAGGGCTATATATATATATAGAGAGAGAGATAGGAAGACGAAACGTCGCAATAGGGAGAGATAGGAAGACGAAAGGTCGCAACTTAAAATTTTACACTTGACGTCTGAGTTATACGAACTTCACGGCTGAGTTATGGATTTTTGCCGCCCAAAATAGAAACACGAAACGTCGTGACACAGCTGAGTTATATTTAAACCAAAAACAAAAATTGTTGAGTTATGGTATTACGATACGGCTGAGTTATGGATTTTGTTTACATTATGGCTGATTTATGGATTTTGTTTACATTACGGCTAAGTTTAATTTAAACAAACACAAAACCAATTTTTTCGGAATCAAACGGATTCGTGGCCAAAGATAGATGATCTCGGAATCTAATGACGGGAAAAGCCGCTTTTGACTCCATACACCCGAGTCAGACGAATACACACAAACTCTCCACTCCTTACTATCACTAGCACTAGTCTCACAAGTCCTAACCACCTTAAAGCTCGAGGCTTGACCGTCTTCCTCAACAGGGGTTGTCAAAGCAGTGAACTTACATGGCTGAGGAGGGTGAGGGATTTCGACCCAGTTTTGTAAATCCGGATTACCAACAAAGGATTTGAGAGAATCGCGACCAATCTCGACCAAAACCAATCCATTAGAAGAAGCTCGATAGAAAGTAGGGATATTCGTGGGATCTGGGGTGAGATAAGAACCTGGAAAGTTGGAAATGTTCCATAACTCGCAACAGTGGAAACCGAATTCGACATGTGCGTTAGGGACCATGAGTGACCAGGTAGATAAGTCCATGTGGAGAGAGACGAAGAGACGGCGGAAGTAGGGAGATTCGATTAGGGCTTTCCATGGTTTGGAGACGCATTTGAATATGGCAAGTGTTTTCAGAGGTATATCGGTAAGTATCATAGTCAGTAGCTCCTTTGGGAGTCTTCCTCTTGACGTCGCCTCCATTATTATGGATGAGTTATGGATTTTGTTTACATTACGGCTAAGTTGTGGATTCATAATTATGGCTGAGTTATGGATTTTTGGCGGGATTTTTTCCGCCCAAAATAGAAAGACGAAACGTCGCCACACAGCTGAGTTATAGTATAGAAAGACGAAACGTCGCGACACAGCTGAGTTATGGTATAGAAAGATGAAACGTCGCGACACGGCTGAGTTATAAGTTATCACGGCTGAGTTATTAAACTTGACGGCTGAGTTATGTTAATCATGGCTGAGTTATTATACTTGACGGCTGAGTTATGTTTTACATTTTAAAACTTGTAAACAAAAACAAAAATTGTTGTAAACGGCTGATTCATTTATATAAACAAAAACAAAACATTTAATTAAGAGAAGTTGCATTGTCCATACTGAATATTATCAGGGCCTAACTCATCAAACATTTCGATGTCACGATACGGCTAAGTTATGGTTAAGACGGCTGGGTTATGGTTAAGACGGCTGAGTTATGGTTAAGACGGCTGAGTTATGTTTAAACCAAAAACATTAATAAATAAAAAGAAGAAACAAATCACATCCACATTATCCTTATATATTTTCTAAAAACAAACCTATTTCATAATCCCAAAAACAAATCTCACAAAATGAAGCAGAAGAAGTACTTATGTCTTCGTTAATACCATAACCATTCCAAGGACAATTGCTTTTCAAGAAATTCTTCGTTCCATCATTGCAATTGCAACCTCCATAAGTGTAACTTTCTTTCAGCTCTCTCATCTCCCGACTGCCACCCCACTCAATCTCATCACGAACATTTTTTCGAAGTTTCAGCATCTCCTCCATTGTCGTTGACATCATAGGTTTTAATAACGAAGACAATACTTTTAGACCTTCCACTTTCGTTGCTCCTTCTGCTATGCAAACCATTCCATAGACATGCCGAGCTTTTTGATTGCCTTTCTTTGCAGCTTTAGCTAAACATGCCCTGCCTTTATCTCCTTCAACATTATCTAGACAAAGCACATTTTGGCCTATATCAAAATAGTTGTAGACACCTTTGCGGTATAGGGCCTCAGGGTTTCCATTCCTTAAGCACCTATCGAAGAATTTGGAAAATGCTTCAAAAGTGTGAGGAAACCATGGAAGGAATGGAACGTCTCGAAGTGTTACTCTTTCTACAATCCATTTTTTGTCGCAACAATTTCTGAAAGCCTTTGACACCTGATGGAGATTGTCGATGTCGGAAATGGAAGAAGACTCAACAACTGCACATATCTCTTCGAGAATCTCATTTGGCAACGAGTTCAGATACACTGTTGGTTTGCCGGAATTTTTCCTCTTCAACAAAACTATTGCTAGAATAGGCAGTACAAGAACAAAACAAAACCAGACCATGGTTCCTGTAAACTTGATAGGAAAGAAGATTCTTTTTGGAAGTTTGGAGGATATGGATGATGGTAGTGGAAGTTAAGAGGATTTGGATATATATAAAGGACTGTTCATTGGCTTTGTAACTGTTTCTTGGCACCCGTTCCAATTTTGGGGAAGTGTTCATTGAATCCTTGCGAGTTGTCTTTAGTTCATTGGTTTTGTTCCTAAACAATTGTTCGTTAACCCGAAACTACTACCAACTTCGTTTGCAGACGAAACGTCGCAACTTAAAATTTTACACTTGACGGCTGAGTTATAGGAACTTCACGGCTGAGTTATGGATTTAGGGTTTAGGGTTTAGGGATCATGGTTTAGGGTTTAATGTATAACATTTAAAAAGTATATGATTTAGAGTCTCAACTGAATCAAATTATACACATTAAATTGAAAAAATTGTATATGGTTTATTGTATATGATTTTGAGTCTTAATTATCTATAGGTAATGTTTGAAGTACTTGTAAGACAACATATATCTCAAGATCAAGTTAGATTACATTTTTGATTTCATACACATTCAGTTGAATAAATTGAAGAAACTATGCACATTCAGTTGATTTATATTCATTTTATATTAATAAAATGAGCTTAATTATAATTTTGTAAGTCTTAAATCTTATATAAATGTTTTTAGGGTATGGCTGAGTTATCTAAATGACACGGCTGAGTTATCTAAATGACACGACTGAGTTATCGAAACATACCATACGTCTTCAAATTACATTTCCGATTTTAGGGAATGGTTGAGTTATCTAAACGAAATGGCTGAGTAATATATCATAAAAACCATAAGTTATACACAAACAAATACCATTTACAGTCAAATCCTAATAATAAAATAAAAAAATAGAAGGTTCATAATTGGTAAATCAGTTGAACTGCGCATACATATCATGTCCTCCTTCATCGAAGATCTTTGCTGTCATCGTCACCCATAAACCCTGAATATTTACATCGCATATCCCATCAAAAGTTACACCAAGCGCTAGACACTCGATAAACTTCAGTGAATACACCCCACAATCGCCAATTTGGGTGTTTTGGGGAATGTTTTTGCCGCTTTTCCATCTGAACGCAAATTGTTTTTTGCAACCGGTTTTTTTGCCAGGAATTACAGCATTGATCATTGCAGGGATCATTTGCATCAGCGGCCTAAATGCTTCTACCATTTTTTGTTGACTTTCAGGAGTTACCTGTCCAATGATGGGATAGTAGGCATCAATCTTCTCCTTCAGAAGATCCACGTGAAACGCCACCCAATGATCGCCTCCAGTATGAAGAACTCCGTACAAGTGATCGACATCTTCTAACCACTTTTTGTTTGTCTGAAGGTCATCGGGAATCGCACCGTTTATGAGAGACTCATAACCTGAGTCTTTGAATTTGAACATCTTTGGCTTCATCTTGAACTGATCGAAATCCCAAATCCATGATCCTAGGAACCATGGGTCCACAAAGGCAATGCGCTTGGAACAAAATGGGCTGGGATCTTCCATGGACCTTTTGATGAGGACTCTGATATACGCAGCAACATGTTGTACACAGAATATTAAGTCAGCCATCGAATTATCATAACTCAGCCATTATTAAACATAACCCAGCCATCAAAAAACCATAACTCAGCCATAAATTATCATAACCCAGCCATTAAATAACTAATAACTCAGCCATAAATAATAATAATTCAGCCGTAACTTATACTTACAGAGTCAAACAACCATCCATAATCACGCTTCGGCCACTGCGCTCTTTCACTGATGAGTATTCTGTAGAATTTAACTTCCTCGTTACTACCATCTGTCAGTGGAATGTCCCTAACAATCAAACACAAGTCCATACTTGAATGGTGTAAAAATCCATACTTGAATGGCCTTAGATGTTGCATAAGTTTATCCAATTTATCCTGGTGAACGGGTGAGAGAGGATCATAGATTGTTGATGAAGGTTCAACATCCTTCCTCATGCACATCGTCCCTTTGTCTCCAACAACATAAGGAAAAACTCATGTAGGAGTAGCACTTGACTTCGCTGCTAACCCAGTTGTAGCTAATTGAACAACCTTCGCCCGATAAGTCTTAATTCTCGCTAACCTAAGCCTTTCATCTTCGTCCTCATCAGACTCCGGTAACAATTCATCTCCTTTTCCGATCGCTTCCTCGGTCACATCATCAAGATCAGTTTCACCTCCAGTCTTCCCCTTCTTCTTCCCAGGAGTAGGTGGAATAGGTATTCTTATTCTACCAGTCTTTAACTCAGCCGGCTTATTCTTTAACTCAGCCGCTGCCTTCTCTTCCTTCTTCTTTAACGCAGCCGTTTCCTTCTTCTTAGCAGCGTTCTCCTTCCTTTTAGCAGCAACCGCTTCCTTCTTCTTAGCAGCATCATCAGCCTTCTTTTTCAAATCAGCAGCAGCCTCATTTTCTTTTGGTTTTTGCCTCCTGGAGATGCGTCGTAAATCTGGTTGCTTAGCAGGAGACTTAACAGGAGAAATAGAAACGAAATATGGCAGACCACAACCAAACAAATTCTTTTTCGCCTCAGGAGTACCCTTAGGAATTTTGGCCTTCAATTTTAACCCCGCAGCTTTCTCTTCGGCCTTACCAAGCTCATCAGGGGTACCCTTAGGAATTTCGGCCTTCAATTTTGGAAAATACTGCTGCGGAGTTCGACTTTCGGCCTTAGCCGGCTCATCAACAACATTATCAAGGGTCTTAGATTCCGTGTTAAGGAATGTTGGACTATTAACTGACTTATGTCGTGGTAATGTTTGCGTTTTTGGGCTGCGAACATAGTTTTGGGCACTTTCCGATAAACCCAGAACTTTCAGACGCTCATCCACTGCATCTTTGGCATAATCACCAATTTTCTTCTCCATATCAGCAAATTTCCGGGTTAACTCTCCAATGTTGGAATCAATGGCCTCAAACTTCAACCCAATCTTCTCAAACATAGAGTCAACCTTCTGAAACATAGAGTTATGGCTCTCAAACTTACTCGCAATTTTGCCCAGCGTAGCGACTATGGTATTCAGAGCCGCCGCATCCTCGCTTCCCTTTGCATCTTCCTTCTTCTCTATATCAGCAGCTTCACCCTCGTGTTTCTTATCTTTCTTCTGCTTCTTTTTGGGTGGCTCATACTCAGAGTCATAAGGAACTACAACCAACTTGGTTTTTTTCTTCTCTTCCTTCCTCTGCACATCCTAATAATCACCTGCTACATACCTACCAGAATGTAGGTCTCTTATCAGGTTATTCAGTTGTGGGTCATCGTCTTGACCCGGCCACTGAGGAAACATGTCTTCTACAAACTCTTTTGAAACCATATGCCTCACACGCACCTACAACAGTAACTCATAACTCAGCCATCGAATAATCATAACTCAGCCCTAAAAAGAATAACTCAGCCATCAAAGAAACAAATCATAACTCAGCCATCAAATAAATCATAACTCAACCATCAAATTACCATAACTCAGCCATCACATCAATAATAACTCAGCCGTAGAATAAATAATAACGCAGCCATCAAATAAAGAATAACTCAGCCATCAAATAAAGAATAACTCAGCCTAAAACCTTACTTGATCATGGTCTTTAATCTCCTTCTTCAGGACACTATCAAAACTTGCACGTGCCCGCGTTGCATCCCATCGAAGAAGCGGAACTTCTTCTTCCTCACCGACTAGTTTGCCAAAACGCTCTCGAAAGCAGCTGACAGATTCATACGCCCAAGCCATTAAAGCGTAACTCATGTCGTTGATGTAGTATGCCTTTCCTACTGGATTCAACGACTTAATACTACCAACAAGAGCTTCAAATGCAGCCCGACCCCATGGATAAGTCATCATGGCTTGATCATCGAATACTCTTTTTGCAGTTTCAAACGGTGTCCTAGAATTATGATGCCCAGCATAAATTCCCATGGCATGAAGAACTAACAGCCCTAACCATTTACGCTTTTCAAAACTTCAGGCCCGACAGCCTCTTACTACTACCCTCAGTTCATCAGGCTTGGGTCCAAACCCATGAGGCACATTCAACTCCTCCCAGAACTTTCTGTATTGGTCAGGTTCAATACTTTTTGTTGGCACTGGATCTGCTTTTAACCCAGTGATCTCACCAAACTCGAGTAAGCTAAACCTGATAGGTTGATCACCAACCACACTCCAAATCTCGTTTTTCTCTACTTTCAGCTGTCTACACAGTAGATAGAGTACAGTCCTACCAGACCACCCGCAGTTTCCATCAAATAGCTTAGCAATTATTCCAACAGGAAACTTCTTATGTTCTTCCCACACCTCACGTCCTAATTGTTCTTTAACAAAAGCGAAATCTCCCATATAGGAATAGTGATTAAGCACTTTATTTTCTAGATTAGCAGTGCGTCTTGATCTTCTAGGGTAGTCAGGTTCTTGATGTTGTTCCATCTGATCACAAAAGACTTAAATAACTCAGCCGCAATAGAAAACTAACTCAGCCAAAACATAATATATAACTCAGCCGCAATATAACCATAACTCAGCCACAACATAATTTATAACTCAGCCGCAGAAAACCCTAACTCAGACACAATTTATAACTCAGCCATAACATAATTTTTAACTCAGCCACAACATAATTTATAACTCAGCCGCAAAAACCTCAATTCAGCCTGATAACTCAGCCGCAAAAAAAACCCTAACTTAGACACAATTTATAACCACTACAAGAAAATGTAGTAAAGATAGCATATATTTATAGCGTTTTGTGAATTTCTGCTATAGTTAACAGACTGGTGTATTTTAGATAGCATTTAGTTAATTTGTAAACGCTATCTTATGTTTTTAGAAGTTACAGTTTTTAGAAGCGTATGTTTAGATAGCATTATGAGTTTTAAACCGCTGTGTTTTAGTTTAGGCGGACAAAATTTTCGATTCCCGGCTAAGTACTTAGCCAAAAAATTTTTGTTTCCCCCAATATTTTCATTGTTCCCTCTCTACTCTGTCGTTTTGCTTTGTCGAAACCTTAGCCTAAACTCACTCTCTCTTTTCTCTCTTCTCTCTCACAGAAGCTCAAGAGCTAGGGTTTTTCAATTTCAATTTCTCAAAGACAAAACTCATCTCAAATTCTTAGCTCATTGTCGAAACCTGACAGAAAATATTTATCTCTCTCCGAGATTCTCTTCTCTCTCTCAGAAGTTTTGTCTGCAAATCGATTTATCGAAAGCGAAGGTACAAATTTTGCTTGATGTTGGGTAATCGATTTTGGGTTTCGAGTTGTTTAAATCGGTTTTATTTTCGACAAATTTGTCAATTTTTTAGGGTTTCTGTTTCAAATAGGATTCGTTTCAGTTTGAATTTCGATTTAGTGCATGTCAAATTTTAAGGTTTTGATTTGATTTGTCTGACTATAATCGATTCCTCTTTACAAGAATTTTAGGGTTTCAATTGGTTTCAGTTTTTAAGGTTTCAATTTAGTTTTGTCTAACTATACTCGACTCTCCTTTTGCAGGTTTTCCTTTTGCGTCTTCTTCTTCACAAAATCCTAGTTATCTCTGTTGCAGGTAATTTCAATTCTCTTATGCATCTTTGTTGGTTTATTGAGTTTGAATCTGTCTGATGTAAGAATCTCTTGTCATAAATGTATGTAATCGTTTGACCATGGAGTTGTGTAACATGGACAAGTCTTGGGTTTGGCTTCCAAGGTATGGTTTTATCTTGTTATTACTAATAATTTCTTAACTTACAGCTGAGTTTCTTATGACTGTTTATTGAACTTGAAAGTTTTTTCTATCCTTATAGGAATAGTCTCGAGTATGAGAAAGGAGAAACTGATTTTGTTTACGGGTCAGCTAGGAGAATGGGAGATCCTCCAAATATGTTTTGTCCATGTATTGATTGCCGGAATCTGCGCCATCAACCATTAGGCACGATAGTAGATCATTTGATTATTAGGGGTATGGACTTGGTATACAAGACGAGTAGATGTTGGAGTAATCATGGGGAGATAAGGGATTTAACAAGAGGTGATGATCCAATTTCAGAATTTGAAGCTTATGAGTTGTTTAGAGCTGCTTTCTTTGATGGTGATGACAATACACAGGCCCAGAATGACAATGCAGATCAGAGTGAAGAAGATTCAGAATTTATGAAAAAGTTGAAAGATGCTGAGACTCTACTCTACTCCAGTTGTTCTAAGTATAGTAAAGTGTCTGCTATCATGGGGTTGTACCAGATTAAAGTTAAGAGTGGGATGTCAGAAAACTACTTCGATCAGCTTCTAAAGATAGTTCACGACATGCTACCTGGAGATAACATCCTTCCAACATCAACAGATGCGATGAAGAAGTTCTTGAAGGTATTTGGTTTTGGATATGAGAACATTCACGCATGCAAGAACGATTGCATTCTTTACCGGAAGCAGTACAAGGATATGACAAGCTGCCCTAGATGTAGTGCTTCAAGATGGGAGATGGATAAGCACACAAAAGAGGAAAAGAAAGGGATTCCAGCTAAGGTTCTCAAATATTTCCCAATAAAGGACAGATTCAGAAGGATGTATAGATCAAAAAGGATGGCAGAGGATCTACGTTGGCATTTCAGTAATGCTTCAGAAGATGGAATGATGCGGCACCCGGTGGATTCGATAACTTGGGCTCAGGTTAATGCTAAATGGCCACAGTTTGCGTCTGACCCGAGAAATCTTTGACTTGGTTTGTGTACTGATGGAATGAATCCTTTTTCAATTCAAAACACCAAGTATAGTACATGGCTAGTGTTTCTTGTGAACTATAACATCGCACCTACATTGTGTATGAAGGCTGACAATATAATGCTCACTCTGTTGATACCTGGACCAACTGCACCGAGCAACAACATCGACGTGTATCTTCAACCGCTGATAGAAGATCTACAGGATTTGTGGAATGAAGGTGTGGATGTTTATGACGCCTTCTCAAAGGAAACTTTTAATCTGAGAGCTATTTTACTGTGGACAATCAGTGACTATCCTGGTTTGGGAACTTTGGCAGGATGTAAAGTTAAAGGTAAACAAGCGTGTAATGTTTGTGGTAAGGATACTCCTTTTAGGTGGCTTAAGTTTAGTACAAAACATGTCTACTTGGGCAATAGGATAAGACTCAGACCTGGGCATCCTTACAGACGCAGACGGAGTTGGTTTGACAACACGGTAGAACAAAGGACTGCATGTAGAATTCAAACAGGGGCTGAGATATTTGAGCATTTGAAAGACTTTAAGAATGATTTTGGTAGAGCTTTAGATAAGAAAAGTAAAAGAAAGAGGTCTGATTTGTGTGGAGATGATGAAATTTCAGAAGAGGAATATGATGAAGACAGTTATCAATGGAGGTGGAAGAAGCGGTCTATTTTATTCGATCTTGATTACTGGAAGGTTAGCATAGTTTATATATAAAATTGTAATAAAACTATAGATAAATTTACTTCTTTGCCATTGTCTAACTTAGATCTTTGTTTTTTATGTATTAGGATATGTCTGTTCGTCACAACATCGATGTAATGCACGTTGAGAAAAACGTGTCTGATGCCATGTTGTCCCTTCTAATGCATAGTGCTCAATCTAAAGATGGCTTAAAGGCACGACAAGATTTGGAAGATATGGGTATTCGGGAAGCATTACATGCACAAGTACGTGGGAAGAGAAAGTACTTACCACCTGCTGCTTATTGGTTTTCCAAGACAGAAAAAAAGAAGTTCTGCAAGAGATTGTCTGAGTTCAGAGGACCAGATGGGTATTGTGCGAATATCGCAAACTGTGTTTCAGTTGATCCTCCTACAATTGGTGGCTTGAAGTCTCATGATCACCATGTGTTACTACAAAACTTGTTACCTGTGGCTTTGAGAGGACTGCTGCCAACTGGACCTACGATTGCAGTGACTAGAATATGCAACTTCTTCAATAGATTTTGTCAGCGTGTGATTGACCCAGAGAAGTTTATAACATTGGAGGCTGAGGTTATTGAGTCATTGTGCCAACTGGAGAGGTTCTTTCCTCCTTCCATGTTTGATATCATGTTCCACCTTCCTGTTCATCTAGCAAGAGAGACACGGTTGGGTGGACCGGTCCATTTTAGATGGATGTATCCTTTTGAGAGGTAGTGATTAATGTTTTTAAAATCTATTTTAATTATTTGATGTGATGAAAACTGATACTTCTTTGTTTGATATGTAGGTACATGAAAATCCTTAAGTCATATGTTAAGAACTATGCAAGGTCGGAAGCTTGTATGGTTGAGGGATACATGGCAGGAGAATGCATTGCTTTCTGTTTGGAGTTTCTAAAGTCTTCTGTAACCAGATGAGCACATCCTCGAAGGTCGTCCAATTAACAAGGCTAAACCAGTTGTCCTTACAGAGAAAGAGTGGGAGATAGCGCATAGATATGTTCTGATGAACAAAGCAATGTTTACTCCTTATGTTGAGTAAGTTTGACAACATTTCCTAGCTATTATTGTTTTCATGTTTCACTTTTACAAATATCTGTCTAATACTTTTATAAACAATTATGACATTTCTATATAGTATGCACTTGGAAGAATTACAAGCTAAGGATGTGCACTGCAGAAGAAATGAAACTCTTTTATGGAAATTGCATGGGGAAAAGTTTACACAATGGATTAAAGAGAAGGTATGCAGTTAGATAAAGATACATATCTTATTAATTTTTACCATCTAAAACTATATCTAAATACTTGTTTTGCTTCTGAGTTTTTCACTAGATCCCAAGTAACTCAAAGGACCATTCTAAGCAGCTAAGGTGGTTAGCATTTGGACCAAGACAAGAAACTCAGACATTTAAGGGATACATAGTGAATGGACATCGATTTCACACCAATGATGTAAAGAGGAAGACTCAGAATAGTGGAGTATCCTATGAAGCTTTCACCATGTGTCGATCTAGTGCAAGAGATACAAATCAAAAGGCTGACATTGTTTCCTACTATGGAGTTATAGAAGAGATCATCTTGCTGGACTACCACATGTTCTATATCCCACTGTTCAAGTGTAGATGGGCAAACAAAGGGAATGGTGTGAAGGAAGAAGATGGCTTTACGCTTGTCAACTTGCATATTAACCAATCTGCATTTCGACAAGATCCATATATTATGCCGTCTCAAGCAAAACAAGTTTTTTATTCCCGAGAAGATGACTCATCCTCTTGGTATGTAGTTATGAAAGCGCCACCAAGGGGTTATCCTGAGTTGGAGACAGAAGAAGAGACTTTGGCACCACCATCATCCAGTCAGCAGTCTGAAGACTTGTTGGATCAGTCTTCTGATGATGAGAGTTACTGTGTTAGGGAAGATTGCGAAGGAGTTTTAGTATATTAGTAGATTTTGGCTTATTGATTAGCATATTGGTTGATGTGAGATATTAGTAATGGTCTACAGATTTTGCTAAGTATTTTCCTTTTGGTTTTGTTTACAGAAAACATGACTAAAACAACCACCAGTGATAAGGAAATAAGACGTAGCAAGCGTCAGCAAGGCATTGATGTTACTCCTGTTGAGGTGAAAACAGCCAAAAGAGCAAGGAAACTTGCTAAATCAGTAGAAGATGAACAACCCGAACAACAACAAGTATCTGAACCAGTAGAGGAAGAAGAAGCTGACCCAGCAGTATAACAAAATGGAGCAGGAGAAGAGAAAGAGACTGAGAAAGAGACTGAACAAAATGGAGAAGAACATGAAGCTGAACAACATGAAAATGTTGATAATTCACCTGAAGAATGTGTAACAGACCAGTCAAAGATGAAGAAGAAGAGAACTAGAGAACCCACCAGGATGAGTAAATTGGCTAAAAGCAATGGGGACAAAGTAGATGTGGAGTTTAACATCATCGGCAACCATGTTGGGAAGGGATCAGTTACACTTTCAACTTTTATGGGAGTTCTTGTAAGGGAGCATGTATCAGTACTTTTAGATGATTGGAGGTACTTGGATTCAAAGATAAAGGATACAATGTGGGAACAGCTTCAGGTACAAGTGTTATTTTCTTTTTTACTTTGTATTTTACTTTATGCTTTTAACAAGTTTATATGATAACATTGTATAAATTTGTTGTAGGGGACGTTCAATTTGACAGAAGATTGGCAAAAACATTCACTGTTAATTCAAATGGGGTGCGCATGGAGGTCTCATAAGTCTAGGCTGCTTCACAAAATTCGTCTTGCTAAGACAAAGGGAGAAATACGAGATCTGAAACCAAGCAACATTCACAGTGAATCAGCATGGTTCAAGTGGGTGAAGACTAGGACTGGCAAAGCTTTCGAGGTTTGGATTCAAATACAAAATTGATTTATGTAATTTTACTTATATTTAATATATTAATTGACTGTTATAGGAACGAAGTGAGATGTACAGGGCTATGAGGAATTCACAGATTCCACACACAACCAGTCGCAAAGGAATGAATCGCCTTGAGGATGAAATGGTATGTCTATATAGTGATAAATTGTATTCATTAGTTATATACTATAAATAGTGATTGTGAATACTTCTTGGTACTTGTAGAAGAAAAAGGCACCTGACCCGAGTAAGATTACTAGAAGCAAGGTCTGGATAGCTGGACATACCCATGCAGATGGAAGACCTGTTAAACCCGAGTTTCAAGAAAAAATTGTAAGGAGTTATCAAACTCATCTGTTGGTTTTACTTGGTGATGTATAATGTTGGTTTTACTTGGTAATGTATATTGATGCATTAACAAAATTGTAAACCAGGAACAAATTAAATCTCTTGATAGTGAGATAGGCTCAAACTCCGATGTTAGCCTTAAGGAAGATGTTGTGAGTCAAATTCTAGGGAAAGATAAGAGTGGAAGAATCAGAGGAATAGGCAGAGGGGTTACTGCTACCAAGTTAGCATTCTTACAGGCCAGAGATGCACATGTGCAGAAGATTGAAGCTCAACACGCAGAATTGGTGAGCGAGGTTGCTGATTTGAGACACTTGGTTCGTGACTTAACTAAAGGGAAAAGGGTAAGGTTAATATTCAATTATGGTTTTCAATTCCTGGTAAGATGTACTATTGAAACTCTTAATTGTGTGTATAGGATGATGGTGCAAATTCAGACACCACTGATGAACCAAGGTGTCAGTTACTTGATTGGTCTGTAGACGCAGATGTTGTTGTTGCTGAGGGAAAACTATACTTTGTTGAACCAAGTTACAAGATTGGCCGTATGCCTATTGGTCCTAATGGGTCAACTGTACTTGTGACCTTTGTATCAGATAAAAATGCATCTCTATGGAGGCCTACATCAACTGTCAACAAGCTTGGCCAGACTGTGGGAACCAAGATAGCATGGCCATTTGATAAGCTAATTGTGGACAGGGACTCCTCAACTGGAAACAAGGAAGCTGATGCATCGGTAAAGTTCTTATGATATAGTTTACATGTTTTTAGTAATATATAAATGCTTATTGGTTAGGTGACACATGAATTATGTTTTTGCATGACTTTTTTTAGGCCACAACCATAAAGGAAGATAGAGTCCAGCTTGTTGACTGGATTTTGGGTGGTGAAGTAATTGTTGAGGCACATATGATTTCAAAAGACCCTAAACAGTTGGTGAATAAAATTTCGTTGGGTCCGAATGCTGCAATGGTGAATATTGTAAAAGTCTTTAACAAAGAGGCTTCATTATGGAGACCACCAAGTGAAGACATTTTTGTGATGGGTGATGCACTGCTTGTGAACATAGCATGGCCACTTACTAAGCTGTCTAAGTGTAACGGACAGAGAATGGAGGATGCAGAATCTGAGAGTGAAGCAGATTTTAGTAAAGAAGAATCTAACAGAGCTGGAGCATCTTTCAATGAAGGAGGAGGACGAACAAGTTCTAAAGGAGCAAGAACATCAGGTTCTAAAGAACTAGAACCAACTAAAGAATCATCACCTAAGGTAAAACTCTATACATTAATCTGTCTTTTACATGATGTGTTGTATAGTTTTGTGATTGTGATTAATTTCTGCAATTTAATTTGTAGAGTGGTGCAAGTAACAGCTCCAACAATAGCAACTTAGCTAAGAAGAAATGCTTCCTCATAGATTGCTTTGGATCAGGAGAAAAAGTTGCAGAAGGCAAAGTTATTTCAACTAATCCAAGCGACACTGTCCACTGCCATCCATTGGGTCCAAATGCCAGCAAGGTTTGGGTTGAGGTCAGCTTGATTGGCGATGCACAAGTATGGAGAAAAACATCAGAATTTCAGATTGTTGCTGATGCATTAGGTACTACTATTGCTTGGCCTAATGAAAACATTGTTTATATGTGAACCTTTCTCTTATGTTGGATTGTGTTGGGTAGTACTAAAACTTGTTTGGCTTGGTGAACTTGTTGTATTTGTACTTGATGTGGCAATTATATATGAACTTTTATGTTTTATGTTTTGGTTTGTTTATCTAATAAGCTAATATGGGAAACAAAAATCCAATTTTAACGCAGAATCTGGGGTACAATAACAATAATAGAAAACAATCGCTATATTAAAACTAATGGTAGCGTTTGTGAATTGTATGAAACCATAAATAATAACGATCATTAACTGCTATTATAAAATATACAATTCCAATAAAAGAAACGCTATCTAAAAAGACAATAATATAGCAGACGGATAAAACGCTATGTAAAGTGCCATATCTATTATAACAGGCGCACACATAGCATTCCCAATACCGCTACGATATCCTATTATAGCGTTTTTCGGACGCTGTATATGTGACATTTTCTTGTAGTGAACTCAGCCACAACATAATTTTTAACTCAGCCACAACATAATTTATAACTCAGCCGCAAAAAACCCTAATTCAGCCACAATATAATTGATAACTCAGCCGCAAAAAAAACCCTAACTCAGACACAACACAACAACCTACCTTTCGAAGACGATTACAGGCGATTAGAGAAGACGAATACGAGTACGAGGGAAGATAATTTCGATTGCAGAGAGAAGACGATCACGAGGAAAGAAACAATGTCGATTTCGAAAGAATCTTAAACGGAGAAGACTGTTGAGAAAGTTTGTGGTTTTTTTTTTTCCTTTGAAACTTCCTTTTTTTATGATGATGGTCACACTGACGTGGATTTGTTTTTTATTTTTTAATTAACAATAATTTCAATTAAGAAAAACTAATCAAGGGTGTTTATCGTAATTTACTAGGGGTGTGAAAAAATTTGAGTAATTTTTGAAAGATATATGGTATTCTAATCATATAACCATAGTTCCATGGGAATTGAGTAATTTTCTCATAATTCTTCTACTAAATAGGAGAGGAATGAGTGGAACAAGTTATTTATCCATCTTATTCCTTTTGTTACTCTAACTACAACTTTTCCTCTCATTTTATTCTACTAGGGGTTTTTCAATTTATTCTACTCTTTATTTGAGTATATATACCCAGTAAAGTCATCATAAGCTGATAATTGCGTCTTATTTTTCCTCCATTCCTTACATGACCTGGAGAGATCAAATGAGAGAGACAACTATGCCCTCATGTATTTTTGTATATGTTTTTGTCCGTTAAACAATTCTGACAGAATCGTAGGGAAGAAAAACGAGGTTATGAAATGGAACCATACCATGTCCCAAAGTTTAGCCAAAGCTGATTAGTATCCCCTTAAAAGTTGATAGATTTGTCTTTGAAATGTTACTTAAGCGAAGATTTGCATTTATTTGCTTTATTACAAATTAATTTATAAGTGGTAAGAGTGTCAAAGTTAAAATACCAATCATGTACCTTAAATTATAAAAGACCTACAGGTCAAAGTTACTAAACATAAACATACAATTGTTTCTTATTTCTTTCCTCTTTTTGATGATTGCAAGAGCCAAAGAGATTATCATTTGCTGTCTCACACTAACCAAACCAAATCTACAATCTCAACTCTAGTTAGAGCAGCAACCTATTCTCTTAAGAACCGAACCGTCTTCTTTTACGTTTATCATCTTTCCTTTCTTTGGTATATCAGTCGAAGTTTGATGAGATACAAGTAGTGGGAGTGGTGGTTACTTATGTAGTGGTTTTTATGAATTAGTGGTGGTGTGTTTCTTTACCCACGTTTCAAATTTGCCTAACACAGTGTATCAAGAGAGCTTCGCTAACAGTTTATATAGAGTAGAACCAATCCACTAGGGGTTTTTCAACATATTCTACTCTTATTTTCAAATGCAAACCATTTGCACCCTAAGTTGAAGCTACTTATTCTACTCTCATTATTATTCCACTAGTGTATCAAGAGAGCTTCGCTCACTGTTTAGAGGACGGGAACAAAACTCCAGCGGAGTTAACCGGAGTTTGGCATAGGTGGGGCAACGATGAATTTAAACAGTATTGTTCCTCTGTCAAGAACATCGCCGAACGCTGTCTGGAGAATGCCTCCGGCGATGTTCTTGTATGTGTTCTTGAACTCGAGGTCGCCTTCTGGGAGATGAGCCGTGGCGGGTAGTAGCCAAATGTTTTGGTTGGGACTTTTTCCCAATAAGAGAAACAAATTGAGATTATGATTTCAAAAGGTTCTCTTGTTACTCGTTGTCACTGATCTTAATGATCATTCTCACAATACTACTACTCCTAATACGGATTTTGTCTTAGTGCGTGCCCAAGTGGGGTGGGCAAGGGTGCGACGGCCCGGACCCGTCATCATTTTTTTAAAGTTTTTGGGTAAAAAGGGCCCAAAATGTTTTATTTTTTTAAAAAAGACTCGTTTTATTTTATGTTTTTGTAATTGGAACATGTTTTTATGTTGTTTGTACAAATAAAAATTATTTTATATGTAAATAGACCCCTTTTCGGAAACATAAAAAAATTAGGGCCCCAAAATAATATTTAAAAATATTAATATTTTAATATTAATTTAAAAAAAGGAAAAAAACAACTTTTGGCACAGGGGCCCACAAAACTGTAGGGCCGGGGCTGCGTGGTTTGCGCTCTGTGAGCCTTAATCGATTTGATTCAAAATCTTTTAATTAAGGTTTTATTAAATTTAAATCAAATATGCATGTTTATGTAAACAATGGTATTTTTGTATGAATAAAATTTAACATTCATTTCAAGAAAAAATAATACGGATTTGTTTATGGATAGGATAAATTTTTTTTTTTTTTTTTTGATAAAATGGATAAGGTAAAATATTGTTCCAACCATTCCACATTTACTGAAAACTACATCAACATCAATTTCCTAACCTCTTCAGGAACTCATCAAACTATATGTCGTTGATCGAACAATCGAGCTCTTTATTCTCTCCAGCGATGACCACAATTTAGATTGCAGCAGACAAAGACCAGTGTCATTCCTTCTTCGCGTCTAGCTGTAGCCTGTAGTGAAATCAATGAGAGTTGGTGTTTGATGTAGCATAACTAAGTAGTAAACTAAATGATATGATAGTTTTGACCTGGAAGAAGACGGCCTCTTTATGGTTACACTTGGTGCAACACACAGCCTTGGTATGGGGATGAGTTGGGTCAGAAGCCACGTGCGTTAGGATCTGAGTTCGTTCACTTACCGAGTGATGAACCTCGTTTCTGTACACACAATTGTTATCGGCTGCTTCCTGCAAAGTCATATATAAACTCTGAAATGAGAATAATGAATCCACTTACATGATCTACATTGTAAAATCCAGCTAACAATATGTCAAATACTATGATGCAGAAGCTAACTCTCCCCATAAGTTTATACATGGATATGAACACAACATAGAAAACAGAACCATAATAAGAACTTGCTGGATAAACCTTGATAAGAAGAACTAGAGAGAGGTTGGGGCAACTAAGGAATCCCAATGTAACAATGAACATTAACAAGTTTAAAGCACAAAAGGAGTTCATTAAAGTCTCTTGATTGCCTACATTGAGCCCTAATTAAAAACGCTAATTTTCCAAAATAAGTATGAATAAGTTTAACCTGGTAGTCACAATTACGGTAAGCATAGAGGAGGATCTTCTGCTCCTTGTCCTCCTTATGAAACAGAAGGTTGTTACTGAAAAATCAAACAGAAACAAGGAAGCAATAAATGACCCTGAAGATAAATTTCGAAAGTAAGCTCCTTTAAGCGAATTAAAACCTTACGACAGGTGAATCGACCATCGATTATACAACCGAGGACGAAAAACATCATAAACACACAACGAAAACTCAAAACTTCATGCAAATTTTCCAACTTTGGGAAAAACCTAGACGAAACCGAGGTGCAATTACTGATGCTACGAGATGAAACCCGAAATAAAGTCTTAGTCGAGGAGATTTAGCATAGTGGTTTTACCATTGACGGCAAAATTTCATGTTACTCATCTTCGCTGAATCTGTTTAGAACACACAAATCAGAGAAGTCTCAGGGTGCAAATTAATGGTTGCATTTGAAAATAAAGAGTAGAATAAGGGTGCAAATGGTTGCTATTTTAGAGGAACAAAATCAGAGGAAATAGTGGATTACTCTATATTCCTCCAACAATTTACCATTTATCATCTAAATATTCAAATCTGGCCTTTTCTTTGCAAAAACAACAACTGACTGTTAAAGTTAATAAATAAATAAAATTTTATACTGAGATTGTTAGGGCCCTGTTCGTTATTTAATAACTCCATAATTAGTGCCGGTGAAACTCCATAATTAGGCTTTTCTAAGCAAATTGCTCTATTTGTTGTGAATCAAGAGAACGAATGGGGAAGATTGTGTTTATTCATTAATCATAAGATCCTTTATATATGATTATTACAAGAGATAAAAGGAAAATCCTAATTCAACTAGGATTCATTAAACCGGCCTAAAGACTAAGTGTTAATGGGCCGTAAACGGACCAGAACTAGTTATGACAATCCACTATGATTTATAACACTCCCCCTTGGATGTCATAACTCTAATGGGCTTGTAATACGCTTTGGATGTTGCCTCATTAAAACCTTACCAAGTAAAACCCATTTTGGGATAAAACCGTGGTGAAGGAAAAAGAGTACAACACGTATTACTCCCCCTGTTCTGAACCTCACTGCAAGTCTTTCAAACGACGCATTCCAATCTGATAAGTAAGTTTCTTGAACGTTGAGGTTGGAAGTGACTTGGTGAATAGGTCTGCTGAATTCTCACTTGATCGTACTTGCTGCACTTGAATTTCTCCATCTTTCTGTAGATCGGATGTGAAGAAGAATTTTGGCAGAATGTGCTTCGTCCTATCACCTTTGATGTATCCATCCTTAAGTTGAGCTATACACGCTGCATTGTCCTCGAACAAGACCGTCGATTCCTGCTTACCTTCGGCCATTCCACAATCCACTCTTATGTGCTGGGTCATCAGCCTTAACCAAACACACTCACGACTAGCCTCATGAATTGCCAATATCTCTGAATGATTAGAAGATGTAGCTGCAATGGCCTGCTTCATTGACCGCCAAGATATTGCAGTTCCTCCATGAGTAAACACATAACCTGTCTGGGACCGTGCATTATGAGGATCTGAAAGATAACCTGCATCAGCAAAACCAACTAAACCGTCCTTAGATTGGTTAGTATAAAATAGACCCAAGTCTTTCGTTCCTTGTAGGTAACGAAGAATATGTTTTATCCCGTCTCAGTGCCTTTGGGTCGGACATGAGCTAAATCTTGATAATAAATTCACGGCAAAACATATATCTGGCCTAGTGTGGCTTGCCAGATACATTAAAGCTCCTATGGCACTGAGATATGGCACTTCGGGACCAAGGACTTCTTCAGAGTCTCTCTTAGGACCAAACGGATCCTTTTCTAGATCAAGAGATCTCACCACCATTGGGCTGGACAATGGGTGACATTGATCCATATTAAAACGCTTGAGTACCTTTTCAGTATATGCCATTTGATGCACAAGGATTCCATCATTTATGTACTCAAGTTGCAATCCCAAACAGAACTTAGTTTTGCCTAGGTCTTTCATCTCAAATTCTTTCTTGAGGCATTCAACTGTTTGGACGATTTCACCAGGGGTTCCAAGGATGTTCAAATCATCCACGTAAACTGCTATGATAACAAACCCTTTGTTTGCAAACTTTTTTTATAAAAATACATGGACTGATGGGATCATTCTTATAGCCTTCTTTGACTAAGTACTCACTCAATCTATTGTACCACATACGCCCACTTTGCTTCAGTCCATAAAGGGATTTGTTCAGCCTTATGCAGTGTTGTTCTCGAGAACCTTTCTTATCTTTGAGCTCAATACCCTCTGGTAATCTCATATAAATCTCATTATCCAGTGGACCATATAAGTATGCAGTTACAACGTCCATTAACCGCATATCCAACTTTTCTCTTATAGCCAGACTTATCAAAAATCTAAAAGTTGTAGCATCCACCACAGGGGAGTATGTCTCCTCATAATCTATTCCTGGTCTCTGTGAGAATCCTTGTGCAACAAGCCGTGCTTTATATCTCACGATTTCACCATGTTCATTTCTTTTCCTCACAAAGACCCATTTATGTCCAACTGGTTTAATCTCATAGGGTGTCCGAATTATTGGACCAAAGACATCCCTTTTCCTTAAAGAATTCAACTCCACGTTTATAGCTTCTTTCCATTTAGTCCAATTTTCACTCTGAGTGCACTCATATATCGACGTGGGTTCTAGATCCTCCATAAGTTCAAGTGCTACCTTAAAAGCAAATATATCATCGATTTCCACACACTTTCTATTCCATTGTATTCCAGACATAACATAATTCATTGAGATCTCATTATTTTCAGGAACGTCAGAACCATGAAACTCGGCGTCCCGAGTCTCATTGCTTGGAACTATCGGTTCAGTTATGTCTGGGGTTCCATCAGATTCCTCAACCACGATTTCAGCACCTTTCTTTCTTTTCCGAGGATTCTTATCTTTGGAACCTATTGGCCGGCCACGTTTTGAGTGTGGTTTAGATTCTGTAGCAACTTGATTGTGTCCCTCTTGAACATCAATTCTAATCAGTGCATTAACAGCTGGTATGTAAGACTTAGTTACTCTTTTCGGGTCAGCAAAGGAATCTGGCAATTAATTAGCTAGCTTTTGTAAATGTATAATCTTTTGGACTTCTAATTCACATTCTTGAGTCCGAGGATCTTGCCATTTTAAGGACGTTTGATTCCATATAATTTCCTTTACCAGTCTGTTATCTCCTCCTAATGTTGGATAGACAGATTCGTCAAAATGACAATCTGCGTACCTGGCCTTAAACAAATCACCCGTGGTTGGCTCAAGGTACTTAATGATAGTAGGAGAATCATATCCAACATATATCCCCATCCTCCTTTGAGGTCCCATCTTTGTTCTCTGTGGTGGTGCAATAGGCACATAAACGGAACATCCGAATGTTTTAAGATGGGATATGTCTGGCTCTTGACCCGTTATCAACTGTGATGGGGAATATTTATGTTCACTAGATGGCCTGATACGAATTAGCTCTGCTGCATGTAAAACTGCATGTCCCCAAGCTGAGACCGGGAGTTTTGATCTCATTAGCAACGGTCTAGCAATCAACTGTATGCGTTTAATAAACGATTCAGCCAAACCGTTTTGTGTATGTACATGTGCCACAGAATATTCAACACTTACCCCCATGGACATACAATAATCGTTAAACGCTTGGGACGTAAATTCACCTGCATTGTCAAGACGTATAGTCTTTAAAGGAAAATCTGGAAAGTGTGCTCTTAAACGTATGAGCTGGGCAAGCAATCTTGCAAATGCCACATTTCTAGTTGATAATAGGCAGACATGTGACCATCTCGTGGATGCATCAATAAGGACCATAAAATATCTAAACGTCCCACAAGGTGGGTGTATTGGTCCGCATATGTCTCCTTGAATTCTTTCCAGAAAATTTATCGTTTCCTTAGTTACTTTGATTGGTGATGGCCTAGTAATGAGTTTCCCTAGTGAACATGCTTCACACGTGAGATTCTTTGGGATAACTCTCCTTTCTTTCAAGGTGTGCCCATTAGTACTTGCTAATATCTTTCGCATCATGTTAGCACCGGGATGGCCAAGCCGGTTATGCCAAAAAGTGAAATTCTCAGTAAACTCTTTGTTTACCATAGCATTTGCTTCTATCATTCCGATCTTAGCACAATAAAGGCCCACAGAAATGGCAGGTATAGTCTCTAGGACTTTCTTATAGCCATGGACGGTTTCAAAGATTTGAAGGAATTCTTTGTTATTCTCGTCCTTAGTTTCAACATGAAGACCATTCATTCGAATGTCTTTAAAGCTCAATAGACTTCTCTTTGAACTAGGTGAATATAACGCATTAGAAATTTCTAGATGCGTGCCCTTAGGTAATAAAATATGGGCTTGACCGTGGCCTTCAATTAAATTTGCTATACCCGCAATTGTGGTTACATTTGCCTTTTTAAGTGTAAGATCAATGAAGTATCTCTTATCTCTTAATATCGAGTGGCTTGATCCACTATCCACAATGAACACATCCATATCGTTCATACTTTAAAAGAGATAACAATAGATACTTTTAAATAACACTCTTTCATTCCATAAAGTTTAATAGAAAGCAATAACACAAAACCAAAGTATAAAGTGTAAAACGTAAAACAAGCAAAACACAAAACACCAAAACAGAAAATCAAAATCAATCACTTAAATATATCTGAGGTTTCAAAATTCATCAAGTCATCTTGCTCATGATCGAAATCTCCTTCATTATCATGCTGGATCATATGAGTTTCTGGATTCTTCCCTTTAAGGCTCTCTTGATAGAGTTCAACCAGATGCTTGGGAGTCCTACATATCTTAGCCCAATGATTACTCATTCCACATCGATGGCAAACTGATTTTGGGTTTGATTCTCGTGGTTGAGAAGTAATACCACGGTTATTACGATCATAGTCAGTTCGGTATCCGCGTCCTCGTCCTCGCCCGCGGTTAGAATGATCGTTATGGAATCCGTGGCCTCGGCCCTGACCTCGGCCGTATGGATTAAAATGGCCACGGCCACGTCCTTGCCATCTATCCCCACGTCCACGACCACGATGTCTATAATCACTTTGGACGTGGTTAATTTCTTTCTTTTCATCTGTGGCCACATTCGCTTCAGGAAGTGGGGCTGATCCAGGAGGTCTCATCTCACTGTTTCTCATTAGCAGTGTATTATTCTCCTCGGCTAGTAATAGACATGCTATAAGCTTTGAGTATGTCTCAAAACCTCTTTCACGGTATTGCTGTTGAAGCAACACGTTATTAGTGTGAAAGGTGGAGAAGGTCTTTTCCAACATGTCTTTCTCAGTTACCTTCTCACCACATAGTCTCAATTGAGAAACTATTCTGAACATAGCCGAGTTATATTCTTCCACGGACTTGAAGTCCTGGAACCTGAGATTCCTCCAATCATAATTGGCCTTTGGTAACAACACCGTTCTATGGTGGTCATATCTTATCTTTAATTCTTTCCAAAGGTCCAAAGGGTTCTCAATGGTTAGGTATTGATCCTTGAGACCCTCAACAAGATGATGACGAATGATCGATATCGTTCTGTATCGATTCCTTTCATTCTCATTATTATCCTCAATGATACATTCGCCAAGTCCTTTAGACTTTAGATTTATCTTAGTATCCAACGCCCACTGTAAGTAATTGTCTCCAGAGAGATTGAGGGCAGCATAATCCAAATTGTTGATTTTCGACATCTGAAAACATTCATCCTATTCTCTAAGAACTATAAGATTTTAAAGTTTATGCATATGATGCAAAATAGGTCATGGGTGCTTATATAAACGGGTACGGATGCATGATGCTTATGAAACAAGATTTTTATGTTTAACAACCTAACATAATGTTTTATATGCTCATGATGCAAGCCTAGTATTCAAATTCTAAACCGTATGATGATATGACCGGATTTTAATCAAGCATGTTATGTCTATATGATGCAATCAGTTTCAGTTTCATGTTTATCAATCAACGAATCAATCCAAACAAGCAAACAAACAAACGAGTTCAAATAAATATGCAACCAAATTTGGACAGAGTGTTTACTGTCGATCGACGGGTGATTTGTGTCGATCGACACAGTTTAATTCAAACAACAAATTCAGGCAGAAGTTTACGTGTCGATCGACATAAAACTAGTGTCGATCGACACGGGTACAGATCATGCAATCGGTTTGGATTTTAATTGAATTAGGTTAGGGTTTCAAGTTAGGGTTTCAAGTGATTACGAATCATGAATCAATAAACACAATCAAGCAAGCAATAACAATAACAAGCATGATTTAGATTAGGGTTTCTAAGATTATCATGAATCTAGGTTCTTTAGATTAGGGTTTCTTATTGTTTACCTTAACCTCCGTGAGTCTTCTAGTTCGCCGTAACCGTTGATAGGCTGTATGAACTTTCTTCTAGTTCGCCGTAACCTTAAAGGCTGTATGAACTATGATTTGAACAGTAACGCCGGATGAACAGTAATCGTCGATGAACAGTAATCGTCGATGAACAGTGCGCGATGAATAGTGTGCGATGAACAGTACGCGATGAACAGTACGATGAATAGTAACGATGAACAGTAATCGCGTTTTTTGTGTTTTTAGGGTTTAGGGAGCAACTCGTGCTGATAACGTGTTGTGAATCAAGAGAACGAATGGGGAAGATTGTGTTTATTCATTAATCATAAGATCCTTTATATAGGATTATTACAAGAGATAAAAGGAAAATCCTAATTCAACTAGGATTCATTAAACCGGCCTAAAGACTAAGTGTTAATGGGCCGTAAACGGACCAGAACTAGTTATGACAATCCACTATGATTTATAACACTATTATTTTTTTTTGCAATTATTCGTAAAAATCACAAAACCTGTTTTTCAACACAGAAAAACAAAACTAAAAAGTGACCTAAACCAAGATGTGAAAAGCTTGATCATCAGCCACATCATCAGAATCAAACCATTGCATTTCCATATTCAAATCTTCAATCATCAAATAAATCTCTTGACAAAGAGGATG
Organism: Draba incana; assembly: GCA_963576765.1. Taxonomy (NCBI): domain Eukaryota; kingdom Viridiplantae; phylum Streptophyta; class Magnoliopsida; order Brassicales; family Brassicaceae; genus Draba; species Draba incana. Next base: position 29,505,366 of record OY755217.1, on the reverse strand, counting down.
AGATATATCTTCGGATCAAATTCTTGTTTGCCACAAATTGGATCTGGCAAATCACAAATGCCATCACGAAAAAAGAGTTTGTTTTTTATTTAAATTAAATCAAATTTCAAAAGAAATTACCAACACCCTTAACAACTTACAAATATTACGAACCCAACCACCTATTATCCACCCAAATTGAATGTCCACCCGACTCAATCGGATATTTTAAAAATTTGTTAACCTAAAACGAAAAAAACCAATTGTACTTCTTCTTCTTCTGATGGATCCCTTCTTCTTCTCGGTGGGTTCTTCTTCTTCTTCAAAACTAGTGTTTGATTTCTCCCAAATTTCTTCTTCAAAACTAGAGTTTGATTTCTCCCAAATTTCCCCAGACCAATCCTCGAAACCGTCTCATAACTCCATTGAACCTCATTGAAGCTCGGTGAAACTCCATTGAAACTCGTTAAATCTGAAACTGAAGCCAAACTGAGGTGAGTTCTCTTAATGTTTGCTCTAATAATAAATAGTTTGTTAGTTAATTAACCAATTTGTGTGGTTCGAATCAAACATCAAAATACCCAAATCGAGATGGTTGAATTGGATTTTAATTTCTATTCATGCATATTGTAATTGTAATTGGGTCGATTGGAAATTTGCATTGCTAAGTAATATAACACAGTAGTTGAATCGTAATGTTAATCGTATATGCGTAAAAGAAAGTTACTTGGCTCGAATTCAAATCTGTTAATTGATGAACACTGGTTATTCTTCCTCTTTTTTTGGACAAGTTATGTCATAACTTCTATATATATACAAGTGAACTGGTTACCTCACACCAGAGAAGAAAAGAAGAAACTGCCCGTGACCACCAGAGAAGATCCACGAGAGACGAGAAGGAAAAAGCGGAGGAACATCAAAGGAGTACGTTACCCTCCCATATCCTGGACCCATACCCCAGAGACAATGTTTGGAGACGCTTGGACTCAACCTCGAGGTTTCGTAGAAGACAACATGATTCTTCAAGCTACAAGACAGAGAGAAACAATGGTGAACACCCACAAACTCAAGAAGAAGTGTATCGAAAGAGAAGAAATGAAGACTCTTTCAACAACAGAAACATCCATAAGACAGATCCAACAGGAAAAGATTCGTCTTACCGGCAAAAGGATAATCGTATCCCCTACAACAAGGATACAGAGATGAGAACCACTCTCCCCAACACTTCAGATTCTCAAAGAACCATCTCTGACCAAGCTCGTCCCAACCTAAAAACCAAACAGAAACCTGTGTCTCCGGAGCATCAACAAAGAAGACCTTTCCGTTTGGATTTGCAAAAAAAAGCCGACCCTTTGAACAAAGGGAAAGCAATCGATATGGGTGAACCTTTGGATACGGGAAGCTCAGCCAAGAAGAGCTTAAACTTTGGTGAACCTCCTGTGAAATCACCTGTACCTAAAAGATTGGAGAAAGTGAATCAAGTCAAGATCGTTTCCCAAAAGGCAGAGAAAAAGCAATCTTGGTATGATATGGTCACAGAGGAAGAAGAATCTGAAGCAAATAACCACAAACAGTCCACAATTGTGAGCTCTCACCTTCCAATCCCTAATGAGGTGATTGAGGAACCTGTGAATGCTACGGAAAGAGATCTTCTCCCAATTGCAGCAACCAGCGAATTGGATGACCTAATGAATGAAAGAGTCACCCTAGAAGATGAAGATATCGATGGAGAGTGGGATGAAAAAGATGATGAATACATGGAAGAGCTTCTCAACAATGAAGATCTGCTTGGATACGATTTACTCTATGAAGAACAATCAGCTTTAATCCCATCAAACCCCTTAACAGAATCTCCAAACCAAGTGATGAAGACGGGGAACAATCTTCAATTGGAGGAAGGAGGTCAGAATGAAAACTCGATCTTCAACGCTCAGATCGGCCCAAACCCTGGGAAAAACCCAGGAGATTCTCCAACCTTGCAGCTGCCAAACAACAACCCGCAATCTATGTCTCCGGCGCCGGCGAAGAAGAAGACCCAAGCTCATCCACCGCTGGTCGGTTTCGGCATGAAAAACAAGATGATTCAACGTGCATCACCAAAGGCCTAGATAATGCCCAAGAAGAATGGACCAAAGCAGAGCCCATCACGAAAAATCAAGCCGAAAATAACACCAACAGATCAGATTAGTGTTTCAAGCCCACGGGCCTTGGAGGAAACACCCAACTTAGCTCCATGAATGTACTCGCTTGGAATTGTCAAGGCGCTGGAACCGACTTGACGAAAGATCATCTTCGGGAACTTTATCGTGGCTTTCTACCTAGCTTTTTATTTTTATCGGAAGCAAAAAACAATAGGCATTTTCTGCAAGATTTGCAAGTTGAATTCGGTTATGATCATGTTTTTACCGTTGAGCCGAGAGGCAAAAGCGGTGGGCTTGCCTTTTTTTATATGAATGATCCTACGATTATTATTTCTTATTCGGACAATTGAATGATAGATATAGAATCTACCTTTGAAGGACATAAAATTTTTATGACTTTTGTGTATGGCGATCCGGTAGTAGAATACCGAGAACGTGTGTGGGAACGCCTCACGAGAATAAGTCTAAATCGGCAAAATGCTTGGCTCATGATCGGTGATTTTAATGAAATCACCGGAAATCATGAAAAACGAGGTGGACGAAGTCGACCAGAATCCTCATTTATTCCATTTCGTACCATGTTGGATAATTGTGGAATGATTGATTTCCCACACACCGGAAACCCACTTTCATGGGTAGGACGGCGAAAAATCGGTAATGTAAGAAGAAAAGTAAAATGCCGTCTAGATCGTGCTATTGGAAATGAAGAATGGCACACGCTCTTTTCCCACACCATGGTGGAGTATCAAAAACTATGGGGTTCTGATCATAGACCAATTCTAGCTAGGGTCCGATCCACGATTCAACATAAGCGAAAAAATTTCCGCTTCGACAAAAGATGGATCGGGAAACCCGGTTTTAAAGAAACTGTGACTACAGGATGGGGCACCTCAAATGGAACCCCACGTAGGGATTTCCATCAGAGATTAGTCTCATGTCGATCACATATATCGAGATGGAAGAAATCGACGGTCACTAATTCAGCCAAACTTATTGAGGAGCTTAAAGACCAATTAGATCGCGCTAATGCTGATGACAATTCCACATTGGAGGAGGTGGAAGAAATTCGAAGAAAACTCCTCCACGCTTTTCGAGAAGAAGAGATATATTGGCACTCAAAAAATAGAGTGACTTGGCATTGCCACGGGGATAGAAATAAAAGCTTCTTCAATGCCACCACAAAACAGAAGTGAGCCCAAAACCGGCAACACGTCGGAATTCCGTCGGATACACAGTTGTCGGAAATCTGACGATTTTGTTTCCGACAGACTTCCGACGTATTTATTTCCGACAGATTTCCGACGTATTTATTTCCGACAGCTTTCCGATGTATCGATTTCCGACGGATTTCCGACGTAGTCGTAGAAATTATTAAAAATAATAATAAATTAAATAATAATTAATTTAATATAAATTTAAAATTTAAATTTTGAATTATTTAAATTAAAATAAAATTAAAAATAGAAATTAAAATAAAATTAAAAGTAGAAATAAAAAGTAATATTGTTTTACAAAAACGTTGAAAATAAAAATCTAAATGGTGGGCCCCGGAAAATTCGGGTTGCGCCCCAAATACTCCATCATCCGTTGCATCATCTCCCTCTCCTTTTCCCGCTCGGCTCTCTTCTTCTCCCGCTCGGCTTCTATGGCCTTCTGTGCATCTTGTATCTGTTGGACAGTCGTCTTCAATTCTGAAATTTCGGCGTCCTTCTCCTGCATCTGGGCTCTCAGCTCGGATGACTCGTTGTAGTAACGAGAAGACCCTGATGATCCTGCATCGTCGGGAAGACCATAAATCCGCCCTTTGCTCTGCGGAGCAACCTGTGGAACAAATTAAATTGTAAATGAAAATACTTGAAAACTATTTTAAATTTTACATACCTCTAAGACGAATTGGTTGATGATGTCGTCCGGGGCTTGGGTGAGGGGAGGGGTTCCGTCGATGGATGGCTGAGACAGAATGTACTCGTCTTCCATTCTTCGGACGCTCTCCTGAATCTGTATAGCTACCGGATCCTGGACGACACCATCCTTGTCGGTGTGTGTTGCTAGCAGAAGTTCCAAGTTGTTGGGTTCCCGACCCAACTTCTTAGCTTGCAGTTGTTAGATATTTATTTGATAATATAAATGTATAAAACTAAAAAAAAAATTAATAAAATCAAGATGTACATAAAAAACTTACCATATCCCTAGCCTTTGTCTTCTTGATGGTAGCTCCAAGGTTGTGGGTGGTTGCACCCTTGCCCTTGCGCGTGCTGTTCCGGTTGCTAGAGTGATATGTAGAGCTCTCCTTTGTAGCCTCTAGTTGCCAATATGCGATGAACCCGTTCCACAACTCCGTCTTCTCTTTCATCTCCTTTGGCACCTGACCGTGTTGCCACTTATCCTTCCACTCGAACAGCTTATTCGAGTAGTGCACTCCTGCATAAGAGTCGAATTCCCTCCTGACCAGAGCAGTCAAGTGTGGTTCCCACCTATATTCTTGCTGCAAAAAGAAACATTAAATATAAATAATAATAATTTAAATAAAAGTAAAAATTGTGAAAACAGATTACTTACCGCAAATTGGCGAAACCACATTTCTTGATCCTCCAGTGGCATGGTGGTGTACGTCGCATAAGGACGGCTGAGCAAAGAGTTTTCCATCTTGTTGAGGGACTTCGAAATCCCGCTGCGAGAATCACCAAACCTACGGGAAAAAATGTAACAATATAATAACATTAGTCACAATTAATTAAATTTATTAAAAAAAACAGAAATAGAACAAAAAACTTACCATATGTCTCTACCGAGCTGGTATGGATGGAGATTAGTCAACCTCTCTCGTCCACGAAGACCCATGAAGTCCTCGACGCTAATCTGCTACGGTGTTGTGGTGGCTGGTGGTGTCACCGGCGTCTGTAGAGGTGTAGACGACGGTGTAGGTGTAGACGTCGAAGTCGAACGAGGTCTACTCACACGACGACGACGTTCGCCGCTGCCAGATGCAGCAGCGAAACCACCGTAATCCCTACATTTATATGAAAATATATTTTAAATATATGAAAAATCTATTTTTTTCAAATAATGGTAAAATTATTAAGAAATTCTAAAGTTATAAAGTTTTTAAAAGTTTTAGTAAAACTGTTAAAAAAACCTTATAAAACTATTTAAAAACCGTGTAAAACTGTTTATAAGGTTTTTGTAAAGTTTTATAATTATAATAATTATACAAATTATAAAAAATTCGAAATTGGTTAAATATATAATTATTAAAATATAATGGTTTAAAAAAACATTTCTTTAAATTTCCAAAATTCTAAAATTTAAAATTAATCCTTAAAATTGTTTAAAAATTCACAAACTAATTCACAAACATTTCTTAAATTTCCCTAAATTCACAAACTAATTCACAAACAAATTTCCCTAAATTCACAAACTAATTCAAAAATTCAACAAATTAATTCACAAACTAATTCACAAATATAAGTTTCCTAAATCTAATTATTTTTAATTTTTAAAAAAATAGATATAAATTAAAAAATTAATTAATTATCTTAAAATTTCGGAATTGTTTAAATATTTAATTAAACAATTACCATTGTTTTAAAAACATTTCATAAATTTCCAAATTCCTAATTCACAAAGTCCAAATTCCTATTTCACAAATTCACAATTTCATAATTCATAAATTTCCAAATTACAAATTCTCAAATTCCAAATTTCTAATTCACAAATTCTAAATTCCTAATTCACAAATTCACAAATTCCTAATTCATAAATTAAATGAGATAATTTGAGAAACTTACAAATGAGAAGGAATATCCTCCGCCATTTGTAATCCGGCGAAGAGGAGCGGCGGAATCCGGCGAGGAGGAGCGGCGAAATCGGCGGCGGCGAGGACGAGAAGATGAAGAGGCGGAGGGGCGGTGGGGGAGAGGATCGGAGGAGAAGAAACGCGGTGGGGGAGAGGCTCGGGGTCGAATTCCGGCGAGGAAGAGCGGCGAAATCGGCGGTCGGAGGCAAATCGCGATCGGAGGAGGATTTCAACGCGTGGAGAAGAAGAAGAAGAAGAAGAAGAAGAAGAAGAAGACGCGTCTATTAATAACCCAGAATTTCCGACGGATTAAAATCTGTCGGAAATCCGTCGGTTTTTAATTTTCATTTCGCGGTATTTATTTTTCATTTCGCAGTTAAAATTTGGCACATCTGTCGGAAATCTGTCGGAAACATAGATATATTTCCGACTGATTTCCGACAGAATTAGGGTAAAACGTGTTGACGATCCGTTTTCGTAGTTACAAGGGAATAGCATGATTTAGAAGATAAAATAGTTGATAATATTATTGTTACTTTCAAATTCTAAACATTTGGTTTTTAGGATTTTTTCGTAAACATCTATGTTTATGTATATGTAACTGTATGAAATGTTTTTGGTTAAACCATGAGCAAATCGCAAATCATATTCTGTATATCAGCCACAAGGTTATTTACTCAATTATCTTTTACCTTTAGTTGTTAGAATCGTATGCCGAGACTTTGTCTTCTCGGAATTCTGGAATTTGACATGAAATCCCCAAACCTGTCGGAAATCAGTCAGAAATATAGATATATTTCCGACAGATTTCCGACAGATGTAAGGGTAACACGTGTCGTCTTTTAAGGTTAGCACGATATGAATATTGCGACAGATTTCCGACGGATGCTTCAAAATAACAAAAAAAAACAGAGGAGCCAGTGTCGATCGACAACCCTATACCGTCGATCGACATAGGTTTTGGCAAGATATACGCAGATGAATTTTTCATAAGATGATTATATAAATATCTGTTTCTGTCGGAAATCTGTCGGAAATATATATATATATTTCTGACATATTTCCGACGGAAAATCATTATTAAAAAAAAAAATAGAAAAATATAAATTATCTGAAATTCTTGTTTATGTTAACAGATACAAACATATAATGTAACTAATCTGAGTGTGAGTCTGAGTCTGATCCTTCCGCAGGAATTGTGTCTTCGTCTTCATCATACCATCGTTTATGTTAACAGATACAAACATATGCAGTTGCCCTTGGCCTTTCTTCATGAATCCTAAATGCAAATCCCCTAGTGCAATACCGAACGTATGAAGTTGCTTCGAAGCTTGGGCCAGAAACTATCTCTTGTAACCATGTCGGAAACCTTTCTCCATTCTTCATTCCTTCAGAAACCTGAGATAATAATTTAGACAAATTAATAAACAAACATTTAATTAAGTAATAATTAATTCACTAATTTTAAGATATATAAGCGTTTTTTTAAAACTTACGTAATATTGCAGCCAATTTGGAAACTCGGTTTCCTTAGATTCTCCAAGTTCGTCTTCTGTCATTTCCGGATAATAGCGACGTATTGATGCAATGTAAATCCTGAAAGCAAACAAAAATATATAACATATGAAACCTATATATTACTTAGGTATTAAAAACAAGAAGTATTTAAATAAGTTCTGTTTTTACCTTTCGTACTCCGCCATCTCCTCACAATTCGTTAGGATATACATATGTAAGTGACTCCACTCATCTTGTGATAGGAAGCGTCTCTACCCTCTCCCAATCACTCGGCCAACTTGCGAAAACAACTCAGGGACCAGCGCGGCATACGTGACTCTCTCACCTCTATCATCATGACGAGCAGGACGTCTACTCTTCGTACGAACTTCCCGCGGAAAGTAATATTCCGCAAACTGTGATGATTCTTCATTGATACTCTGTGCGACAATAGAACCTTCAACTCGAGCCAAATTTTTGACCTTCTTCTTTAGATGGAACATGTACCGCTCGAAAGGATACATCCAGCGAAATTGAACGGGACCACCTAGTTCGGCTTCGTGGGGGAGGTGTAGGGGAAGATGTTCCATAACATTAAAAAAAGACGGCGGAAAGATCTTCTCAAGATTGCAAAGGATCACTGGTATATTGGCATCTAAGTTGCGGATCCCCTCAACTGTTAGTGTCCTCGTGCATAAATCCCTAAAGAAAGAACCAACTACTGCAATAGATTCGTGGACAGTTTGAGGAAGGAGATGGGTAAAAGCAAATGGAAGAAGCCTCTGCATCAGTACATGACAATCATGACTCTTCAGTCCCAAAAACTTTAGGTATCGCGAGTCTACGCAATTAACCAGATTAGCTGCATATCCATCAGTGAATTTAACTTCGTCTTTAATCCACCGGAAAAATTCTCTTATCTTTTGTATTTGCAATCGGTACGGAGGAAAAGGATATGTACCATCGGGAAGACGATCAAGATAATCACGGTAGCAAATCTTTGAAACATCCATCCTAGACTTCACATTGTCTTTTGTCTTTCCCGGGATGTTTAACACCGTATTCATGATGTTGTCAAAGAAGTTCTTTTCAATATGCATCACATCGAGGTTGTGCCTTAATAAATGATCCTTCCAATACGGCAAATCCCAAAATATACTCTTCTTGTGCCAGTTGTGAGCTTCCCCTACACCACAAAGCGGTTCATGCCCATTACCCCCACAATCAGGAGTCCTCTCAGCACCAAAATCTCTCAACTGCTCCAATATAGTACGACCGTATATCTCATCAATTGGAGCATCAAACACTTGTTTATTTTTCTTAAATAATCTTTTAGACCGACGATAGGGATGGCCTTCCGGTAGAAACCTTCTATGGCAATCAAACCAACATGGCTTTCTTCCATTCCTCAATTGGAAAGCGTCAGTGTTGTCTTGGCAAAACGGGCACGATAATCTTCCATGAGTAGTCCATCCATATAGCATACCGTATGCTGGGAAATCGCTAATAGTCTACATAAGGACCGCACGCATCAGAAAATTCTGCTTCCGCGAAACATCAAACGCTTCGACACCGTGACTCCATAGAATTTGTAACTCATAAATCAATGGCTGGAGGAATACATCAAGTGATCTCTTCGGATGGTCAGGGCCGGGAATAAGAACGAAGAGGAATAAAAACTCTCGACGCATGCACATACCAGGGGGCAAATTGTACGGTGTTACGATTATGGGCCACAAAGAATACTGCCTTCCATGCTTCCCAAATGGGTTGAAACCATCCGTACTTAACCCGAGGTACACATTTCTTGACTCGTATGCAAAATCCGGATACAACATTTGAAAAATGTTTCCACGCTTTTGCATCTGAAGGATGTGTAATCTCTCTATCTTGACGATGCTCTGCATGCCATCTCATTTGTTCTGCCATTCGCGCAGATTGATATAACCTCTTTAACCTCGCTGTCAATGGTAAGTACCACATACGTTTATATGGAATTGGAACTCTCCCACCAGTTTCCTGATACCGTGGTTTACGACAAAATTTACATCTTCTCCGGTCTTCGTCTTCTCTCCAATATAGCATACAGTGGTCGATGCATACATCTATCACCTGATACGGCATACCAAGATCAGCTACAAGTTTCTGTATCTCGTAGTGTGATGCAGGTGCCTGATTATCTTCAGGCAAAATATCTTTCACAAAATCTGCTATCGCATCAACACACTCTGCATCAGCTACAAGTTTCTGTATCTTGAAGTTTGTATCAGCTACAAGTTTCTGTATCTTGAAGTCCGTCTTAAGGGTCATCAGTCTACTAGCAGTTGATAAAGGGGAATGTCCGTCTCTACACCCATGATATAATGGTTGCTTCCCTGCGTCTAACATATCATAAAATCTTCTAGCTTCTTCATTTGGTTCTTCTACTCTATCTTCCCCTATTACGATCGATGGCAAATTCTCTCTAAACGCATCATGAACCATCTCAACGGTACCTACACCAAAATCTATTTCCGTTCTATGTTCGCCAAAGCTATCCGTTCTATGTTCACCTAAGTTATCCGTTCTATGTTCGCCTAAGCTATCCGCAACATATGGTGCACTGCTACTACTAGCACCATCATTATTAGTTTCTCCATGAAATACCAATTTTTGTATCCCGGCATAAAACCATTGGTATACAAGTGATGCCAAACTTGTTCTACATTAACATTACGCGCATTGCAACAATTTAAACATGGACATTTTATCACCTTTCGATTCCCGACAACCGCCATGAACTCGCATATACCTCGTGCATAACTTTCATTTAATGTCTTCGACTCCGGATCATACATCTCTTCATCCATCCACGATCTATAATATCTAGAAGATGACATCTCACTCTCTTAACGATTTTTTCTAACAAATGTTTGGTTGGAAGTTGTTGTTGTTTTGTGAGTGAATGAAGATGTGTGGAATCATATATATAAATACGCTGCCCGTCGGAAAGCCAACGGATATAATAACGGCTATTGTCTCCGACAGATTTCCGACAGCTAGTTGGGTGTCTGTCAGAAATCTGTCGGAAACTATTAACGGTTCATATTTTCTGACGGATTTCCGACAGCTTACCGGAATCTCCTCCGGCGTCGGCACCGGCTAGTTACACGGTCCAATAATCCGACCGATTTCCGACGGTCTTCTTGTCCGTCGGAAATAATTCCGACAGATTGCCGACGGAATTGGAAAATTTTAGTTCCGTCGGAAATCGGTCGGATTACCGTCGGAAATTCCGTCGGATTTGCGGCTGTTTTCTTGTAATGTACCTTTCTTTTAGTTTATATTTCGTGCTCTTGTAATGATCGTGCCGATGCTCTTGCGAAAGCAACCCGAGCACGTACCCATATCTTTTCCCATGTAGATCTCGATGAGTCGGTAGATAGATCCCGTGTTCGGGACTTCTCTACCGACCAAAGGTGATTTAATATATGGAGATAGTTAACAAAAAAAAATATATATATATATATATATATATATACACAATGCTTAAACAACCATGTTCTTGAGAAGAACATCCAAGTCTCCTCTGGATTCTCTTACCAATGCTTAAACAACCATGTTCTTGCCTTTCTAACAAAATTGGGATCTTTGAGCTTCAAGCCTTCAACAAAGTCATTTTCGTAAGCCTTTAACCAGAACAAGATACAACAACAAATCCAAGAAGAAATATAAGATCTTTACTCAATATAACCACCAAACTCACAATATAACCAACATTACCACAAAACTCACCAATTTCTTCTCTTGGCAATTCTCGAGTTTCCACAAAACTCCTCAATTAGTGTTTCTTTTTCTGCACCGTCTCTGGTGAAGAAGAACGACTATGATGCGTTCGCAGCAAGCTTTGGATTTTGGGATGAGATTAAACCACAAAACAAACAAAATTTAACAAAATTGAAAACAGAATAGAAAAACAAAGAGAAGAAGATGAAGATATCAATACCTTCTAGCTATGGTGGTTCGCTTGTGAACTTCACGAGATTTCTTCTTTAATGGACACCTAAACACAATTTCAATTGCAATACCAAATTCGACCTGACCAATTCGAATTTCTACCACAGAGAGAGTAAAACACAGAGATAAGCACCTGATTGGAAATGACTTTAACTGTGGGCTGTGACTTTAGAATTTGGGCTGCAGAAAAAATGGCTGTGAGAACTTTGGCTGTTACTTTTAAATGTTAAAAAAAAGTCTGTTTGGTAAGCCAAATTGGGCATGATTGGAAAAGATTGTGGTTGTGAATTGTGACTTTAAAATTTGGGTTGCAGAGATAATGGTTGTTAGAACGTTATTGTTACTTTTAAATATTAACAAAGTCTAATTGGTAATACAAACTGTAAAAACTTTCAATGTTATTTAAAATCATATTTTTTTATTTAAAATGTTAATTATGCAACACAAAAATACAATAACTTATCAAACAAAAGAGATATTGTCAAAGAAAATAAATATTTTAAGTTCTAAATATTATGTTACTAATTGTTAAAAATTCAAATAATGCAACAAGGATTTTTTACCCTCCAAATCCAGCCGAACTCTTCCACTCCCTCGCCGCTGTTCGCCTCTCCGGTGGCCGGATTCGACCGGTACCGTGAGAGGGCTCTTGGTTCTCCTGTTCCTTTTCTCCTAAGCACTTGAAGAAATCAAAGGTGTTGATTCAGCCCTGTTCTACCGGCGAGTGTTGAAGGTCTGTCGTGTGGGTCGGCCGTTTTCGGTGGTCGGATACTCATGTCTTCCGTCTCTATTGCCTGTAGACGGTGATAGATCTAGATGGCGGATTGATTTCCTTCCCTTGTGACCCGCATCTCAATCGACGGAGCAAGTTTTTAATTTGTAGATCTGTTTCAGATCCCCTTCCTCCTGGTGTCTCCGGCGGCGGTGCAAGCTTCTCTCGGTGTTTCTGTGACGTAGCTTCGCCGTTGTGACGTAGCTTTCCGCTGTGTCTTCAGAAGCACATGGTCCAGGTTTCTCTTGGTCTAACCGCCGTGTTTCGTCTCGTGTCTACCAAGGTATTAGGCTTCTTTCTGAAGGGATTGTGCTTTGAGGACGGCCTCTCCCCGACGTAAGTTGCTTCTGTCCGCCTTGTTCGTGTCGATTTCGAGTGTTGGTACTTGTTTAGGGTAGTTTCAGAGGCTCATTCGTTTAGCTTCTTACCGGTTGGTGTCGCTGCTCGCTCTGAGTCTTTGTTCCTCGACTGCTCTTTCGGTCCGCCTGCACTTAGAGTATAGGGCTTGGCTATAGTTTGGTTAGTGTTGAGTTTCCGAGTGTCAGGCCTTGATGTTTTGGGGGATTCACTTCTCTGTTGGCCCATTCTGCTTGAGGACAGTGGCAGGACTATTAGGATAGTGTTTCCTTGTGGCTAGTCAAGCTCCCTTGTCTTCATGGTTGCTCATCTGCCCATCCTAGTGGCTGCGGTTGTGTTCTGTTGTTGATGATTCAGTTATCGGTGGTAGCTTGATTTCGTCGCGTGGTGTGAGCGCTTCTTGCATATCATACTTTTGATTTGGTTCAAGGCCTGATTTTGTTGTTGGTTGCTTTGTGTGATACATCTTGGTTGAAGCTATTCTAGGGCGTGTCATGTTTGATTTTTAGAGAAGCAAGCAAGGCCAATGGCTTTCGGTGTGGCAGTCTAGTGTCTTAATCTTGCTCTGTGCTATCTAGGCCTGGTAGAGGGAGCTCGCACCTTAGGCAGAATTTGGCTTGTGAGGTTCCGATCTGGGAAAGCTCATGGTTCGGATTAAAGAGCTGCCCTCACATGTCGCGGGGAGAGAATGTGATTGAGCGTTTGGAGATCTTCACCGTTGACGTCTCGGTCTCGGGCTTCCTTTGAACCGCTGCTCTTGCTATCGTTCTTTTGCCTTTTGGAGATCACAATCTACGGCTTGCTTCTCTTACCTTTTGTCGATCATCTAGCAAGGTCAACATAATCGTCATCGCTTCAATCAATTTCCCGTAGTTCGTTATGGTTGAATAATTGGACCGAAAATCGTGGTTGTTATTTAATGTTTCCGTGTTTTTATCTTTTTTGCCATGGATCCATTTGCAAAGGTTTATAATCTTTGATTGTAAACTTCATCCTTTTCATATTAATGAAATATTAACCTTTTAGCAAAAAGAAAAAAAAATCGAACAAGAAAATGCTCATATGCAAAAAAAAAAAAAAAAAATACATATATATGAAAATAAAAAGCTAACGAGTATTCAAAAAGAATTTGAATTATTTTAATGGATGAAAGGATTACAAATTAATGGGAGTAGGTTGGAAACCATTTTAAAATCATGCAATTTCATCCTTTTTTTTTTGTTGTGATCATGCAATTTCATCTTATTGTTGCATATTATCATCTATGAAACAAAAATTCTATGTAAAAATAGCATCAAAATGGATCTCAAACAAAAATAGAAAAAAAAGTTATTGATTAATCAAACAAAGAAAATATAGTGATAAGAATAGATTTTGAAAATGGCATCAAAATGGATTTCAAAAGAATGAGAAGAAAAAGTTATTGATTAATTTTTAAAAAAATATTTATGATAAAATATGTATATAGATTTAAAATGGTTTCAATTACTATGGGAGAAGAAAAATAAAGTTTTAAGAATTTTATTTGTTTTAAAGTCATAGTTAGGAGACTTTCAAAAAAAAGATACGAGAAAAAAAAATGTGGGCTGTGAAAACTTTAAATTAAAAAAAAAGTCTTAAAAGTCTGATTTGCTAGAAAATAACTGTGTGGATTTAAAATGTCTTAAAGTCTTCAAAGTTGTTAAGCCAATCACCACCTAAGTTTTTTTTACTTTCTTGTTATTAATTTTTTTTAGCCTTGGGCGGGTAAGGAAAATTATTTTTTCCGGTTAACGAAGTGTATATGCTATTACAAATGCCGGTAGAACAATAAAAACAGCCGCGAGATCAATTATTTTTGGCGCTCAACATCTCATAGCGTTTGTTATTAAATAAACACTATAAAATAGTTGAGTCGTAAAATAGTTTCGCGCGACTCAACTATAGCATATACGAGATACTGCTACAAGTCATCAATCTATGAATTCGTAGATTCGATCGTATACTGCTACAAATACTCATTTTCTGTATTGAACACTGGATAATACTATGAACACTGGGTATTACTATAAACGTTGAAATACTTACAACAACTTAGTTTTCAGTGGGTTTAATAACGTTTTTTCGATTTTTTTTTCCAGGATGCAATGGGCAAAACCCTAGATTTTGACTTTGGAGGATATTATGTCAAGAATGGAGATCAGTATGAATGAATTTCAAGAGAAGAAAGACATCAAGGACAAGAAGAAGAAGAAAAAACTTTGATTTTACTATGATGTAGTATAAACTATGCACTTTACTTTATGGCTTTTTGTTGCATGGTTTAATTAGGTACTTGATTATTGTGTACAACTGATGTATATAGGTACCACTGAATATTTTAGGTACAAATAGGACTACTAGGTACGACTGTACAAATAGAATGAATTAAAAACAAATTATATTGTATACAACTAAAATAAAATAAAAATGAATTAAAAATATTTGATAAAAAAGTCATATGTTCGAAATATATATAAAATAAAATAATTAATTCATTTAGCTATAAAAATTAAAATGTAAATAAACCCTAGAATTTGGGAGATTTTTTTTTTTTGTTATTTGGGTATTTATTTGAATTAAAAATACTAAAAATAGGATAATAGATATAATTGAGTCAATCAAATTACGCCACATAGAGTCATTTCCTCGACATATTTAACACATGTGCGCCGTCATCTAGTTATATTTAACACAAGTGCATTGTAATTAACTAGAAAAATAAGAATAAAATACGATTAATTATTGAATAAATTTTTAATTATTTAAAATACAAATAACTAGTATAGTTCAGATAGTAGCCAATTTCATACCAAAATAACTATGGATAGTTCAAATAATAACCTCTTGAACAATAGTGAGTACATTTTTCCTTCTCTTGAAATCCATTCATACTCATCTCCGTTCATGACATAATGTCCTCTACAATCAAAATGTAGGATTGTGCCCATTGTATCATGAAAACAAACCGAAAACGTCATTAAACCTACTGAAAGCTAGTTGTTATAAGTATTTCAGTGTTCATAGTAATACCAAGTATTCATAGTATTACCCCGTGTTCATAGTAATACCCAATGTTCATAGTAATACCCAGTATTCATCAATTAGCAGATTTGAATTCGAGCCAGAGATCTTTCTATCATCAATTAATGTTCATCGATTGACATTATTGTGTCATATTACTTAGCAATGCAAAACTCTAATCGACCCAGTTACAATTACAATATGCATGAATACAAATTGAAATCCAATTTAACCATCTCGATTTGGGTATTTCGATGTCTCATTTGAACCACCAAAATTGGTTAATTAACTAAGGGTGCAAATGGTTGTAGGTGAGAGGAAAAAAAAAGAATGAAACAAGATATTGTTCCTCAAACTTTGTTTCATCTTATTCCTCTTCTTTTTTTAAGAGTAACAAATCTAGAGGAATCTAGAGAAATTTGTCTTATTTTTCATCTATTGGATGAAACTTCCTAAATTTTAGAGGAAAACAAATTTATCCCAAATGGTAGAATTATGGAGGAATGGAGAAGAATAACATATTCCACCAAATTTTATTCCTCTAATGTGTCAACCATTTGCACCCTAAGAAACTACTTCGATTACAGCCAATGTTCAAGAACTCGTTAGGCGTTATCCGTTCGCTCGGGGAGGGCCTAGCGCCTAATCAATTAAACGGAAATAAATTGGGGATTACTCGGGGATTTTTTTAAGGATTTTAATGGAAATTTTATGTTTATTTATGTAATTTACCGGATAAAATCATTGAAATACGGTTTAGTGTAATCTTTGGGCCTGAGATCGAAGCCTTATTATGTTTTTTTCAGTTTTCATTATTAAAATGGCAAAATTGTAAATTTGACTTCATCTTCTTCACGAAACCTGCAACTCCCGACCGTCGCGGCCGCACGTATTTTTATCTTCTCTCATAATTTCTTTTGTGTTTTCTTTTGTGTTTTCACCCAGAATTCATAGATCTAACATAGATTATTCGATTTATAACTTCAAAAGTAACAAAAATCGAGTTTTCTCAAAATTTCCGACTTTTTAACCGATTATAGTGAAATCGCCACGGTTCCCGGCCGCCGACCGTTTACCCGCCGCAAAAGCGGTCGCGGCGGCCGCAAAAGCGGTCGCGGCGGCCGCGTTTTAGAACAAGGATTACAGCTAACATCAAGAGAACTCACCTAGTTTGGCTTCAATTTCAGGTTCAACAAGTTTCAATGGAGTTTCACCGATCTTCAATGGAGGTAGAGGCGGTTTCAGGATTGGTCGTGGAGAGAAAATAAACTAAAACTCTCTGGATGAAATTTTATTTTCGTTTTTATTTTCAAAATTCAGTTGTATAGGTTTTTTGATTTTTTGAGTGAAATAGTTAATTTAAAACCAAAAATATATTAAAACAAAAAAAACATATAATAAAACGGATAAAGACAAAAAAATATGTGCGCCGTCATTTAACACGTAATAGAACATGTGTACCGTCATTTAACACATAGTAGTCCCTAGTTTCAGATTATTACAGTGTTGTTCATAGTTGTATGTTTATGATTTTTGCTATTTTTTTAGTTGTTCAAGGGTTTAAAAGAACAAATTTTAGTTGTCCACTTGACTTTTGAAAGTTTTACCACATTTTCAATGTCTCTATGGAATAATATGTCCAATAACACTTTTTCTATGAAGATTTGTATCTTTTGGTAGTTAACGCTATCAAACTCATCTTATAAGTATATGGTGGTTTATGGAAGATAAAAAATTTGTGTGTTATAATTGATAAAACTTATTTTCAATTTTTTTTATTTAATTTAGTCTATGATAAACAATAATTATAAAGGTAGTTCCTGTTGTGAATCAAGAGAACGAATGGGGAAGATTGTGTTTATTCATTAATCATAAGATCCTTTATATAGGATTATTACAAGAGAGAAAAGGAAAATTCCTTTTCCTAATGGGAAAAGGAAAGTACATAAAAGGAAAATCCTAATTCAACTAGGATTCATTAAACCGGCCTAAAGACTAAGTGTTAATGGGCCGTAAACGGACCAGAACTAGTTATGACAATCCACTATGATTTATAACACTCCCCCTTGGATGTCATAACTCTAATGGGCTTGTAATACGCTTTGGATGTTGCCTCATTAAAACCTTACCAAGTAAAACCCATTTTGGGACAAAACCGTGGTGAAGGAAAAAGAGTACAACACGTATTACTCCCCCTGTTCTGAACCTCACTGCAAGTCTTTCAAACGACGCATTCCAATCTGATAAGTAAGTTTCTTGAACGTTGAGGTTGGAAGTGACTTGGTGAATAGGTCTGCTGAATTCTCACTTGATCGTACTTGCTGCACTTGAATTTCTCCATCTTTCTGTAGATCGGATGTGAAGAAGAATTTTGGCAGAATGTGCTTCGTCCTATCACCTTTGATGTATCCATCCTTAAGTTGAGCTATACACGCTGCATTGTCCTCGAACAAGACCGTCGATTCCTGCTTACCTTCGGCCATTCCACAATCCACTCTTATGTGCTGGGTCATCAGCCTTAACCAAACACACTCACGACTAGCCTCATGAATTGCCAATATCTCTGAATGATTAGAAGATGTAGCTGCAATAGCCTGCTTCATTGACCGCCAAGATATTGCAGTTCCTCCATGAGTAAACACATAACCTGTCTGGGACCGTGCATTATGAGGATCTGAAAGATAACCTGCATCAGCAAAACCAACTAAACCGTCCTTAGATTGGTTAGTATAAAATAGACCCAAGTCTTTCGTTCCTTGTAGGTAACGAAGAATATGTTTTATCCCGTCCCAGTGCCTTTGGGTCGGACATGAGCTAAATCTTGATAATAAATTCACGGCAAAACATATATCTGGCCTAGTGTGGCTTGCCAGATACATTAAAGCTCCTATGGCACTGAGATATGGCACTTCGGGACCAAGGACTTCTTCAGAGTCTCTCTTAGGACCAAACGGATCCTTTTCTAGATCAAGAGATCTCACCACCATTGGGCTGGACAATGGGTGACATTGATCCATATTGAAACGCTTGAGTACCTTTTCAGTATATGCCATTTGATGCACAAGGATTCCATCATTTATGTACTCAAGTTGCAATCCCAAACAGAACTTAGTTTTGCCTAGGTCTTTCATCTCAAATTCTTTCTTGAGGCATTCAACTGTTTGGACGATTTCACCAGGGGTTCCAAGGATGTTCAAATCATCCACGTAAACTGCTATGATAACAAACCCTTTGTTTGCAAACTTTTTTATAAAAATACATGGACTGATGGGATCATTCTTATAGCCTTCTTTGACTAAGTACTCACTCAATCTATTGTACCACATACGCCCACTTTGCTTCAGTCCATAAAGGGATTTGTTCAGCCTTATGCAGTGTTGTTCTCGAGAACCTTTCTTATCTTTGAGCTCAATACCCTCTGGTAATCTCATATAAATCTCATTATCCAGTGGACCATATAAGTATGCAGTTACAACGTCCATTAACCGCATATCCAACTTTTCTCTTATAGCCAGACTTATCAAAAATCTAAAAGTTGTAGCATCCACCACAGGGGAGTATGTCTCCTCATAATCTATTCCTGGTCTCTGTGAGAATCCTTGTGCAACAAGCCGTGCTTTATATCTCACGATTTCACCATGTTCATTTCTTTTCCTCACAAAGACCCATTTATGTCCAACTGGTTTAATCTCATAGGGTGTCCGAATTATTGGACCAAAGACATCCCTTTTCCTTAAAGAATTCAACTCCACGTTTATAGCTTCTTTCCATTTAGTCCAATTTTCACTCTGAGTGCACTCATATATCGACGTGGGTTCTAGATCCTCCATAAGTTCAAGTGCTACCTTAAAAGCAAATATATCATCGATTTCCACACACTTTCTATTACATTGTATTCCAGACATAACATAATTCATTGAGATCTCATTATTTTCAGGAACGTCAGAACCATGAAACTCGGCGTCCCGAGTCTCATTGCTTGGAACTATCGGTTCAGTTATGTCTGGGGTTCCATCAGATTCCTCAACCACGATTTCAGCACCTTTCTTTCTTTTCCGAGGATTCTTATCTTTGGAACCTATTGGCCGGCCACGTTTTGAGTGTGGTTTAGATTCTGTAGCAACTTGATTGTGTCCCTCTTGAACATCAATTCTAATCGGTGCATTAACAGCTGGTATGTAAGACTTAGTTACTCTTTTCGGGTCAGCAAAGGAATCTGGCAATTGATTAGCTAGCTTTTGTAAATGTATAATCTTTTGGACTTCTAATTCACATTCTTGAGTCCGAGGATCTTGCCATTTTAAGGACGTTTGATTCCATATAATTTCCTTTACCAGTCTGTTATCTCCTCCTAATGTTGGATAGACAGATTCGTCAAAATGACAATCTGCGTACCTGGCCTTAAAAAAATCACCCGTGGTTGGCTCAAGGTACTTAATGATAGTAGGAGAATCATATCCAACATATATCCCCATCCTCCTTTGAGGTCCCATCTTTGTTCTCTGTGGTGGTGCAATAGGCACATAAACGGAACATCCGAATGTTTTAAGATGGGATATGTCTGGCTCTTGACCCGTTATCAACTGTGATGGGGAATATTTATGTTCACTAGATGGCCTGATACGAATTAGCTCTGCTGCATGTAAAACTGCATGTCCCCAAGCTGAGACCGGGAGTTTTGATCTCATTAGCAACGGTCTAGCAATCAACTGTATGCGTTTAATAAACGATTCAGCCAAACCGTTTTGTGTATGTACATGTGCCACAGAATATTCAACACTTACCCCCATGGACATACAATAATCGTTAAACGCTTGGGACGTAAATTCACCAGCATTGTCAAGACGTATAGTCTTTAAAGGAAAATCTGGAAAGTGTGCTCTTAAACGTATGAGCTGGGCAAGCAATCTTGCAAATGCCACATTTCTAGTTGATAATAGGCAGACATGTGACCATCTCGTGGATGCATCAATAAGGACCATAAAATATCTAAACGTCCCACAAGGTGGGTGTATTGGTCCGCATATGTCTCCTTGAATTCTTTCCAGAAAATTTATCGTTTCCTTAGTTACTTTGATTGGTGATGGCCTAGTAATGAGTTTCCCTAGTGAACATGCTTCACACGTGAGATTCTTTGGGATAACTCTCCTTTCTTTCAAGGTGTGCCCATTAGTACTTGCTAATATCTTTCGCATCATGTTAGCACCGGGATGGCCAAGCCGGTTATGCCAAAAAGTGAAATTCTCAGTAAACTCTTTGTTTACCATAGCATTTGCTTCTATCATTCCGATCTTAGCACAATAAAGGCCCACAGAAATGGCAGGTATAGTCTCTAGGACTTTCTTATAGCCATGGACGGTTTCAAAGATTTGAAGGAATTCTTTGTTATTCTCGTCCTTAGTTTCAACATGAAGACCATTCATTCGAATGTCTTTAAAGCTCAATAGACTTCTCTTTGAACTAGGTGAATATAACGCATTAGAAATTTCTAGATGCATGCCCTTAGGTAATAAAATATGGGCTTGACCGTGGCCTTCAATTAATTTTGCTATACCCGCAATTGTGGTTACATTTGCCTTTTTAAGTGTAAGATCAATGAAGTATCTCTTATCTCTTAATATCGAGTGGCTTGATCCACTATCCACAATGAACACATCCATATCGTTCATACTTCAAAAGAGATAACAATAGATACTTTTAAATAACACTCTTTCATTCCATAAAGTTTAATAGAAAGCAATAACACAAAACCAAAGTATAAAGTGTAAAACGTAAAACAAGCAAAACACAAAACACCAAAACAGAAAATCAAAATCAATCACTTAAGTATATCTGAGGTTTCAAAATTCATCAAGTCATCTTGCTCATGATCGAAATCTCCTTCATTATCATGCTGGATCATATGAGTTTCTGGATTCTTCCCTTTAAGGCTCTCTTGATAGAGTTCAACCAGATGCTTGGGAGTCCTACATGTCTTAGCCCAATGATTACTCATTCCACATCGATGGCAAACTGATTTTGGGTTTGATTCTCGTGGTTGAGAAGTAATACCACGGTTATTACGATCATAGTCAGTTCGGTATCCGCGTCCTCGTCCTCGCCCGCGGTTAGAATGATCGTTATGGAATCCGTGGCCTCGGCCCTGACCTCGGCCGTATGGATTAAAATGGCCACGGCCACGTCCTTGCCATCTACCCCCACGTCCACGACCACGATGTCTATAATCACTTTGGACGTGGTTAATTTCTTTCTTTTCATCTGTGGCCACATTCGCTTCAGGAAGTGGGGCTGATCCAGGAGGTCTCATCTCACTGTTTCTCATTAGCAGTGTATTATTCTCCTCGGCTAGTAATAGACATGCTATAAGCTTTGAGTATGTCTCAAAACCTCTTTCACGGTATTGCTGTTGAAGCAACACGTTATTAGTGTGAAAGGTGGAGAAGGTCTTTTCCAACATGTCTTTCTCAGTTACCTTCTCACCACATAGTCTCAATTGAGAAACTATTCTGAACATAGCCGAGTTATATTCTTCCACGGACTTGAAGTCCTGGAACCTGAGATTCCTCCAATCATAATTGGCCTTTGGTAACAACACCGTTCTATGGTGGTCATATCTTATCTTTAATTCTTTCCAAAGGTCCAAAGGGTTCTCAATGGTTAGGTATTGATCCTTGAGACCCTCAACAAGATGATGACGAATGATCGATATCGTTCTGTATCGATTCCTTTCATTCTCATTATTATCCTCAATGATACATTCGCCAAGTCCTTTAGACTTTAGATTTATCTTAGTATCCAACGCCCACTGTAAGTAATTGTCTCCAGAGAGATTGAGGGCAGCATAATCCAAATTGTTGATTTTCGACATCTGAAAACATTCATCCTATTCTCTAAGAACTATAAGATTTTAAAGTTTATGCATATGATGCAAAATAGGTCATGGGTGCTTATATAAACGGGTACGGATGCATGATGCTTATGAAACCAGATTTTTATGTTTAACAACCTAACATAATGTTTTTATATGCTCATGATGCAAGCCTAGTATTCAAATTCTAAACCGTATGATGATATGACCGGATTTTAATCAAGCATGTTATGTCTATATGATGCAATCAGTTTCAGTTTCATGTTTATCAATCAACGAATCAATCCAAACAAGCAAACAAACAAACGAGTTCAAATAAATATGCAACCAAATTTGGACAGAGTGTTTACTGTCGATCGACGGGTGATTTGTGTCGATCGACACAGTTTAATTCAAACAACAAATTCAGGCAGAAGTTTACGTGTCGATCGACATAAAACTAGTGTCGATCGACACGGGTACAGATCATGCAATCGGTTTGGATTTTAATTGAATTAGGTTAGGGTTTCAAGTTAGGGTTTCAAGTGATTACGAATCATGAATCAATAAACACAATCAAGCAAGCAATAACAATAACAAGCATGATTTAGATTAGGGTTTCTAAGATTATCATGAATCTAGGTTCTTTAGATTAGGGTTTCTTATTGTTTACCTTAACCTCCGTGAGTCTTCTAGTTCGCCGTAACCGTTGATAGGCTGTATGAACTTTCTTCTAGTTCGCCGTAACCTTAAAGGCTGTATGAACTATGATTTGAACAGTAACGCCGGATGAACAGTAATCGTCGATGAACAGTGCGCGATGAATAGTGCGCGATGAACAGTCGCGATGAACAGTACGATGAATAGTAACGATGAACAGTAATCGCGTTTTTTGTGTTTTTAGGGTTTAGGGAGCAACTCGTGCTGATAACGTGTTGTGAATCAAGAGAACGAATGGGGAAGATTGTGTTTATTCATTAATCATAAGATCTTTTATATAGGATTATTACAAGAGAGAAAAGGAAAATTCCTTTTCCTAATGGGAAAAGGAAAGTACATAAAAGGAAAATCCTAATTCAACTAGGATTCATTAAACCGGCCTAAAGACTAAGTGTTAATGGGCCGTAAACGGACCAGAACTAGTTATGACAATCCACTATGATTTATAACAGTTCCTTTTATATATAAATTTTGCTTACTTTTTATTTTAAAAAATAAAATTACGATTAACTATTAAAAATCCAATTAAAATATGATTAATTATAAATAAATAAAATTTAGTTATTTAAAATACAAATAAATATTAGTGTTCAAATTAGCAAACTTCAAACACAATTAAGAATGGATAGTTCAAATAACAACCAATTTAAAACACACATAACATAGCACTTATTAGTAGTACGAATACAAGAAGCATTAGTTCTTAGTTGTCCAGTAGATTGTAAGAAACAAAATACATAAGGATCATGGTACAACATTTGGGCCACCTTCTTCCATACTAGTAGAGGTCATCTTCCTTCTAGCGGTCAATTTTCCAGTCCTTTTAGAAGTCCCTTGAGGAATCTCTTGAGAAGTCCCTTGAAGAGTTCTTAAGAATTCCTTTAGGACTCCCTTTGCGGGTCTTTTTAGATCTCCCTTTTTGGGTATTTTGTTGGGTACCTTCTTGGCTCTCAAGGTCAAACATCCATACTCGCATCTGAACCACTGCCTTCAGTCTCATTCCACTCACCATTTTCCCTTCATTCTCATTACTCTCCCAATCTTTATTAGCTTCATCCTCCATTGCCTCAGGTTGTTCTTCCAATGTTTTTTGATCCACTCCGTAAAAAGTAAGAGCATTACAAGGAATATCCTTTTTCTCGTAATTCAAACAACTGAACTACCTTGGTCTCTATTTTCTTCCTGAGGATACACCTTTCTCCCAACTGATTTTCTTCAACCTCCACATGCAATACACTTCTACAATTATTTGTATCCTTTGACATTAGATACACATAAACATCATCATCATCGCATATATATGCTTGTCTCAAAGGTGTTGTGTCCAGTGCTATGAAACTCAGTTTCAGCTTTGTACTTGCTGAATTAATCCCGAGCTTCTTGCATACACCATCCAATAACATCGAATAACTAATTTCCCCCGCAGAAAATCTCTTGAACAAAAATGGGTACATTTTCTCTTCACTTTAAATCTATTCATACCCATCTCCGTTGTTGACATAATGTCCTCCATAATCAAAATAGAAGGTTGTGCTCATTGTATCCTAAAAAAATCAGAAAACATCATTAAAACTACTGAAACTAAATCAGTTATACCATCATGAAAACCAGTTGTTCTAAGTATTTCAGTGTTCATAGTAATAGTAATACCCAGTGTTCCTAGTAATACCCGGTGTTCACCGTCATACTCAGTGTTCATAGTAATACTCAATGGTCATAGTAATACCCAATGGTCATAGTAATATCCAGTGGTCATAGTAATACCTAGTGTTCATCAATGTGCAAATTTCAATCCGAGCCCCAGATCTTTCTTTTACGATTGGGACAATGTGCATGCATAGAAATCAAAATCCAATTCAACCACATCAATTTGGGTATTTCGATTTTTGATTCCATCTACCAAAAATTGGTTAAATAACTAACAAACTACTTCGATTAGAACTAACATTAAGATAACTCACCTCAATTAAGCTTCAACGAGCTGCAATAGATCAAGGAACGAGCTTGAGATCCCTTCAATGGAGGGTGAGTTTCAGATGGATTTGGTCGGGGAAGAAGAATCCGGTTCCAGCTCTCTCATTGGTCGATTTAATTGATTTATGCTTTTATTTTTTTAATTCAGTTGCTCAGGTTTTTGGTCATTTCACCATTCATTAAATGGTAGAATGATAAAATGGGTGGATCTTGTGGAATTTCGGGTTAGAGCAAGGTTTTGTGATTTGGTTTTTCAAGATTATGGCACACCAGAATTTGTTCCTCTATCTTCAACATTGTTACAGGAAATCCCTTGGTTTATTGGTTTATGTTTCTTAATCTCTTTTATTTCTCGTTTAGTTAATTTTGGTTTAGTAAACCAATGAAACTATATGTATGGCTTTTGCCAGTTTCCGATAATCAATCAATCAAAGAAATATTATCTTCTTCCTCTCTGAAATCTTTGTTCATCATATCATCTTCCACCATCGAATCATTATTCTTCGAGATGATCCTTTTGGTCTCGTGATAGTCTTCTAGTCTTTGATTTACCCTTTCTTCGAGCTTTTGGTAAGCTTCTAGTTATGGATTTATCCTCACTTATAAAAATGTAACATTGGTATCAGAGCTATCGAGTTCTTCGGACCGAAATGTATGGCTTACTCTAGAAAAGAAGTTTGGCGCTTTCTGATTTTAAGGGAAGCAGAGGAGCAGAAGCAACCCTACTATGCCCTGCGAAGTGAAGTCGGAGGAACGACGATGACCAAATTTTTTCCACAAAACTCTATCTCATCGATCCAAATGCAGAAGCATAGCCCAACCTTGATGATCACTCCGATGAAACCACCACCATTAACCCAAGATCCTGGTCCGCTTGATTTACCCAATTTTGATGGAACCCATCTGCGTGAATGGCTCTGCCTCTGCGACAAGTTGTTCTGTCATCGTAGCATACGTCCAGAGAAGATGACCCGTGTCGTCTCTCCTTACATGGTGGGTAAAGCTCTTCAATGGCATAACAAATTTATGAGGAATCATTTTGGTATTTTTCCACGTTGGATGGATTTTGTTCTTGCTATCAACGCTGAATTTGGTAACTGTGATGATGAACTTTGGAGACTACCTCAACCCCCTTTAGTCTTTACTACAAAGATCCATATGCAACACCCCGTGAAGCTCATAAACCATATGAGAAGATGCAAGGGAAAAGAATCAAAGAGGAGTTGCGTGTGTTGTGTGAGAACCAAGGAAGAGCTGATTGAGTTCCTGAAATAGATTCATTGACTCATGGAAATATGACAGCAATAGTGACAGAATCAGAGCTGATTCAAGACAAATAATCAAGTCTGGAAAAGGAAGTGAGTCCATATATGTCCGCTGAGACTATGACTGAAGTAATTCATGGCAATGAATCAGTACTGGAAGCGGAACCAATGGGAGACAAGAATGAAATGTCAGCGACCAGATTGATTTGTGTTAAACAATCTATTGAAGCATATTTATCAATCCAAGAAAATGGTGCTAAGGATTTGATAGTGACAAACATTATTCAAGATGAAGCAAAGCCAGAGATGGAATCAAAGTTAGAAGCGTTGCATCAAACTGAAAATTTTCCATACGACGAGGAACTACTTTCACAACTTCAGGTATTCCCTTTCTTGGAACCAAGCCATAGATGTCACAAAGGATCGCTGGTTAATTTTATGACTATGCATATAAATCTATGACGATTATAACCCTATCAGCTATAACCCAACTTGCTATAGCCCTAGGACTCGTTGTCAGACACAATGGATTATTATATTTAGTTTAATATATGTGTCAGACGCTACATCTTTCTTTTCTTTGAGACATCTTTCTCTCTCTTTCTCTCTCTCTTTTTTCTCCATTTTCTGTTTCTTCGAATCTCTCATCCAATCTCTCTTACATTCATTAGCTTTCTTCTTTATATGTGTTTTATAATTGAGTTAGTGAACAACCATTTTCATTTTCTCCTAAAATTAACACCACAAAACCTTTTTATCTAAAAGACTCGGTCATGGCGATATTGATTTCTCTACGGTAGATACGACGACGGAGATCTAAATCCAAGTAGATGATTTGATTCACATAAGATTTGAATAGATCTCTACGGTGGATGCGACGACGGAGATTCGAATCCACCTTCGCATACCGTGTTTTGATTTTGAGTTTTCGATAAGAAGAAAGTGCAACTGAGATTCCGCCACTGATGAAGAACCAACAGGCGAGCTTGACGAGGATTGCACGAAACTCTATTTGAACCCTATGCATGTCTGAAACTCTATCAGATTGGTTAAGGTTATAGTTAACAGCTAAAAATTCGGTATTTGATAATAAGTTTAATATCTTTATTTTTGGGCTTCTGCATTTGAAGATGTTGTTCACCCTAGTAATCTGCTAACATTTTGGGGTACATGATAAAATTTCTGGTACCCGTTAATTGTGTTGATATCTTTAGGGTTGGCACCCTTTTCTATTTTCAGATTAGTTACGGCAATAGTTAACTACTAAAACATTCGGTATCTGATAATAAGTTTGATATCTCTAGGTTTTGTGCTGGTGGATTTGAAGATCTTGTTGACCATAGTTATCTGCTAACATATTGAGGTACCTGATAATCTTCATGTTACATACAGCTCTGTTTTGTATTTTCATTTTTTGTATTAATATTTAAATCTTTATATGTTTTGGTACCCGATAATTTTCATGTTACCTTGTCCTATGTTTTTGTATTTTCATGTAGTTGCATTTAATAGTTAAATGTTTAATTGTTTGTGGTACCGCTTCAATTTTTCGCTATCTCTTGGTCTTGTTTTTTTATATTTCCAGGTTGTTGTAGATAGTATTATATCAGACAATTGCAAAACAGGTGTGGATGCGATGGATTTAGTTTGGTCTGATGAAGAACCTGATGTGAAGGTGGAAAACATGGCCAGGCTAATTGGTGAAGAATTTCAGTTTAAGAAGCAAACGTTCAAAGGTGGCGCTACGTCTGCTGACGTAAACAATATGAGGCAAGAGAAGGAAGAGAGGGACATGAAGGCCTTCAACCCATTTAAGAAGCATCAAGTTCTCACGTGTCGCTATTCAAGAACAGAAAGACCTTAAAGCATCAAACTCATATGTTATCCGAGAATTTGTGCTGAACAATAATATCTTTAGTTCTGTAACTGTTCTGTTAGCAGTATAAGATAAAGTTGTGGGTATCTGTTAAAACTCATATGTTATCCGAGAATCTGTGATGAACAATATTTTCTTTAAATCTATAACTGATCTATTAGCATTATAAAATTAAAGTTAACCAATAGTAATGTGGGTGGATAGTAATGTTAATGTTAAAATTTCATAGAACTCTAACGAGGTATATGTTAGGATAATATTCAACCTTACCTATATACTCCCTCGGTTTTTAAAGATGTTTTGAGTTTTTCACATATATTAAGACAATTATTTATTTTTACTTTTTGACTTATTTTTTTTGTTTTCCAATAATTATATTAACTATATCACACCACTTTTCTCTTTCTAATTGATTAAAAAAATATTTAATCACTTGATAAAACGTAAAAGCATAAAGTAAAGTGTAAAAAATCAACCTTTTAAAAACAAAGGAAAACCCCAGAAAATCAATCTTTAAAAAACAGAGGGAGTATACATTATTACATATAAGAAAAATTTAGAGGAGAAATCTTGTGAAATCTGAGTATTAAATATCTACTCGCGATATTAAGTTTATGTGGTGTTCTCAAACCCACGTGTCTCTATTATCCTATTATCATCATTATAATAGCTACCTTAGTCTGCACCAAATCTTCCTTAACTGAGCGCCAAGGAGGGCAGTTTCGTCTTTAGTATGAGGTAAGTAAATATTTCTCCTAATTTCTTTCTTCTTTTTGTCTGTCACTTAATTTCGTTACATTTCTTTGTTTTCAGCTTATTAACTCTTGAAAAAATGCAAGTTAAAATTTCATTTGAAATCGATGGGGGGGGTTCTTTGAAATTTTGTGGAGATCTTGTAGCTTCTAAATCATGGTTTCTTCTCTTCTCTTCCTTACTGTTTCGTTTTCGTTCCGATTTATACAAATTTATGTAAAACCCATGAAAGTTATTAAAGTTTTGATTTTGGAAAAATTTTAATTTTTCCAGATATTTTCTTCGGGTGTAAATGGTTGTAAATGAGAGGAAAAAAAGAAAAATTAATAAGAAAAAAAAACAAGAAAATCTTCCTAAATAGTGAAATTATAGAGAAATTGAGAAGAATCGTCTATTCCACCAAAATTTATTCATTCAATTTTTTATGCGGTTGTTTTATAAAATTGCTACGACTTTTTCCAAGGGTTTTGAGGCCTTGAGGTTTTTTCTCCATTACTCTTTGGAATTATTATATTTAACCAAGGAAATCAAAATAACTTACCTGAATCTGACTTAATTAGAAAAAAAATGTTTGAAACTTTAGAACTTGAATGCATCTTCCTCTCTGGTTTAACCAATTTTCCTGGGAAAGTTTGCAATTCTGTGTTGAATCATTGTGTCTCATAATCAGCTAAAGTTTCCATTTTTAGACTAAACAATTTCTCCAAACATCTTATATGCATTGGTCTCTTTCCATCTACGTACATAGATTTTACTTTGTCTGATTTAGCTATACATATATAGAATCTGTTTTAACTTTTGATTGATCTTGGACTTCAATTTCACAGATAAGGAGAAGATAATGTGTTGCTGAGACTCGAAACTTGAAAAATATTGGATCTTCTCAAAAGGGTCTCAATCATGGAGAAAGAGAATGTTGTTTATGGTCGACCTTGCGTGCTTCTTATAAGCTCATAACAACATCTTCAGAAGTGGTTGTTACAACAACACAGAACCAAGGAAGGGTTTTGAGAGCAAGCTCTAAAAGAACAGACTTGGATGATAAGAAAGCCAATGTGTCTAAGAAGAGAGCTATTCTTAAAGATATCACAAATGTTACTTGTGAGAATTCTTACATTAGTTGCTTCAATGCAGCTAAACTTCAGGTTTGTTAATAAATAACACAATGTGGCGCGGTTAGGTGGAGAATATCAAACAGATCAAGAAGGGAAAGGCAAATTCTTCTAAGGTTGCATCATCTAGTGCTAAAGTTACAGAAGTAAAGGTAGAAGTTGTGTCAAATTCAAGGAACCATCTTACAGCTTTATCGAAAACCGTAGTTCCAATTTGCCTCCAAGACACCTTGAAAGATCAGCGTCTAAAGGTGAACTGTACTAGTATTCGGTAAAGTTACTGTTTTTTGTGTGAATGGTTTATAACATTTCTTGCAAATGGTTTTATAGTTGAGAGAAGTAGTGTCGGAGGAAGTTCTATTGTGGCAAGTTGCTTGAAATTCGTTGACATTGATTCGAATGACAAGGATCATTTACTATGTAGCCTTTATGCACCTGAAATCTACTACAACCTGCGCGTTGCCGAGGTAATAATCTTTCTGAGTTTTGATATCTTACCGTGATGCATTCGAGTCATCTGATTCCTTACCAACTTGTTTACTACTTAGTAGCTTAAAAATAGACCATTTCCTGATTTTATGGAGTAAACACAAGAAGATATTACTCAAAAAAATGCGGAAAATTCTCGTTGATTGGCTTGTAGAGGTTAGTATAATTTTCAGTTTTCTTCGTTGCAGTCTCTTTTTATGTGTTACTTCTCACAAGTCAACATTTGTTCAGGTCTCAGAGGAATACACACTTGTACCTGACACTCTTTACCTCACAGTTTATCTCGCAGACTGGTTTCTCCATGGAAACTACATGGAAAGACAAAGACTTCAGTTGCTTGGCATCACTTGTATGCTCATTGCTTCATAGATATTATATTCGGGTATTACTTTCAATTTCGGGTATTTCGAGTTTTTGGTTTTAAAATCTGAAATTAACCGAAAACCGGTAAAAATACCCTGAATCCGTTTACACTGCGGTTTTTATCGGTTTACAACCCCCAAACCGAAAACCGACCCGAACCCGAAGATAATCGAACCAAAACCGAACCGATATTTTATATAACCCGAATGGTTTTTATATTCAGAAAACCAAAAACCCAAAAACTGAAAAACCCGACCCAAAAACCAAATGGGTAACCGAATGCCAGGCTTAGTAGAGTTTCACCTCAAGTGAATGAGACTTTGACAGGGGTAGTGTCCAATCAGGAGATAAAGGAGACTGTTTTTTCAATCAAACCATCTAGTGCCCCTGAGCCTGATGGTATAACAGCTTTGTTCTTTCAAAATTACTGGAATATAGTGGGAGATCAACTCATTTCTGAAGTTAGGTTGTTCTTTGAAGAAGGAGTCTTGCCTAAAGAGTGGAATTATACTCATCTATTCCTTCTTCCAAAATCGGTAAAGCCTAAGGAGATGAGTCAGTTGAGACCAATTAGCTTATGCTATGTTCTCTATAAAATCATTTCTAAGATATTGGTACCTTTGTTACCTTTTATTGTCTCTCCGACGCATACTACTTTTTCACTGATAGACTAATCTCAGTAAAAATTTAGGAAAAAAATATAATTTAGGTTTTATGTTCATAGGAAATCCCTTTATTCTTGATCGGTTTTACTATCTACCACTTGATTCTTGATCGGTTTTACTAAATCAGAGCACTACGTTTCTAGATTTATCAAAATAACTTGCTTTCTCAATTAGACAATAATTCCCTTTTGTGTGTGTTTATATTCACTAATTACATAGATATGGACATATATTCGACGGTCCCATTTTGTTGAGCAAACGAACCATATTTACTCAACCATGCATGTAAATTATTATTTTGTGGATACATCGTCACGTGTTGAGATGTGTAATGAAGGAGTGGAAAGAAAGTGGTGGGGGTTCAAAAAAAATTGAAAAATATAACCATATTTACTCAAACATGCATATAAATTATTATTTTTTGGATACATCGTCACATGTTGAGATGTGTAATGAAGGAGTGGAGGGAAAGTGGTGGGAGTTCAAAAAAAATTGAAAAATATGGACCAACCAAAAACATGAGATGATTTTTAATGTCTGTAAGATTGTGTTTGAAATCCTCTGTTTTCTAGTTTGTATTTTCTTTTTATTTTGCGTGAAAGCTTGAAACTTAGATCTAACTTTTTGGTCGTGGTGGATAAAAAAAACGTAAAACATTATTATTAGGTCCACGACCACCTCTCGTTACGTCCTTCTCGCACAATAACAGCTTTAACGCATTAGCCTTGAAATAAAATATAAATAAATAAATACAAACGATCGATACAATAGAGATCACTTAACTCTTTAAGTTTGAAATCCACAAGCTTTGAATATGTAACTCCCATGTGGTTAGTAAGACTATTGGCTCTAGCTCAGGGAAGGAGAGACAGGCGGTTGCATCGGGCCTCCGTTTTTTTTTCCGATTTTAGTGTTAAAAAAGGCCTCCGTTTTTTTCCGATTTTGTAAATCCTACTAAAATTACCCAAATTCGCATCAGGCCCCTACAATCTCAGGGACGGTTACTTTAGCTTATTGCAATACTCGGGTATTGTGCTTGTGCATGCATATAAATATCCAAGTGAAATAACAAGTTTTATCACGTAATGTGGTATGTTAATCACACATACTTAGGCCACGACAAAGTCCAAGCATGCGGTAAAATCATAAAAAAGGACTTTCACTTGAAAATCGACGACAAAGTCCAAGCAAGTTTTTCCTCCCAAAAACTCCGCCAAACCATCTTCCTCGTCGATCTTCTCCTCGCCTCTCCGGTGTCCGGGTCCGACCGGCGCTGCGAGAGGGCTCTCGTCTTTCATTTTTCTTATTTCTTCATTTGTCTGTGCACTTGAGAAAATTAGCTGATTTGATTCAACCTGTTACTCGCGGCGAGTGTTGAAGGTCCGTCGTGCGTGGGTGCTCTCGGTGGATGGATCTCCCTGTTCTCTGCCTCTATTGCTTGTCGACAGTAATAGATCAAGGTGGAGACTCGATTTCCGTCCTTAGCGCCTTGCATCTCGAGGGGCAAAGCAAATTGTTTTTGTAGATCTACTAGAAGATCTCCTTCTTCCTGGCGTTCTTGACAGCGGTTTGGTCGCATGTGGTTTTCTCTGCGGTGTGGCTGATCCGCCTTGCTCGATTACACTTTTTCCAAGACTTGTCTTGGAATAACCATCGCGTCTTCGATTCGTGTCTGCCGGAGCTTTGGGCTTCTCCTGTTCAGGACGCGGTCTTGAGGACGATCGCTGTTCTTAATGGATTAGCTTTTGTCCACTCCGTGCGAGTCGATACGAATGTGGGTTTCGATTAGTGGGGTCTCTGCCTCAGCCTCTCCTTCGTCTCTGTAGCACTTAGGTCTTAGGAATTGGTCACAGTTTGAGCTAAGCTGGAATTTTTCGATGTGGCGAGTTGAATAGACACTGGGAGGAATCATCTTCTGTTTTCTTCTGCTCAAGGACGATGGCTCGACTACTGAGAGATAAATGGTTCTTGTGACTTGTCTACCTACTTTGTTGTCTCAGACACTTTCTTGCTCATTCAAGTGGTTGTGGTAATGTTTGAGTTGTTGATGATTAGTTATCGGTGGTAGATAGCTTTGTCTCATATTGCAAATGTTGCTTGTATATCAAATCTTTTGTGTTGTTTCAAGGCTTGGTTTTGTTGTGGCTTACTTTAGAGGTTATCTTAGGATTGAAGTTAGCTATACTTTGAGTTTCTAGTTGTTGCTTGTGGTTGACTGCGCTTTAGAGGAGGTAGTAAGGCTAATGGCTTGAGGTGAGGTCGTGAATAGATTATTTGTTGTGCTCTTGCCGACTTCTGAGATGGAACTTGGTAGAGGGAGTCCTCGCCTTTGGCATGATTTGGCTTGTGAGGTTTTGTTCTGAGAAAGCTCATGGACTTGATTGATGGACTGCTCTCACACTGCGCAAGGAGAGAGTGTGATTCGATGCGTTCAGAGTTTCAATGCCGTTGACGGCTCGGTCTAAAGCTTTTTTTTCTCGCAGCACACCGGTCACAATTTGTTGTTACGCTTCTTCGTTTGCATCTCTTACCGGAAGAACATCAAAATCGTCATCGCTCCTCTAGCTCTCGTATCTCCAATATGGTCGAGCGGATAGATCGAAAACCTTAGTCAATTTATGGTTCCATATTTTTATTCTTTTTGTCATGGAATCATATGTATAGGCTTATAATCTTGTATTGTAATTCTAAATCTTTTCATCTTAATGAAATATTTACCATTTAGCAAAAAAAAAAAAAAAAAAAGTCCAAGCATGCTTTTAAAACGGAGCAAAACCAATAGAAATATAATGGGTTCTTTAAGTTTTTTTTTTTTTTGAAACTTTGGGTTCTTTAAGATGTACAATTTATTTTAAAAATCGAAAGGATAATTTGGAATTCATGTATGATGGATCTTAACATGTGCCATGTGGTGTCCAAATAATGCGGAATATTAAAACATTGAGACGTAAAAAACAAATTAAGTTAAACAAGAAAGGCTGATTCTAACTAAGGTCAACATGAATTTGGTCTTTGTTTTTATTTTATTAGTTAGTATATTAGTATATTTCCAAACTTTTAACTCAACCACTACAAAATAACCAGTGGAATCTTTCTTCAAATCTTCAAAATTTGATAAGAGCATTTGAACGGCGTAAATAAATATGTAAACCAAGTGACGCCAGAAAAAATTGATTGGCGGCAAATAAAATATATAACAACTAAAAAACAAAAATTTAAAATGTGGGGGCAAATTTTTGTCTTTTAATTGGGGCAAAAATAAAAATTATATATAAAAACATATAAAAAAAAATTGTCGCCACCTCCTCGGGCAACGTGGCATCACCACTCGCTATTGGTCTAATGGTTTTTTCCTTGTAAAAAATAAGAGAAGGTCCCTAGTTCGAGTCCATTTGGGAGGAAAGCGATTTCCAAAGAAAATTGACTAAAAACTGATTCCGGATCCACAAAGATTAAGATTTTAGTCCGAACTTCGAAGTGATAAAAAAATATAAACTATGATACATTTATTGGAAAACGTAATCATTCTCTTTTTTTTTTCATCTAGAAAACAAGGTGAAATACATATTATTAGAACGTAATCATTCTCTACTTTAATTGTTTTGTATATATATTATTAGAAAAAATGAAAAAAGATAGACAAAAAGTGAACGAATGCGTAACTCATTCGAACAAAGGAAGAAAACAGCATCTACATCATAAATCCTCATTAATTACAACTAGTTAATGAAGAAATGAAAACAAAACACAGAACCCAAAAATACTAAAAGGTAATTAAGGTAAAATGATTAGTTTACCAAAATCTAAAATTAAATCTATGTTCAATCACATACCTAATCTGGAAAAAAGAAAAATTAACCACTAATCACTTGACCAAAATTCCCAAATAAACTTTGTTTAGTTTTTTTTTTTTTGTCAATACTTGCTTTTCTCCCTTATTTCATGGTCAAACGGTCATTGAATTTCGTTAGAACTTTTTTTTTTCATCTCGTAAACTTTATTAAAACCAAAATAAAATACAAGGTGAAATACTGAAGCTGGCGGCTAACAGATTAGCCCCAAAGTTCGTTTGGGATACGTTCATTTTTTATACACAAACAGGCTGTAAATACTTGCTTTTTCCCCTTATTTCATAGTCAAACAATCATTGAATTTCGTTAGAACTTTTTTTTTTTTTTTTCATCTCGTAAACTTTATTAAAACCAAAATAAAATACAAAGTGAAATACTTAAGCCGGCGGCTAACAAATTAGCTCCAAAGTTCGTTTGGGATACGTTCGTTTTTTATACACAAACATGCAAACCTCGTTTTCCAGCGCCACAAAGGAATACATAAACAAACTTACAAAATAAAACCCACCACAAATCCAACCTAGGACCAGAGTTGAAGAAAAGTAAACGTGGATTTAGCGAGAACAACTGCCCAAACCAACACAAATTCTCATGTTTCATTCGTTCGGCGCTCCCATGTCCGCAAACCTCAACTCTCCCTCCCCAAATCGAACCTGTAACCCACTTCTACAATGATTGAGACCAAGTCTTATCTTCAAACAAATAGCGGGAACAAAGAAACACAAACGGGAATCTAAACCCCTACCCACATAATCTTCATCCTAAATAGTCTAAATCTAGAACTTTGCTTCCCAAACAAGGTTAACCTTACAAGAACAGACAATGAAAGGCCTAAGATGAAAACTGATTATTCATTAACACTAAGGGCGGTGGAAGGAGACCGGTATAGGTAATAGAATAACTGCAATTTTAAAACGCTAATCGAATCAAAATCAGACCGACCCAAAAATCGACTACACCCAAACACTAATTCAAGAAAATACAACCAAGAGGAATTATTAAAAACCCCTAACAAGACGAATGACTAAGAGAACGTATCAAATCAAAACCGAGAGAACGCCTTGGAAGCTCCGAGGTATCACCAAATATCCAATACCAAAGCACCAGAAAGATCCTAACCTCCAGAGAAGCTCAAGAGACAAACCCCTCCCAAAGATTTAAAGTCCATCATTAACCGAGCCAAAAACTAAACATGATCACCAACGAGCCAAAAGAAGAAGAAGAGCGCAACACATAAGAAGAGGAAATAAGCTCTACAGAGCCACAGACGATTCCCCACCACGACTCACACCGGAGCAAAAAGAAGACAAATCTCGCCGAGACCGAGCCTAGACACACAAACCACCACGACTCGAATCAGCTCTGATTCAACTCTATATAAACTGAAAAAGCAAAAACAAGACCAAACGACCGTGACTATGAAAGCTATGACCGACAATGGTGCTGACGGAGCCACCAACCACCGATTAGAAACCAAGCTCAAAGAAGATCAAGTGACGGCTGAGAGAGTGAAGAGAGAAAAAGTCTCTGCCGACAGAGGAGAGAGAGGTTTTCGTTTGAATTTCGTTAGAACTTAGAAGTACACAAATAACTAGGGTTGGGCGTTTTATCTGATACCCGAACCCGATCTTGAATGTGAAAATACCCGATCGGTTTCAATCTCTTAAGGTTCGGTTACCCGTACCCGATCGGGTTTCAATCTCTTAAGGTCCGGGTACCCGATTCTTTTTCTTTTTTTACACACACGTTAGTGATTAGGGTTGGATGTCATTGATTAATTGGTCAGTATTAGTAATACTGTATTACAAACTCAATTCAATTTCTTATTAAAATTGAAAAGTTTTTTTTTTATTGAATAACATAGAGTGCGAATTGTTTAGATTAATGGAGATAGTTGCAGCTTAGTCAATACTATTTCAAGCAAGAAACGAATTTCGTCGATTTTGAGTGATTTACTTTTAAAATTTGGAGATGATTCCGGTAAAACCGTTCATTTACACTTCACTGTTTTCACATTGTTCTTAAGATTTATAACTTATTCATTCATAGCTTCGATTTCTTGACTTGATTGAGCATTGTTCCTTTA
Source organism: Draba incana (assembly GCA_963576765.1). Taxonomy (NCBI): domain Eukaryota; kingdom Viridiplantae; phylum Streptophyta; class Magnoliopsida; order Brassicales; family Brassicaceae; genus Draba; species Draba incana. The sequence continues at coordinate 29,467,785 of OY755217.1, read as the reverse complement.
CCCTTCATATGTTCATTTTTAAGTCTGTTTTTTTTATTACGGTGCGATTTCGGATTTCGAAAAAAAAAACCTATTTCGGGTATACGGATATACCCGATACCCGAATCCGCCCGAACCCGAACCCGATCGGGTACCCGAACGCCCAACCCTAAATAACCATTTTATTTGCATTTATTTTTATTCAATTATTATTATCTTTAAACCCTATCCCGCTCACTCTCTCAGAGATGCAGTCTCTATGCATAAAAGCGAATTGACTATACATTTACTCTCTCGATCTGCCCAAGCTTCCATTTTTTTTTCCTTCAAGGAGCTCTATTTCTGTAAAAAAGAAAAAAGTTTTTTTTTGGGTTCTGAAGAAGAATTTTCTGGAGCGTAGTAAGTTCCCATCGCAATCTGTCTCCATCTTCTTCTTCTCCGTTTTTAGATTTTTTTTTTTTTTTGCTTCCTCATTTTTTTGTGTGTACGGACGATGAGGGTTTCTTGAAGATTTTTAAAGCTTTTTGCTTTATGGGTCACTCGGATTTTCTCATGGGGTTGTTTGTTTTCTTGGATTTAAGAAAATGCAAGTTGAAATTTCCTTTTTTTCCCTACGAACGGATCGATCGATGGGGGTTTCTTGGAAATTTTGTGGAGATCTTGTAGCTTCTAAATCATGGGTCTTTACGTTTTCCTGAGGAAATGTGGATGCTTTTCTGAGAAGAAGCTTGATTTATACAAATTTATGTAAAACCCATGAAAGTTATTAAAGTTTTGATTTTGTAAATTTTTTAATTTTTCCTGATATTTTTTTCGATTTTTATTTCTCCAAATTTTTCTGGGCTTGTTCTATAAAACTGCTACGACTTTTTCCAAGGGTTTTGAGGCCTTGAGGTTTTTTCTCCATTACTGTTTGGAATTATTATATTTTACAAAGGAAATCAAAATAACTTACCTGAATCTGACTTAATTAGAAAAAAATTGAAACTTTAGAACTTGAATGCATCTTCTCTGGTTCAACCAATTTACTTGGGAAAAGTTTGCAATTCTGTGTTGAATCATCGTGTCTCATAATCAGCTAAAGTTTCCATTTTTAGACTAAACAATTTCTCCGAACATCTTATATGCATTGGTCTCTTACCATCTCCATAGTTGTCTGATTTAGCTATACATATATAGATCTCTCTGTTTCAACTTTTGATTGATCTTGGACTTCAATTTCACAGATCAAGAGATGAAGATGTGTTGCTAAGACTCAAAACTTGAAAAAGGTTGGATCTTTTCAAAAGGGAGTCAATCATGGAGAAAGAGAATGTTGTTTCTGGTCGACCTATAACTCGTGCTTCTTCTAAGCTCATAACAACATCTTCAGAAGTGGCTGTTACAACAACACAGAACCAAGGACGAGTTTTGAGAGCAAGCTCTAAAAGAACAGCCTTGGATGATAAGAAAGTCAATGTGTCTAAGAAGAGAGCTATTCTTAAAAATATCACAAATGTTACTTGTGAGAATTCTTACATTAGTTGCTTCAATGCAGCTAAACTTCAGGTTTGTTAATAAATCACACAATGCAGCTTCTCAAATTGATAAAACGTAATGTTTTTGCTGAGAATTGGTTGTTTTTGTGCCGCGGTTAGGTGGAGACTATCAAGCAGATTAAGAAGGGAAAGGCAAATTCTTCTAAGGTTGCATCATCTAGTGCTACTTCAGAAGTTACAGAAGTAAAGGTAGAAGTTGTGTCAAATTCAAGCACAAAGGAACCATCTTATAGCTTTATCGAAAACCGTAGTTCCAATTTGCCTCCAAGACCCCTTGAAAGATCAGCTTCTAAAGGTGAACTTTACTAGTACTCGGTAAAGTTACTGTTTTTTTGTTTGAATGGTTTATAACATTTCTTGCAAATGGTTTTACAGTTGAGAGAAGTAGTGTTGGAGGATGTTCTACTGTGGCAAGTAGCTCGAAATTCGTTGACATTGATTCGGATGACAAGGATCATTTACTATGTAACCTTTATGCAACTGAAATCTACTACAACCTGCGCGTTGCCGAGGTAATAATATTTCTGAGTTTTGATATCTTACGGTGATGCATTCGAGTCATCTGATTCCTTACAAACTTGTTTACTACTTAGCAGCTTAAAAACAGACCATTTCCTGATTTTATGGAGAAAACACAAAAAGATATTACTCAAACAATGCGGGAAATTCTCGTTGATTGGCTTGTAGAGGTTAGTATAATTTTCAGTTTTCTTTGTTGCAGTCTCTTTTTATGTGTTACTTCTCACAAGTCAACATTTGTTCAGGTCTCAGAGGAATACACACTTGTACCTGACACTCTTTACCTCACAGTTTATCTCATAGACTGGTTTCTCCATGGAAACTACATGGAAAGACAAAGACTTCAATTGCTTGGCATCACTTGTATGCTCATCGCCTCGTAAGTTACTCAATCGTCTAACATTTTCTTCCCAATTCTGGTCTAAAATGAAATATCTAAAAGAATTTTGGTGTTTCTTGAAGTAAATACGAAGAAATCAATGCGCCGCGTATTAAGGAGTTCTGTTTCATTACTGATAACACTTACACAAGCGATCAAGTCTTGGAAATGGAGAGACAAGTACTCAAGCATTTTAGCTTTGAAATTTACACTCCAACTTCAAAAACATTCCTTAGGTAAGACAGTGAAAATGCTTCATACAAATATGTTGTTGTTTTGTATGGTCTTTTAGTGATTCAAAGTTTCCATTGTTTTTTTCAGGAGATTTGTCCGAGCAGCTCAAGCTTCACTACTGGTAATGTGATCATTTCTTGTTCATATGTATCTATCTAATCTACACTCATAAAACATTTAGCAGAAAGATTGAAACTTTGAATGATGATCTGCAGATTCCAAGTCTTGAAATGGAGTTTTTGGCGAATTATCTCACAGAATTGACGTTAATGGATTACCGATGCTTGAAGTTTCTTCCTTCGGTGATCGCTGCTTCGGCTGTTTTTCTTGCCAAGTGGACATTGAACCAATCAAGCCACCCTTGGGTCTGTTTCTCTTCTTTATCATCATCAAGACACACATTTCGCTTTTGTTCTTGAATCTCACTCAATTCTATTCTTTTTGTTGTTTCAGAATCCAACTCTTGAGCATTACACAACGTACAAAGCTTCTGATCTCAAAGAATGTGTTCAAGCCTTGCAAGATTTACAGCTTAACACCAAAGGATGTACCTTAAACTCCATACGCATGAAGTATAGGCAAGAAAAGGTAAACCAAAAAATTGAATCTCGGTTTGGTTTTTGTTGAACCGTTCGGTTTAAGTGATAACATAATGTTTGTTACTTTGCAGTTCAAATCTGTGGCAGTATTCACTTCACCAGAGCTACAAGACAAGCTATTCTGCTAAAAAGAGACTAAACCGAACCAGTTCATCAACCTAACCGAACCGATATAACACATCCTGTAACTTTTTCTTCTGATGGTCTCCGGTTCGTTCTCATTTATCGTCAAAGAAAACAGTTTCCTTGTTTGGTTTCCACGATCTTATTACCCAATAAGCGGATTTACTTCTTAAGATTTCGGTTTATTCTGGTTTAGTTTAGACTTGTTTGGTTCTTCCAAACATGATTTGTTCTTGATCGTTAACACCAGTTCCTTAATTGCAAGTGGGATTGTACATTTCTGTTTTCTTTTTTTTGCCCTTCATTGAAGGCCATTTCTTTCTTCTAGGGAGTAATATTTTAATTTTATTTCTTGAAATGTGTTTTTTATTTAAAACACATTTTCTGGCATAAAACCCGAACCCGAAGATCCGAACCAAACCCGACCCGAAAGAAATCGAACCGAACTCGAACCAAAATTTTCACATACCAAAATTTCTACTACTTAAAAATGTAAAAAAAATATATCTAGACCTTGGCAAACAGGTATTTTGGTCGGGTATTCTGGTCGGGTACATGTTCGGATCCTAAAAAATACATGTTATCTAAAATTTTTATGCCCATACAAATTCCGGGTTGTGTTACGTTCGGACACATGTTCGGGTAATTATGCCGAGGACTAATTGGAAGTTTCATCTTCTCCGATGCATTTACATGTCTTCTTCTCGAACTGAAAGCTTGAGCCTTTCTCCTCTGCTCTTTCGCTGGGTTTATACTTTCCTTCATATCTTCACTTCTAGAAACAGCGATTAAGCTATCCCATGTCTCTCTTTCTCTCTTCTCACTTAAATCCCTAAATTTGGGTCTTGGATAGGCGTTTGTAACGAGGTAGATTCCAAATTTTACCCATTTCTTCTACTTCATACGGATTCTACTCAATTTATTTTGGGTTTAATGCCTATTTACGTTGTCAACTGTGTTTACCTCTGTTGTTTTACCAGTTTTTGAGATTAATCTAAATCCTGTTGATCCTGGTGACAAGCTTTCTTCCTTTCCTCTTTTGTTCTTGCATCTCATTGAGGCTCTATGAGCTATTTTATATATAATCTCTTTTATTGATTATTTCATTAAGCTCTCACGAGCATAAATAAGCTTGCTTGGTCCCGGGTTCGACGCTTGGCCACTGCAGAATTCACATAGCGGCTGCAGGCTTCCAGGAAACACACTAGGCCTTACGGCTCGGTGCTAGTCGGGACTCCAGTTAGACGCTAGAGGGTTCGGACACCTGGGTTATCAAAAAAAAAAAAAAAAAAAAGCTTGCTTTGAGATTTGTCTTCTTTTGTGCAGAGAAGATGGATTATGTAAGCAGTCTACCAGACGAGGTTCTTTGTCAGATATTGTCCCTTCTTCCAACAAAGCAGGCTGCTGTAACTCATGTTCTCTCAAAGAGGTGGCTGAATCTGTGGAAACTTGTTCCTAATCTTGACATTGATGACTCTATCTTTCTTCATCCGGAAGAAGGTAAAGCTGAAAGGGACGAAATTCGCCAGAGTTTCGTGGATTTCGTGGACAGAGTATTGGCTATACAGGGTGATTCTCCAATTAAGAAATTCTCCCTCAAATGTATAACTGGTGTTCATCCAGATTGTGTGAATCGTTGGATACGTAATGTCCTGCAGCGTGGTGTTTCGGACCTTGACCTTTTCACTGATTTTGCTGACGAGGATGTCGAATATGGTTATCAACTGCCTCGAGAGATGTTCATCAGTAGGACACTAGTAAGGTTAAAGTTAAGAAGTGAACATTCTGTTGATTGGTGGTGTCGTGATTTCATTGGTGGCACTTTCTTACCAATGCTTAAAAGTCTTTATATTGACTCGGACTTGATTTTTTGCAGTGAGATTGAGACGTTTCTTCCGCGCTTGAGGAATTGCGAATGGCGAATATGGAGTGGAGTGAATTGGATGTAACTGTGTCAAGTCCAAGCCTCAGGAAGCTAAATCTCCACGGCACCGGTTGTGAAGAAGGCTTGGAAGTGTTTAACAATCCGAAAAGCATTTCGTTTGATACTCCACATTTAAGAGCGCTGAATAATGATGGGTTAGAGAATGGCGAGCATGATGAGGTTCTTCGATTTGGCAATGTTGTGAAGCTTATGAATGGCATACGAAATGTTCAGAAACTTTCCTTAGTTTCTGATACTCTTGAGGTCAGTTTTCTATATTGTTCATTCTTGCCTAGTTGTGAAACTTTGAATGCAAAATGTCTAGTTGGGTTTCTCAGGTTCTTTCTCTATGCTGTGAATCAATGCCGGTGTTCAACAACCTCAAATTTTTAGGCATTACGAATGAAGCGGATCGAGGATGGCAGGCAATGCCCGTTCTTCTAAGGAATTGTCCACATTTAGAAACTATAATCGTTAAGGTACACGTATAAATCATGAGACTATTTAGACAAAGCATGTTTTAAAGATTCAGCTCATACGTACAATAACCTTATTGTATCCTTTTTGATTTCAAGGTCTCTTAACCTGATCAAATTATCTTTTACTTGAAGTGACAAATATTGCTTTCAATTGAACAAAACACTCCAGGTCTCTGCTACGTCGTTAGTTGATAACCGGCCCAAACCAACCCAATCGAGTGCCAAGAAATTAGAACCGAAACAAAACCAGTCCAGAAATTTTGATTCCTACCTACCACATGGTTTGAGTTAAACCGGATAAAACCTCGATTTCGTTATTTTGCTCTCTCTTCTCTGAAAACTGAATCTTTCGGCTTCTCTGATGTCTTCTTCTCCAACTGAAAATTTGAATCTCTCTCATATTTTTCATATCTACGCTTGTATGGCCATAGAAACCATCGATTAAGCTTCCCCAACTCTCTCCCTCTTTCTTCTCACTTGACGCAGTCAATGAAATCCCTAAATTTGAGTCCTGGATTAAGCATTTGTAATGAGGTAGGTTCAACAGTTTACTCATTTATTCTGCTTTCGTACTGATTATATTCTCTTTTTGGTTTCTTAGTTCGAAATTTTCTTTTTGTTGGTGGATTCCTATTTGTGGTGTTAACTAGGTATTTCCATTTGGTTGATGTTTACCTGAATTTGCGATGAATCCTTTTGCTGTTTGTAGATTTTGCACTGTGGAACTGTTTGGTAGTCATGTAGAATTGTCTACTTAATGTAACTCTTCTTTTGTGCAGAGAAGATGGATATTGTAAGCAATCTACCAGACGAGGTTTTTTGAGTGGATTCCTTTTTTGCCAGTTTAGGTTTGACACTGTGAGCTCAACATTGTGAGGATTTGGTTTACTGTCAAAATTTCCAGGTTGCTTTGACTTCGGCTCTCGCAAAGAGATGTGTCAATCTGTGGAAACTTGTTCCTAATCTTGAAATTGATGACTCTGTCTTTCTTCATCCGGAACAAGGTAAAGGTGAAAGGCACGAAATTCGACAGAGTTTCGTGGATTTTGTGGACAGAGTATTGGCTTTGCAGGGCGATTCTCCAGTAGAGAAATTATCTCTCAAGTGTATAACTGGTGTCCATCCAGATTGTGTGAATCGTTGGATATGTAACGTGATACGGCGTGGTGTTTCGGATCTTGATCTTTTCACTGATTTTTCCGACGAGGATGTCTACGGAGGTTATTGCCTATAGAGATGTTTAACAGTAGGACACTAGTTAAGTTAAAGTTAAGAAGTGAACATTGTGTTGATTGGTGGTGTGATGAAATAGGCGGCTCTTACTTAACAATGCTTAAAAGTCTTTATATTGACTCGGACTTGATCTTTTGCGGTGAGATTGAGACGTTTATTCCTTCTTTCCCTGCGCTTGAGGAATTGAGAATGGCTAATATGGAGTGGAGAGAGTTTAATATAACTGTGTCAAGTCCAAGCCTCAGGAAGCTAACTCTCCACGGCACCGGTTGTGAAGGAGGCCTGAACAAAGTCGTTGAAAATCCGAAAAGCATTTCTTTTGATACTCCGAATCTGCTTTCCTTAAGCTACATGGATTTAGTTGCAGAGGACTATCCATTAGTTAATATGGAGAAATTATCTGTGGCTCATATCAACCTTACGCTATTAGAAGAACAGATCGAGCGAATAAGAGTGCCGAGTAATGATTGGTTAGAGGATGGTGAGGATAACGAGGTTCTCCGATTTGTCAATGTAGTGAAGCTCATGAATGGCATACGAAATGTTCAGAAACTTTCTCTACAATCTGATACGCTCGAGGTCAGTTTTCAACATTGTTCTTTCTGGTCTATTTGTGAAATGTCTAGTTACAAAATGTCTTGTTGGGTTTTTCCAGGTTCTTTCTCTATGCTGTGAAACGATGCCGGTGTTCAACAACCTCAAATTCTTATGTATTACGAGTGAAGAGGGTCGGGGATGGCAAGCAATGCCAGTTCCTCTAAAGAATTGTCCACATTTAGAAACTATAATCCTTCAGGTAGAACTATAAATCATGAGAGTAGTTGGACAAAACATTTGTTAAAGAGTCAGTTCCGATATACAATAACCTTACTGTCTCCTTTATGCTTTCAGGGTCTCCTGCATCATGTCACAGATAAATGCGGGGATGCTTGTCCCTGCATTTCTCGGGAGGACAAAGGTCGTTCATTGACATCTTGTCCGGTAAAACTGTTAGAGATTCAAGGGTTTCGAGGAACGATGAAAGAGATGCACATAATAAAGCATTTCTTGGACTATTTTCCATGTTTGAAAGAGATGAAAGTTTATATCGAAGAGAATGATCCTACACAGCTCAATAACCCTGAAATCGCTGATCTTATCACCGAGATGTTTGAACTCTACAACAATTTATCGAGCTGCAACGTCCAGCTCTTGGTGAGTGATTACTTGGTTCAGAAGTGGACTGCTCAAGGAATTTGATTCCGGTTTAATACTGTTGAATTGGCTTGAAAACCGTCCAAAACCAAACCAATCTCAAAGCTTGTTGTATCTATTTCAGTGAGCTTATATTTTGTGAGATTTTTCCTCATTGTAACCTCACCATCTTTTGTTGTTTTGAATTTGATTTCTTACCCCTAAATTTGTTCGATGGGGTTTGATCTAAGGATTGGAATTTGTATATTTGGTTTGAAAACCGGTCTAAACCAAATCAATCCACGCCAAAGAAATTAGAACCAAAACAAAACCAATCCAAAAACCTAATACACATGAAAACAGAGGATTGAAGACAGAGCAACTGCAAAATTTCCACGATGCATTTACCTGCCAGTTTAACAGAAAGATTTCAACTTTCTCCTCTACCTATAGCTATTTCTTCAAATCTTCGCTTCTAGGGCACTGAAACTAGCGATTAATCACGGAAATCCCAACTTTACTCTTAAGCGTCTGTAACGAGGTAGATTCCGAAGTTTACTCTTTATAGGGTTTCTCTGTTCAAAAGTAATCCCTAAATAGCTTCTACTGATTCTTTTCACTTTATAGGGTTTCTCTGTTCAGAATTTTCCTTGGGTAGATTTCTATTTGCTTTGTTAACTGGGTTTACCTCTGTTGAATTCATGTTTGAATCCATTGGTTTACCAGTTTAGCTAATCGTTGCCTACGGATTTCCTTCTGTTTGTAGAAATGTTTGGCAATCATGTACCTCTGATGTTCTGATAAAAGTTTGGAGATTTGTTTACTTTTATACCTCTTGTATTGTGTAGAGAAGCTTGACATTTGTCTTGTTATACCTTACTCTTCATTTGTGCAGGGGAGATGGATCATTTTAGCAGCCTACCAGAGGAGGTTCTTTGTCATATACTGGCCTTCCTTACGACAAAGGAAGCTGCTTTGACATCGGTTCTCTCCAAGAGGTGGCGTAATCTGATTGCACTTGTCCCGTATCTCGATATTGATAACTCCGTGTTTCTGCATCCCGAAGAGGGTAAGCGGGATAGGCCCGAAATTATAGAGAGCTTCATGGATTTTGTGGATAGAATACTGGCATTGCAGGGTAATTCTCCCATTAAGAAACTCGCCATCAAGTGTCGAACTTCGGTTGATTCAGTTCGTGTGGATAATTGGATAAGTAATGTGTTGGCGCGCGGTGTTTCAGACCTTGATCTAGATATCATTTTGGATACGGAGGAAGATGATTACTATCTCTATCGGCTGTCTCCAAAATGTTTTCAGAGCAACACACTAGTTAAGCTGAAAGTAGACTATGGAACTGATCTTTGTTGGGTGGCTGGGAACGTTCTCTTACCCGTGCTTAAGACTCTAGTTCTTGAGGCAGTTCAGCTTAAGAAGTTTGAAAAATTTCTCCGTGCTTTGCCTGCGCTTGAGGAATTAGTTCTGGTTGATATAAACTGGTACGATACGGATGTGATTGTTTCAAGTACAAGCCTCAAGACCCTAAATATAGATATCGACCAAGGTTTAGACAGTTTATCATTTGATACGCCGAGCCTCGTTTATTTTGAGTACTATGGTTATATTGCGTCGGACTATCCGGTAGTTAATATGACAAACTTATTAAATGCTCGAGTCATCTTCTCGTTAACTGAAGAGGACATTGAGCGAGCTAGAGAACCGAATAATGATTTGTTAGCGGATGATCAAGACGTAGTTGCTCTCGGATTTAGTAATGTGTGGAAACTCTTTCATGGCTTACGAAATATTCTAAATCTTCACTTGTCTTCTGATACCCTCGAGGTCAGGTTTTTTCCCTCTCTCGCTTGTAATATCTTTCCAATTCTTGGAGCATAGTGGTCATGTTTGTTCGGTCCTATTTCTAACGAAGAAGTGAATGTCTAGTTTTGAAAATGTAATTCCAAAATGTCTTGTTTTTCAGGTGCTTTCTCTATGCTGTGAAAAGATGCCAGTGTTCAACAACCTCAAATCATTATCTATTAAGAGTGGCAAGGATCGAGGTTGGCAAGCAATGCCGGTTCTTCTAAGGAACTGTCCTCACTTAGAAACCTTAGTGATTGAGGTATGAAAAACAACTCATTTGCCAAAGATGTACAAAGATAGAGTTCATACTTTGAATCAATCACTGTTTCTTTTATGCTTTCAGGGTCTCATGCACCATGTGACCGATAAATGCGGAGATGCTTGTGACTGCATTCCTCGGGAGGAGAAAGGCATGTCACTCGCATCTTGTCCAGTTAAAATGTTAGAGATTCTAGGGTTTCGAGGAACGATGAAAGAGATGAACACGATAAAGCATTTCTTGGATTATTTTCCGTGTTTGAAGGATATGGAGATCTTTATTGAAGAGGATGATCCAACACAGCTCAAAAACCCTGAAATTGCTGATCTTGTTGTGGAGATGATTGAACTGTACAACGAGCTATCGAGTTGTAATGTCCAGCTCCTGATGAGTGATTACTTGGATAAGAAGTGGACTGAACAAGGAAGTCTCTGAAGAACAAAACTTTCGCCAAAGCTCTTCATGGAATATGACTTTGGTTCTTTTGTTTATTTGGTTTAACCAAACCAATCGCAAAACCATACATTTAATTTCCTTCCATTCTCTTTTTTTCTTTCCGATTGTTAGTCATTAACTATCGTTTAAGCTTTAATATAGGTTACTTGCCTATGAACATTTGTCTTGAGATTGTAATCGTATACAATACACATAATCAGGTCAAAGCGTCCACATCAAACCGGTTCAAAACCAAACCGACTTTCTTATTGTTCGAGTGTGCCACGGGCACGCCATGTGAAACGACGTTGTTTCAGGCATAACTCGGTTTCATTGGTTATTTGGATTGAAAACCGGTCTAAACCAAATCAATTCACGCCAGGAAATTATAACTAAAACAAAACCAATCCATAAACCTAATATTCTTTCACAAGGAAACAGTGAAATTGAATAGCAAATGCAAAACTCAAAACTGCTTTGCAATTTGGTAGTAGAACACTTCGTCTCAGATTCTGCGATGCATTTGCATGTCAGTTGAACCGAAAGCTTTCAACTTTAGCTTTTTCTTCATAACTTCGTTTCTAGGGCATTGAAACTAGTGATTAATCACTGAAATCCCTAATCATTGAAATTAGTTGGAGGGTTTGTAACGAGGTAGATTCCGAAGCTTAACCTTCTCTTTTGCTTCCACTTATTCTATTCTCTGTTGGGTATTTCTATTTGCGTTGAATCAACCGTTTCACCAGTTTAGCTTATCGTTGCTTAATATTTTTTTTTGGGTCTAAATGTTAAGATTAATACCATTTTCTGAGTTTTACATGTTTCACAAATGCAACTTATTCCTAATGGCCTATTACAATGTGGAGAGGATACCGAAATTGTTTGGTACCTGAAACATTTCTCTGTTTGGTAATCATGTACCTCTTGTTTGTGCAGAGAAGATGGATCATGTTAGCAATCTACCAGACGAGCTTCTTTGTAATGTATTGTCCTTCCTTACTACAAAGGAAGCTGCTTTGACATCAATTCTCTCCAAGAGATGGCGCAATCTGATTGCATTTGTCCCTTATCTCGATATTAATGACTCTGTGTTTCTGCATCCCGAAGAGGGTAAGCGGAATAGGGCAGAAATTATACAGAGCTTCAAGGATTTTGTGGATAGAATATTGGCATTGCAGGGTGATTCTCCCATTAAGAAATTCTCCATCAGGTGTCGGTGTGTAACTGCTGTTGATTCAGTTCGTGTGGACGGTTGGATAAGTAATGCGTTGGCCCGTGGTGTTTCAGACATGGATCTAAGAATCTTTATGGACGTAGAGGGAGATGAGGAAGATGAGGACAATCGTTACTATCAATTGTTTCCAAAACGTTTTGAGAGCAGCACACTTGTTAACCTGAAAATAGACATTGGAATAATGATTAATTGGGAGGCTGGGAGCGTTTTCTTACCGATGCTTAAACGTCTTGTTCTTGACTCACCTCGGGTTTCTAAGTTTAATATTTTTCTTCATGCTTTGCCTGCACTTGAGGAGTTAGTCCTGGATGATGTATTCTGGCAAGATTGGGATGTGAACGTATCAAGTGCGAGCCTCAAGACCCTAAAAATGTATAGAAGCTATTGTTTTGGCAGTTTTTCATTTGATACACCACGCCTCCTTTACTTTGAGTATTCTGGTGAAATTGCGCGTGACTATCCAGTAGTTAATATGAAAAATTTATTTGATGCTCAAATCACCTTCTCATTAACTGACGAGCAACTCCAGCGAGCTAGAGAACCAGACGTTCATGAAGGTTGGTTCAACAACGATGTTGTTGTTGGATATAGTAATGTGTGGAAACTCTTTCATGGCCTACAAAATGTTTCGAATCTTTACTTGTCCCCTGATACTCTCGAGGTCAGTTTTCTATTTTTCGCTCTTGTAATATCTTTATTTAGCTGTTCTCTAGGAAATAAAAGAAGGGAAAACCAGGACGTTGCCTCGATTCTTGTAGCTTAGTAGTCATGTTTATTCAGTCTCATTTTAAACGAACAAGCAAAGATCTAGTTTTAAAACATGTAACTCCAAAATGTCTTGTTTTCAGGTTGCTCTATGCTGTGAAAAGATGCCAGTGTTCAACAACCTCAAATCATTATCCATTAAGAGTGACAAGGATCGAGGATGGCAAGCAATGCCCGTTCTTCTAAGGAACTGTCCACATTTAGAAAGTCTATTCATTGAGGTATAAGAACAACTCATTTGCCACACATTTACAAAGATAGAGTTCATAGTTTGAATCTCTTAGTGAATTTTTTTTTTTTTTTTTTTGAATCTTTTAGTGACTGTTTCTTTATGCTTTCAGGGTCTAGTGCATTTTGTGACCGATAGATGCGGGGATGCTTGTGACTGCATTAATCGGGAGGACAAAGGCATGTCACTCGCATCTTGTCCAGTAAAAATGTTAGAGATTCAAGGGTTTCGAGGAACAATGAAAGAGATGAACACGATAAAGCATTTCTTGGATTATTTTCCGTGTTTGAAGGAAATGGAGGTCTTTATTGAAGAGGCTGGTCCAACACAACTCAAAAACCCTGAAATTGATGATGATCTTATCATTGAGATGTTTGAACTCTACAACGAGTTGTCGAGTTGCAATGTCCAACTCCTGGAGTAGACTGCAAAAGGAAGTCTCTGAAGAACAAAACTTTCTCATAGTTGTGCCAAAACTTCAAAACATTCCCATGGAATTTGACTTTGTTTCTTTTCTTTGTTTGGCTTGACTAAACCAATCGCTAAACATTACTTTTTGTTTCCATTGTCTCTTTTCTGTTTAGGTTTACTTGGTTTCATTTTGCAATCAAAATATTTTTAACTTTTGGGAAATTAGGCCATATAACCATGAAAAAAAAGAAATTTTAATATCTAACAAAAACCTATATATGTGGCATCGTAGTCAGAGAAAGAACAAGAAGTAGACACATGGTGGATTCCAAATGTATTATTATATTTGTGTCGCTTCAGTGTTATGATTATATTCTACTGTAACTTAGCCATTTGGCTTTTAAATGAAAAGAAATGTTGTCGGCAAAAAAAAAAACTTATATATGTGGCATAATCCTATCTCTAGATATAAGGTTTTTTGTTATTTTTTAGATTATAATTTTTTTCTTCGTTATTTAACAAATTCACCCTTAATTTTTTCAGATTCATCACATTATTATTTAATTTTATGGATATTCACTCATTAGTAGGATATTCACTCATTTGTAGGATGTGTTCTGATTATTGACTTTGATCTGATTTGGTGTTGATTCATGGAACCAGTGTCGTAGAAAACTTGTTTCATTGGTAAATTTTGTTTGAAAACCGGTCTAAACCAAACCTAATGTGTTTCTGTTTTTTCGTGCCTCACGGAAACAGTGAAGAACTGAAGAGCAAAGCGGTTTTGCGATTTGGTCGTGGGCACTTTCCCTTTATCTCAGCTTTCAACTATGCATTTGCGTGTCAGTTGAACTGAAAGATTTCAACTTTCTTTTCTGCCTTAAACTTTTTCTTTGTATCTTCGCTTATAGGGCCATAGAAACCAGCGATTAAGCTCTCCCAACTCTCTCTCTCTCTTTCTCTCTTCTCACTGAAATCCCTAACATTTGGGTATTGGATTAAGCGTTTGTAACGAGGTAGATTCAAAAGTTTACTCCTTTCTTCTGCTTTATACTGATTCAATTCACTTTTTGGGTTTCTTAGTTCCAAGTTTCTTTTGGGTTTGTTTCGTACTTTCGTTGTTAACTGTGTTTAGATTTGCTCAGGGGAACTGTTTGGTTATCATGTACCTCTGATGTTGTCATAAAAGTTTAGAGGTTTCAGATTTGTCTACTTAATGTACCTCTTGTTTTGTGCAGAGAGGATGGATCGTGTTAGCAATCTACCAGACGAGCTTCTTGTTCATGTTTTGTCCTTTCTTACGACAAAGGAGGCTGCTTTGACATCAATTCTCTCCAAGAGGTGGCGCAATCTGATTGCATTTGTCCCTTATCTCGATATTAGTGACTGTCTTTCTACATCCCGAAGAAGATAAGCGGCAGAGGCCAGAAATTATACAGAGCTTTGTGGATTTTGTGGATAGGGTTTTGGTATTGCAGGGTGATTCTCCCATTAAGAAATTCTCCTTCAAGTGTCTAAATGTGCTTGATTCAGTTCGTTTGGATGGTTGGATAAGTAATGTGCTGGCGCGCGGTGTTTCTGAAATGGATCTATCAATCCTTTTGAATGTAGAGGAAGATGATGACTATCTTCTCTATCAGCTGTCTCCAAAATGTTTTCAGAGCAGCACACTAGTTAAGCTGAAAATAGACTATGGAACTGATCTTTGTTGGGTGGCTGGAAGCGTTTTCTTACCGGTGCTTAAAACTCTAGTTCTTGAGGCAGTTCAGCTTGAGAATTTTGACGTTTTTCTCCGTGCTTTGCCTGCGCTTGAGGAATTAGTCCTGGTTGATATAAGCTGGCAAGATATGGCTGTGACTATTTCAAGTGCAAGCCTCAAGACCCTAAGAATGCATATCGACGATACTATAAGCAATTTATTGTTTGATACACCGAGCCTCGTTTGTTTTGAGTACTATGGTTATATTGCCGCGGACTATCCAGTAGTTAATATGAAAAACTTATTAGATGCTCAAATCATCTTCAAATTAACTGAAGAGGACCTCGAGCGAGCTAGGGAACCAAATAATGATTGGTTAGAGGATGTTGTGGACGAAGTTGCTCGCGGATTTAGTAATGTCTGGAAACTCTTGCATGGGTTACGAAATGTTCCAAATCTTTACTTGTCTCCTGATACCCTCGAGGTCAGTTTTCTTTCTCTTGTAATATTCTTTATTCACCTGGTCTCAAGGAAATAAAAGAGGGAAAGCCGGGAGTTATTTCCAATTCTTGTAGCATAGTGGTCATGTTTGTTTGATCCTATTGTAACGAACAAGTGAAGGTCTAGTTTTGAAACATGAAGTTCCAAAATGTCTTGTTTTCAGGTGCTTTCTCTTTGCTGTGAAAAGATGCCAGTGTTCAACAACCTCAAATCATTATCTATTAAGAGTAACAAAGATCGAGGATGGCAAGCAATGCCGGTTCTTTTAAGGAACTGTCCACGTTTAGAAACTCTAGTCATTGAGGTATATAAACAACTCATTTGCCAAACATGTATAAAGATAAATCTCATATTTCATACTTCATACTTCGAATCTTTTACTGTTTCTTTTATGCGCTTTCAGGGTCTCATGCACCATGTGACCGATAAATGTGGGGATGCTTGTGACTGCATTATTCGGGAGGAGAAAGGCATGTCACTCGCGTCTTGTCCAGTAGAAATGTTAGAGATTCAAGGATTTCGAGGAACAATGAAAGAGATGAACACGATAAAGCATTTCTTGGATTATTTTCCGTGTTTGAAGGAAATGGAGGTCTTTATTGAAGAGGATGGTCCAACACAACTCAAAAACCCTGAAATTGATGATCTTATTATTGAGATGTTTGAACTCTACAACGAGTTATCGAGTTGCAATGTCCAACTCCTGGAGTGGACTGCTAAAGGAAGACTCTGAATAACAAAACTTCAAAACACTCCCATGGAATTTGACTTTGGTTCTTTTGTTTATTTGGCTTGACTAAACCAATCGCTAAACATTACGTTTTGTTTCCATTCAGTCTCTTTTCCTTAAAAGTTTTAAAATAGGTTACTTGGTTTCAATTTGCAATCAAAATATATTTAATTTTTTCAGATACATCACATTAATGTTTGATTTTATTGCTTAACGAGTGTGCCACGTCATGTGAAGTGACGTCGTTTCAGGTATCGATATCTGACTTTATAAACTTGTTTGTTACAATATGAAACCCTTATTCCTCACTGGCGTTTATGGCAGAGGAAAATTCCGTCGGAATCGGGGAAAGCGGAGCAGACGCGGCGGCGATCGGCGATTTCTTCTGCAGCGATCGATATCTGATCAGCGAAATCTGTAGATCGCGATGGGGAAAGGAAACTTGTCGTTTCGCCGTCTTTCGAGCATCCGTCACCGGAAAAAGGGTTCTGCGGTGAACGATGAAGCTCAGACATCGATGCTTTTATCTCCAACGCCTCCGACGCCGATCAATTCAGGCGGACCGATTGTCGGTAAGGCGAAGAAGAAAACCGGAGGAGCTAGACTGTGGATGAGGTTTGATCGGACTGGTGCTATGGAAGTTGTGGAATGCGAGAAGAGCACCATCATCAAACGTGCTTCTGTTCCCGCTAGGGATTTGAGGATCCTTGGCCCTGTGTTCTCTCACTCTTCTAACATTCTAGGTAAACAAAGTTCAATTTCCTTGAATTGCGAATTTTGGATTTGATTGGCTCTCTCGTGTAGCTCCTGGTTTGAAAATTAGTTTGGAAATTTGTGATTCTGAGGTTTTAAGAATGTGTTTTTGATGACTACTTTGTATTGTGATCAATCCATGTTTTTGCTCTGCAGCTAGAGAGAAAGCAATTGTTGTTAATTTAGAGATCATAAAGCTGATAGTTACTGCAGAAGAAGTGCTGATCTTGGATCCTCTCAAATCGGAAGTTCTTCCGTTCGTTGAACGGTTAAAGCAACAGTTTCCTCAGAGGAATGGGTCTGAGAATGCCATCCAAGCTCCTTCGAATGAACAATCTGTTCTTGATCCTGAAGGTGGAGAGAGTTTGCAGAGTGAGCTTCCTTTTGAATTTCAGGTCCTCGAGTTTGCGCTCGAGGTGGTTTGCTCGGTTGTTGATGCAAGTGTGACTGCACTTGAGACAGAGGCTTGGCCTGTCCTTGATGAACTAACCAAGAATGTCAGCACCGAGAATCTTGAATTCGTTCGAAGTTTGAAAAGTAATCTCACCCGCTTGCTAGCTCGTGTACAAAAGGTATAAACTCAATTGTTACTTACCTTTTCTCATGATACGATAATGTAATGGTGATGCTGTTGTTCATTGTTCAGGTGAGAGATGAGCTCGAACATTTGTTAGATGACAACGAGGACATGGCAGACTTATACTTAACAAGGAAATGGATCCAGAACCAGCAAACAGAGGCGATACTTGCGGGAACAGCATCAAACAGCATTGTCTCCGCACCGCATAATCTTCATAGGCTCACATCAAACAGAAGCGCGAGTATGTTGACTAGTAATGCGGATGAAGACGACGTTGATGCTCTAGAGATGTTGCTAGAGGCATACTTCATGCAACTGGAGGGAATGCGGAACAAGATTCTTACGGTGAGGGAGTACATTGATGACACGGAAGACTACGTGAACATACAACTGAACAATCAACGTAACGAGCTGATCCAGCTTCAGCTGATTCTGACCATAGGCTCGTTTGCAATAGCTGTAGAGACGTTGTTGGCCAGCTTGTTCGGAATGAACATACCATGTCCGTTGTATCAGATGAATGGCATCTTTGGTTACTTTGTGTGGACTATCACTGCGGTTTGCGTTGTGATTTTCTTGGTCACCCTCGGTTACGCCAGGTGGAAGAAACTACTTGGCACATAATCTCTCTCTCTGCTACGCCAGGTGGAAGAAGCTGCTTCGCTCATATTCTCTCCTTTTTTTTTTCTCTTTTTTTTGGTTTTTTTCTTTTTTTTTTCTCTATCTCTCTCTCTCACAAATTGTAATCAAAACCCATTAGACATGTTTAACACTAGTAGAGTGGAACATAAGAAGTGGTTTTGGTATTGATTTGCTCTTTTCTTCAGGCAAATCTTCCTCAAGCGTCTGGGATGATTTATTTGGTCTTTTTAATTGGGTTACTTTTGATTTTCCAATCAAACCAATATATAAGTAAACAGAATGTCTTAATTATGCAAAACCCTAAACTTTCGCTTGATTCCAAAGTTACCTAGTTTTTACTGCCAGCTACGCGGAATCAACGTCTCGTATGGCCATCTCCTTCGTATCCAAACTATAGAGCAAGCTCTTCTAAAGGTTCCATTATGATTTACTTACATCCGAGTTTTCATCGTCTCTTTTGCTTCCCTTGTGTGGTACTTTTGGTTGCAATTTTCATTATTAATTTGATTTTGTGTTGTGATAATTCGTTTGGAAGTTTTCTAATCTCTTTAGCAACTAATTTAGCGTACTTGGAAACTATATTTCGTTCCCAGAGAATCATCATAATGTGACCTTTTTTCTCTGTTTATAGATTTTGTAGTGGGTGATACTTTGGGTCGAATCAATTGAGCAAAAGGATGGATACAATTAATAGTTTACCTGATGATATTCTTCGCCACATTGTATCTTTCCTTTCAACAATGGAGGCTGCTTTCGCGTCGCTTCTCTCAAAAAAGTGGCAAAATCTTTATACCATCATACAAAATGTTGAGTTTGATGAAAATCAAGGGGGTTTGACGGATTTTTTGAATGGGGGTAATGGCTCTGCCTCTCGATTCTCGGATAAGGAAATTCTCCATAACATGTCAAATGGGAGTTGATCCAACTCAGCATGATCATGTGAACCATTGTCTACGTCAAGTGTTGAAAGGGCGCGGTGTCTTGGAGCTGAACTTGACATAAATGCTAAACATGGATATTCACTGCCTTTTGAGGTCTTCACTTGCAAGACGGTGGTTAAGCTTGACCTAGGGACTGACTTTACAATGGATCGTTTCCCTAAGAATGCTTTTCTTCCGGCGCTTATGACTATTGTTCTTGATTCAGATGATGATCATCATGTGATCCGAAAGCTCTTATTTTTGCTTGCCCTTTGCTTATGCACTTCAAGCTAAGATCAGGACACCAGTATGTTCTTGTTTTCAAGAACCATCTTACCTCTCTATCATGATTACGCCAGGTGGAAGAAGCTACTTGGCTCATTATCTCTCTCTCGAGTCTCAATCTCTCTTTCAAACCATTTCAAACTTATGTAATCACTAGACATGTTTATATTAGCACTAGTAGAGCTGAAAAGAAGTGGTTGTGGTTTTGATTTGCTATTAAACAAATGTACAAGTGAACTGAATGGCATTATTTAGCAAAACCCTAAATTTTGGTTTTGTTCCCAAGTTATCGTAGTTTACGTTATTTCGGCTGTGTATTCAAATAAGAGAAAGCTCTTCTGAAGCTTTCATAATTGAGATCTAGTTTAGTGAGCAAGGGAATCCCATGGTCACTAACAACCGGCAAACTATTGGTGAAATGTCGAATCAGAAACAAGCCTAGAAAGAAAATAAGATAAGCAACAAAACTCCAACATGAGATAAACATAACAAGCATGCAAAGGAATGACCAAAGTTTGTGTTTCATGCATTCATTACTTAGTTTCAATTAAACTCGACCTGGATCTTGTAGTTAACCGAAGCTCTCGGGAGCATTAGCAGATCCGTGGTGATTTGCAACTTGTCCTTGTAAGAACGTGCCCAGGCACGAACTTTCAGCAACTCAAGACATGTCAGTTTCCCTAAGAAATGCTTTACTTGCTCCAACTCTTCGGCATCTCCCAGGTAATGAGAGATCTCTAGAACCTCCACGGGACAAGACAATAGACAAGAATATCCCGACAAGCACTCGCAAACATGGTCAAGTATTTTTTCATCACATTCACCGCAATGCAAGGAACCCTGATACAAGAGACACGTTAGAGATACCTACACAAAGTTAAAGAAATTGCGGTTAGTCCAATCAACATTCAGGATTTTTGTTAATACCTTGACGACAAGCGTCTTTAGATTAGGAGTCTTCTGTAGCAAAAAGGGGAAAAATCGCCAACACGTAGCCCAGTCATCGATTTCGAAAATTAAACGATGCAGCCTTTCAAACACTGGGATAGCTTCACGAAAGAGATAAAGCATCTGAAATGAATTAAAATCAACTAGTCATCATGCAGTTTCTAGACAAAATGCTCAAGAAACATTTTGTTTATTTTGTCATCATCAACCAATTGAAGATTGGAATATCCGATATGTTCATGTTCTGTTATTTTCTCAAGCGATTAATACGTATCACATAGCACACTAACCTCTGTAGTTTCAGGGTATAAATCCAGGATCTCAACAGATCTTAACCCTTGAAACAGATTACTAGGATCACTTGTAATATGATCTTCGTCTACTACAACTCTTTCACCCCATGCGTGATCTACAGTTAGAGTAAGCTCGAGCTTGGCTTCGACAAGCGATTCAAAGTTTACAGTTGAATACTCATCTGGAACCAAGTCTGTTATCTCTAAGGAGATAAGACTGGGAGTGTCAAAAGAAATGCTGCTAAAATCAGACCCATCAAAATCTTCATACTCTGACCGTCTAATAGTAAGTCTGTGAAGGGTCGGACTTGATACAATGCGAGACCATTTCCAAGATTCCCAGTCTACACGATGTATGGTTAATTTCTTAAGCAACGGGCAAGCAGAAAGAAGCGTTTTGAACGCACAACCACAAAGATCATAAAACCGAATCCCGTTGAGAAAGAGAGTCTCAAGCGCTGGAAGAAAAGCATTCTCAGGGAGAACATGAATAACAAGACCAGACCCAAGTCTCAGCTTAACAATTGTCTTGCAAGTGAAGACCTCTAAAGGCAGTGAATATCCTTTTTCAACTCCCAAGTCCAGCTTGAAAGACATGACACCGCGCTTCAGAACATTACACAGAAAACGGTTGATAAGAATCCGGTCAACACACTTACATTCTAAAGAGAATTTCTTTATGCGAGAACTAAGTGGCAGAGCCATTACTCCTTCCACAAATTCAACCAAACTCTCTTGATTCTTTGAATAATATTGGAAAGAAAGACTTGGTATGATGGTAAACTGATTCCGCCACCTCTTTGCAAGAATCGATGCGAAAGCAGCTTCCTTTGCCGAGAGAAAAGACAAAATGTGGCAAATGATCTCATCAGGTAAATTGCTAATCCTATCCATTTTCTCCCACCAAACCCTAACTACTCGGAACAAAAATTCAATTAATTCCCGTGGAGATTTCAATCACAATGCACATAATAATCACCGAACAGAGGCTAATGACAACAAGAATCTCTCGAAAGATAGAAAGAGAACCGAAAAACCAGGTTTTACAGTAAAGATACAGTGTATAACTAAGAACAAACATAGAAACTGAGCGAAGATTAAAAATGGGTGAGGTAAAAGAAATCAAAATTTACTAGCGGAGGAGAAAACTCGGTACCTGATTTGATACAGACGCGAAGGTAAAAGAAAATTCTCAGAGGAAGACAAATTACTCACACTGGTCTTGAGGAAAAGAGAACAGAGGAAGACGAAATGTCTATTGAGATACGCCATTTCCACGTGGCACGCTGAGTCAAATCAGAGGAAAAAAAACTATAGTTTCATGGTTTGGTATTGGTCCGTAACTAAAAATCGTTAAATTTAGACCGGTTTTTATAACAAAAAAAAAAAAAAAAAAAAAAAAAAAAAAAAAAAAAGCTATTACAAACTTTCACAAGCTCCAATTACACTCAAACCGGATTAGGCTCTTGTTATGGGATTTGCTACTTGAGTAGTCCCAATTTGTTTACCAAATTAAACCGGTGGTTTACAATAACCGGATAAGATAGAGCCAAATTACTCACACTGGGCTAGAGTGGCGTACGGTTTCAATTTTAGTAAACCCTCAATTTCGTTTTTAGTCTCTTTCTCTGGAAAATTGGATCTTTCGTTCTCCGATGCATTTGCATGTCTTCTTCTCCTACTGGAAGCTTCTGTCTCTCTCGAAAACCAGCGATTAAGAACCATATATGTGGGTCTTGGATTGAGCGTTTGTAACGAGGTAGATTTCAGAAGTTTACTCATTAAGTCTGCTTCGTACTGATTCTATTATCCTCCTTTTGGGGTTTCCTTAAGTAGATTTCTATTTGCGTTGTTAACTGGGTTTTACTCTGTTATCGTCTTGATTGTTACATTTTACTCTGTTTTACCAATTTAGCTTCTTGATGTCTGTTTGTGGATTCTGCTAGAGTTTTACTTTACTCTGTTTGTAGATCTTGCACAGTGGAACCGTTTGGTAACTATGTATGGATGATGTTCATATTGCTTTGAGTTTAGGTTGTTAATTGATATACCTCTTCTTTTGCGTAGATAAGATGGATCATGTTAGCAATCTACCAGAGGAGGTTCTTTGTCATATATTATCTTTTCTTACGACAAAGGAGGCTGCTTTGACATCGGTTCTCTCAACAAGGTGGCGCAATCTTTTTGCATTTGTCCCTAATCTTGACATTGATGACTCTGTCATCCGGAAGAGGGTAAACGGGAAAGGGACGGTGTTCTGCAGAGTTTCATGGATTTTGTGGATAGAGTATTAGCATTGCAGGGTGATGCTCCCATTGATAAACTCTCCCTCAAGTGTAAAACTGGTGTTGATTCAGATTGTTTGGATTCTTGGATATGTAACGTCTTGGCTCGTGGTGTTTCCGACCTTGATCTACGCATCGTTTTTAGTGATAGATATTGGCTGTCTCCACAAGGTTTCGAGAGTAGGAAACTAGTTAAGCTAAAATTAGGAAAAAGAATTGATCTTGGTTGGTGGGCTGCCGGCATTTACTTGCCGATGCTTAAAACTCTCGTTCTTGACTCGGTTAAATTTTGTGTTGATAAATTCGAGATGCTTCTTCATGCATGCCCTGCGCTTGAGGAATTAGACATGGCTAATATAGAGGGGTTAGGTTCGGATGAGACCGTGTCAAGTGCTAGCCTCAAGACTCTTAGAATTAAATCCAGCATTGGTTCAGACACTTTTTCGTTTGATACACCGAGTCTTGTTTACTTGGGTTACTCTGATCATGTTGCGGAAGACTACCCATTAGCTAATTTTATAAATCTATCTGAGGCTCGAATCAACCTTTTAGTAACTGAAGATGAAATCGAAGAAGCAAGAGCCCCTGAGTATGATTTGTTAGAAGATGAGGTGGATATATTTGCTCTTCCAATTGGTAGTGTGATAAAGCTCATGAATGGGATACAAAATGTTCACACACTTTACTTGACTTCTAGTACTCTCGAGGTCTGTATGCTATTTTGTTTTCTTTAGTGATATATATTAACGCGCAAGGGACGGTCTAGTTTTGAAACATGTAACTGCAAAATGTATAGATGATTTTTATCTTGTTTCAGGTGCTTTCTCTATGTTGTGAGTCAATGCCGGTGTTCAACAACCTTAAATTGTTAGGTTTCTATAGTGGCACGAGTCGATGGCAAGCAGTGCCAGTTCTTCTAAAGAAGTGTCCACATCTAGAAACCCTAAGCATTTTGGTATTAACCACAACTTATCAGTCAAACATGTAGAAAGATAGAGTCTTTGTGGAGATTAGAGACAGTAACTAGAACCTCAAAATACAAAGCTTTGAACCAAACTAAGACTAGTGAAACGTTTCAAGAAAACAAGTCTTAAACTTTTGTTCTAAATTGTTCTCTCAATCTCTCCTTGTAACCTCTCGTGTGTTTAGCTTATGAACTGAAAAATAAAATGCAGAGAATGTAAATGACACAGAGATTTAACGAGTTCGGCCCTGTGGGAAGCGGGTAAAACCTACGTCTCGCCGGAGAATGATTCCAGAAAATCCACTAAGCACTTAGCTCAAACCGAGCTCTTAATCACTCATACACTTCTCTCTTAGTTCTCTTACACACGTTCTCACACATCTTAGACAGCTATTGAACTTGTTCAACATATATATACAAATCCAACATGAACACCAAGGAAACTAACTTTAGGTGAGATTAATTTACCTTGGGTCCCAACTATCTCTTTTCCGTGTTTGCTGGAGAGAAATGAGGAGATTATAGCAGGCCTGCAACTTTTCTCCTCACGTCTTAATCACCTTTGAGCTCTGCAACTCTTATCAAAACCAAGAGAGATGAGTGTTCTTGTGACCCTACAAAGAAGATGATAACCTTATCTTCAAGACCCTCTAGTCCATGTAGCTGCTCTTCTTTATTTATTTAGAATCGAGACCTTCTGTTTAGTTCTAAGTCTTTGACTTCTCCTCATAATCTAATTAAGACCAAGGCCAAAGACCCATGAACACTTCAACGGTTTGAAGTCCTTCTTGTAGCAGCATAACACTTGAAGTATTCATACCAAATTTCAACAGTCTCCTTCATAATTTGGAATCCTTAAGTCTCCTTTATGCTTTCAGGGTCTTTTGCACTATGTGACAGAAACATGCGGTGATGTTTGTGACTGCATCTCTCGGGAGGACAAAGGCCGTTCACTCAGATCTTGTCCGGTGAAAAAAATAGAGATTCAAGGGTTTATAGGAGCAATGAGAGAGATAACAATGATCAATCATTTCATGGACTATTTTCCGTGTTTAGAAGAGATAGAAATCACTGTTGAAAGGCATGGTCCTACAAAGCTCGATGTCCCCGAAGTTACTGATCTTAAAGAGCAGATGATGAAACTCTACCAGAAGTCATTGAGTTGCAATGTCGATATGAACGTGTGTGAGTCTTTGTTGAGGAAGTTGCTTGGGCAATGAAGTCTACAAGGAACAAAACTTGCTAATAGTTTTGCTTAAGTCCCTTTGTACATCCGGTTCACTTTTATTAACTACTCTTTCTAGACACAATCAAATAATGCTTGTTTTGTAACATCTCTGGTTCTATTGTTGTTATTTGTGAGCAAATCTTTGTCATCTGAAGTAAGATCATTAAAGAAGTCAACTAAGAAAGAAACCATCCAAGCAAATTGTTGGTGAAAAGTCGAATAAGAAACAAGCCTAGAAAGGAAACAAGATAACCAGTAAACTCTAACATGAAAGAAACATAACCAGTGTGCAACAAACTTTTGAAGATAGCAGGACCGAAGTTTGTGCTTCCCTCATGCATTTGTTCATTAGTTTTCATCTAAACTCAACCTGGATTTTACAGTTAACCGAAGCTCTCGGGAGCATTAGCAGATCCGTGGTGATTTGCAACATATCCTGGTCAGAATGTGTCCAGGTACAAACTTTCAGCAACTCAAGACATGACAGTTTCCCTAAGAAATGCTTTACTTGCACCAATTCTTGGACATCTCCCTGGTAAAGAGAGATCTCTAGAACCTCCACTGGACATGACAATAGACAAGAATATCCCCACAAGCACTTGCAAACAGTGTCAGGTATGTTTTCATCACATTCACCAAAATGCAAGGAACCCTTATACAAAGACAAATTAGAGATTGAAGATTAGAGATACCTACACAAAGTTAATGAAATTGCGGTTTGTCGAATAAACTTTCAAGATTTTGTTAATACCTGGATGACAAGGGTCTTTAGATTAGGAGTATTCTGTAGCAAAAAGGGGAAAAATCGCCAACACGTCCCCCTGTTAACAGATTCGAAAGTTAAACGATCACTACAAGAAAACAAGACATATTCCTACGGCCAAATCCGTCAGAAATCCGTCGGAATAGGGGGTATTCCGACAGATTTCTGACGGGACATGGATCACCGAAATCCGTCGACACTACGTCGGAATCCGGTCAGAGCAGAGAATTCCGACGGTATTCTGACGGATACTCATCCTGACGGAATTCCGACGGTCAAGGAAGGCGACAACTTCAAGACCGTCGGAAATCCGTCCGTTTATGTAGCCGTCGGAATACCGTCGGAATTCTGTGCTCCGACCGGATTCCGACGTAGTGTCGACGGATTGCGGTGATCTATGTGCCGTCAGGAATCCGTCGGGCCAAACCGACGGAATTCTGACGGATTTGGAAATATTTTTTTTTAAAATTATTTTTATTTAAATATATGAAAATAAATGAATTATTAAGAAAAAAATAAATTAAAAATCAAAATTAAATTCAAATTGTTTAAAAACCAAATTTAAAGTTTTACATTAAATTTAAAATGTCCAAAAACATTTACGACCTATGAGCATGGAAGAAGTCGTTCATTTTCGCCTCCATTGCACGATATCGTTCGTTCGCCTCCTCCTTCTCTCTCTTTCGCGGGTCCTCCGCCTCCGCAAGTTGTCTCTGCAGCCGTTCCTCCGCCTCCTTCTTCTCTCTCTCGTACCGTTCCTCCAAAGAGCTAACCCGCTGGGTCAGCTCGACGTTTTGTGCTTCCAAACTGCTACCACCGTGATAGCGAACCGACGAAACGAATGAGCAACTGTCTTCGGGGAGGCCGTAGACACGACCTCTGCTCTTAGGGGTTACCTAAGAAAAAAAATTCAAGCAATTTTAAAACGTATTAGTATTAAAAGGTATTTTAAATGTGTTTAAAATTGACACGTTTACTAACCTCGTAAGTGAACTCGTTGATCTTCTCGAATGGAACTTCGGTTGGCGGCGGAGTTCCATCGACGCTCGATTGCGATTGGAGGTACTGCTCCCCGAGCTTCTCCACGCTCTCCACGATTTCCCGAGCAATCGCATCTTGGATTTCACCCGTCTTTCTGTTGGTGTGGGCATCTCTGATGGCAGCAAGATGTGAAGGACGCACACCGGTCTTCGCAATCTGTTAGCATAGTCAAGTACGGAAAATGTTAGCGATAATTAAAAAAATTAGGAAAATTACCAGTTGTTGAACACGTGACGCCTTGCTCGTTGCACCGAGGTTGTGGGTCGCTTGTCCCTTCCCATTCCGGTCGCTCTTCCGGTTAGTCGAGTTTTTCTCGGAGGTCGCTTGAGTGTCCTCCCGTTCCCAATGTGCAAGTAGTCCAGCCTATAATGCTTCGTCGTTTTTAAGAATCTTAGGCACCTTCTGACGTCGCAACCACCCGTCCTTCCACTCGTTCATCTTCTGCGAGTACTTTCTACGCGCCTTTGCGTCGAATTCTTTGCGAACGATAAGAGTCAGCTGTGGGTCTTACATAAATTCTTGCTGAAAAACAAAACAATACTCGAAATACTATTGACAATTGGAATGTAATATAAAAGATGAATTTTAATTTAGAATATAAATACATACCGCAAATTGCCAAAACCATGTGTCCTGGTCTGCCACCGGCATGGACTCATGAGTGGGATACGGCTTACTTATCATGGTATTGATCATTGAGTTGATGGCACTCGAAATACCGTTTCCCGAATATTGGAACCTACACGGAATTTTGTTTCATATTTTGTTAACAATTTTATTAAGTTAATATAAGCCTATAAATTTTTAAAAGTAGTCATTACCAGGTCGTGTTAGGTGGTACATCCTGATCAAGTCGTGTCAACCTTTCCCGACCGGGTTGGGACACAAACTCCTCGATGTTGTACGAGCAGAGGCAGTTGTACCCGTAAGAGGAATGTCGGGGATCTGCGACTGACTCTCAGTCCCACCTCCCCTATTGGAAGTACCGGCTCCGCTAGTCTCATGAAATAGGCCATAATCCTTACGATTTACAAAATTTTTACATAACTTTAAAATTAGTATTTAAAATTACTATGTCAATTATAAATTTAAAATTTACAATCTTTAGTTTGGAGTCTGGGCTTTTGAGATTCTGGGAATTTGTGATTTTGAGATTTTTAAAAGTTTTTTAAATTTTTAAAAATTTAAGAGTTTTTAAAAGTTTTTAAATTTTTTTAAAAAGTTACATGTTTTTAAAAGTTACATATTTTTAAATTTTTTTAAATTTAAGAGTTACATGTTTCTAAAAGTTTTTAAAATTTTTTAAAATTTAAGAGTTTTTTTTTTAAAAATAGTTACTCAACAGTTTTAACATTTTTTAATTTATAGAATTTTGTATATTAATCATATTATCATTGGAATTAGGATTATAATCGGTCCATCATCATGTGTTAGCGATTTAGGATTTTAAGAATTTAGGATTTACTGACTTAGGGATTTTGGGAAATTGGAAATTTGGAATATCGGCATTTAGGGATTTTTAGATTTTTAGATATGGAGGTTTAGGGATATAGGTATTGTTAGGTAATTGGGGTTTGGAATTTGTAAATTTATTTTAAAAATAATTTTATAGAGGATTTATAAAATTTTAAATGTTTAAAATGATTTTTAAAAGTTATACAATTTTCAAAGTTTAAGAAAGTTAAATGTTTTTGTAAAAATTAAAAATAAATATTTTGTTTTAATTTTTTAATTTTATAATTTTATATATTAATCATATCATAAATCTATTAAAATCCCTAAAAACCACAAAAACTTATTCAAATCAAAATAAAAAAATTCCAAAAATTCATAAAATTTTCATAATATTGTAAAAATTTCTAAAATCCCTAAATTGTTAAATTCATGATATAAGCATAAATCCAAAGTTCATACATTTGAAAATTTCTACATTCCCAAAAATTATAAATTTAGAAAATTCTACAAATACCTAAATTCATAAATCCCTAACAAACTCATACACCCTAAATATGTGAATTCCTAAGTCCGTTACTTCCTAAATGCATAACATTCTCATAAACCATTATGAAATCGCCTAAATTTTGATCACAATCACAATGAAAATCAATTTTCTAACTAATAATTTCAAGAAAAATATTGAAAAACTCTTCAAAATTATGAAAAACTTACATGTTTCGGGTAATTGGTGATAGTCTTACGGAAGGGGAATAGAAACGGTGTAATCGGGGGCAAATCGACGGTGAAGCAACCGGAAATCGGCCAAATCTCGACGGAAAAATGAAATTTTTGCGTTATGTCTGCAGGGAAGACGAAGTCTCTGGTTTTAATGGCGTATGCCGACGGGGTTCCGACGGAAATCAGACGAAATAAAAAAATTATGACAGAAATACGGACGGATTTTGCCGCGTCTTCGATGATATCGAAGTGTTTAGGCGGCAAGAAATTAGGGTTTTCCGTCAGAATTCCGTCAGGAAGTGTGACAGAATTCTGACGGATAGTTGTTTTTTAATTAATTTTTTCATTCTCCGAATAGGAAAAATATAAAATTAATTACCCGTCAGAAATCCGTCATAAATTATGACGGATTTCTGACGGATTTAGGTTTTTTTATTAATTTTTTCATAACTCAAATGCCTAAATTCCAAAATCCGTTCATTCATAAATGACTAAAAATGTCATAATCAATTCCGAAATCATGTTGAACAATGCATTTAAACGGACAATTAACCATTCCCAAATTACTAACAAACAATTTCAAGAACAAATCCATAAAAACTCCTTAAAATCATCAAAAACTTACATGGATTGTTCAGTGGGTGAGTGGGTTTGACAATTGGATTGTCAACATCGGAAAACCTGTCAGAATCGGTCCTGAATCGGCGGCAGAACGGTCGACGATGAGATCGAAGTGTTTAAGCGGCAGGAAATTAGCCTCTTTTACTTATTGTTTTCTATTGTTTTTCGAGTCTTTTAAGTTCTTTTTGGTGTCTTTTGAGGTTCTAGGAGGATCTCGAGCACGGTTTGAAGTTATTGGGGCTCATTGGAGCAAACGAAACAAAATTGGAGCAAAAAGCCGATTTTCCCTATCCGAGCACCCGCTCGCCAACGGATCGAAGACTTTTACCTCCTGGAATTGAGACCGACCGGTAACATTACCAGCCCGACCGGTCGCGATTCCAGAGACTCATGTCGACGAAATTTTAAAAAAGTTATATTCCGTCAGAAACCCGTCATAATTTCTGACGGATTTTGGTTTTTTTATCAATTTTTTATCTCCGATTAGAAAAAATTATATTCCGTCAGAAATCCGTCATAATTTCTGACGGATTTTGGTTTTTTATCAATTTTTTTTATCACCGATTAGAAAAATTAATATTCCGTCAGAAATCCGTCATAATTTCTGACGGATTTCTGACGGATCATTAAATTCTTATAATATCTATTCGGAGATTTAAAAAATCAATAAAAACCATAGGAGTCGTGCCGGCACTACTCTTGCGAAAAGCAGACGCACCAGGAATACTGCGTTTTTAGTAGTAGTTGTGTTGGCACAACTCTTACCAAACTTTAGATATTTACATGTTATAAAAGGAGACATTGAATTTAGACTTCACCTGGAAATAATTTTATGAATTGATTGGTTTTTTTTTCTTTTTTTCAGACGGCTTAGACCCGCGTTGCGCAACTGATGCATGTTAAAGCATTTTCGGTTGTTGAAATCTTGTGTTGCTTGTTTCGGGGATTTTCCAAAAGTTTACCATGCTTCTTGCGTAACAAGGGGTGAAGAATCGTTCATCTGTGGTAAGTGCTTAAGTTTTATTGTTTTCTTATTTGTCCGTCGTAATACTGAGATTGTCTTCCACAATCAGATTTGTCAATGAGCAATGACAAAATATTGTAATTTTTTGTCTACTATATATGCATTACACTATATTACAGGGAACCCATAGATGTGAGAGTACAACATTCATAATCACACATTTATTCCTAAATTATTAATCTGAATCTCCTGATCCACTTTCACTAGGGATGGAGTCTGAATCGTCGTCAAATTCGTCACGTGTTTCCTCATCGTCCGAATACACTAGATCATCCCCGATATGGGTGACATCAATGACAAGGTCAATGTTATCCATCTCCTCCACATGTGACATTGGTATACTTCTCGATGGTTGTAGAGCATCATGTTCTGGAACTCCATATATTTTTCCTCTCGGGTTAATTGGAGTTACTGTGATCCAAGGATCTGTACGATAGACAACTCGAGGATATGGAATGTAGCAAACCTATTAATAAATAGTGGATATTGTTAATATACATGAACAACAAACCTTAAATATGAGTACGCAGGTAAACATATTATTGTATTGATACCTGGTCTGCTTGAGACGCAAGGATAAATAGATCGTAATACTGTAGTTTCCGGCTTGAATTTATCGAAATAACACCAAGAGGGTCAACTCGAACCCCTCGACCATTGGATGGATCATACTAATCGCACATAAACACAATGCACCTCAAGTCCAACATTCCTGGATAGTGGATTTTCAAGATTTCGTTTAAAATCCTATAGTACATGGTATCACCTGACTGCGCCGAAGTACCATAGTCCGAAGTTGACATTTGACGTCCTTCCTTACGGATCCTGAACGAATATCCCCTAGTGCAAAACTTGGGATATGAAGTTGCGGTGCTGCGTAAACCCTGAACAAACTCCACTAACCATGTCGGGAGTGATTAACCACTTGCGAAACTTTCAGAAACCTAAAAATGATGTAAGTAAGATATCAGTAATATATGAACGTGAAAACCTGGAAAAGTAAGAGTAAGTAATTATATTAAACTTACATAACATTTCAACCACCACGGAAATTCTTCATCTTTCAAGACAGCAAGTTCGACATCTGTCTTATCAGAATGGTAATCACGTGCTAGAGACATGTAGATCCTGTAACATAACAGTCGTTAGTAGATGAAGGAAAATAATTCCATAAATTTAGTATAATATCTGATATACCTTTCGTACTCCAAAATTTCGTCACACTTTCTGAGGATATACGTATGCAAATGTGTGACCTCTTGTGGTGATAGTCAGCGTTTCTTTCCTTTTCCACTTGCTCGATCAACTTGGGCAAACAACTCAGGAACAACCACGACATAGACTGCTTTCTCACCTCTATCATCATGTCGGGCAGGACGTCTCGCCTTAGTACGAAATTCTGGTGGAAAGTAATATTCAGCAAAGTGTGAGACCGTTGTTTAGGCTTTGTGCGACAATAGATCCCTCAACCTTGCTCAAATTTTTAACCTTTTTCTTCAGGTAGAACATGTAACGCTCGAACGGATACATCCATCGGTATTGAATAGGGCCTCCTAAGGCTGCTTCTCGTGGGAGGTGAATAGAAGGATATTCCATAACGTTAAAAAAAGACGGTGGAAATATCTTCTCCAGATTACAAAGGAGAACCGGGATATTGGACTCTAAGTTACGTATCCCGTGGACCGTAAGCATTCTTGAACATAAATCTCAGAAGAATGCACCAACGCCTGTAAACGAAAAATAAACAAGTTAATTAGTACATATATAATAATATTATGGTAGTAAAAAACTAATGGGAGTACGAAATATACCTCCAATTGCTTGGTGGATTGGTTCTGGAAGAAGATATGCAAATACAAATGGAAGAAGACGCTGCATCACGACATGACAATCATGACTCTTCATTCCTATAAACTTCCCTTCCGTCGAATCCACGCAATTACGTAGATTAGATGCGTAGCCGTCTGGAAATTTTACAAATATTTTGAACCATTCAAAAAAAACTTCTTTCTGACTAGCGTCTAACCGGTACGCAGGCATCAGCAATCTACTGTTACCGTTAGCCAAAACATGAAGAGATTCCCTTGAACAAACCAATGGCAAGTCTAATCTAGACTTCCAGTTGTCTTTTGTCTTCCCTTGAACGTTTAAGATAGTGTTCATGATGTTGTCAAAGAAATTCTTTTCAACATGCATGACATCTAGATTATGCCGCAGTAGATGGTCTTTCTAGTAAGGCAAATCCCAAAAAATACTCTTCATGTGCCAATTGTGATATTCCCCACAACCGTCGACGGGGTGATGGCCATTACCCCCACATTTAGGAGTTCGCTCTGCACCAAAATCTCGTAACTGTTCCAATATGCTTTGACCATCTAACTCAGGAGGTAGACCATGTAACACTTGTAAATTCTTCCTGAAATGTCTTCTAGACCGACGATATGGATGATTTGCCGGTAAAAAACACCTATGGAAATCAAACCATGAAGTCTTCCTTCCGTGCTGCAATTGGAATGATGTAGTATTGTCTTGGCAATAAGGACAAGTCAATCTTCCATGCGTTGTCCATCCAGATAACATACCGTATGCTGGAAAATCGCTTATGGTCCACATAAGAACCGCACGCATGTTGAAATTTTGCTGGACTGAAACATCAAAAGCCTCAACACCATGCTCCCACAACATCTGCAACTCACAGATCAATGGTTGGAGGAATATATCGAGCGACCGTCTTGGATGATCTGGCCTGGGAACTAGAATTGAGAGAAACAGGAACTCTCCCCGCATGCACAAAGATGGAGGCAAATTGTAAGGTGTTACGATGACCGGCCACAATGAATATTTTCTTCGATGCTTGCCAAACGGTTGAAACCATCAGTGGATAAGCCTATGTATACATTCCGTCGTTCATATGCAAAATATGGATATACAGATTGGAAGTGTTTTCACGCTTCCGCGTCAGAAGGATGCGTGATATCTCCATCTTGACTATGCTCTGCATGCCATCTCATAACCTTAGCTGTGTGGTTTGATTCGTACAGCCTCTTCAACCTCTTCGTTAAAAGTAAATACCACATCCGTTTGAATGGAATCTTCACCCTGCCCCCTTGTGTCCTGGAACCAGGGTTTCTGGCAAAATTTACATTTGTTTCGGTTCTCGTCTTCTCTCCAGTATATCATACAGTTGTCGATGCACACATCTATAACCTGGTAGGGCAAGCCAAGACCGGCGATAAGTTTTTGGACCTCGTAGTATGATCTTGGGGCCAGATTATCTTCTGGCAAAACATATTTCACAAACTCGGTGAATGCATCAACACATTCTTCGGACAAATTATAATCAGTCTTAAGGTTCATCATCCTACTAGCAGAAGATAGCGGTGAATGACCATCCCTACAACCGCTGTATAGTGGTTGCTTTGATGCGTCTAACATATCAAAAAACCTTCGAGATTCTAAATTAGGTTCTTCAACCCTATCACCCTCATGATACCCACCCGGCTGCAAATTCTCTCTAAACGCATTTTTAACCATCGCAACCGTACTTACCCCAACATCTACTTCCGCTGTAGGTTCCCCTACGCTAGACGGAAAATAAGGTTCATTGCTACTGGTACTACCATATTCATAATTCCTTTCTCCATGTAAATACCAAACCTTATATCCCGCCCTAAATCCATATCTATATAAGTGGTTCCAAACAGTAGGAACCGCAACACTAATTCTATTACACCAATTAGAACAAGGACATTTGATATCCTGATCTATGTTGCCCGCCTCTTGATTTCTAGGTAACTGCATGAACTCGCAAATACCTTGAGCGTATTCGGTCGTTAAAAAGTTTGACCCCTCTTCCATCATTGGCTCGTCCATCCATGACCGAAAATATGAAGAACACATCTCTAAATTTTTTTTTTGTTTTTCAAATGTTGTTATGAACGCCGGAAGAAATGTGAAAACTTATGTAGAATGAAAATCCGTTAGAAATCCGTCGGAAAACTGTCAAAACCTCCGACATAACAACACTTCAATCCCATCGGCCAACCCAGACGATTTGTTAACCACCCAAAGTTTGCCGACATCGGACCCCGTCACAATTCCGTCGGAATTCCGTCTGTCCGACAAATAAATCTGATTTCTGTCGGTTGTCCGTCGGAATGTCGACGGAAAGTTACGACAGCTTACCGTCGTCGGTAATCCGTCGGTAAATATTGACGGATTGCTGACGGCATACGGACAGTAATCCTGGTCGTCAGAATTCCGTCAAAATAAACCGACGGAGTACTGACGGAATGATTTTTTGTCGGAAAACCGTCTGAATTCCGACGGAATTGTCCGATGGGAATTCTGACGGCCGAAAATTCCGTCGGAAAACAGCTTGTTTTATTGTAGTGGATGCAGCCTTTCAAACATTGGGATTGCTTCACGAAAGAGAAAGAACATCTGAAAGAAATATTTTTTTCCATAAATGTAACCAGAAGATTCAGCGTCTAATAAATCAAGGATCACATATAAAGAAAAAAACAATCGCACACTTACCTGTGTAGTTTCAGGGTGTAAATCCAGGATCTCAACATTTCTTATCCCTTGAATCAGATTACTAGGATCACTTGTAATATGATCATCTTCGTCTAGAATATGATCATCGTAGATGTGATCTATAGTCAGAAAAAGATTGAGCCTGGCTTCGACAAGTGATTCTAAGTTAACAATAAGTCTGTTATCTGTAAGAAGATAAGACTGGGAGTGTCAAAAGTGCTGCAAAAGTCAGACCCGTTTAAACCTTGATATTTTGAACGTCTAATAGTCAGGCCCGGCTCAGTTGAAATATGGACCTTGTGCAAAAAAAAAAAAAATTTACCAAAATTTAGGGACTTTTTGTAAGTTTTATAAAATTTAGGGGCTTTTTTACAAGTAATTAAAAAATTTAGGATCCTTTTTAAAAAAAAAATCAGCTGAAAAATGGTTCTCACACGTGGGGCCCTGTGCAGATGCACGGCCCGCACAGCATAAGAACCGGCCCTGCTAATAGTAAGTCTCTGAAGGGTCGGACTTGATACAATGCGAGACCATTTCCAAGATTCCCAGTCTACATCATGTATGATTAAGTTCTTAAGCAACGGGCAAGCAGAAAGAAGCATTTTGAACGCACAACCACAAAGATCATAAAACCGAACTGAGTCGAGAGAGAGAGTCTCAAGCGCCGGAAGGAATGCGTTCTTAGGGAGAACATCAATATCAAACCCTCTTAGTTTCAGCTTAACAATTGTCTTGCAAGTGAAGACCTCTAAAGGCAATGAATATCCTTTTGCAGCATATAAGTCCAGCTTTATGTTGGAGTAAGCTTGAAGAAAGCTTGAGAAGCAAGCTAACCTAATTCTACCGAGTCATGGAAAAGGAAAATTAGCTTTTTAGGAGTTATCTAAATTGTTATGTTTCCTATTAGGATTAGGTTAATGTTTGAGACTCTCTATATAAAGAGTTACCAAGTTGTGGTATACCTTTGTGTGAGATTATGAGTTTTGGTTTAGAACTACTTGTGTGGCTTGATCCCTTCTAAAGGGTACGTAGGCAATCTTCTTTAGAAGGTGCAGCCATCCAATATATGTGACGTTATATATGAGATTAATTCAATAATTGGTATCAGAGCGTAACGATCCTGGAGATCTCGGAGAGGAGAAACAATCGGCGGACAACACGATTCGATCTCGGCGTTGAGATTCGGATCTTTTGGTGAACACGAAGAATCAAGAGTAGTTGATTCAAAACCCTAAAGAGAATCACGTCGAGGAAGGAGCTGCTCGTGGTAACTTGGAGAACAAGCAACGATTGCTTAAAAGAAAAAAAAGAAAAAAAGAACGAAGATGATGACGAGGAGGATTCGGGTTTGAGCAGTGACGAGGATGATTGAAGCAACTGTGAAAGAGCTTGAGAAAGTTAAGATTGAGCGCGAGAGTATTGTGATTGAAGACGACGAAGCTCGTAGAATGATCGCAACTGCGACAAAGTCCTGTCAAGAGAAGCTAGTGGAGTGAAGACGAGATCTGATTCGGTGGAAAGAATTGAGAAGACTCCGGGTCGGGTTAAGATGATCCGATCGGAACTGTGTACTGCGATTGTAAAATCCGGTGAATTTGATTCGGTTGCGTTGAGGAAAGTAAATTCATTACCAGCTCCTGATAATTCCGAGAAATTGAATAAGAAAACAGAGCATGTAGAACTACCGGAAGAGAACAAAGAGGAAATTGTCAATGAAAAGTCGCAGATCCCAGAAGAAGTCAAGGAGTTTGGTGTTTGTCAGGAGATTGTCGTCTCTACCGCTAATTTGAAGGAAGATGAGCAGATCAACAATGGCGATCACGAGGAGGAGAGAGAAGTGGAAAAGAAGAGTGTTGATGTGAAAGAGATGAATGTTGCGAAGAAGAGATTGGTAAGAGAGATCGTAAGATGGAGACGGAGCTGTGGCGGTGGAGATGAGCTCCGACGGCGATGATAATGGCCTGAAATCACGGTGAGTAAGTGGTGGTGCCGTACGTGGCGGCATGTTTGTTGATCTTCAAACAGAGGAGACAGAGCTTTGGATGAAGAGAGGACTTACATGTACGTCAACAACTTCTGCGCTCGTGTCGTTTTCTCTTGAACATTAGCTTCTGAGCTTTGGACTCAAGTATTCTAATGAAGGAATATGTGAAGAAGAAGCTGGAAGAGATGAGAGTGTTAGTTTCAATAATTAGTCTTTATCCCAAACTTGGAGGAGATGTGAAGTTGGATGTGAACTTGAGGAGCAAGCTACTAATTGCTCTCATCTCAAACTATCAACGAGACTCGGAGGAAATGAGAAACAAAGCTGAGGAGTATGAGTGTAACTATAGGCATGAAGAGAATGCAGGTGAGATAGTTATGGGTCATTCGCGGAAAGTCGAAGGTTCAGTTAGGAAGAAAGAATCAGCGAGGAAAGTACAAAGGAAGAACAATGAGGAGAGATTGAAACTGGCTGAGATAGAGACGGAAGAGAAGCTTAAGAAGTTGAAGTACATGTAAGCAGAAGGAGATCAAAGAGAAGATGAAGAAAGTGTTTTCGGTTGCTGGTTTTTAAGAAAGGCGATGAAATTGAATTAGATGGCAAGGACCTGGACGATGAATTCGATCCCGAGGAGTATGATAAGATGATGAAAGCTGTGCTATGGAGACTGATGAAGATGGTGAAGAGTTTTTTTAAAGAGACAGAGAAAAAAAAAGGAGATGATGATTTTGAGGAAGAAATCTAGATGATGATAAGTCCTAAGACGAGAAGGAAAATCGCCGGAAGCTGTTGAGCCGTGATCGGAGCTGCATCGAATTCGTCGAGAAAGAGCTTCGTTTGTTTTTTGTCATCGTTAAATCAAAAGGGATCATCAAGATCGAATCGATGGTGGAGATGCCTGTAGATCCGCTCGATCCACCGAAGTTCAAGCACAAGAGAGTCCCTAAAGCTTCGTGGTTTTCGAGGATGAGTCGTGAGATTCTGTTTCCGGTACAGGAGACTCCGGTCCATTTGCAATGGTCGGTGGTTGAGTTCCACGTGTCGAGTTTTCCGGTGGAGGATTTGAAGTTTAGAAGAGATTCTAAATCGGAGATTAAAGAAGAAGAAAGGAAACAACAGTGAAGAAGAAAGAGAAGAAGAGAGACGAAACAGAGGATTATAATGTCTCCGAGGATAATAGCTACTAGTGCTATAGTACTGAATCTGGTTTTGTCGTCGTCTTTGTTTTTGTTGGAGTGAATCGATGTTGGAGAAGACGGTACTGTTTCCGGTGTGTTTACAGGAGAAGCTGAACCGCCCGGTTTAGTCGGTTCGCTGGAGAGTTTCTTGCAGTTTTGTAATGGAGCTCCACAGAGAGATGGGTTTTGATTAAAAACGGATTCAGGGAATTTCGATAAGGGATTTGGTATTGGACCGGTTAAGTTGTTACCGGAGATGTTGAAATCTTGGAGATCGGAGAGGTTTATGTTCGGTATTTGATCGGAGAACCGGTTTGTTTCTAACCGGAGAGTTAAGAGATGGGTTAAATGAGTTAACGTTGACGGAATCTCGCCGGAGAAGTTGTTGAATGAGAGATCAAGACGGTAGAGACGAGAGAGTGAAGTTACCAACGTCGGAAAGTTACCGGAGAATTGATTTCCCGATAAGAAGAGTAGTTTTAGTGCGGTGAGGCTTGAGAGGTCAGGGATTGAACCGGATATTGAGTTGTGTGAGAGATCGATGTACCGGAGATTAATTGCGTTGAAGAGATGAGTTGGAATTGGTTTGGTGAAATTGTTGAGACTGAGTTCGAGTTTTGTGAGTGAGTCGAGTAGTCCGAGTTCGGAGGGGCTGTAACCGGTGAGTCCTCTTCCGGTGAGAATGAGTAAGGTGACTCGGCCGTTCGTGTAGTAGAGATCGAGAAGGAACAGTAGATGAAGAATGAGATCAGCGATGGAGATG
The DNA here is from genome assembly GCA_963576765.1 of Draba incana. Classification (NCBI taxonomy): domain Eukaryota; kingdom Viridiplantae; phylum Streptophyta; class Magnoliopsida; order Brassicales; family Brassicaceae; genus Draba; species Draba incana. The sequence goes on along the minus strand of OY755217.1, from coordinate 29,428,496 downwards.
GTGTAGTGAGGATCGGGAAATCTGGACAGCTTGAACATAACGGCTTTGGAGCTCCGTCGCGGTGATTGGAGCATCTGATGGCTTCTTCGTTGGTGGCGTTGGAATCGTGACATTCCCAGCTTTCCAGTGGTATCAATATGGAACCTTATCTCCTCCGGAGTCGCTGTGTGGAGTCCTTTCTTCTAACGCACGAAATCTGATCATTGCAGTCCAAGACAGTTCCGACGCAGATGCTTCGAGGATCCTTTTGGCGGATCAAATGAAATCCGATTGCTCTGAATATTTGTGGAGTTGTTCATGACACTACTGTCTTCATATTCAACGGTGGGATCATCAATTGGACGGTTAGTTCATATTCTATATGCGTTTTTCTAAGCATAGTTGGTGCAGATCAAGTTATCGAGTAAGTTGATGAATTGAAAACAAAAGAAGAAGAATTGCTGAGGATTCTTTGAGAGAGTCTAAGAAGAAAGTTGTGGTTATGGAATTAGAGATTGTTGAGTTAAAGAAACAAGTTGAAATGAGAATGTGCAGAGTTTGACAAAGGAAGAGAAGGTTTTACGGGATCTTTGTTATCGAGTTGGAGAAGAATCTTGATGAGTTGAGATTTCCGGGTTTTGGTGCCCAAGTGTTGTCGCCGGTGGCTGCATCGAAGCTGGCTGGAGGTTGGATGGAGATCGAAAAAAAAAAAAATGAGTTGAGAGAGAACAAGGTTTTGAGTTAGTTTCCTTGTGGTTGTGGTTGAGATTAATAAGAGAAGGAATTCTTATTATAGTTTGGTTGTGTTCTTTTGATTCTATATTTGGAACAGTTTTGAGTGATTCAAGTTGGGATTAAGTGAAGTTTGCACATCGCAAGGGATAAAAAAAAAAAAAAAAAAAAAAAAAGGGAGAATCTATGCTGAGGTATGACATAGGTTAAGAGAGATTATGTGAGCTTTAGTTTTTGAGTAAGTTTTCTAAAGCAATAAAAGAGTGAGTCTTTTATAATATGAGAAGAGAGCGATGGTGCATAACACACTTGGAAAGGATCAAGTTCAAGACTTGGAGAAGATGAAGTTCAAGCTTAAGGGGGAGAATGTTGGAGTAAGCTTGAAGAAAGCTTGAGAAGCAAGCTAACCTAATTCTACCGAGTCATGGAAAAGGAAAATTAGCTTTTTAGGAGTTATCTAAATTGTTATGTTTCCTATTAGGATTAGGTTAATGTTTGAGACTCTCTATATAAAGAGTTACCAAGTTGTGGTATACCTTTGTGTGAGATTATGAGTTTTGGTTTAGAACTACGTGTGTGGCTTGATCCCTTCTAAAGGGTACGTAGGCAATCTTCTTTAGAAGGTGCAGCCATCCAATATGTGTGACGTTATATATGAGATTAATTCAATACTTTACAGTAAAGATATAGACCCACTGCAAAAACAAACAAAAAAAAAACATGATGAATCTCCCGAAAGAGAACCAAAAACCAAGTTTTACAGTAAAGATACAGTGTATAGATTGAGCGAAGTTTTACAGTAAAGATACAGTGTATAGTATACACTAAGAACAAACATAAAGATTGAGCGAAGATTTAAAATGGGGTTGCACAAAAACCAAAATTTTCAAGCGGATGAGAAAATTCGGTACCTGATTACAGACGCAAAGGTGAAAGAAAATTCTCAGACTTTCACTTCCAGTTCGAGAAGAAGAGATGCAATTCTCAAACTACAGTTTCACGGTTGGTTTGAGGAATCGCAATTTGTTTACCAAATTAAACCGGTGGTTTTTTTAAATAACCGGATTAAATAGAACCCAATTACTCACACTCGACTAGGACTCAAGTTCGGTTTGTAAACCCTCAGTTTCGTTTTTCTCTGCTCTCTTTCTCTGAAAATTCTCCGATGAATTTGCATATCTTCTTCTCCAACTGAAAGCTTGGGTCTCTCTCAAGCTTTTATGGCCATAGAAACCAGCTATTAAGCTCTCCCAACTCTCTCTCTTTTTCTCTTCTCACTGGAATCCCTAATTTGGGTATTGAATTAAGCGTTTGTAACGAGGTAGATTTCTAAGTTTACTCCTTTCTTCTGCTTCATACTGATTCTGTTCTCTTTTTGGGTTTCTTAGTTCAATTTTAAAGCTTCCTGTTTGGTTGTATTATTCTCTTTTTGGGGTTTCTTAGTTCATTTTTTTTTTTTTTGGTGGATTCCTATTTGCGGTGTTAACTAGATTTTCCTCTGTTCTCATTTCTCTTATTTTTGGGGAAAAGTTGTTACATTTCATCTTTGAATCTCCTGTTTTACTCGTTTAGCTTCTTCATGTCTACATATTTCACTCCATTCGCTCGAGTTTTACTCAATTACAGAACATTTCTCAGTTTATATATCCTGCACAGTGGAAATTTTGGTAATGATGTTATTATTATAGTTAAATAACATATCTCTTTTTGCTTGCAGCGAAGATGGATCATGTTAGCGGTCTTCCAGACGAGGTTCGTTGTCATATATTATCTTTCCTTACGACAAAGGAGGCTGCTTTGACATCGGTTCTCTCTACAAGGTGGCGCAATCTGTTTGCATTGGTCCCTAAGCTCGATCTCGATGACTCTCTCTTTCTGCATCCTGAAGCAGGTAAACGGGAAAGAGTCGGAGTTCTGGATAGCTTCACGGATTTTGTGGATAGGGTTTTGTCATTGCAGGAAAATTCTCCCATTGATAAAGTCTCCCTCAAGTGTAAAACTGGTGTTGATTCAGATAGTCTGGATATTTGGATAGCTAATGTATTGGCGCGTGGTGTTTCCGACCTTGATTTATGCATCGTCTTTAGTGATAGATATTGGCTATCTTCAGAAGGTTTCGAGAGTAGGAAACTAGTTAAGCTAAAAATAGGAAAAGGAATTAATATTTGTTGGTGGGCTGATGGCATTTACTTACCTATGCTTAAAACTCTCGTTCTTGATTCTGTTGAATTTTGCGTTGATAAATTCGAGACGCTTCTTCCTGCCTGCCCTGCGCTTGAGGAATTAGACATGACGAATATAAAGTGGTTAGATTCGGATGAGACTGTGTCAAGTTCAAGCCTCAAGACTCTGAAAATTAGATCCAGTGTTGGTTCATGCAATATTTCGTTTGATACACCAAGTCTTGTTTGCTTACATTACAGTGATGTTGTTGCGGAAGACTATCCATTACTTAATTTTGAAAATCTTATTGAGGCTCGGATCAATCTTGTTGTAAGTGACGATCAAGTCGAACAAGTAAGGGCCATAGATAATGATTGGTTAGAAGATGATGAGGATGATGATTTTGCTTTTCGACTTAGTAATGTGGAAAAGCTCATGAATGGGTTTCGAAATGTTCAGTCACTTTTCTTGACTTCTAGTACTCTCGAGGTCAGTCTGCTATTTTGTTTTCTCTAGTCATTTGTAATAACGCGCAAGGGACTCTCTAGTTTTGAAAACATGTAACCTCAAATCATTTTCTGTTGTTTCAGGTGCTTTCTCTATGTTGTGAATCGATGCCGGTGTTCAGCAACCTCAAATCGTTAGGTTTTTATAGTGGCGAGAATCGATGGCAAGCGGTGCCAGCTCTCCTAAGAAACTGTCCAAATTTAGAAACTCTAAGCATTTTGGTATCAAACACAACTTCTCTGTCATGTAGAAAGATAGAGATCGTACTTTTAATCCGTTATGTCTCCTTTATGCTTTCAGGGTCTTTTGCACGTTGTGACAGATTCATGCGGGGATGTTTGTGACTGCATTCCTCGGGAGGACAAAGGCCGTTCACTCAAATCCTGTCGAGTGAAGAAAATAGAAGTTCAAGGGTTTATAGGAGCAATGAGAGAGATCACGATGATCGACCATTTCATGGACTATTTTCCGTGTTTAAAGGAGATTGAAATCAGTCTTGAAAGGCATGGTCCTACAAAGCTCGATGTTCCTGAAGTTACTGATCTTAGAGTGCAGATGATTAAACTCCACAAGAAGTCATTGACACTCAATGTCAACATCACCGTGTGGGAGACTTTGTATGAGAAGTTGCTTGCGCAATGAAGTGTAAAGGAACAGAACTTGCCATAGTATTGCCAAAGTCTCTTCGGACATTGGCTTCGGTTCAGTTTTTTAAACTGGTTTGAAAACCATTCAGTCGTCTATTGATGTTAGAACCTCCACGGGGCAAGACAATAGACAAGAATATTCCGACAAGCACTCGCAAACATAGTCTGGCATTTCATCACATTTACGACAATGCAAGGAACCCTAATTCAAGAGAGAGGTACTTATACAAAGTTAATGAAATTGGGGTTTGTTGAATAAACTTTCGGGATTTTGTTTAATACCTCGATGACAAGGGTCTTTAGATTCGGAGTCTTCCGTAGCAAAAAGGGTAAAAATCGCCAACACCTCACCCATCTATTTTTGGAGTTGAAATTTAAATGATTTTGGGCCGCAAGCCAATGCTTGGGCCCAAGGCCGGGCCTGCTTTCAAACACTGGGATTGCTTCATGAAAGAGATAAAGCATTGAAAGAAACATTTTTTTCAGAATTGTAACCAGAAGATTAGAATCTTTTTAATATTTTAAGGTTTACAAAAGCCAACAAGCCCTGACAAGATGACACATGTCATCTTTTTCTTTACAAATTTTTATTTTTAAAAAAAAATTTAAAATGTTTTTTTAGGTTTCGAACCGAGGAACCTCCGTCATTTAAGTGGAGAAGAACAACTAGACTACTAAAGACACTTGTATATATCATGGATAGAAACATATATAATCCGCTACTAAAAGTTTTTTTAAAAGTCATTCACAAAAGTAAGAAATATTTTAAAATGCCAAATATTTTTACTTTTTTGTAATGTAGAATCTATTTAATTAAATAAATTTATAGAGCTCTAATAATGATTATTCGTGATTGGTATTAATTCATAAACTTTCAAATTAATCTTTTCATTTATTTATCAATTATAATTCAACATTTAATTTTTAAACGCTCATGCAATGTTTTGTTTATTTAAATTCAACAAATTATTAATTATCTCATCTAAATTTAACGTCCACATTTACTTACTACAATAAACTTACAAAATCTAATCAATTTATTATTGAAGATAATTAGGAAATCTGAACATTTTACCTTCATAGGAATCAATTTATTTATAATATATCAATATTAAAATAGTTTAAAATCACTTTACCTTTATATTTTTATGCAATATAAATAAGAAAATAATTTAGTTTCAAGTCAATTACAAAATTGGTTTTTTTTTCAAATATAAATAATAAGACAAAACATATTGTTTGTCTTTACATCTAATAAAATTTTCAAACATATTATCATATAGTTTTATATTTTGATTTTAAAAAATATAATTTGTGAGAATATATTTTTAATATCACTTGTATACAGTAAAATAATTTTAAAATTTATATAAATAGTTTTCCCACGCAACGCGTGGAGTTTTTCTAGTATATGATATGGTCATGTTCTGTTATTTTCTCAAGCTGTTAATATGTATGACATAAAGAAAAAAAGCAATAGCACACTTACCTCTGTAGTTTCAGAGGATATTAAATGCAGGATCTCAACATTTCTTAACCCTTGAATAAGATTAGTAGGATTACTTGTAATAGGATCATATTCATCTACAACTCTTTCATCCCAGGAGTGATCTACAGTCAATTGAAGATCGAGCTTAGCTTCGACAAGCGACTCTAAGTTAACAATGGAATACTCATCTGGAACCAAATCAGAGATGTTTAAAAAGATAAGACTGGGAGTGTCAAAAGTAATGCTGCTAAAATCAGGCCCATCAAAAGAATAATGGTTTGAACGGCTGATAGTAAGTCTCTGAAGGGTCGGACTTGATACAATGCGAGACCATTTCCAAGATTCCCAGTCTACACTATGTATGGCTAATTCCTTAAGCAACAGGCAAGCAGAAAGAAGCGTTTTGAACGCACAACCACAAAGATCATAAAACCGAACTGAGTCTAGATAGAGAGTCTCAAGCGCCGGAAGGAAAGCGTTCTTAGGGAGAACATCAATATCAAACCCTACTAGTTCCAGCTCAACAATTGTCTGGCAAGTGAAGACCTCTACAGGCAATGAATATCCTTTAGCAGGATATAAGTTCAGCTTGAAAAACATGACACCGCGCTTCAGCATGTTACACAGTAAACGGTTGATAAGAACTGGGTCAAGACATTCTCCACAACATCCAATAAAGGATTCCCTTATGCGAGAACTGAGAGGCAGAGCCATTACTCCTTCCACAAATTTAATCACTATCCCTTGTCTCTCTGAATAATCCTCTAAAGAAAGACTTGGTATGACGGTAAACTGATTCCGCCACCTCTTTGCGAGAACCGATGCGTAAGCAGCTTCCTTTGCCGAGAGGAACGACACAATGTGGCAAATGATCTCATCAGGTAAATTGCTAATCCTATCCATTTTCTCCCCTCAAAACCCTAGAGAACGATATTACTACTCAATTAGTTCCAGTGGAGATTTCAATTAAAGTGCACATTGTTGAACTCGGATCGAGATCGACACTAAATTTGTAATAGGTTCGGGGATACTTTGATAAATGGAAAGAGGAAACTTTGATGAGAATGTGGGGGCTTACTCGGGTGAACAGTAACCGAGTGGGAAGTTTTGGATTTTAGATAGATTAATTGTACTAGGCAAAGGAATAATGTGTTTTTAGCAAAAAGTGTAATGTATTTCACCTTAGTTGTACACAAATGATGGTACAACTATATATAGTACATTGGGATTAGGGCTTTTGATACATATGGTTAGATTTTAACCATATGTTCATAAAGTAACCCTTAATAAGCATAAAGTAACTATACTTATTTAATGAAATGATGAGTTGGGCCTTCTTGCTTGATGGGCTGTGAGTAGGATTTGGCCCAAGGCAAATCCATGGTGCAACAGTAGCCCTTCCCCCCCCCCCCCCCCCCCCCCCGAGTCGGCGAAGCGAGCGAGCTTACCGAGTTCGTCGGGTGGATATGAGCAGGCCGGTAGGAGGATTTGTCTTGTTCGTTAGGGTTATCCAGATGCGTGAATTTGCGTCGGTGCGTGGGTGTGACTGGTCTTTGAATTTAGCACGTGTTTTGCCTCGACTTTTCCCAAGTGATGATTACGCTTTTTGCGGTTATCGAGGGGATTTAGGGTTTCAATGTTTGATGTGATGTTTTGGTACGCCGTCCCTTTAACTTCCTCTCGTTAATGACCACACATTTTCACGACATCTTATATAAAGTCGTTCCTTCTTCTTCGAGACATCTTTTATTACGTAGTCTGAAGATCTCGATCAGGTACTTTCTCTTCTAATCTAGCCTCTCCCTTTTCGTTTTCTTTCCTCCGTCTTCGTTTTTTGAGCGCGACATCGAGTCGATCAAGTACTTCCAGAAACATGTCTGAAGAATCCTCCACCGGATCTGATAGTGGGGCGTTGATTTGCCGGAGTAAGAGGAACGTGGACCAGCTTGTTGTTTCAGTTTCCTCTTCCGCCGACCTTGAGCCTTCGTTCAGCGGGAGCGACTCAGAGGACGATGATCGGGTAGCTTCATCGTCCCTCCGTCGTTCTGGACGGGCGGCTAGTCAAGACAATAATTCTTTCAAGGAGGATCATACACCTCACGATGCTAGGGGAAAGAAGGTCGTGACGCAGAGTGATCTAAAGACTTCTCGGGCGAGGAAGGAATTGTCCGAGCAGGAACAAAAACAATTCCGAGCGTAAAAGGAAGGCGAAGCGTAAAGAGTAGTTGGAAGCTATGAAATCGGTCCCTATCTTCGATTTAGGTCCTGGTCGTTGCCCCCACATTGTATTGGAATCTCATGACAACAAACCGTCGTTCTCAGCGTCATTAAGTGCGGGAGCAAAAAGAACTGGCCCGCGATAAATTATATCACCCCCGGGTCGGATTGTAGACCATGGTCTCCCCCCGAAGGTTACCTGTGTGTCTACGAGTGCTTTTTTGACCACGGTAGGCTCAGTTTTCTGATTCCCCCGGTGATTATGGAGTATTGCGCTCGTCGCAGGGTTTCTATATCCCAGCTCACAAACGCGAGCTTTCGGAATCTGATGTCAATCCTGACGCTGAATTACGAGGCTCGTCGGGCGGTTACGTGCGATCACTTCGAGGAAGCTTGCGAGTTTGCTCGCGGGAACACCTTTGATTCGGGTCGATTTCAGGTCAAGATGAAGAGCGGGCTCCTTCTGGTGAATAATTTCAAAAATAGGCTTGAGGGTAACTGGCAGGAGAAGTATTTATTCGTTAAGATAAACGAGGATTCGATAGGGAACTATCGTGGGGACATTCGAATAGGCTGGAACAAGCAAATTGGTATGGTTTTTTCCCCGTCTCCCATTCTCGACTGATCGTTGATTTTACCCCTTCTAATTTGCAGATACCACGATGCAAGCGCTTTCGAGTAGTTCTTCCAACTGCGTGGTTGGACTGCTGCAGCGGTACCCTCCTCAGGACTGACCGACTTTCCTTCGTACTCGGATTCATCAAGTGTATAACCGAATCGTTTCAGGTTTGCCCTCATTTGTGTTATTCTTTTCTTGGTTCCCCCCGACTGGTTCCTCAGTTCTTGAATTTTATTTTCTCAGGTAATCCTAACCTGGGTCTTGATATCTCGAGACATGTCGCTCTCAAGTCTGATAAAAGAAGCATGGCAAAACTAAGTCTCGATCAGCCTCCTCTTCCCAAAGCAAAGGCCACCGCTAGGGCGAGCGTGTCTACTGCCCCAGGGGCGAAAAAACTTGTTGCTCAAGAGACAAGCAGGTTTGTCGGCAAGTCCACAGATATGGGCCGCGCGGGTAAGGCTCTGAACAGGACTCAGAAGGAGCCGGTTGCCAGGGACACGACTGGGACCACTTTGAGGAAGCGGTCGAGGGACGAGAGAGCCCCAGTCATTATCAAACATGGAGCCAGGAAAGACGTTGCCGCAATGTTTACCCTCAAATGCTCTCGCCTAACTGATAGGGGATCTTCCCGGGATTCCGGAAATTTGATTATCAGCAATTCCGTCGAAAGGGATGATCGTGATGTTGATATTGCGTAGGCAGGTACCGGTGTTGGGACGAGCTTTGATGGTAGGGACAACCGTCTCGTTCTCTTTGGATCGAGCGTGGCCGACACCTCAGACGACTTTGTATATAGTTTCAAGGGATATGGTGATCACATCTCCGATCATCCCGAAGAGGGCGCCAAGTTCCTCAACTGTATCCAAGGAAGAAAAAAGGGCCCGAATCCTGGGTTGGATGAGATGTTTGACCGAGCCGGTTAAAGCCAATCCGCCACCAACTATGTACATGTAATTTATATGACTGCTCTTCTTTCTTTTGGGGCGACTTGGCTTACGCTTCTTTGTTATCTCGTAGACCATAGTTTATTTTAACTCGACTTGGAGGCGACTAAGCGCCGCCTTGAGACGGGAGAACATGTTGAAGCAGGAGAGAGAGATAGATGCAGTTCTCACAGAACAACTTAACAAGGAGAACGAGTCTCTGAAAGTTCAAGGGGGGGGGGGGGTGACGCAAGAGGTCAAGCGGCTGAAGGAGTCTTCTGTGGAGCGAGCAAAGATGTTGAAAGAGATGCGAGATGCGCTCTCCAAGGAGATCGAAGAGAGGAAGTTCGTGGAGGCCAGATTTTAAGATGTCAGGGAGCGCCTCAGGAAGGCGGAGGAAGTTAATGCTGCGTTGATCAAGTACGTCCGAACGCAGGTATCCCACCTGAGGTCTTCAAGGAGGGAACATAGAATATCGTGCGCGAAGTTGGCTGCTGAGCAGGTTCGTACTGAGTTGGCCGACCAAGCGCGGTCCTCGCTTAATCGAGCTCGTGAGTACTGTACCGAGCAGTTGGAGTTCAGGCGCCTTAACAGCTTGGCAAGCCAAGTTAAGACGCAGCTTGACTTGATTACGACATACGAGATTGAGGTTGATCCTGAGGAGACCAGTGCTCGTTTTAACAATTATCAGGGGGAGGTCGAGGCGATGCAGCTGATGGACATCACCGAAGAGGATTACGAATTTGTTCCCAAAGCGAGTGTTCTCCCGGAGAGCTATGAGGAGGGTATTACCAAGTCTCCAATCGGGGAAGATTTTGGGATAGAGCGCGGTTGGATCCTCGAGCCTTACGTGAGTGTCGAGATTGAGAGCATCGATGATTATGGGGGAGACGCTCAGGATAACGATCAGATCATCGGATCCGAGCAGAATGCTGAGACCATACTCGCGACTGCGTCTTCAGATTCTCCCAGGTCAGTTAAACTTGTTGAGCGGTTCGTATCCGATATTATTTTGAAAGTTGTCAAGGACTTAATGGATGAAATTGCGGACATGGTTTTAGCTGAGCCTACAGCTGCCGACCAGACTTTGGTCGGGGCTATGGCGAAAGGCTTGGAAGTCGGCGGTCCTGGCGTTGTCGGCCAGTCCAAGGCAGAGGCTTTGGCAAAAGATCCGAAGACTGGTGAGAACCTGTTGCCTCTCTTTGCTCCCACTCCTCTGGTCTCGATGCCGAGTGACCAGCGCTGAGGCACCTTCCTTTTGTTATTTTGGCGTTTTTGTTTAGTTGTAACCAGGCCGATTGTGGTTGTCGAACTTTTAAGATTGTGTAAACCTTTTCGGGCTGACGGAGTCCGAGTTGACATTGCTCGTTTTGCCCGAGGGGAAGGTCCGTGGATTTTGAGTTTTCTTTATGCGTTTAAGTTTTTAAGCTTAAGCATAGCATGCCTGAGTAGCGTGTGATAGATTTTGCTTTGTCGAAGTATTCTTGATGCGGCTAAGTTTTTGAGCTTAGGCATTTGACCTGCGCGTCCAGGGAGTGGATAATCAGGTTTGTAGTGATTTTGATCCGACCGAGCTCGCGCGGTTGACTGGCCGGATCGAGTTGTCTGCAGGTCGGAACCTGGCTCACGACTAAAATCCGTCTTGTGGTTAAGTTTGCGAGGAGTGTTCGGCTTAAAATTCTTACACATTCTTAGGAAATCGTGCAGGGCGGGGCCTGGCTTTTGGTCCTATTCGGGAGAGTTATGGTGGATTCTCCGAGTTCGGCTCGTAGATTATTTCGCTACTGCATTTATGAGAAACGCGTGTTGTGACCTCACTCAGGTTTGGCTGTGGTGGGCTTACTGAGTATGATCTGTTGATCGAGTACTTGATCAGGGTATCGATATGGATGAGCTCAAGGCTGTTCGGGTAAAGACCGATTAGTGGCAAATGTGTTTTTCATTGATTATGGCTGGACCTCCGAAGAGGCTGCCTACGAACCCATTAAATGGGGATCAAGCCGGACGTAGTTCAAATTACAAAGAAAAAACTAGATAAGTCGCCCGGGGGCGAGTGGGAATAGATCGTTCGGAAACGAGCAGAAGTACATGGTACTTAGTTTTTTTTTTTTTTTTTTTTTGAAACTGGACCTCCGGCGAGGCTGCCTACGTACCTCGCTGTTCGGGCGAGGATCAAGTCGATCGTAGTTCGAGTAGATCCGTGATGAAACGTAGAAAGCTTGTGACGAGTTTGAAAGCAAAAATCCTTAAGCAAAGTGTTGGGGGTGACGTAGGGCTTGCTTGCTGTGTCTTACGGTATGGTACTTGGACCATCATTCGTGTTGCTTGTCGCGCCGAGGAGGTCTTGTTTTGTGGAGTTAGGCTTCTTCGGGGAGTCGATGCAAAGATTCACCGAGCGGAGCTGTTTTTCTGCGATAAAGCACGTCCGAGCCATCTTTTGGTTTCCGCGGACTGTAAATATTCCGAGCGGGGTCAGGAACTTGAGGCATTGGTGATATGTTTACGAGACGGATCGGAGAGGAAACAGCCATGGGGTCCCCATGATTACGTTGTATACGGCAGGTTTGTCTACCACCATAAACTTGACACTTCGAGAGATTCCCCTGGCGTATACCATTAGTTTAATCGACCCGACCGTCATCATTGTGACACCATCAAAGCCGGTGAGGGTCCTGACGCCTGGTTTGATGCGGTCGTCGAATATCTCCATCTTTTGCAGGGTTTCTTTAAAGATTAGATTGATCGAGCTCCCTGTGTCGATCAGAATTCTGGTTACCTCACAATCCTTGATTTTGAGTTCGACCACGAGCGGGTCGTTGTGGGGCATGGCCAAGTTCTTCGTATTAGCCTCTGTGAAGATGATCGGCATATCGACTTTGGATCGTTCGAGGCAACCTATGTCGTTTATCGCCTCCTTTTCGTACTGTTTGAGGGACCTGACGTAATCGTGGGTCAAGCTAAATCCTCCCATGGTCATCAGGACCCTCTTGGTCGGATTCTGCTTGGCCTGGCCCTTGTCGGCTTGAGCACGCTTGGGAGGCAGAGGTGAGTCGGAGTTTCCATTCGGCCTCTGTTCATTCCTGTCCGACTCCTCCTTGGGTTTCCTCTTCTCGCCCCAATCGCCTGGAGGTGCAACTTTGATCGCTCCTTTGTGGTATTGTGCGAGCAGTTATTCCTTAAGTTGGCGATACTGCGAGGTCGAATGCCCATGCATTCGATGGTAGTCGCAGAATGACTGTCCGCTCGTTGGCTCTTGGACCTCTTGGGGTCGCTGGTACTTATTCCACTTCTTCGGGGGAGTGCTTGATGAACAATTAACGACGTTAGTCGCCAATATTTTCTTGTATTCATGATCAAAATGTTGCCGGGGTTCTTGATAATGTTCCTCGACCACTTCTTTTGCCTTTGCCTTGGTCGCAGGAGGCTTGACGAGTGAGTTCTTCTGGGCCTGCCCGGCCTGATCCTTCTCAAGCCTGACAAAACCAACCGAGCTATGCATGGCTTCCTCGATGGTTTTGACCGGATGTAAGACCAACTCCTTTCGAAATTTGGACGACCGGAGTCCTTGTTTGAGGGCATCTATGGCGGTGGTATCGCTGACTATTACCCGCGAGATTACTACTTTGAAGCGATCCATGAATTTCTCAAGAGTTTCCCTTTCGCCTTGGGCTAGTCCCGATAAGTCAGCATCCAAGGCGCCATCTTCGATGTAGATGGCATAATGCTTGAGGAAGGCTATTGATAGCTGCTGGAAGGAGTCGATGGAGCGGGACTCCAACCTGGAGAACCAATCCAATGCTGCACCCGACAAGTATTCGATGAAGTACTGGCAATGGCCCAAATCGTACTCCTTTGGGGAGAAATGTACCCGTCCCATCAGGATGGTGAAGGTTGTGATATACTGCTTTGGGTCGGAGTCTCCGGAATACGGCTGGAGCTGCAGCTTGGCGGTATGCCTGATTGGGACAGATGCTACACGATCATAAAAAGGGGTACGATGGGTTTCGGCCAGGACCCGATCAATTTCTGGAGCCGAGCTGAGAGCTTGGTGCATCCGTGAGTTCATTTCCTGAAGCTGGTTTCTCATGTCCTCCAGCTCGGAGTATTGAGTACGTGTTGCTCCATGGTCGGAAACAGCTCCTTGTCGGGCAACAAGGGTTTGTCGCAAGTCTGCGGGTTGACCAAGTCTTCCGAAGATCGAAGGTCATGAGCTCGCTCGTACAGTTGGCGACTCGAAAGTGGTTCGTCGAGGGGCAACTTCGTTGCGTTCTGGGGGAGGTCCGCGCACGGCGAACAAGCTATCGAGCCTCACGTTCGTCAGTCGGGCCCGCTCTTCTTGTTCGTCAAAACGGCGCATGAGTGCCTCGAGGAGGCGAGCGTGATCCAGCTGAGGTTCCGGCTCTACTCGATCAGGTGTCGCGGTCTGATCGCTCTGGATGCCGTCTGGTCGGGCGACCATTGTTTGCCTCAGGTCGACCGTGCTGCCGAGTGTCTGTCGGAGGTCAGTTGGTTCCTGTATCCTCTGGAAGACGGATACTGGGCTGGTCGGCCGCTCGATTCTTTCAAAGACTAAAGCTGTGATGACTGGCCGCTCGATCCTTTCGGAAACGGTGCCTGGATTAGCGAGTTGGGCCTGCCCTTCGAGGACGAGAGCAGGTGTGTTCACGCTCACGGGGTTGTGATTATCCTGTTCGGAAACAAGGGCCGCTCCTTGGGCCACCGGAGTGTTAGTACCCTGAGCGCTTGTTCCCGACGAGTGCGTTCTCATGCTCGCTTTCTTGTTGAGATCCATGGTAGCGTGAAATAGTATCCTCTTGTGTAGATGTTGTTGATCCCCCTACCTGGTGCGCCAAATGTTGAACTTGGATTGAGATCGACACTAAATTTGTAATAGGTTCGGGGATACTTTGATAAATGGAAAGAGGAAACTTTGATGAGAATGTGGGGGCTTACTCGGGTGAACAGTAACCGAGTGGGAAGTTTTGGGTTTTAGGGAGATTAATTGTACTAGGCAAATGAATAATGCGTTTTTAGCAAAAAGTGTATTGTATTTCACCGTAGTTGTACACAAATGATGGTACAACTATATATAGTACATTGGGATTAGGGCTTTTGATACATATGGTTAGATTTTAACTATATGTTCATAAAGTAACCCTTTAGCCTTCTTGCTTGATGGGCTATGAGTAGGATTTGGCCCAAAGCAAATCAATTGTGCAACACACATAAAGATTGAGCGACGATTAAAAATGGGTGCGACACAAAAATCAAAATTGACTAGCGGATGAGAAAATTCGGTACCTGATTTGATACAGACGCAAAGGTGAAAGAAAATTCTCAGACTTTCACTTCAAATTCGAGAAGAAGAAATGCAAATTACTCAAAGCTACAATTTCACGGTTGTCCCAATTTGTTTACCAAAATAAACCGGTGGTCTTTTAAATAACCGGGGATAAATTACTCACTCTCGACTACTAGGACTCAAATTCGGTTTCAATTTTGGTAAATCCTCAATTTCGTTCGATTTCTTCTTCTCCAATTGAAAGCTTAGGTCTCTCTCAAACTTTAATGGCCATAGAAACCAGCGATTAAGCTCCCCCAACTCTCTCTCTTTCTCTCTTGTCACTGAAATCCCTAATTTGGGTATTGAATTTAGCGTTTGTAACGAGGTAGATTCCAAAGTTTACTCCTTTCTTCTGCTTCATACTGATTCTATTCTCTTTTTGGATTTCTTATTATTATTATTTTTTTTTTGGTGGATTACTATATATGGTGTTTACTAGGTTTTCCTCTGTTCCCAAATTCTCTTCTTTTTGGGGAAAAGTTGTTACATTTCATCTTTGAATCAACTGTTTTACTCGTTTAGTTTCTTGATGTCTAATCCATTCGCTCGAGTTTTACTTTACTACCGAACATTTCTCTGTTTATATATTCTGCACACTGGAACTGTTTAGTAATGAGCTTTGAGGCTTAGGTTGTTAATAAATGTACCTCTTTTTGCTTGCAGAGAAAATGGATCATATTAGTGATCTTCCAGACGAGGTTCGTTGTCATATATTGTCTTTCCTTACGACAAAGGAGGCTGCTTTGACATCGGTTCTCTCAACAAGGTGGCGCAATCTGTTTGCATTGGTCCCTAAGCTTGATCTTGATGACTCTGTCTTTCTGCATCCTGAAGATGGTAAACGGGAAAGAGACGGAGTTCTGGATAGCTTCGTGGATTTTGTGAATAGGGTTTTTGCATTGCAGCGTCATGCTCCCATTGATAAAGTCTCCCTCCAGTGTAAAACTGGTGTTGATCAAGATAGTCTGGATTTTTGGATAGCTAATGTGTTGGTGTGTGGTGTTTCTGACCTTGATCTATGCATCGTATGGAGATAGATATTGGCTGTCTTCAGAAGGTTTCGAGAGTAGGAAACTAGTTAAGCTAAAATTAGGAAAAGGAATTGATATTGGTTGGTGGACCGATGGCATTTACTTACCTATGCTTAAAACTCTTGTTCTTGACTCGGTTGAATTTTGCGTTGATAAATTCGAGATGCTTCTTCCTGCCTGCCCTGTGCTTGAGGAATTAGACATGACGAAAATAAAGTGGTTAGATTCGGATGAGACTGTGTCAAGTTCAAGCCTCAAGACTCTGAAAATTAGATCCAGTGTTGGTTCATGCAATATTTCGTTTGATACACCAAGTCTTGTTTGCTTACATTACAGTGATGTTGTTGCGGAAGACTTTCCATTACTTAATTTTGAAAATCTTATTGAGGCTCGGATCAATCTTGTTGTAAGTGACGATCAAGTCGAACAAGTAAGGGCCATAGATTATTGGTTAGAAGATGATGAGGATGATGATTTTGCTTTTCGACTTAGTAATGTGGAAAAGCTCATGAATGGGTTTCGAAATGTTCAGTCACTTTTCTTGACTTCTAGTACTCTCGAGGTCAGTCTGCTATTTTGTTTTCTCTAGTCATTTGTAATAACGCGCAAGGGACTCTCTAGTTTTGAAAACATGTAACCTCAAATCATTTTCTGTTGTTTCAGGTGCTTTCTCTATGTTGTGAATCGATGCCGGTGTTCAACAACCTCAAATCGTTAGGTTTTTATAGTGGCGAGAATCGATGGCAAGCAGTGCCAGCTCTCCTAAGAAACTGTCCAAATTTAGAAACTCTAAGCATTTTGGTATTAAACACAACTTCTCTGTCATGTAGAAAGATAGAGATCGTAATTTTAATCCGTTATGTCTCCTTTATGCTTTCAGGGTCTTTTGCACGTTGTGACAGATTCATGCGGGGATGTTTGTGACTGCATTCCTCGGGAGGACAAAGGCCGTTCACTCAAATCTTGTCCCGTGAAGAAAATAGAGGTTCAAGGGTTTATAGGAGCAATGAGAGAGATCACGATGATCAACCATTTCATGGACTATTTTCCGCGTTTAAAAGAGATTGAAATCAGTCTTGAAAGGCATGGTCCTACAAAGCTCGATGTCCCTGAAGTTGCTGATCTTAGAGTGCAGATGATTAACCTCCACAAGAAGTCATTGACTTGCAATGTCAACATCACCGTGTGGGAGGCTTTGTACATGAAGTTGCTTGCGCAATGAAGTCTACAAGGAACAAGTCCCTTTGGGCATTCACTTTGTTTCAGTTTTTTTTTTTAATATTTCAAACCGGATAAAATAATCGTTTTCTTATGTTTTATGGATGTTCCAATCGTCCTTTCAGTTCATGAGGATAAAAGATGAACATGTATAGCTTCTTGTTGAAAGCTATTGCAGATGTTTAAGGGTTGTGATTAAGAATCCAATATATAATGGCAATTGGTTTAATTTTATTCATGTGGACACAGATGGACAAAGTGTGAAGCTTAAAACTTAAATCACTTTGTCCAATTTCACCTTCACCTTCCTTAAATTGGAATATAGGGATTACAAATCCATACTTGTTAGCATTTTTGGTTCTTGGGAGAGAGCTCTGAAGCTTTTGTATAAGTGTTTACGAGAAATCATATGCAAAAACATCGACGAAGAATTCATTCGTAGTTTGAATATATACTGAGCAAACAAATTTAAGGTTTGAACAGACTTATTGAATATGAAAGAACCAAAGTGTGTGGTAATGTAACATTTTGAAAAAATTGAGAGTAGAAAACGTAGAGGATTCATTACTCTGTCGAAGACTTCACCGTGCAGTCCACTTCCATCGCAAAGAATAATTGGACATTGCAACTCCATAACGTATTGTAGAGGTACATCATCTTCCCGACACGTTCCGATACTTCAGGGTCTTTGAATAGCGCAGGATTGTTCCCTTGAGCATATATCTCCATCTCTTTCAAACATGGAAAATAATCCAAGAAATGCTTTATCATCTCTAACTCTCTAACTGTTCCTCCAAACTCATAAATCTCCAACTTCTTCACTGGACAAGATGTGCGCAAACGGCCTTTTTCCTCCCGAGAAATGCAGTCACATGCATCCCCACATTTATCCGTCACATAGTGTAAGAGACCCTCAATGATTAGAGTTTCTAAACGCGGACATTTCCTTAGAAGAACCGGCATCGCTTGCCATCCCCGATTCACGTCACTCCAAATATTTAACAATTTGAGGTTTTTGAACACCGGAATCGCTTCACAACACCTAGAGAGAATCTGAAAACCAAGACAAAACCGACTTAGAATAATTATATGCTTCTTTTATACTAACAAGAGAGAACATAATTGCAAAACTGACCTCAATTGTATCAGGAGACAAGTAAAGTTCTTGAACATTTCTTATTCCATTAATGAGCTTCCACGCATTACCAAAACCAGGAAAAACATCACCCTCAACAACATCATTACTATTCAACGCTCTTACTTGCTCGACCTGACCTTGAGTTAACAAAAGGCAGATTTGCGCCTCGACTAAGTTATTATTCAACATAACTTCCGGATAATCCTCCGCGAGAGCATCGCAGTAATAAAAGTAAACAAGACTCGGAGCATCAAACGAAATGCTCTTCAGAGATGTTACGTTACAGCAACCTTGGAGATCAATCGTTAGCTCCTTGAGGATCAGACTTAACACAGTCATATCTTTATTCATCCATAGCATATTAGTCATGTGTAGGGCAAGCATTAAGAAGGTTTTGAAACTGACCAGTACGTAACCCGCTCGAATCAAGAACTAGAGTTTTAAGCATCGGTAAGGATATATTCTCGGGCCACCAATGAAGATCGAATCCACTTCCTACTTTCAGCTCAACTAGTTTCTTACTAACAGACACTTCTTGAGGCAACCAATATAGATTTTGAAAATCAATGAAAAGATCAAGATCCGAAACACCACGCTGCAACGCATTACGTATCCAACGATCCACACGTCTTGTTTCAACACCAGATTTACACTTGAGGTAGAATTTCTCAATGGGAGAATCACCTTGCAATGCCAATAACCTATCCACAAAATTCATAAAGCTCTGTAGAATCTCTTCCCTTTCTCGTTTACCTTGTTCGGGATGCAGAAGGAAAGAGTCATCGATATCGAGATCACGGACCAACGCAAACAGATTACGCCATCTTTTAGCGAGAACCGATGTCGAAGCAGCCTCCTTTGTTGTAAGGAAAGATAAGACATGAATCAGAAGCTCTTCTGGTAGGTTGCTGAAGAGATCCATCCTCTAAATTACTCAAAGCTTAAAGCTTTTGGAACATCATCAACCATACATAAACATTTTTCTGCAAACAGAGAAATGTAGATTCAAAGACGAATTTTTTAACCCATTTTAACAACGCAAATAGGAATCCAACCAAAAAGCAAATTGATTTCGAAATTTGAGATAAATACCCACAAAGCTAAATTAAATCAGTAGAAGCAGAAGAGATTAGATTTGGAGCCTACCTTGGTACAGACGCGAAGTCGATGATCCAAATTTAGGGCAGATCTTTTGGGATTTCGAGAGCAGAGAGACGAAGCCGCTTGGCTCATTTACTAATCATCACCGTTTCTTTGAACCGGATTTTTAAATGAGATAGAGTCAAACCGAACCAAATTAAGCGTAAACATTTAAATAAGATTTGACAAGTTAAATAATGTTGTTACTTTACTCATTAAATGTTGACAAACAAAGAAAATTAAGTGTTTTTTTCTTGAAAATTCATCTGCGGAATATTGTAATGTATAGCCGGATTTTTAATTTGATTTTGGTTCGGTTTGGAAAACGAGCAAAACCAATCCGGTTGACAAAACTAAACCAATCCAGAGCATTACAAAAATAGGAGGAAAGTTTCAAACAAGATTCTGAAGCAGAGTTTATTAACCAAACTAGGAAGCAAAGTTTTCTTACTCGTCGACTTCATCGTGGATTACGAAAGGAAACCTCACAACTCGAACTCTCACTGTAGACCTTCAGTATCTCCACGGCACGTTCAAGCATTCCAGGGTCTTCGAAGTTTGTAGGATCATTCTTTTCGGGATATATCTCCATGTTTTCCAAACATGGGAAATAGTCCAAGAAATGCTTGATCAGAGTTAGCTCTCTCATTGTTCCTTTAAACCCTTGAATCACTAGTATCTTCACTGGACAAGATTTCAGTGAACGACCTTTGTCTTCTTCTCGAGAAATGCAGTCACATGCATCCCCGCATTTATCTGTCACATAGTGTACAAGACCCTAAAACCATAAACGAGACAGGAATGTTATTGTTGTTGTAAATGTTTTGAGGAAATGACTTGTGTTGTCCATACCTCAAGGAGTAGAGCTTCTATATGTGGACAGTTCTTTAAGAGAACCGGCATTGCTTGCCATCCATGTTCCTTGTCACTCTTTATACGTAATACTTTGAAGTTGTTGAACACCGGCATTGATTCACAGCATAAAGAAAGCACCTGAAACAAGACAAATAAAAACCAACATTACATTGATGCAATCATTGTTTCAAAATCTCAAGGAGATCATCAAGATCACTCGGGCTAACATAAACTTGAATCGTTGGTTGACGCAAAACAAATACTACAAAAGAAAGCAAAATAGCAACACTCGAAAGAAATGCTCTTTGGATAATCTATGTCTGGAAAACCCACGGCATACATAGTTAACATCTTCAGGCTCGCACTTGACACGGTTTCATCTGAATTACCCCACTCGACAAGAAACATGTACAACACCTCAAGCACAGGGAAAGCATGAAGAAACATCTCAAGCTGAGTATGTAATACAATCCTATCCGAACTCATGTAGAGAGCTTTAAGCATTGGTAAGAAAGTTCTTGTACCATAACACCACCTTTTAACAGAGTCACCTACTAATTTCAGCTCGACTAGTGTCTTATTTTCAAACACCTCTGTAGGCAGTACATATTCCGAACCAACTCTAGGTAAATTGAGGGTAAGTTCCGAAACACCACGCTGCAGCACATTACATATCCAACGATTCACGCGAGCTGTATCAACACCATTTTTACACTTGAGGGAGAATTCCCTAATGGGAGAATCACCCTGCAAAGCCAATGCTCTATCCACAAAATCCATGAAGCTCTGTCGAATTTCGAGCCTTTTGCCTTTACCTTCTTCCGGATGAAGAAAGATAGAGTCATGAATGACAAGCTTAGGAACAAGAGTCCACAAATTGAGCCACCTCTTCGAGAGAACCAATGTCAAAGCAGCCTGCTTAGTTTTAAGGAAGGACAAGATATGGCAAAGAACATCGTCTGGTAGTTTGCTAATATGATCCATCAGTTCTGCAGCAACACAATTTCGAGAATCAATTGAGCACTTTTACCAAAAAACAAGAGCGAGAAGGTATGAGAAGAGACATACAAAGGAAACCCATTTAACAACGCAAGTAAAATAGCAACAAAAGCACATAAATTTTGAAACTTTGTACAAAAACATACTCAAACGGAGGATACAACCAGTAGGAAGTACAATACTGAGTTAACAACGAAGTAGAAAAGCAACCAGAGCACATAAATTTCAAAACTTTGTACAAAAACAAACTCAAACGGAGGATACAGTCAGTAGAAGTACAATACTGAGTTAACAACGAAGTAGAAAAGCAACCAGAGCACATAAATTTCAAAACTTTGTACAAAAACAAGCTCAAACGGAAGATACAATCAGTACAAGTATGATATTGAGTTAACAACGAAGTAGAAAAGCAACCAGAGCACATAAATTTCAAAACTTTGTACAAAAACAAGCTCAAACGGAGGATACAATCATTAGAAGTATGATGTTGAGTTAACAACGAAGTAGAAAAGCAACCGAAGCACATAAATTTCGAAACTTTGAACAAAAACAACCTCAAACGGAGGATACAATCAGTAGAAGCATTAGGGGGGGGGGGGGGGGGGTTTAGACAATCGAAAGAGCCGTAATACTGAACAAGCGAAGATGCATTGCAAATGAGGTGAAGGAGTCGCAAGCAAAGGTCATTGAGTGTGCTTCAACAACGAGAATGGAGATTGCTAAAGCATGGACAAGAACAAGAAATGGAAAAATGAAATAACTGACCTGATGTTTACGCTGTTGCAACTCGCCACGGATATGCTAATGCTTCCTGGAGCTTCCAAGATCAAGCTCTTGTTTTATCAAAGGTTGGATCAATTGTGAATTTGGTCCCTCTATATTTGCTTAAGTTTTGTTCAAACCTGAATCTGTTTATTTTACAATTTTTGTCTACAATTTACTGCCGCTGCCTTGTGTCAATTTGCGTTTTCAACGGTAATTGTATTTGCCATGTTCTATGTTGATGTCTTAACTGATCATTAATCGAGTGAGATCATTAAGCATATATATAACAAGGGTTCATCAACCTCAAATTCTAAGCTATTAAGAATTTGAGATTGACAATGCCTGTTCATTGTCACTCACAAAGGTCAATTCGCCTAAAAACTGAAGTAGTCATATTAAGGTATAAAACACAAACGAGGAAACTACTTGGACAACACATTACACATCTACAAAGATGCAGACCATGCTTTGAAATAGTTATCGAGGTACTTCCATTGTATTAGAAATCTAGAATCATGAACTTTTTGAATTGATTTCCTGATTATTCATCTCAATCGAGTCAACAGTCAACACAATGTGTGTTTATAATAGTGATCTAAAAAGCGGTTTAGGCGGTCATTTTGATAAAACCAACTCAATCAATTCTCTCACGGCAATCTAAGTCCACATATTTGATACGTTCGTGAAAATCTTGATTGCTGACAATATGTATAGGGCCAGTATTATCACAATTCAAGTAAGCAGGAGGTGAGAAAGAGACCTTCGGATCAGTTGAGCAATCGAGACAGCCAGACCAACTCTTTAGAAGCCATATATAGAAACTTAATTAAATTTCCCATAATTAAAATTTTAATTAAAATAACCTAAGATTTTTTACCACAAATAATTAAATTTCAGACCATAAGTAATTAAATTTCTGATTAAAACAACCTATGATAAGATTTTGTATAAATTTTGATTTATGACTAAAATAATTTTAGGGTTATCAAAAATGATTTAATATCAAAAATGATTTAATATCTAATTAAAAGAGCCTAATTTTAACCCATCCAAATCCTTCTACATCGTGTCTTAAAAAGTTAAAATCCAAATCCGTTCTCTTCTTATATCAAATGTTTTCAGCCTTCTCTTTGCTTGTGTGGAAAGTTTTCATCTGCCTTCACATCAATTAGCAAAGGTAGGTTTTATAGTTGATCTCATTAGTTTTGGCCTTCTCCGATTTGATTTTGCTTTGGTGTGTTCTTTGTTGATGTCTTAATTATATGTTTAAATGAAATCATTAAGCATAGAATATAGCATAATCCAGGAACGGTCTGAAGTTAATAAAGTCTAAAGCAAACAAACAAAAACGACCGATGTAAAATATTACAATGCAAACATCTTAATCCTTCAAACAAACAAAAAATATTTAGCAGAAAAAAAGAAAAGCTTCCATTTTCTAAGTAGGTGAGAGGGCTTGTGAATTCACCGTATGTTAAATTTCGTGTCTAGTTGTTGAGAAATTTTGAAAGAAGACTTGACAAAGAAGAAAAGAGGAGAAGTAGGAGAAGAAGAGAGAAAAATACATGAAGAAGGATGATAAACCGGCGGAGTTTGGCACTGTAGAAAAAACCAGCGGAGATTGGAAGACGAATAGGATATTGTCAACGCCGACTAGAGAAAATGAAGGTTTGAATCAATTGTTTTGTAATTATGTTCATGTTCGGATTGCTTAAGAGCTTAATGTTGGTTTCTAATCTTTTGCAGAGAAGTTTGATCGGATCAGCAATCTACCAGATGAGCTTCTTTGTCATGTCTTATCTTTCTTGACGACAAAGGAAGCTGCTTTGACATCGGTAATCTCCAAGAGATGGCGCAATCAGCTTGCGTTTGTCCCTAGTCTTGACATTGATGATGAATTTCTTCATCAGAAAGAAGGTAAAGGGGAAAGGGAAGAAATTCAACATAGTTTTGTGGATTTTGTGGATAGAATATTAGCATTGCAGGGTGATTCTCCTATTAAGAAATTCTCCTTCAAGTGTCTAACTGAGGTTGATCCAGTTCGTTTGGATGGTTGGATAAGTAATGTGTTGGCGCGTGGTATTTTAGACATGGATCTGTCCATCGATTTGGGATTTAGGTACTTTCTGCTTGAGGGATTTAAGTACCAGCTGCCTTCGGAAATTTTCATGAGCAAAACACTAGTTAAGCTGAGAATAAGTTGTCACTATCCTACTTTTTTTGAGCCTAGTCACATTTCCTTACCAATGCTTAAGACTCTTGCTCTGGACTTAGTTAAGCTTTTACATGGTCAGCTTCAAATGATACTTTCTGGTTGCCCCGCGCTTGAGAAATTAGACATGACAGACGTAACTTTGTCATATGGAAATGAGACTGTGTCAAGTCCAAGCCTCAAGACTCTAACAATGAAGACTGGCTATCTCTTACGCGCTCTTTCATTTGATGCACCGAATCTTGTCTATTTAAAGTACTCTGTATCAGATGTGGGTGACTATCCATTAGTTAATTTGGCTAACTTAGTTGAGGCACACATAAAGCTCAACATAATTCAAGAAGATATAAACAAATTTAAATCAGCAAATGATGATCAATTAGAGGATACTGCTTTTCGCAGTCTTGGTAATGCGCGAAAGCTTGTTCGTGGCATATGCAATGTTCAGAAGCTTTACTTATCTCCTGGTGCTCTCCAGGTGAGTAATGCTATTGTTTTTCCATTCTAGTGATAAAACCGGGAAATCAGACATCCTGGTTAGTTTAGGCACATGTTTTAAACTTAAAGCACAAGCAAAGGTCTTGTGGATGTGTCAAATAGGAAAACAACCCTTGAGATCTGTGCAGTCAGGCGATGCCGATGTTCAACAACCTCGCATTCTTAGACATTGAGAGTAGCTTGGATATGGCGTGGCAAGCAATGCCTGTTCTCCTAAGAAATTGTCCACATTTAGAAACTCTAGTCCTTAAGGTATAAATACAGAACCAAACCATGAAACCATGACAAGCAATGCATGTTCTCCTAAGAAATTATCCACATTTACAGAGATGCAATTCATGCTTAGAATTAATATCTCTAATATTTCCTTTCGGCTTTCAGGGTCTCTTACACCGTGTCACAAGTAAATGCGGGGATTCGTGTATCTGCATATCTCGAGAGGAGAAAGGTGGTTCGCTCGTATTATGTCCAGTGAAGAGGTTAGAGATTCGAGAGTTTATAGGATTCACAGGGGAGTTAGATATGATAAAGCATTTCTTGGATTATTTTCCATGTTTGAAGGAGATGAAGATATATATTACAGATGGTCCTACTCCTCAACGGTCCCAATCCCCTTTAGTGCAGGAACTTAACCCGGAGATGCTGATACGTTACAACGAGTTCTCGGGTCGCAACCGCAATGTTAAATTCAAGGTGCACAGTTCCTTGCCTTGAACTGCACAATGAAGCCTCTTCGAGGAAAGAAATTTGTTGTTCACTAAAAATCGTTTAATACTAAAAGTTGCTCTGAATTCTTGTTTTAGAAGTTAAGTGGTAATTATTGGTTTATGGATTTTAATGGATTTGGAACAAAAAAAAGAACTCATCTTTAGCAGCAAAAACCAAACCAAAAGATGTTAACTCAAGTACTTTTTGCTGCTAAATATGAGTTCTTTTTTTTGTTAATGGTGGGAGAATTAAACACCTACCGTGTTGTACACGGATTTGTAGTAGGCGTATAGATAATTTGAATTTTGGTTGGTTTATATGATTTAAAACCGGACCAAACCCCTCAAATTATTCAACAAAACCCTAAACCTTAGTTCCTTCTTTACGTTTGTTTCTTTATTTATCCTCACCATTGGCGTCTCTAGGGCTTTTCTAGGGTTTTGGGGAAAATTATGGATAGGATTAGCACTCTACCCGATGAGATTGTTTGCCAAATCTTGTCCTTCCTCTCCACAAAGGAGGCTGCTTTAACTTCGGTTCTCTCGAAAAGATGGCGGGATACGTTTGCCTTCACATCAAACCTCTGTTTTGAATACAAAGGCTCTTCCTATGAAAATCACGGTGTAGATATTATATGGAGTTTCATAAAGTTCCTGGATAGAGTAGTGGCTGTCTCAGGGAATCTCCCTATAAAGAAACTCTCTCTAAATTGTGGAGAGTGTTATAATTCAGATCTCAATTGTTTGATGAGTAATGTGCTCAAACGTGGTGTCATGGAATTAATCATACATTATGATCATCCGGGATGGTGTTGCAGAGTCTCAAGCATGACACTTCAGAGACTTACTATTGACTCAAAAAGTAATGACTGTTGTAGTGGTAGCATTATTTTGGATACTCCTAGTCTTGCCTACTTAGACTACTTTGGTTTTGTTTATCAGACAGAGTTTTATCAGACTAAGTATTCAATTGTTAACCTTGACTCACTTGTCGAAGCTAATCTTACTCTTGATTCGAGGAAACTAGTATTTCAAAGGATTAATCCAGTGATTGACCTGCTTAAGGGGTTAAGAAATGTTGAGATACTCAACTTATCGTCTTTTACAACCTCAGAGGTAAGTGTAGTCTCTTCTCTCTTTTCTTGCCTCCTATGTAGTATTATATATTATTACGACTTGAGAACCTATAAAGACATCTTCTTGGGTTTAAAGAACTAATAAATTAAGTCTTTGTTGAATATGAATGTTCCTTTAGGTTTTTATATATGATTCGAAGATAATAATATTGCAGTTAGACGTGAGTTGAAATTTTATTTTTATTTTGTTTCAGATTCTTTATGCATGTCGTGATGGAATCCCTGTGTTTGAAAAGCTATCTCGTTTATCCATTGCAACTAAGGAAGGATCGTGTTGAAACTTGTGCCATTATTGCTTAAAAAATCGCCAAATTTAGAGACTCTTGTCATCAAGGTATATAAGTGAGGCCCTGAAAGTGTACAGTATTCAAAACCATATATATATATATATTCACCTAAAAATGCTTCACTTCTTGTTTCAGGGTCCTTTGCACTATGAAACATGGCCGGAAAAAAACTTAGAATATGTTTGTAAGTGCTTGTCTGGATATTCTTTTCTACGGCCGTGTCGTGTGAAAGTTCTAGAGATAACCGATTACTGCGGGATGACAAGAGAACTTAAGCAAATGAGACATTTTCTGGAGAAATTGCAATGTCTTGAGCTTGTCAAAGTCCATGCTAGTGCAAATGCAAAGTATCAGTTCGACAAAGATTTGCTAATGCTTCCCATAGCTCCCAAGATCCAGTTCAAGTTTTATCCTTACAAACCAATTAACTAGTGCATCAAACAACTTAACTTTAGGTCTTCTTCTTACTTGCTTGAATTCTGTTTGTGTACACTCTTGTTTACATTATATCATGAGATGTTATTGCAATGGTTTTGTAGTAGAGTTTGCCAGTAAATCACATCCGAAAATCGTAAATCTATCTTATAGCTTATCTTGGCCAGTCATGCTATGTATACTTGACCCACAATTTTAGGAGTACAGTTCGGTTGATTTTGTTTAAAAACCGGACCTAAACAAACACATAAAACACCATCAAACCATCTCACGAAGTTCGATAATCAATGTAAAGGTTATGCTTGAGGAAGCTAATGATCAATGATCGAGACAATGTAGATTTTGAAACCGTAATAATGGAAAAATACATTGAAATGACCAAACAATGAGAAAGTTTCATTCCTCATTGTTCAATCCAATTCTTACACAAGGGAGTGTACACTGAAAACTTCACATCGTAACTAAAGAACTCTTTGTAGAGCATCTACGCGACAATTTTCATCATACCAGGGATTTCAAAGATTGTAGGATCATTCTCTTCGGCATATACCTCCATCTCTTCCAGACGCGGGAAAGACTCCATGAAATGCCTGATCATCCCTGACTCTTTCATGGTTCCTTTAAACCCTTTAATTTGCAACTTTTTCACCGGACTTGAAAAGAGCGAACAGCCTTTGTCCTTCCGGGAAACACATTCACATGCATCCCCGCATTTATCTGTCTCAAAGTGTAGGAGACCCTGAAACCAGAAAAGAGACAATAAAGGGACTTTAAAGAATGATCTCGGTCATTGTTAATGAGGAAATGAGTTGTGTTCAATCATACCTCAAGGACTAGAGTTTCTAAATGTCGACAGTTCCTTAAGAGAACCGGCATTGCTTGCCATCCTCGATCCGCAGCACTGGTAATACGTAAAAACTTGAGGTTATTGAACACCGGCATAGATTCACAGCATAAAGAAAGCACCTGAAACAAGACAAAACCCAACTCAACATTACCCATGTGCAACATTTGTTTCAGAATATTGCCGTTAAAATCTATGCAATGACCTCAAGAGTTTCTGCAGATAAGTAAAGTTTTTGAACATTTCTTATGCCATTAAAGAGCTTCCACACATTTCCAAGAACGAGGAAAACATCATTCTCATCATCCTCATCACGTGCCGCTCTTATACGCTTGATCTCATCTTCACTTGCCACCAAAATGTTGAGTTGAGCCTCAACTAAATTTGGAAAGTTAACTTTTGGATAGTCCTCCGCAATAAAATCAGAATACTCGAGGTAAAGCAGACTTGGAGTATCAAAAGAAACGCTCTTTTGATTTACAAAGCCTGAACAACTTGTGCTGTTAATAGTTAGCTTCCTCAGGCTTGCGCTTGACACGGTTTCATCAGGCTCAAGCCACTCACCAATATTAACGACTAATTCCTCAAGCACATGTAAGGAAGGAAGAATGCTCTCAAGCAATTCACAACAAAGAAACTCCGAGTTAATAGCGAGAGTTTTAAGCATCAGTAAGAAAGTGCCTTCACCTCGACACCACTGCAAAACACCAGATTTTCTTTTTAATTTCATCTTTACAAGTGTCCTACTGACAAACATCTCGAGGCAGCTGATAGTCATCATCAGAATCAGAATCAAGATCATCGAGATCGGTGTAAATATCGAGCTCTGAAACACCACGCTGCAGCACATTACATAATTAACGATCCACACGATCTGTATCAACACCAGTTTTAACCTTCAAAGAGAATTTCTTAATGGGAGAATCACCCTGCAAAGCCAATGCTTTATCCACAAAATCCATGAAGGTATCCAGAATACCGTCCCTTTCCCGTTTACCCTCTTCCGGATGAAGAAAGACAGAGTCATCAATGTCAAGATTAGGGACAAGTGTCCACAAATTAAGCCACCTCTTTGCAAGAGCTGAAGTCAAAGCAGCTTCCTTTGTCGTAAGGTAGGACAAGATATGGCAAAGAACCTCGTCTGGTAAATTGCTAACACGATCCATCACTTCTGCAGGAACACAAATTCGAGAATCAACCATTACTAAACAGATCCAAACATGAAATTGAACACCTTTCCCTTCGAAGATAATACGAAGTAAACCCAATTAACAACGTAAGTAGACAAGCTATCAAGGCAGATAAATTTTGAAACTTTGAACAAAATCAAGATCAAACGAAGGATTCTCGAATACCTGACGCACGAAATCCAAGATCCAAATGGAGGGAAGATTTAGGGGTTTTCTAGACAATCGAAAGAGCTGGAGTACTGAGCAATTGCTGGTTTTTACAACCGAAGATACGAAGACATTGCAAATGCATACGAAGAAAACGAAGCGTCTAGTGTCAGTGAGAAATTGCAAAACTGCCTCACATAACTTGTTTTCACGGCTGGTTTTGATTCCCAAGTCTGATTTGGTTTGGTTTGGACCGGTTATCAAAACAAATAAACCAAATCTAAACACAATCAAACCATCCCAAACGAAATAATCAACAAAAATTATACGTGCTCAAATATTTTAGGGTTTTCTGCAAAAAAAACCATTGAAGTGTCTAGGGTTCGCGTATTAACCCTCAAAGTAAATAAAATGCAGGTCAACCCCTCATGTTTCAGTCAATCCGCTATATAGCCCTCCGTTATATCGGTGATGTGGCAAAGTTAAACGCCGTTGAGATCGTTAACGCTGAACGAAACTCATCGTTTTGAAATCCTAAAAACAACACGAAGTTTGCAAAATCATGTCATTTTGAATGGGAAAAAACGACAGATGCATAAACTCAGACTTAGACAAAATTTCAACAAAAAATAAGGGAAGGGTTTTTCGATTTGGGAATTGGGTTCTTTCGATTGAACAAAAATTAGGGTTCCTTCTCTTTGGATTATTTGGGAAAATCATGTTGGGGAAAAATAGAATTAAGGTTTTCAGTATATTCTCTAGAGATTTCGGGTTCTGATGAGAGGAGAATCACTTGAGGGTTTCTCTGTTGGGAATTTGGGCGAAATCGATTGAGATTAAGGGTTTCTTCGGGTTTTTCTGGTTTGGATAATGTAGGATTAATCGATTGAAATCATCATCGATTTAGAGTTTGTTCTGGTTGTGTAGAATCTGGGTGAAATCGATTTAGGGTTAGTCTCGGGATTTTGGGGAAAAATCTATTAAGGGTTTCTTATGGCTTAATCTATGGAGAATCTAGGCAAAATCGATCGGTTGATTTCTGTGGTTGGGTTTGCTTGATTTCATAAAGAGAATTTCGATTTCGATAAAGGGAATTTCTGAGGTTGGTATGGGCAAAAGGAAGTATCTTGTGTTCTTTGTTTCTCTGGGTTTCGTCAATGGAGAATCCAATTGGGTATGTTCCTGTAAACATTTCATTTTCATTGTTTGTGTTTTTTCAGTTTCGATTTCGGTTAAAACTAACAGTACACAAATATGACTCTTTTGCAAATTCGACTTGTTCTTTTACGTTGGAGGATACTGGTCAAAAGACGATAGGTATTTCGGTGGAGAGATGGTTCAAGTAGGGCGTACAGCTGTAGATGGATTTAGGATACACTCTGTGTGTGTAATTATACAAGAAGCGTTGGAGTATGGTGAAAACATGAAGAAAATCTCTTGGTTTCCACCTAATTGTTCACAGAAAGAGGATGTAGTGGATGACACAGTGATGAGTAGGGTACTAGATCATGTTAGTTTGACTGGAGCTATGACTCTCTATGTAGTGAGGGAAGACAATCCAAATATAGGTAGACATAAAGCTGCTAGGCTAGGAATTGGAAAGCTCTTTTCAGATGATGAGAGTCTGAGTTTAGAATCTGGTGAGCAGGGTACTGATGATGATGATGATGATGATGATGATGATGATGATGATGATGATGATGATGATGATGATGATGATGATGGTGATGGTGATGGTGATGGTGATGGTGATGGTGATGGTGATGTTGATGGTGATGCTGATGGTGATGGTGATGGTGATGAGGATGTGGAAATTCAGGATCATCATGAGAATGTCCAGGATAATGCTGAGGATAATGTGCAGGAGCAGAGTAATAATAATGATGATGAAAATGTCCAGGAGTAGGGTAATAATGATGGTGGTGCTGTTGATAATGATGATGAGATTGTTGGTCGGTTTGTGGAGGATCAGGAGCCTCATGAAAGTAGTAGTTCTGATGATAATGATGTGGCTGACATTTTAGATGAGAGTAACTTTAGGAAATTCAAGTTGGGTCAACAGTACAAGACTATAAGAGCTTTCAAAACCGCACTAACTAGGTATGCTCTTAAGAAGAAGAGAGACATCAAGTTTGAGAAGTCTGATAGGACTAAAGTTATTGGTATTTGCTCAGACAAGAAATGCCCTTGGAGAATTTCTGCAACTATCAACAGCAGTTCAGTTAGAGTTGTTATTAGGGCTTTCAATGATGTGCATACTTGTACTTGGCAAGGAAAGGTGTCACTGCTCACCAATGCAAGGCTAGCTGAGGTGTACCTCGAAGAGTTCAGGCTCAATCCAGACATCTCTGCAAGGCAGTTGCAGAAGAAGCTGTTGAGAAGAAACATCAGTGTTCCTGAAACAATATGCGAGAAGACACGTTTGAGGTGTTTGAAAACTTTGGATGAGGAACAGGAAGAGTCTTTTGCAAGGATGTTTGATTATGTGGCCATTTTGAAGAAAACAAATATAGGATCCACAATAGAACTAGAGGTCAGGCAAAGTAAATTCCATAGGTTTTATGTGTGTTTCCATGCTCTAAAAGACGGTTGGAAGGCAGCATGTAGGAGAATAATCCACATTGATGGCACCTTTCTGAAATGGAGGATGAGTGGAATACTTTTAATAGCTTGTGGGAGAAATCCTAATGATCAAATGTTCCCAATAGCTTGGGGCATAGTAGATGGTGAAGATAAACCTAATTGGACCTGGTTTTTTGAACATTTGGCTGCGGATCTTAATCTAGAAACTGGGAATGGGTTGACTCTGGCTAGTGACTAGTGAAAAGGCCTGATTGCAGTTGTGAAACAAGTTTTTCCTTATGCTGAACATAGGTTGTGTCCTAGGCATGTCCATGCAAATTGGAAGAAGAAACATTCTGGAGCTGATTATGAGGATTTGTTTTGGGGAGCAGCTGATGCTTACTACCCAGCTGCTTTTGAGAGAAAGATGGAAGAGTTGAAGATGTTTGATCCGGTTGCATTTAGTGATCTCAAAATTAACATACACATGCCTTGGACAAGGTAACAATTACACAATTGTTTTAACTGTTTTTAATTACACAACTGTTTTCATATAGGGCATACTTCACCGAGTTTGCTAAGTGTGATGCTGTGGAGAACAATCTGGGAGAGTCATTTAATGCAGCCATTAGGATTGCTAGAACCAAACCCGTTGTTGAGATGCTGGAAGATATAAGGATGTGTGTGATATCAGGGAATGAGAAGAAAAGAGCAGAGGCAGAGAAAGAAAGAGGAGACTACACTCCTAAGTCCAGAGCTCTGTTAGATGAACAAGTAGATTTGACAAGGAATTGTACTCCATTGAGTTGTGGTAGAGGAGACTATGAAATGGGATACTTGAATGACAGGTTTGTACTCTATGTAATACAATTGTATTTTCAGTTTCATAATTCTTTCATGATTTAAAGTCTGTGAACTTGATTTTGCAAGGTATGTGGTGAAGATGAGAGGTGGGGTTGACTGCAATTGTAGAATGTACCTCATCAGTGGGATACCTTGTTATCATATCGTCTCTGCACTTAGGATGGAGAAAAAGGCAGATCAAGATCCAAAGACTTTGATCTGTGACAAGTTCAAAGTCAATAAGCTTCGAAGATGTTATGCAACTGGAATAAGGCATGTTCCTGGCTTGAATTAGTGGTCTAGGACAACTACTGTGAGGGTAATCCCACCTCCATATAAGAGGCCTCCTGGTAGACCTCCAGGCAAAAAAAGACAGAGAGAGAAAGGTGAACAAAGACCAGGGAAATTGTCTAAGAGAGAGACCAAAATAGTAAGTGCTTTCTTCTCAGTCTTTCTAAGTATATTAGATGTTATGCAAATGAGTAATTGGACTCTTTATCTTTCTGATACAGCATTGCTCCAACTGTCGACAAGAAGGGCATAACAAACTCCATTGCAAGAATATTCCAGTGCATTTACCTGGTAAGAACCGACCTGGAAGGCCTAGGAAACCACCAGTTGTAACTGGTTCAACTTCTCATTTTCAAGAAGGACCAATTGACCATCAGGTGGTTCAGAGTCAACCATTACGGTATGTTCAAAGTCAGCCATTGGAAGATCTTCCAAGGTTATCATCTGCACTGCCAAGAAGGGGACGAGGAAGACCTAGAAAAAACCAGGCTGATCTAGCTGGTTCATCATCTCAACTAGCTCCTGCAAAGGAACCAGTATATGATACAGGGCCTAGATAGTTGCCTAGGGTAAGATCATCACACCTTATGTTTTCAAATCATATTGTATTGATTTTGTTATATTAATAGCCTCTAGTTTTGTTTTTGCAGCAAGGTTATGGCCTATTCACAAGCTTGGTCACAGGTGATGACTACGTGCATATTGGTAGATCAGTCAGGGATACGAGTGACAACACAATACTCCCAAGTAGCTCGTACCCAGCAAAAGAACGTCAGAAGCTGAAGAAGAGGCAAAGGAACTAAAACTTGTGTTACAAAGAACAAGTGATGAAAAACTGATGTTGTTTGTGTTTTGTCAAACTTTTGTGTTTTGTCAAACTTTATGTGTGTTTTTCTCAAATATGTGGTACTTAATGACTGCTTTGGAAATTGTCAAAATTCTTGCTTGAATGTCTAATATAATTCTTTTCCTAATACAAATTCCCAATATAGCCACTTCAAAACATTTCTCCATATAACCCATAAACTATGTTTTTTCTCTTCATTTTCTCTTCCATATCATAGTACCATACACATATAATTAATGACTTACCAAAATGTCAATTTTATTTTAAAATTTCTTTCTTCATAGATTTATTCTCTTAAGGTCACTTCTCTTCTATATTTCACTACTAAACCCTAAACCCTAAACCCTAAACCCTAAACTCCCAAATTCTATTCATTATTAAACCACATACATCAAAATATTCATATTATATAAGTTAAAACCACTAATCCAAATTATACCACATAAACCACAATTTCAAATTATAGGTTTTAAATAAAAAATCCAAATTATACCACATAAACCACATTTCCAAATTATACAACATAAATATAATATCCAAATTAATCAATTAAACCAGAAATCTAATTTAAACCACTTAAACCACAATTATCAAAGTCAATATGAAACATATTACAAAAGTCAATTAGAAAACACAATTAGAAGTCATACAAATACACTTGTCCTTACACAACCGAATACTAATAGTACAAAGACCCTTATGTTGGTGAAAATTAAGGATCTTCATTCCGAATTACTCTAAATAACACATAACAATTGAAATCTTCTCTCACTGATTTCAATTTTCTACTTCAACAAGTACCATATACTACCTACCACCACAATCCCAACAAAAACCGCATACTTAAGCCTTCCAATTTCAGTTTCATTCTTCTTCACCACCTCCTTAACCATGTTTATTTCTTCATAGTATTTCTTCTGCTCAGCTTCAGGAAATCCATAATCGACAAACTGTGTGATCCTCTCAACTTGCCCACAGATTATGTTGGCTTGCTCTTGGATTTCCATTCTTATGATGCTCAGTTCCTCCATCATACACTCATCCCACCATTTCCAAGTGTGATTACGTCCGTCCTACACCCAACAATTAGTTAATTAAGACTTAATTACACAAAATGATAGACAAATTGAATAAATGAATCAATTCCTAATTTACTCACTTTAGAGAACAAGCATGTGAAGTATCTCCTTCCTGGGTTCTCGTGAGTGCGAGAAGTCTTCATGATAATCAATTCACCGCAAGCACAACGACTTGGAAGCCCGTATTGGCCATTTGCCCGATTAAAATTACTATGCACACTTGCGATGCTTGTAGAGGTCCAACTGTAACTCACCATTGTTCCTATACACAACAGAACACAACACAACACAACACAACACAAACGAATGAATTCAAGCAGAACAACAACTATAACCCAAACTCAGAAACAAGAACATCAATCAATCCGACAATCTCATTTCAAACATAAACCAATCGAAATCGAAATTGAAATCAACACAACACAACTTGATCTCTCAATTCAAGCAGAACAACATAACCCAATCCCATAAACAACAACATCAACACAATCTCATTTCAAACCCCAACATACAAAGCTAAACCAATCGACATCGAAATTGAAATCAAGACAATAATTAACACTCGAAATCGATTTCGACTAACCTCTCACCAAGATTCACACTTAATAAACTCCAATTCCACCAAACTGATATGATTTTGAGCACAAACCCTAAAAACATTTTTTCCCCCAAATATAAAGAACACGACTTTATCAACCCACCATATAACCGGGACCCGACCCATATCCGAAAACCCGACCCAATTAATTACCAGATCCAAAATTCAAACGAAACAACGTGGTTTTTGTTTTCAACGTTAAACAAAACGGTTGTGTTTCACTATTCCGTAACCGATATAACGCCGAGGGCTATATAGCGGGTTGACCGAAACATGAGGGGTTGACCTGCATTTTATTTACTTCGAGGGTTAATACGCGAACCCTAGACACTTCGATGGTTTTTTTGCAGAAAACCCAATATTTTACTATCTAAACTAAAGATATAACATAAGATAAAATTAAAACACTAGAAGTAAAACTGATTGCTTGATCCGTTTTATTTTGGTTCGGTTCGGGAAACGGACCAAACCAATCCGTTTGATTTTGGTTCAGTTGTTTCTTCTTCTTCTCTTCTTCGTTCACTGGTTTTTTTCTTGTTTGGGAAATTTCAGGAGCCTTCTCAAAATGCATTTGCTTGTATAGAGATTTCCTTGGCGTCTCTTGCAAAGGTAAGTTTCGTACTTTAATTGATTCTATATGTCATCTTCTTTTGTTGGTTCTATCTCTTATGATTAAATCGATTTTTCAATCTTTGTAGATTTTGCATTGGGTATGAATCTCTAGGCGTTGAAACTGTTTGTTCGGGTGC
The DNA here is from genome assembly GCA_963576765.1 of Draba incana. NCBI lineage: Eukaryota > Viridiplantae > Streptophyta > Magnoliopsida > Brassicales > Brassicaceae > Draba > Draba incana. Next base: position 29,392,305 of record OY755217.1, on the reverse strand, counting down.
TTATTCTACTTTGTAGTTGTTGTTGAAAACCTTGTTCCATTACGAGATAAGCAAAGCGTTAAAAGGAGTTTTTAGCTAGGGTTTTGGTAAAAGTGATGGATAGAATCAGTGGTCTACCTGACGAGGTTCTTTGCCACATCTTGTCCTTTCTCTCTTCAAAGGAAGCTCCTTTAACTTCTCTTCTTTCAAAAAGATGGAGAGATCTGTTTGCTTTCACACCACATTTTCATTTCGAAGACAAAGACAAAGACTTTGTTAAGAATCCTGATTTAGATGTTTCAAGGAGTTTCAGTGATTTTGTGGATAGAGTATTGGCTGTGTCAGGAAATTCCCCAGTGAAGAAACTCTCTGTGAAGTATCGACGTAACGTTGAATCGGCTCATATCAACCTTTGGATACGTAATGTGCTAAGTCGTGGTGGTGTCTTGGATCTTCTTCATCTTGATGTTATTGCTAAAGGTGTGACTCCACTACCTTTAGAGCTCTTCACTTGCAACACACTTGTTAAGCTGAAACTAGGAAGAGGGTTTGTTATTCCAATGGTTCCTGAGACTGCTTCTCTTCCAGCTCTTAAGATACTCTTTCTTGATTGTATCCGGTTCTATAATCATCAGGATCGTCCATTTGAAACTCTTCTTTCTGCTTGCCATGTGCTTGAGGAATTAACGATACTTGGTGAGAGGCAGGATCATGGTAAATTGTGTCGCAACGTGTCATGCCCGACCCTTCAGAGACTTACCATTAACTGTGAAGATTGTGATGGTTTTTGTGGATTTGATTTCAGGAGAAATACTTTCGATACTCCGAGTCTTGCCTACTTAGACTACAATATTTATCTTCCGGATGAGTACCCCATCGTTAACCTTGACTCCCTTGTCGAAGCTAAGCTCAAACTTAGGAAGAGGATGTTTCCCGAGAAAAGCAATGCAACGAATCTGATCAAAGGGTTGAGCAATGTTGAGATCCTGAACTTATCAACTTTTGAAACCTGTGAGGTAATTGTGCTCTGTTCTTTTCTTCTTCCTCTGCAGTATATTATTGCAATTTGAGAAGATAAAATAGCATGAAGATGATATTCAGGAGGACTATAGATGAAAATGTCTCGTGAGGTTTTGGATCCAAATATTGGAATTGGTTGATGACTAGTTGTCTCTTTTCTTTTCTTTACCAGATTGTTTGTTCTTTTGGTGAAGCAATCCCAGTGTTGGAGAACCTGTCTCGATTATCTATTAAAACCAACTACGTATACTGGAAATTTCTGCCATTACTGCTTAAAAAAACTCCAAATCTTCAGACACTTGTCATTGAGGTATGATTCAAATCTCCAAAGTTTATTGGAAACACAAATTTTCAAAAACCCTATAGATACACACCCCAAGTCTTCAATCTATAACATTCGTCTTGTTTCAGGGTCCCTCCTCGCACTATCTTCGTGACTATGGTGGTCACCATAGTCGCCATAGTCTCGAGTGCTCGTCTGGGTATGCTTTCCTACTGTCATGTCCTGTGAAAGTCGTAGAGATAAACAAGTTTTGGGGAAGTATTGGCGAGTTAGGGCATCTGCAACGTCTCCTTGAGAATTTGCCATGTCTTGAGCTGGTCAAAGTCTCTGCTTGGGCAGAAGATGAAAAAGCAAGGTTGCAACTCGCCACGGATCTGCTAATGCTTCCTAGAGCTTGCAAGATCCAGCTCAAGTTTTTCTCCTGCACAACCAAGTAATGGATCAAGTGTGACTTTGGTCCCTCTCTATTTGCTTATGTTTTTTTCAAACCTGGAATCTGTTTATTATACAATCTTTGCCTACTGTTTACTGCCGCTGCCTCGTGTCATTTTGCGTTTTCAACGGTACTTTGCTTTGCTTTGCAATGTTCTATGTTGATGTCTTAACTGATCTTTAATCGAGTTTCTATGCATAAATGAGACCATTAAGCATATGAGAAGGTTCTTTGATGCCAACAACCTCACATTTTTAGCCATTGAGAATGACAATGCCAGTTCAAATTCTTAGACTGATTCAAAGACGAAAAAAAATCATTTAACAACGCAAATACGAATGCAACCAAAGCAAATTGATTCTGAAATTACCCCCAAAGCAGAATCAAATCAGTAGAAGCAAATGTAGTCTTGAAAACGTAATAATGGAAAGATAAATCGAACTGACTAAACAATGAGCAAGTTTCCTTCCTCATTGTTTAATCAAATTCTTACACAAGGGAGTGTACACCGAGAACTTGACATCATAACTAAGGAACTCTTTGTGCATATGCGCGACAACTTTTGACATTCCAGGGGTTTCGGAGGTTGTAGGATCATTCTCTTCGACGTATACCTCCATCTCCTTCAAACATGGGAACGACTCTATGAAATGCTTGATCATCCTCAACTCTTTCATGGTTCCTTTAACCCCTTTGATCTGCAACTTTTTCACCGGACTTGATAAGAGCGAACGGCCTTTGTCCTCCCGAGTAATGCAGTCACATGCATCCCCGCATTTATCTGTCTCAAAGTGTAAGAGACCCTGAAACCAGAAAGGAGACAATAAAGGGCCTTTAAAGAATGATCTCGGTCACAGTTACTGTTTACTGAGGATATGAGTTGTGTTTAATCATACCTCAAGGACTAGAGTTTCTAAATGTGGACAGTTCCTTAAGAGAACCGGCATTGCTTGCCATCCATGTTCCTTGTCACTCTTTATACGTAATACTTTAAGGTTGTTGAACACTGGCATTGATTCACAGCATAGAGAAAGCACCTGAAACAAGACAAAACCCAGCTCAACATTACAAAGCACCGGCATCAATTTCTCACGCTACAGAAGATAAGATGCCGCTGTATAGTTTATTGGTTTTCTTATATTTACAAAATAAAATAGCATAGCAACTGACCTCAAGAGTTTTTGCAGATAAGGAAAGTTTTTGAACATGTCTTATGCCACTAAAGAGCTTCCACAAATTCCCAAGAAGAAGAAAAGCATCATCATCCTCATCAACATCAGCCACATTGTGTTGCCCTCTTATTTGCCTGATATGATTTTCACTTACAAACAAGTTGAATTGAGCGTCAACTAAATTTGTCAAGTTAACTTTTGGATAGTCGTGCGCAATATAATCAGAATACTCGAGGTAAAGCAGACTTGGAGTATCAAAAGAAAAGCTTTTTCGATACATCAAGACTGTAGAACCTGCGCCGTAGATAGTTAGCTTCCTGAGGCTTGCACTTGACACAGTTGCATCAAGATCTAGCCACAGAACTATAGCAATGCTTAATTCCTCAAGCACAGGAAAGGAAGGAAGAAACCTCTTAAGCATACCACCATGAATAAACCCGCCTTTAATAATGAGAGTTTTAAGCATCGGTAAGAAAATGTCTTCACCTAGAGGCCACCGGAAATCACCCCATTCACTTGCTAGTTTAATCTTGACTAATGTCTTACTAACAAAGATGGATAGAGGCAGCTGATAGACAAAATCGGAATCGGAATCGGAATCCGAATCCGAATCAAACTCGAAATCACTGAAATCCAAGAAAAGATCGAGCTCCGAAACACCGCGCTCCAGCACCTTAGATATCCAACGGTTCACACAAACTTTACTAATCTCAGCGATACACTTGAGGGAGAATTTCTTGATGGGAGAATTACCCTGCAAAGCCAATGTTCTATCCACAAAATCCATGAAGCTCTGCTTAATCTCTTTCCTTTGCCGCTTATACTTTTCGGGATGAAGAAAGACAGAGTCATCAATGTCAAGATTAGGGACAAGTGCCCACAAATTGCGCCACCTCTTTGCAAGAACCGATGTCAAAGCAGCTTCCTTTGTCTTAAGGAAGGACAAGACATGACAAATAACCTCGTCATGTAAACTGCTAACACGATCCATAGCCTCTGCATAAACACAAATTCGAGAATCTACTATTACCAAACAGTTCCACTCGAATAGAAATTGAATCAAACATGAAATTGAGAACCTCTCCCCGCAAAAAAATACATGCAAAGGAAACCCAGTTAACAACTCATATAGGAAACCACTCAAAGCACATAAATTTTGAAACTTTGTGCTCAAACGAAAGATTCAATCTGTAGAAGCAAGAGTTTTGAGCTAACTTTGGCACATACCTGACGCACGAAATCCAAGACCCAACTTTAGGGAAGATTTAGGGGTTCTCTAGAAGAGAAATAGCCGGAGTACTGAAAATGCATCACAGGGAAACGAAGCGTCCAGTGTCAGTGAGAAAGTGCCAAAACCGCTTGACGCTTCACTTAACTATAAAATGTGTGGTTTTGTTTCCGTTGGCTGCTTTAGTTTGGTTTGGACCGGTTTTCAAAGTAAGTATTAAACCAAGACAAATTTAATTCTGATTCTCATTAATTAATCCAATTCTGTACATGAATGTATTTGTACAAGTATAGTCAACTGTTCAAGTATAGTCAACAATCTAACAAAAGCGAAATTTCGGAGTTTCGGATTTCGTGGATAGAGTGTTACATTAATTAAGAGAAGAAAAAAGCGAAATTTGAGAATTGAACAATGTATCTATAGTGAACTAAATTTCTGGTCAGAACACACAAGGCAACACAGAATTGTACATAGGTGTGTGGTTTACCCACGCAACACCAAAGTACTCGTTCTTCACTTGGGTTGCGGTTCTTGATCGATTATCGACGGGTGGCAGAACAAAAATCTGGCTGGTCATGGGAATTGCGTTCTATGAAATAGTGAAGAGGAGTCACGTAATCATATCTTTTTCTTTTGTAGATTCTCAATGAGAGTTTGGCGTTCACACGGAAGCTGCTCGGCAATCACTATACCACAGATTGGGACGACCTTGTCTCCCTGGTTCATAGTGGGAACTTCAGCCAAATTAGAGAGCAACCTCTATCTCCGGCTCAAAATGCAAAAGTAATTGACAAAACAGTTCAAAATCGCTTGAGCTCAAATATTTAGAATGATGGGAGACCAATACTATAATGACGGTCTCATGGAATGGTTTACGACGAGAACACCTTAATCGCAGGAGTTTTCAATTGGCTAGTGATTCGATTACTCTCAATCTAGAAGGAAAATTTGATTTCTTCTAAAGCAAGTTATAATCATTGTCAAAAAAAAATTTAATATAATTTAACATTCATTTAAACAAAAAAAATTCTGACCATAAATAATTTAAATGAAAAGAGTAAATCCTAATTTTACTTTTCTCATTCACAAATAATAAAATTTATAATTAAAATAACCTAAGATAAGATTTCTTACCACAAATAATTAAATTAATAATTAAAATAACCTAAGATAAGATTTCTTACCACAAATAATTAAATTTCTAATTAAAACAACTTATGATAAGATTTTTGTAGTTTATACAAAATAAGATTTAATTAATTCTCATTAAAATACCAAAAATAATTTAATATCTAAACAAAATTACTTAATACAGCCCATCAAAATCTTCTTTTTCCTGTTTTAAAATCCAAATCTGTTCTCCTCTATAATATCAAATGTTTTCATCCTTCTCTTTGCTTGTGTGGAAAACTTTCCTCTGCCTTCTCGCATCATTTAGCAAAGGTAGGTTTATAGTTGATCTCATTTTGCTTTGTTGTGTTCTTTGTTGATGTCTTAGTTTTTCATGTTTTAATGAGATCATTAAGTATATAACAAAATCCATGACCGGCCCAGAAATTTTGAACTATGTAAAATATTACAATGCAACCATTAATTAGTATAATCACTTTGAAAAATATTGAAGGAAAACTTCTTTTTTTTTTGATAAAGGGCTTTCAAATTAAATGCAGGAAAATAAAAAGGTTACATGGGATATGACATAAATGTCATATAGTTTGAGAGTATAACTCTAACAAATAAGAAGTGATCATAAAAGATAGAACATCTTATAGAAGATCCAAGTTCAGTGGGGTCGTCCACGACTCTTTTATCACCACGACCTCCTTTACCACGTCTACTTACCGTCAACCACTCCATGTCTTGAACCTTTTGAGATGGTTTGATTTGCCTACCTCCACGAGTCATGTTAACGGATGTGTCGCCAAACTCATAACTTGTGTAATCTTCTCGGTCTAAAGTAGCTAAGTGACTGCCACCAAAGATATTTCCTTGCATAGTATCATTATCCAACAAGCCTATAGGAGGAGTTGAGAAGATTACTACATCATGAGGAGCTGTAGTTGTTTTAGCGTTCTTGGGAGATGAGATTTGGGTGTCTCTAGTCTCGACAACAGTTTCAGTGACAAAAGATGAGACAGTTTCAACAACAGAGGGTGGCATGATTTCGACCACAGTTTCAGCACCTACAGAGGTTGAGACACTTTCCGCAACTACAAAAGTTGAGACGATTTCAGTTTCAGCAACTACAGAAGCTATTGTTGTTGCAGCATTAGGAGATTCTGTCAAAATGGGTTCCATGTTTGTTGGGGCAGCCTCAACAATTGGGACATCACCTGAGACAACATGAGCAAGTGAAACATAAGCAGTGACAGGGGCTGTTTTTACACTTGTTTGTCCTTGGTGAGAGTGAAGAAGACATTTAGACTCCTTATGGCCTAAGAGACCACATCTATTGCATTTGGGTGGAAGCCAAGAATACTCCACATCCACCATAGAGACATTGCCGATTTCGTCTTCAGCCAAAATCCTTTCAGGAAAGTTTTTATCTAACTCTATTTCAACCATAATCTTTGCCTCACCCATCAAACTTGGATCTAACCATGGTTTGTATGTGAACATTGGTTCGCCTAATCCAGAGGCTATCCAACTGATTCCTTTGCGAGAGTACATATTGCTGGGAATGTTTTTCAAAGTAACCCAAACTGGAATTGAAATGATCTCAGGTAAAGCTAATGACGCAACAGGAGTCCATGGGGCAACAAACATGATACAATCATCTAAGTGCCATAAACCACGTTGTAACACCCAAGCACGAGTAGAAGCATCTGGAATATGAAAGAGATATGAAGATTCAGTAAGCTTACGAGTGAAAATCTTGCAGTTCTTCCCCCAAATCCGGTTTGCCATCGCATGGATAAGCCCTCCAGCTGGTGTGTAGCAACGATAAAATTGTCCAATAACATATTCTTGAAGGAAAACTTCACAAAGAAGAAAGTTAAACCGGCGGAATTTGACGCAGTAGAAGAATCCGACGGAGATTGGAAGAAGAAGAAGAGGAAAATGTCAACGTTGGCTAGAGAAAATGAAGGTTTGAATCAATTTCTTTACCAGTTAGCTTTCTACCACGAACTATAATCGGATGAGCATCCAACTGTTTTTCATGTTCGGATTGCTTAAGAACTTAACTAGTTTCTAATCTCATGCAGAGAAGTTTGATCGAATTAACAATCTACCGGACGAGCTTCTTTGTCATGTCTTGTCTTTCCTTACGACAAAGGAAGCTGCTTTGACATCGGTTCTCTCCAAGAAATGGCGTAATCAGCTTGCGTTTACTTTGTGATAAAGAAGTTCACTCTAAATTTTCGTAAGTGTTATCATTCAGCTAATACTGACCGTTTGATACGTAATGTGCTCAAACATGGTGTTATCGAATTAACGATACATTATGATCAACCGAGATGGAATTGCAGAGTCTCAAGCATGACCCTTCAGAGACTTACTATTAACTGTAAAAGTAATTATTTTGGTAGTGTTACGTTGGATACTCCGAGTCTCGCCTACTTAGACTATTCTGGTTTTGTTGATCATACTACGTGTTATCAGACTAAGAATTCAATTCTTAATCTTGACTCACTTGTCGAAGCTAATCTTACTCTTGATTCGAGGACACTGTTTAAAAGGAATCCAACGATTGATCTGCTTAAGGGGATAAGAAATGTAGAGATCCTAAACTTATTGTCTCTTAAAACTTCAGAGGTAAGTGTAGTCTCTCTTTTTTTGCCTCCTCTGTAGTATATCATTACGATTTGAGAACATAAAAATGCATCTTCTTGGGTTAAAAGAACTAAACTCTTGTTGAATATGAATATTGCAGTTAGACGTGAGTGACAAGTTAAATTTTATTTTTATTTTGTTTCAGATTCTTTATTCATGTCGTGATGAAATCCCAGTGTTTGAAAGGCTGTCTCGTTTATCTATTGAGACTAAGATGCGATCGTGTTGGAAACTTGTGCCTTTATTGCTTAAAAAATCTACAAATTTACAGACTCTTGTCATCAAGGTATGACCCTGAAAAGTGTACAATATTCAAAACCATACACACCCAATAATGCTTGAAAGCTTCCCTTCTTGTTTCAGGGTTCTTTGCACTATTTATGTGAAATTTGGTGGGGGAAAAAATCAGAAGATGTTTGTGAGTGCTTGTCTGGATATTCTTTTCTATGGTCGTGTCCTGTGAAAGTCCTAGAGATAACCGAGTACTGTGGAATGACAGCAGAGTTGGAGCAAAGGAAACATTTCTTGGAGAAATTGCAGTGTCTTGAGCTTGTCAAAGTCCATGCTTGTGCAAATGCAAAGTTTCAGTAAGACACAGATTTGCTAATGCTTCCCATAGCTCACAAGATCCATTTCAAGTTTTATCCTTACAAACTAACTACTGCATCTTAACAGATACTGTGGATGACTTGTTTTGATTTGATTTATTCAATTACTATGTTATCATCTAATAACTCATCTTTGCTCCCATTTATACGCTTGAGTGAGATCACAAAGTATAAATTACAACAACAAAAATTGTCTTGAACGTTGCATCATGAGATGTTTTTGCATGGTTTTGTAGTAGAGTTTGCCAATAAACTCATATACGAAATCCGAAATTATAAACTTATCGTATACGGCCTCCGTTCCTAAATCTGATGTTCTAATCTTTTTTTTTGTTTCTCAAAAAATGATTTTCTACGTTTTTTATATTTTATTTATTAACTAATATTAACAAATTGTAAAAATAAAAAAATATTAAAAGAAAATATTTTTATTTCTATAATAATTATTGGTTCAAGGTTTTATACCTTAAATACTAATTACTACGGTTTGTAGGCGAACCGACATTGTCACTCTCTCAATGGCTAAGAATGTGAAATTGTTGAAACCCGGCATTAAAGTACCTTATATATGTTGATGTAAATGAGATCATTAAGCATATATATAAGGTTGATGATGGTGGTGACGATGAGGAGAGTGATGATTCGATGGCTTCTGATGCATCTTCAGGTCCTAGCAATCAGCTTCCAAGGAACATCATCAACAAACATGCAGCTGAGAAGAAAGATTCTAAACAAGTACCATATATATATATATATATGCCTAGAAGGCGTTTCGGCTTATTCCTACCTTCATTCTAGGTAAGTGAGAAAATTTATACCTGCTCTTTAAAAGTGTGTTTATTCATACCTCTACTTCATATAATTAGGCTTATAAATACCTGCTATTTGAAAGTGTGCTTAATCGTACATTCACTTCATATAGTTAGGCTTATAAATATATGACGAGTAACGGAGTTAGTTTTCTGTTAATAGAGTTGACTTAATCACTAAAACAGGATTTATGAATCAGATTTGTTTGTTTATTTAATTTTTTTATCATGTTTCAATTAAAACGGCGTCATTTTTATTATTAATGTAATTGTTTAAAGAACAAATTTTTATGATGTCATTTTATTAGGAAAACAAAACCCTATAATTGATTTCACATGTTGGAGTTTTATTAGGAAAACAAAACCTAAAATCGTACCAATTAAAATTGATTTCACACGTTTGGGTTTTCTTAGGAAAATAAAATCCTAAAATCGTACCAATTAAAATTGATTTCACACGTTTGGGTTTTCTTAGGAAAATAAAATACAATTAGAGAAATTTGCAGATCTGTCACAGAAAGTGACTTACAACCCCAAGAATGTCACAAAAAAAAAACTCAACGTACAGATATGTCATATACCCTACATTTGAATGACCAAAATACCCATAAAAAGTGGATTTCTAATTTTTCCAGATTAATAAAAACAATAATAAAACATATTCTAAATTGTCAAATCGTTGACAGTGTTTTGTCAGTTTCTTTTTCTCTTCTGCTTCCTTTTTCTTTTTTTTTTCTTTCTCACCTCTCTCCTCTTCTCCTTATTTTCTTTTTTACTATATTCTTTCTGAGATTGTCTCCTAAAACTCATCATCAAATTTTTGTGTTTATTTCCTTCATTTCGTTCTTTCTCAAAATATGTATCTAAATATACATGTCTTCCAAAATAATTATATAGATGTATGTACACACATATAGATATCGTGTACACACATACACTTACATGTACTAATACATATATGTTTTCTATGTACGTGTATATATGTACGTGTATAATACATATATTGATATATTGGTATTGAACAATAATGGCAATGATTTGTTGATAAGGTTTGGGTAATTATCCAATCAAAGTGAATTGTGATAACAGTGTACGTACATGATGTACACATGTTCGTACCTGAACCTCGGATCAAGACTCAGAGAAGATGTTTAGAGGAGATGTTTACCTACATTCATTTATGAGGAGAAAGGAAAAGAATGGTGTAAACGTACACAGTAAGGCCAATATATATGTACACAATTAGGCCGATGATATGCACATATATGAATATCATATACACTCTATACAACCATATGTACATGAAATCGAGGTTCATGTACTTTACGTACATAAATTTTCATCTGAGGGTCGGATACTGTGAAAAAATGAACGTACATCAACTACCAGTGTACGTACATCAGCTAGCAGTGTACATAAATGAGCTAGCAGTGTACGTCCATCAACTAGAAGTGTATGTACATCAGCTAGCAATGTACGTACATCATTTGGAAGCTTATCATCAGACAGTGTTCGTACATTTGCTAGAATTACATCATCATTATATGTACGTACGTATTTGGAAGTACGTACATCAGCTAGCAGTGTACGTCCATCAGCTAGCAGTGTACACATCAGCTAGCAATGTACGTACATCAGTTGGAAGCTTATCATCAGACAGTATACGTACATTTGCTAGAATTTCATCATCACTATATACACAGTAAGGCCAACATATACAGAAATATAGATATTTTTTTTGTTGGGGAAGGCCAATATATATGTACACAGTTAGGCCGATGATATGCACATACATGAATATCATGTACACTCTATACAACCATATGTACATGAAATCGAGGTTCATGTACTTTCATACATGGTATACGTACATAAATTTTCATCTGAGGGTCGGATACTGTGAAAAAATGAACGTACATCAGCTAACAGTGTATGTACATCAGCTAGCAATATACGTATATGAGCTAGCAGTGTACGTCCATCAACTAGCAGTGTATGTACATCAGCTAGCAATGTACATACATCATTTGGAAGCTTATCATCAGACAGTGTTCATACATTTGCTAGAATTTCATCATCATTATATGTACGTACATATTTGAAAGTACGTACATCAGCTAGCTGTGTACGTCCATCAGCTAGCAGTGTACACATCAGCTAGCAATGTACGTACATCAGTTGGAAGCTTATCATCAGACAGTGTACGTACATTTGCTAGAATTTCATCATCATTATATACATCAGCTGGAAGATTATTATTAGGCATGGGGACATCATAAAATCTGTCGTCAACACTCGTGTGATGTATGTCTGACTCCATTGGGTGTACATTATCATGATGAAATTCTAGCTAATGTACGTGCACTGTCTGGTGATGAGCTTCTAGCTGATGTACGTACATTGCTAGCTGCTGGACGTACACTGCTAGCTAATGTACGTACCCCCGCTAGTTGATGTACGTTCATTTGCTAGAATTTCATCATCATTACATACATAATTTGGAAGATCATTATTAGGCATGGGGATATCAGAAAATCTGTCGTCAACACTCGTGTGGTGTACGTCTGACTCCATTGGGTGTACATCGTCCTGTGAAGGGTTACATCGTCCTCTACTAGGTGTACATCGTCCACCGCTATCCATATTGTAGACGTATATTTGTAATTGATGATGATGTTCTAGGAGAAAATCTCAGAAATAAAATAGTAAACAAAAGAGCAGAGGAGAGAGGTGAGAAAGAAGAAAGAAGAAAAGAACATTAATTACTCTGACTACTTTTTCTATATGTCACGTCGCCGTAGATAGTTCTCATATTTATTTATCTTTTTCGCAGAATAGAGGGGAGGGTATTTTTGGAACATAAATGAGGAGACTTGGTCAAATGTGACATTTCTGTAAGCAAAACACGAATGTGACTTATGTGCAAATGAAACTACACTTTTGTGACATTTTTGTAACGTCCCTTACAATTATTGGGTTTTTTCCTACTAAAACGACATAAAAATGATTTTTAACTAATTAAAGTAACAACAAAAGCGACGTCGTTTTTATTGAAACATGATAAAAAAAAAATTAAAATCAACAAACAAATCTAACTCATAAATCTCGTTTTAGTGAATAAGGTGTCTAGTCAACTCCATTAACAGACAAATTAACCGAACTCTGTAACCCGTCAAGTATTTATAATCATAACTATATGAAGTAGAGGTATGACTAAGCACACTTTCAAAGAGCAGATATTTATAAGTCTAACTATATGAAATGAGGGTACAAATAAGCACACTTTCAAAGAGGAGGTATAAATTTTCTCACTTACTTAAAGTGGAGGTAGGAATAAACCGAAACGCCTCAACATAGAACATAGCAAAGGTTTTCCAGATAATTAATGTAAAATAAACAGATCGAGGTTTGAACAAAACTTAAGCAAATAGAGAGTGACCAAAGTCACACTTGATCCGTCTTTTAATAAAACTTGAGCTGGATCTTGGAAGCTCCGAGAAGCATTTGCAGATCCATGGCGAGTTGCAACTTTGCTTTTTCATCTTCTGCCCAAGCAGAGACTTTGACAAGCTCATGACATGGCAATATCTCCTGGAGACATTGCATATATGTCCTAACTCTCCAACGGTTCCCCAAAACCTGTTTATCTCTAGGACTTTCAAGAGACATGACAATAGGAAAGAATACCCAGACAAGCACTCGCAAATCACAAAAGATCTGTTAATGCTTACCATAGCTCACGATAAGCGCTATTATATGTGTATACAACTTTTAAAACCATATAATCTGTTTTAAAACTTTATAATCCATATTTTTTTAGAAAAACGCGGCATGATTAAAATAAATAATTCAATTGTGGAACATTCGTAATTTCCTCTATAACAATGAACCATTATAAACAGTTCAAATTAAAACAAAACAATAAGCTTAATACTCAAACTGTTTATTTGTTTTGCTACTTAAGCGTTTTTGTTATGAAAAAAAATGTTTTCAACTTTTTATTTAATAAAAATATTAAAATCGTTGGAAGAAAATGATTAAAAGCACAAAAAGTAAGTTAACAACTTAAGATGCTAAATTATAAGTTCCTTGTAGAGAAACGTTATCATCTTCTACTTTTAGCCAGCGTCCCCAAAAGGTACCGTCCCCGAAACTTCTTCGGTATGAGACATCCTACAAAATGAAATCCCGTGCATCCTAATTCCTAGGCTGCTACCCATTTTGTGTTTATTCTTTTCATATCTTCTTCTCGATAGAGAAATTGAAACCATTTTTGGTCTACACGAATGTGTAAGAAGATCTCTGGTTTGTTGACCATGTGGAATAGGAAGTTGAACGAAGAGAACAAGTATTGAATCGTTCAATGGCGAACGTGATCATCATCGTGACTGAGTAAAGAATTAATTCTGGTAGATGATGAACGGTTCATGAAAGTTGTTAAGCAAAAGCTCAACAAAAAATCTGGTTCTGCTTCAAAATTTTTTAAATGATTGTCGACTCGTTCTGCTGGAATGTTCGCGGTTTCAACAATAAGATCAAGCGTCGTAATTTCAGGACTTGGCTACGGCAGTCCAAGCCGTTATATGGAAGTATTATAGAGACTCGTGTGAAGGAAATCAAGTCTCAACGTATTATTCAGGCTACGTTTCCTGGATGGAATTCAAATTATGAGTTTGCTGAGCTGGGAAGGATTTGGGTGGTGTGGGATCCTTCTGTTGTTGGATAAGCTCCAAGATGATTCTAGAAGAAGGGTTCCTTAAAGGAATTAGGAAACTCAATAGGAAAAGGAAATTGTCTATTTCCAATAGGATTAGGAAAAGGAACTTCTAATCTATATAAATATGTGATCATTGTGTTTGTGATGATTACAAGAGAACAATAGAGTTTATGTTTAGGTTTTGAGAAGGAAGATTTTCCTAAGCATTAATAAAGAGAAGGATTTCTTTATAATCTAAGTTTGTTCTAAGTCACTTTATTTGGTATCAGAGCGATTACGATCTTGAGACATCACGAAGATCATTCGCGTGGAGGAACGTCACCAAGTCATGGGAGACGTAACTGTTGCAAGTTCGACGCGTCAAAAGGATCTGACGCCACCATCGATTCAATGTCCCATATTGAGCTCAACGAACTATACGGTATGGGCCATGAGGATGAAGGTTTTGCTGAAAATCTACAAAGTATGGGATACAATCGAACCCGGAACAGATGATCTAGATAAAAACAATATTGCTATGGGTTTATTGTTTCAAGCTATTCCAGAGATACTCATTCTGCAAGTGGGAGAACACGAGACTTCGAAGGGAGTATGGGAAGCGATAAAATCTAGACACCTAGGAGCTGATCGGGTCAGGGAAGCTCGATTACAAACCCTTATGTCTGAATTTGAGAGGCTCAAGATGAAAGATTCAGATACAATAGATGGCTTTGCTGGCAAGCTATCGGAACTTGCGTCTAAATCAGTCTCTCTCGGAAAAACTATTGAGGAATCCAAACTTGTAAAGAAATTTCTAAATAGCTTACCTAGAAGCAAGTTTATTCAAATAATAGCCTCTCTTGAGCAAGTTTTGGATTTAAACTCAATTAGTTTTGAAGACATTATAGGAAGGTTGAAAGCTTATGAAGAAAGGATCCAAGATGAGGAGATTAGTGGAGAAGCACTAGGGAACCTACTGTATACACCCTCAGTATCACACGGACATCAATCTAATTCCGACAACTCAAAAGGACGTGGGAGAGGTCGAGGTCGTGGAAGAGGATTTCGTGGTCGAGGTCGTGGGAGGTTTAATTTACAAGATCGAAGCAACCAAAAGAAGGAAAGGAAGGAGGTCATATGCTTCTATTGCGATCAACCGGGTCACTACGCTTCGGCTTGTCCTGAGAAAAGACAGAAGCTACAAGAATTAAACAAAACCGAGACACAAGAGGCAGAAATTGCACTTTATATGCATGAGACCGTGTTTCTCAATGAGGAAAGGGTAATACCAAAGAAGTTCGAATCAGATAAAAGGGAAGATGGGACTTGGTATTTAGATAATGGTGCAAGCAACCATATGACCGGTGTGAGATCATTCTTTTCAGAATTGAATGAAAGCATCAATGGTAGAGTTAAGTTTGGAGATGGATCTTGTGTGGACATTGGTGGAAAGGGATCGATTCTCTTTCAAGGAAAGAATGGTGAACAACAACTTCTATCAGATATCTATTGGATCCCCGAGCTGAAGAGCAATATATTAAGCTTAGGACAAGCAACCGAGGTGGGTTGTGATGTTAGGATGAGGGAAGATTACCTAACTCTACGAGATCCTAAGGGGAGACTTCTGGTGAAAGTAATAAGAACTCCAAATCGGCTCTACAAGATTAATCTTAAAATCGGAAAACCAGTTTGCTTGCTCTCAAGAATCGAAGAAGAAACATGGAGATGGCATGCGTGGCTTGGACATATCAGTTTTAACACCATCAAATCAATGTCATCACACGATATGGTCCAAGGGTTACCAAACATAGAATGCAAGAAAGAACTTTGCGAGTCATGTTTGGTTGGTAAGCAAACACGTCAAGTGTTTCCACGGGCAACACAATATAGATCCTCTCGACCATTGGAACTTCTTCACGCTGATTTATGCGGACCGATAACTCCAGCCACTCTTGCTCGAAATAGGTATGTATTTGTAATCATTGATGATTATACAAGATACATGTGGACGATTCTCTTGAAGGAAAAAGGAGAAGCTTTCGAAAAATTCAAGGTGTTTAAAATCTTGGTAGAGAAGGACCTAGAGAAGATGATTGTAACCTTGCGTACTGATAGAGGTGGGGAGTTTACATCAAAGGAGTTTCAAGATTTCTGCGACAAGAATGGAATCAAGCGTCACCTAACAGCACCTTACACCCCGCAGCAAAATGGTGTAGTGGAAAGGAGAAATCGAACTCTTATGGAGATGTCTAGGAGCATTCTCAAAGCAATGAGGGTTCCGAATTTCTTATGGGGAGAAGCCATTCGCCATTCTACCTATGTGATAAATAGAGTTCCCACAAGAGCATTGAGGAATCAAACACCCTATGAGTGTTTGAGAAACAAGAAACCAAATGTAAGTCATCTTAGAGTTTTTGGTTGCATTGCTTATGTCAAGATCGAGTCTACTTACCTAAGGAAACTCGATGATCGGTCTCAAGCTCTAGTTCATCTCGGCATAGAACCTGGATCTAAAGCGTATAGACTCTACAATCCAGTGACTAGGAAAGTCATTGTAAGCCGTGATGTTGTCTTCAATGAAAAATTTGCTTGGAATTGGAAGGGAGCAGAGGAAGATAGTCGAGAGCCTGGGATGTTTCAGTTAACATGGGGAAGTATAGGTGATGATGGAGTTGGACCGGCCACGATTGGAACTCAAACGGAAGACTGGGAAGACGTCGAGGAATCAGAATCAAGACCGACTGATCCTCCTACAAGACCGGTCGATCCTTCACACTCTAGAAACAGAGCGGAGGCTCTGGAATCCGGACCGACCGGTCCCCTCCAAGACCGGTCGATCCTCAAGCTTCTGGAAACAGAACGGATGTTCTGGAATCCGGACCGACCGGTCCATCTCCCAGACCGGTCGATCCCCATTCTGCTGATGAAACACAAGATGATCTTCAAGAAGGACCTCGAAGATCGAATCGACAAACAACACGACCAAAACACCTGGATGATTTCGTGCTTCTTGCTAACGTAGAATGTGAGTTACTTCTCCTATCTCTCAACGATGAACCGGCAAATTTCCAAGAAGCTAAGGACATGCTAGTATGGATAAGTGCATGTTCAGAAGAGATAGACTCAATCAACAAGAACGGGACTTGGCCTTTGGTAGACAAACCGGCTGGAGTTAAGATTATTGGTCTTAAGTGGATATTCAAACTCAAAAGGAATGCAGATGGCTCAATAAACAAGCACAAAGCTAGACTTGTAGCAAAAGGTTATGTACAAGAAAGTGGGATTGACTTTGATGAAGTCTTTGCGCCGGTGGCACGCATTGAAACGATTAGGCTACTTGTTGCTTTTGCTGCTTCTCAAGGATGGGAGATTCACCATCTTGATGTTAAGACTGCATTCTTGCATGGCGAACTAAATGAAGAGGTGTATGTGTCTCAACCCGAAGGATTTGAAAAGAAGGGAGAAGAGCATAAGGTTTTCAAACTCTCTAAAGCTTTATATGGGTTAAGACAAGCTCCACGAGCTTGGAACACAAAACTGGATCAGATTCTAAAAGGAATGAAGTTCAAAAAGTGTTCAAAAGAAAGCTCCGTATACCGAAAGGAAGAAGGCGGAAATCTTCTTATAGTTGCCGTGTATGTGGATGATCTCTTTGTTACTGGATCTACGATGAAGATCATCAAAGATTTCAAGGATGGAATGTCATCAAAGTTTGAAATGTCTAATCTTGGAAGGCTTACTTACTACCTTGGTATAGAAGTCAACCAAAGCAATGAAGGAATTGAGATCAAGCAAGAGGCGTATGCACGACGGATCTTGAAGGAGGCTGGTCTAGAAATGTGTAATCCTACTCACATTCCTATGGAATTTGGTTTGAAGATATCGAAAGGACAAGAAGGAGACAGCGAGATAGACGCTACCATGTATCGAAGACAAATCGGTTGCTTAAGGTATCTCTTACATACTAGACCTGATCTTGCGTTTTCAGTTGGTGTGCTAAGTAGGTATATGCAAGACCCGAGAGAATCACATGGTAACGCCTTAAAACAAGTCCTAAGATATCTACAAGGAACATTGACTCACGGCTTGATATTCAAACGAGGAGGATCAAAGAAGCTCATTGGATATAGCGACAGTAGTCATAATGTAGATCCGGATGATGGAAGAAGTACAACCGGGCATGTGTTTTATTTCAATGATTCACCAATCACGTGGTGTTCTCAGAAGCAAGAAACAGTGGCTTTATCTTCATGTGAAGCCGAGTTTATGGCTGCGACGGAAGCTTCGAAACAAGCAATATGGCTTCAAGATTTGATGAGTGAAATCACGGGTCAAAGTTGTAAGAAGACGGTGATTCGTATTGACAACAAATCCGCCATTGCTCTCACCAAGAATCCAGTGTTTCATCGCCAAAGTAAACACATTCACAAGCGTTATCACTTCATCAGAGAATGTGTCGAAAATGATCAAGTCGAAGTTGAGCATGTTTCTGGAGAAGAACAATGCGCAGATGTATTGACGAAGGCCCTTGCAAGAATCAAGTTCAAGAAGATGAGAAGTATGATTGGAGTTCAAGATCTCTCAAAGAATGACTTGAAGCTTAAGGGGGTGAATGTTGGATAAGCTCCAAGATGATTCTAGAAGAAGGGTTCCTTAAAGGAATTAGGAAACTCAATAGGAAAAGGAAATTGTCTATTTCCAATAGGATTAGGAAAAAGAACTTCTAATCTATATAAATATGTGATCATTGTGTTTGTGATGATTACAAGAGAACAATAGAGTTTATGTTTAGGTTTTGAGAAGGAAGATTTTCCTAAGCATTAATAAAGAGAAGGATTTCTTTATAATTTTGTTCTAAGTCACTTTATCTGTTTCAGTGAAGATCCTTTCTAAATCTAGCCAGATGATTACTTGTATTATCAAGCTTCCTCATACTTCTACTGACATCTCTATTTCTTTTATCTATGGAGTTAATGGAAAGGTTGGTAGGCAGCAGTTATGGGCGGAAATCAAACTGCTAGCTACAAACCCGGTAGTAACGTCTAATCCTTGGGCTCTTCTTGGGGATTTTAATCAAATTCTGAACCCGACTGAGAAATCAAATGGCGGTTCAAGAATCTCTAGTGGTATCCAAGATTTCAGGGAATGTGTTTCGTCAACAGGTATCTTTGATCTTCCCATTAGAGGTTCCGAGTTTACTTGGTGGAATAATCAAGAAGATAACCCTATTGCTAAAAAGCTGGATAGGATTCTTATCAATGGTAATTGGCAGCTCAAATTTCCATTCTCTTATGGTCACTTTGATGAGCCTGATTTCTCGGATCACAGCCCTTCGTGTATCGTTCTTGGAAATAGAGTTCCCGTAAAGAGGCCTTTCATGATTTCCCACTTCCTGATAGATCACCCGGATTTCTTGCCTCGAGTTAAATCGTTCTGGGATGATACTATGGTGGAGGGTACAAAGATGTTTTGTTTCGCAAAGAAGCTTAAACTGCTGAAGACTGTCATTAAAGACATAAACAAGAAACACTACTCGGGGATAGAAAACCGTGTGAAGGAGGCTCATGATTCCCTTCTTGCTTGTCAAAGAAATTTTCTGAGAAATCCAACGCGCGATATGGCTGTCCTTGAGAAGCGGGCTCACAAGGTTTGGATTAATCTTTCATTGGCAGAAGAGAAATTTCTCCATCAAAGGTCTCGGGTACAGTGGGTGGAGCTTGGGGATTCTAACACAACTTTCTTCCACCGAATGGCAGCAACTAGACGTGGAATCAATCAAATTCACTACCTTTTGGGAAATGATGGCAACAGAATTGTGGAGTTAGAGGAGGTGAAGGCTCACTGTGTAAACTATTTCTCAGATTTATTTGGAGGTGCTTCTACTACCTTGACAGACTCTGATAGAGATTCTATCTCTCAGTTCACAAAGTTCAGATGCAGTCAAGCAGATAAATTGAATCTTATGGCTGGAGTAACTCCTGCAGACGTCAAATTCGAGGTCTTTGCTCTCCCTAAAAATAAAACTCCAGGCCCAGATGGTTACACTGGAGAATTTTTCAGGAAATCTTGGGATATTGTAGGGGAGGACCTAACCAAGGCAGTGCTAGAGTTCTTTAATTCTGGTCGAATTCTAAAACAATGGAACTGTACCGCTATTTCTCTGATTCCTAAGGAAATTGGAGCTGATAAACTAGGCGATTTTAGACCAATCTCTCTTTGCAATGTGGCTTACAAGATTGTCTCCAAGATCTTGGCTAGAAGGCTTCAAGCGGTCACACCAAGTATGATCTCAAATGCTCAATCTGCTTTTGTCAAAGGGAGACTTCTTGTTGAAAACGTTCTCTTAGCAACGGAAATGGTGCAAGGTTTTGGCAGATCAAACGTCTCTAATAGAGGATTGTTAAAGGTTGACTTGAGGAAGGCGTTTGACTCGGTTAGTTGGGATTTTATTCTTCAGATTTTCCGAGCTGCAGACTTCCCTCCTCAATTCACCAATTGGATATCAAATTGCATCACTACAACCTCCTTCTCTATCAATGTTAATGGGGAGCTGTGTGGATACTTTAATGGATCTAGAGGCCTAAGGCAAGGTGACCCTCTTTCCCCCTCCTTATTTGTTATGGCAATGGAAGTGTACTCAAACTTGCTCAGCACTTGTTTTGATGAGGGAAAGATTGGATACCATCCTTTAGGGAGAAATCCGAAGATAACTCATCTAGCTTTTGCTGATGACATTGTCATTCTTTTTGATGGAAAACCCTCTTCCCTTCAAGAGATTGCCGTTTCTCTGAATTACTTTCAAAGCTTATCCGGTCTAACTATGAACAAGGACAAAACCCAGCTTTTTGTTGCGGGTCTCAATCCGGGGGAAGCTGATTCTCTAAACATCCTTGGCTTTCAAAGGGGCTCTCTTCCCATCAGGTATTTGGGTCTTCCTCTGCTTCACCGCAAGCTGAGGAAAACGGATTACTCTCCTTTAACAGATACAATTTCAGCAAGGTTCAATAACTGGACTAATAGATGTCTTTCCTTTGCGGGAAGGCTTCAACTAATTTCTTCAGTCATTTACAGCTTGGTGAATTTCTGGTTTTCTGCCTTTTCTTTGCCTACGAACTGCCTTAAGGATATTGAAAAGTTATGTTCTCGTTTCTTTTGGTCTGGAAATATTGAAAAAAGGGAATGCATAAGGTTTCTTGGAATGTTTTGTGTCTTCCAAAGAGTGAAGGGGGTTTGGGGCTCAGGAACTTCAGGTTATGGAATAGAGTTCTCAACCTGAGACTGATTTGGATCATCTACTCAAATAATGGATCTTTATGGGCTGCGTGGATAAAGGAGCACAAACTAAAAAGGTCTTGCTTCTGGTCCACAGAGTCTAAGGCTGCGGACTCATGGACTTGGAAGTTCCTCTTGGCTCTTAAATCTACGGCCAAGGATATGATCAAATGTCAGGTTAATAATGGAAACTCGGCTAGTTTTTGGTTTGATAACTGGTCTGATTTGGGCATTCTTATGGACTATTTAGGGAGCATGGGACCAAGAGCGATGGGAATAAATGCTGAGAGCACGGTGAATCAGGCTTTTAGTAACCGTGATTGGACTCATCATTCTAGATCAAGGAACAACCTTATTCTCAATGTCCACTCCGTTCTTCGGAATATGGTAACCCCTGGTTTAAACCCTGATCCTGATGTTTACAAGTGGAGGCAGCCTCCTCAAGCTTCTCAGGCTTCTCATGCTTTCTCAACAAAATCAACTTGGACTATGTTACGACCTTCAGCGCCTCAGAATCAGTGGTTTAAGGTCGTTTGGATTAAATATGGAGTTCCTAAACATTCTTTCACTTTCTGGATTGCAAACCTTGATCGCCTCCCGGTGAGACACCGCCTAGCACAATGGGGAATGTTAGTGGATCCTATGTGTACTTTCTGTTCTTCTCACGAGGAAACCAGAAATCACTTATTTCTCGAATGCGACTTCTCTGTTTCGATCTGGGAAAAGCTTCTCCACAGGTTAGGCCTTTCTCCCCAATACTTTGACTCTTGGGATACTATTATGGATTGGCTAAGGACTACGTCCAGAAATGGAAAGACCACTCTCTTGAAAAGAATCGCAGCGCAAACAACAGTGTACTTCCTATGGAAAGAACGAAATAGTAGGATCCATAATAGTATCTCTCTCTCCCTAGACTCCTTATTCACCCAGATTGATAGATCCATCAGAGATACTTTGCTAGCCAGGAGGTTCAGGAAAAGATGCCGTGGTCTTCTTTCTCTTTGGTCAGCTTTTAGCTAATTCTTCCTTAAATGTTGTCATTTCTTTTTAACTTTCTGCTGGCTTTTTACTCTTTTTTTTGGGTCACAGAAGTTCTATGCTTTCTAAGCTTTTGTATTAAATTTTCCTTTTGGTAATAAAATTCACATTTTATCAAAAAAAAAAAGAATTAATTCTGCTTTTCCGATATCTAAAAGGTAAGAGACGGGGACATAATAAAGTTTATATTTGCCTTGTCCCTAGTACGGGTGATACAACTCATCTTTGTCTCATAACTCTTTTGGTCAATGCTAATTATTTATTTATAATGAAGTTTGCCATATCTTATAAAATATTTCTTTATAGAATAATTATTATAAAATTAATTTAGAACCAAAAAATTCAATTACTATAAATAAGCAAGAATACAAACTGAATATATCAAAAAAATTGTTAAATAACAAAAAAAAGAATATAATACCAACTTTTAATAAGTGGAAAGGAAAAATTGAAATTACATTAGGAAAATGATTTGATATAACTTTGTAAAGATAAAACAATCAGCAATAAGAAAATAATAAAAAAATTGGGACTTTTCAAGATTAATCAATAATAAAAAGATCCAAAATTTTAACCAGAATAAAGCATGTCCTATCATCTATTCCAAAATAATTTAACAAATATTTTTCTTTTTGTAGAATTCAAATAGTTAAAAACAACAAAAACACAATTAATTATGGTTGGCTAATTGTCGTTTAGATAGTAAGAACTAATTGGATAATTTGGAATTAAGTGAAAAAAAAAAAATCTAATCCGGTCAAACGTGCTCTAGTGTTAATGACTGACCAGGGGATACTTGAACACACGGTGAAACAAATATCAGTGTTTTTGCTAATGAATCGACTAACAAGTTTTTGTATACTTCAAATATTTCAAAACAAAAACAAATTAAGCCACGCTTGGAGCCACGATTCAAGACCTTTAGATTTAGAGACTACTTCAAGTTCCTCTTGGCCACAAGCATTGCATAGAACTTCTTTGTGCGGAAGAATAATACAAGAGCCACAAGAGATCCAAACAAAGCCATGGCCGCCATTATCATAAACGAAGTCCTAAAACAATGATTCCCATAACAAGAATGGTCGTCCTCCGAAGCTACCTTGTCGTACAAGTAACCTATCACCTTCACTGAGAAAATGTACGAACCAACCGGACTGGCTATGAAAATTGTATAGAATATAGTTGCCATATGAAGAACCCCAAATATTTCAGAGGTTATCGTCGGCATGAGTGACCATTGTGAGCCGTACGCTAAACCGACCAACATTGTCCCGATATATAGGCTTCCTATTAAATCGGAGGCCATGATAATGTGACCTATAGCCATAATGCCTAGAGTTATGGCCATGAAAATCGGTCTTGGCCAGCCGTGACTGTGTAAATAGGCGTCTGAGATGTAACCTGAACCAAACCGGCCTAGAAAGTTCCATATACTCCAGAGAGACACAAGAGAAGTGAGTTGAACCGTAGAATAGTAAAGTGACTCGCCCATCTGTCTGATATTGTTTACCATCGCAAGCCCTGAACCCATTCCACACAACATCGCTACGAATAGAAGCCAGAAGTTGGTTGTGCATATTGCGTCAAGGACGTTCATGTCATTGGTTATGACAACATAAACACCTATAGATTGATTGAAATATTGATAGGCTTTTGTTCTCTTTCCTTGCCAAAACGATACCGTTTATTGATATATGAGAACTATACAAATCGTATTCTTTA
Organism: Draba incana; assembly: GCA_963576765.1. Classification (NCBI taxonomy): domain Eukaryota; kingdom Viridiplantae; phylum Streptophyta; class Magnoliopsida; order Brassicales; family Brassicaceae; genus Draba; species Draba incana. Next base: position 29,368,271 of record OY755217.1, on the reverse strand, counting down.
CAAGTGAATTGTTGAATCCAACAATCTCTCTAAGCCACTCTTTATATCAGAGGGTCTTGTTACAACCGTTAAAACTAACTAACAATCTATTGACTTCTCCTTTGACCAATCTTTATTCCGTTATAACAACTCTGCACCCTCTCTTCTTAGGATCTCTTCTCATATATGTAACCTTCAAGGACTTATCAATACCGCCCCCGTGAGATTCAGCTTGTCCTCAAGCTGACATGAATCAAACTCAGCAACACAATATGAAACATAGTGACAAGCTCGGATAAACAGTAGAATCACAACCGTAAGCACATCCACAAATAGAATGGCCATGTCGAAGAAGGGTTTTGGCCATGTGTTCTTCCGCCACCAAGTAGAATCAGCAAAATGTATTGGCCAAGTCCAACGATATGCTATGCAATCCCCGCTGCTACTGGAAGTATATACCCCTTGGCCTCTCATATTCTCTGCATTCCCAATTTCTAACTGCTCCACTTAGAACAAACGCGTGAGCGTCTTGTAGATGAACCAACAGATGGATAGGAAATATTCTCTGGTTCGAAAATTGGATTTTAGCTTCATCAAACTGATCCAAGACTTGTTGCCGAAACGTTTTCCATCTCCTAACCAGCAGCTGTCCAAACAGGAGATTCCCTCGCCTAAGATATTCTAAAGGAACCTCATTCAATCCGATATTGGACTGGAAATGATCCATTGCACAAGCCCATGGTGCCATTTGACGTCGATCCTCGCAACTTGTAATCTCCATTTTCTGAGCTTCTATAACATGAGATGTGGCCCAAATTGATACTATAACATCCTGTGATTCATGGTCGGTACCCAAATCAGGTAACTCCAAAGACTTGTTATCTTTTCTCTCCAAAACGCTACCGTTTTATTGATATCAAGAGAAACTATACAAATTGTATCAAATTACAACAAATGAGATAACTATTCTGTACAATACAACCTTCTATTTATACTAGAGAGTTCACTCAGTCAACTCTTCCGCAGTCAACTCCTAACTCCTAATTGACTAACCATCACCCAACTTCTCAACCGTCTCGCTTCTCTTCTAGGTGTAAACCCATTTAGATGCTTATCAAATATGTTAGGAAATTCATTCCGTACAAGGGACCTAAACTAGCCGATAATGATATCATTTGCCAAAAATAAGCTGTGAAACTGAACCTTACATGAAGAAGTGTTGAGCTTAGGAGAGTCAAGCAAGGTGGGTACTCTCCGTAACCGGAAAATTCAAAGATAAGAATTTCTCTCTCTCTTCACGTTGTGCTCTAAGGGAGACCAAGAGAGGAGAGGCAAGCAAGAGAATTAAAAGAGTAAAGGAACATATCTGCATAAGCCTTGACATTCCGACAAGATTTTTGACCAATATGATGACCATAAGATAAGTGATAATGATCAAGGAGATGGCAGAGAGACCGTTCAAGTGTTTCTTGTCGCCTGCAGTGACTGTGTCGTACGTTCTAACTAAGGGCATCGCTGTCAAGATGACAAGTGACGGTACAACGGCCAAGAGAAGAATGTAACTCGTTGGGTCGCCTTCACAGAAAATGTGGTACATTTGAACGAGAATTGCTCCACTTAACCCAACATAACCCTGCATTTAAATGAAAAAGCAACGCGCGTATTATTATTTTTTTAATTTACTTGAGGTTAATTGAGGGCAACAAAACTTTTCAAGATTTGTTCATATCATAGTAAACATTTTGTTTTAATATATGTACTAGTTCCTATCTCTAGCTAGTAATGTTCATTAGGTATTTATTAGGCAAACCATCCCATTTTAATATAGCAGCTAGTTCCTTTCTCCGGCTAGTAATCTCAATACTTAATAGGACAGCTTTTGGCATAAATAATCGACACTTATGTATTAAGATCTTATTTCTCGAGTCCTAAATGTAAATTAGTCCTACCTTCATAATGCCAACGACGGTCCCACCGTAGTCGGAAAAGTTCCGGACGGCAGTGACAACAATCGCGGTGTTAAAAAAAGGTTGAGAATGGCCGGTGAAGAACATGAACAAACACATGACAGCCACCGGAGGCCGGTCGATCACTCCGGACGCAGCCATCCAAACGAAAACATACCCCAGGACCCATTGTATTAGCCCCACAAATATAACCACCCATGGCCCACTAAAGAAGCGACCGCTACCGCTTCTGCCGCTTGCAACTGCTGTATAGAAGAGGCCAGAGAGGATTCCAACGTTGCCTCCTATGTCTTTGTAGACCGAGATTGTGTCCAGAGCCGGATTTGGGCACATTCAAATGTGTCCATTTGAATGGCCCCAACTTGTAGGCCCCCAATTATTAAAATTTTTTTTTTTATATATTTATTTATAGAAAATATATTTATTGTATAGAAAAATAAACATTTAGATAAATTATATAATAGAAACATTAAAACTTTAAGGTAGATTTTTCATAATTTTAAATTACAAAAAAAAAAAAATTATGTGTGTTGTTGTTAAAAAAATTGTATTTTTCCCAAAAGAAATATTTTATTTAAATATTTTTTTTTTTTTGTATAGGGTTCCTATAATCTCAGATCCGGCTCTGATTTTGTCAAGGGTAGATTGGTCATAAGATTGAGATGATTTTAGAAGAGAAGAGTAGACTCCAAAGGTGTAGCCTGCTCCGCTAAAGCTCTGTATCCATATGCTCGCCGCGGCCGCCACCCATTTCGTGTTTGCGATCTCCATTTCTCTCTTTCTCTGACTCTTTCTGTATCGATTAAATGAGCTCCATTGTCTTATCTTAAAATGAAAGTGAAAGTCAACTTTAGATTTTAAATTTAAAAGTATGTATAGGGCCATTTGCCGTTCTTGGTTTGTTTGATTTAGACAAAATCAAATCGAACTTAATCAAAATGTAAAAAACACTAAACCAACTAAACCAATTTTACCCCATAAAAACTGGAAATATCCTAAACTGAAAAATCGATATTTTATTATCTCATCAGATTTTCTTTCCAAACCAAACTTAAGCGTTAACAAACCCAAAAAATGTTGGAGCAAAGCCACAAACACCAAAACCGAATGAATCAAAATTTTGTTTCCCAACGGTTTGTTTTCCTAAACCGAGAAACCTGTATCAAATCTGATTATAATACTCAAGACAAAATCTGAAATATTCCACCAAGTGGAACGAGGAAGTCAATTAATCAAGGGTTATCTATATAAACAGCAGTATATGGAGGCGAGATTAATTAATTAGAGAGGATGATGAATGAGTTATATAATCAATTTTATTGACATGACTTTAAACGTGATTGTTTTGTAACTCTGCTAATAATGCGTGATTATAAAAACGACATATTGGGCTTGAGCTCCTTACATGGGCTTTATTTACTCTTAAGCCTCTAACGTTTGGTTTCATTATTTCTGCTTAGCCTTGGCGCCTCTAGGGCTTTGGGAAAAGGATGGATAGGATCAGCAATCTACTGTAGTTGCAGGTTTTTCAGAGAACAAATGCACCGAATGATCTACTTTATTCAATAGAGACTCAATGCCTTTTATATGTCTTACAATAGAAGCAAATAACTGAAACACACGAAATAAGGAAGTGAGCCAACTAGCTCCACTAAGACCTATTAAAACGGAAACAGAACTTGACTAAATAAACTAATGAGACCAAGTCTCTTAGGACTAGAACGTGCAAAGACAAAGCTAAACTCAACAAACCCTCCCTTGAACTGAACCTTCACAAGCCTTCACTTCACAATGCTCATCTCAAACGACTCGAATTTTCTGAAAAGTTATCAACTTCAGAGGCTTAGTCATGATATCAGCTAGCTGCTCCTCGGTGCTGCAGTAAACAAGCTTAACAACTCCTTCTTTGGTTAGATCCCTGAGAAAGTGATAACGAACCCGAATATGCTTCGACCTTCCGTGCATGACCGCATTCTTAGACAGTTTGATAGTGGATGTATTGTCACACATCAACACCATTTCACCTTCTTGTTTGTGCCCAATCTCCTTCAAAATTCTCCTCATCCAAATAGCTTGACAAGCACAAGTTGCTGCTGCAACGTACTCTGCTTCGGTGGTCGACAACGTCACGATCGGCTGTTTTCGTGAAGACCATGCCACTGCTCCTCCACTCATCATAAATGCATACCCCGAAGTGCTTCTACTATCATCTATGTCTCCTGCATAATCACTATCAGTATATCCAACAAGCCCTGCTTCTCCTTCTTTCTTGTACCAAATTCCATACTCCATTGTCCCTTTTAAGTACCTTATGATCCTCTTCACTACAGCAAAATGCAGTTGAGTCGGATTAGCCTTAAAACGACTAATAAGACTAACCACAAACAGTAGATCAGGACGCGTTGCGGTAAGATACATTAAGCTCCCCATCATCTGCTTATACAAAGTAGAATCAGCTCTCACTCCATCTTCATCGCGACCGATCTTTTGTCCAAGAACAATTGGATTGCAAACAGGGTTGCAATTTTGCATTCCAAACCTCTCAATTATTTCACCTGCATACTTCCTCTGACAAATGAGGATGCTATCATCCTTTTGTACCGCTTCGATACCAAGAAAATACCTCATTCTCCCCAAGTCTATCATATCGAATTCTCTCTTCATTGATCGCTTAAACTCTTCTAGCATCTCATCATCATCACCAGTAAATAGCAGATCATCAACGTAAATACTAATAATCAAAATTTTACCTCCTCTACGCTTGATGAACAGAGTTTGTTCACTTAAGCTCCTCTCAAAACCTTCTTTGATGAAATAAGCCTCTATACGACTAAACCAAGCTCTTGGTGCTTGTTTTAGACCGTAAAGAGCCTTGTGTAGCTTATATACCATAGTCTCTTTCCCTGCTACTTCATATCCTTGTGGTTGTTTCACAAATACATCTTCCTTTAACTCGCCATGTAAGAAAGCCGACTTGACGTCTAGTTGATAAACTCCCCAACCTTTTTGCGTTGTGAGAGCAATGATCATTCTCACAGTGTCCATGCGTGCAACGGTGCAAACACTTCCGTATAATCTATTTCGTACTCTTGAGCATAACCTTTCACCCTGGCTTTGAATTTATCGATATTACCCAACTCATTGAACTTTGTTTTATAAATCCATTTCACTCCAATAGCTTTAGCTCCATCCGGAAGCACCACTAGAGACCATGTTTGATTTTTCTCTATTGAGCTCATCTTTACATCCATTACTTCCTTCCAATTAAGATGCTTTGATGCCTCATTGAAGTTGGTTGGATCGTAATGACCATGAACCCCATATATTCAGATTCTAGACTCTCCACTCTCGCCATATTTGCCTCTTCTTCTGACAACTCTTCTCCCGAGGTATAATCAGTAGCCCACACCGGTGGTTTTCTTGTTCTGCCTACAGTCGATGTAGACGGAGCTGCTACCGGATCATTTGGCATGAGATGGTCTTCATCCTCATCATGATTTCCCTCTTCTTCTTCTTCTTCAATTACCTCTGTTCCAGCTTCCTCTTCTTCATTATTATTCTCAACGCATTCATACTCATCCTCCCATTCAAGTTCTATATTTTATTCACCTAAGTAGCTGCCACCCCAAGCCCATATCTTTTCTTCTTCGAAAATTACGTCTCGGCTAATATGAACCTTCTTCTCTACCGAATCAAACATTTTATAAGCCTTTGACTCGCTGCTGTAACCAACCAAGACACACTTCACACTCTAGTCATCCAGCTTGGTTCTCTTAACATCAGGAACATGAACATGCCCTATGCACCCAAAGATTCTAAAGTGTTCAACTGATCGTTTTTTCCCACTCCATGCTTCCTCGGGAGTCATGTCTTTCACAATCAAAGTGGGAGATCTATTTAAAACATGAACTGCGTCTGGCCAAAAGAGTTTTGGTATCTCTTTCTCTGATAAGACAGCTCTCACCATGTTCATGATCGTCCGGTTCTTGCGTTCAGCGACACCGTTTTGCTGCGGAGTGTAGGATGTAGTCAACTGCCGCTTGATTCCATGCTCTCTACAATATTCCTTGAACTCACTAGAGTTGTACTCTCCTCCTCTATCCTTTCTTAAACACTTAATGAATAATCCAGTTTGCTTCTCAACTAGAGTCTTGAATTGCTTAAATTGATCAAAAGCTTCCGATTTCTCTAACACAAAGTATATCCAAGTTTTCCTAGAGAAATCATCAATAAAGCTTATCAAGTACCTCTTCTGGGTGTTGGATGGAGGATTGATTGGCCCACACAAGTCAGAGTGAATGAATTGTAATTTCTCTGTTGATCTCCATTTGCTCTGCTTTGGGAATGACACACGATGTTGTTTTCCTTTGACACAAGCTTCGCAAGTCGCTTTCACTTGACCAATCTCCGGTAAGCAAATTACCATCTCTTTATTTCGGAGAGTAAGAAGACCCTTGTAGTTGAGATGTCCATAGCGATGATGCCAGAAGTCTACTTTGTTAGTGACATTAACTTTTAAGCACCTTTCTTCTATTCCCTTTCCACAACTTGATTCACCAAGCAGAATAAACATTCGATTTGCACTCATCACCGACTCTGCTATCTTGCCTTTCACCGGGTGAAATATGTTGCATGTCTTGTTGTCTCCTCCTTTGAATAACACATCCAAACCTTTTTCTTGAAGTTGACCAACACTGAGTAGGTTATTCTTCAATTCAGGGATGTAGTAGACGTTATTCATCACGTAGCAGATTCCATTAAGCACGATTTTGACAATTCCTTTTCCACCAACCGACAGTTTGTGATTGTTTCCCAGCTTGACATTGTGAGTGAATTGAGTGTCAAGGCTGAAGAACATGTTTCGATCTCCACACATGTGGTTTGAACACCCAGAGTCCACGAACCAAGCATCGCCTCTTTTTGTACCATGAAGCTCAACATATGCCATTAGCATAACTTCCTCCTTCTCTTCAATCCCTGCATAGTGTGCTCCATTGTTTGCCTTTGGACATTCATAAAAGAAATGCCCCAGATTGTGACATCGGTAGCACTCGATAAGTTCTTTGTTGAACGAGCGTCCTCTGCCTCTACCACCACGTCCTCGGTAAGATCATATGCCCCTTCCTCTTACATTCAATGCTTGATCCTCTTCTTCATAGCTTGTTTTCTTAAACTTTTTCTCATGAGTTGATAAAGAGCTCTGCAACTTGATATATCATGGTTTTTACCCATTTAAGACCACGATATAAGTCCATGTTTTAGAGTCTTTTGGTGTTTTTGGTATTGTTTTAGAGTCTTTACAGGTACTTAGACGTTTGGAGCTTAAAAGATGTTTACTGGAGGTTTTGAGGCATTTCAGAATGAAGTGGCGAAGATGCAAGTTTGGAGTGAAGTTTTTGAGACTGTGTCGAGCGACGGGCCAAGTGTGTCGCTCGACACAATGAGTTGAGAAGTGAAGAATTTCCGAAATTGAAGTTGGTGTCGATCGACACCATCTATGGGTGTCGATCGACACCCTGTTCTGTCAAGCCCAAATTTTAATCGAAGAAGCCCGTTCGAAGCCCGAAGTTTCCAGATGTTTACTTTTAAGTTTCCAGTCGGTTTTGTACTGTATAAATACGTTTTCCAAGCCATTGTTTAGGCTTATGTTTTCTTTTATTGAATTACTTAGAATTTCTCTGAATAAAATCATGTTTTCTTCTTTGATCATGTCTAAGTAGTTCTCTTGTTAGGTTTAGGGTTTTCAAAAGTGTTTGATGAATTGTTAGATCTGATCTGATTATTAGGATAAAATCATTAGAATGTTCTTCATCTTAACTTGTTCTTACTGCTGATTTTAGCCTCGCGAACTGAAATCTGATCTTAGGTTAATTAATAAAAACGACAGTTTTATTTATTGCTTGAACTAGTTTTTGATGAGCAAAATACCTATTCGCAAAGGGATTTGGTTTAGGGTTTTTGTGAACAATTGGACCTGAATTTATTGTTTGTTTAGATTTATAGGATTCACAACGACAGTTGGTTTTCTAGGATTTAGACATAGAAAATATTCGCAGCTACAGCTGGTTTGTTTTACTTTCGTGTTCATGTTCAGGAACTGCTCTTTATAATCCTAATAACTGATTTACTTGCAATTCTGATTCACTGTAGAATTCCCTGTGCCTAGCTTTCCTCTTAATTGATTTAAAACCGTTTTAATTGCTTTAATTTACTGTTTTCATATTATTTCACCTAGCATAATCTGAATTTATTAATCTACTGTGTATTTCTAGACTCCATGTGGATTCGATCCCAAAGTACTATTCTGATCTCTTAATTTGAGAGAGATTAGCTCTAGGGTAAATTTGAGCTTATCACAACTCATCAATTGTCATGCTCGTTGTGTCATTAGACTCTTCAATAGACACCACCACATATGTGAATTTGTCGGTGAGAGTTCGCAGGACCTTCTCAACGATCTTTGAGTCAGACATGTCTTCTCCATTGCTCCTCATCTTGTTCGAAATTGACATTACTCTTCCAAAGTAATCATAAATTTTCTCATCATTCTTCATTGCTATGATTTCAAAATCCCTTCTCAAAGTCTGAAGAAGAGACCGCTTCACCCTTTCATTTCCTCCAAACTTTCTCTTCATCGATTCCCAAACGATCTTAGAAGTTCTACGATCCAAGATCTGCTCAAACACGGCCTGGAACATGTAATGCTTCACTTGATGATCTTTCATCTTGTTCTCATCATACGTTTTTTGCTGCGCCGAACTCATTGCGATTCCGACCGTCGGCTCTGCGTAACCCTCGTCCACTAGATTCCACAATCCCTTGGCTCGTAAGAGATTCTCCATCAATTCACTCCAATGATCATAATGACCATCAAAATGAGGAATTTTGGTAAGGGTTTTGTTGTCACTCATACTTTCTCTCTTTTCTCTCTTTGATCACTTCTCTTTGTTTGCTCTGATACCAAATGTAGTTGCAGGTTTTTCAGAGAACAAATGCACCGAATGATCTACTTTATTCAATAGAGACTCGATGCCTTTTATATGTCTTACAATAGTAGCAAATAACTGAAACACACGAAATAAGGAAGTGAGCCAACTAGCTCCACTAAGACCTATTAAAACGGAAACAGAACTTGACTAAATAAACTAATGAGACCAAGTCTCTTAGGACTAGAACGTGCAAAGACAAAGCTAAACTCAACATCTACTCGATGATATTGTTTGCCAAATCTTATCCTTGCTCTCCACGAAAGAAGCTGCTTTAACTTCTCTTCTCTCGAAAAGATGGCGGAATACGTTTGCCTTCACATCAAACCTCTGTTTTAAAGACAAAGACTCTGCCTACACGAATCACAAGGGAGATATTAAGAGTTTCATAGATTTCGTGGATAGAGTATTGGCTGTGCCAGGAATTTTTCCCATAAAGAAACTCACTCTAAATGGTCGAGAGTGTCATAATTCTCATATCGAGCGTTGGATAAGTATTGTGCTCAAGCATGGTGTCATGGATTTAACGATACATTATGATCAACCGGGATGGCGTTGCAATGTCTCAAGCATGACCCTTCAGAGACTTACTATTAACTCTAAAGTATTTTCTAAGCCTGGTCGGCGTCGTATCATTACTTTGGATACTCCGAGTCTCGCCTACTTAGACTACTCTGGTTTTGTTGATCGGAATAATTAAGTATTCAATTGTTAATCTCGACTCACTTGTCGAAGCTAATCTTACCCTTGATTTGAAGAGTTTAGATGTTAAAAGGAATCCAAAGAATCTTGTTAAGGGGTTAAGAAATGTTGAGATCCTAAACTTACCCTCTCTCAAAACCTCAGAGGTAAGTGTAGTTTTCTTTTTGTGCCTCCTCTTTAGTATATTATTAATACGTGAGAACATAAAAATGCATCTTCTTGGGTTAAAAGAACTAAAGTCTTGTTGAATATGAATGGTCTTTTAGACGTGAGTGACAAGTTAAATTTTATTTTCTTTGTTTTGTTTCAGATTCTTTATTCCTTTCGTGATGAAATCCCAGTGTTTGAAAAGCTGTCTCGTTTATCTATTGCAACTAAGTTGGGATCGTGCTGGAAACTTGTGCCATTATTGCTGGAAAAATCTCCAAATCTAGAGACTCTTGTCATCAAGGTATGAGTACGACCCTGAAAAGTTTACAATATTCAAAACCATATATAAAGATACGCACCCATGAAGCTTCTCTTCTTGTTTCAGGGTCCTTTGCATTGTACTAATCATGAAAATGTACTACAATTGTGTGAGTGCTCGTCTGGATATTTTTTTCTATGGTCGTGTCCTGTGAAAGTCCTGGAGATAACCGAGTACTGCGGAGTTACAGGAGAGTTGGAGCAAGTGAAACATTTCTTGGAGAAATTAAATTGTCTTGAACTTGTTAAAGTCCATGCTAGTGCAAAAGCAAAGTTTCAATTCAATACAGATCTGTTAATGCTTCCCATAACTCACAAGATCCAGTTCCAGTTTTATCCTTATAAACCAATTAATTAACTAGTGCATCCAAGTACTAAGGTTTTGATCTTTCTTACTTGCTTTAAGTCTGTTTGTGTGTACACTCTTGCTTGATTTATTCAATTACTCTGTTTTCCTTTTATTAACTCATTTTTTGCTCCCATTTATACGCTTGAGTGAGAAAGTACAAATAACAAAACATCTGACTTGTACATCTCATCATTAGATTTTATAGCATGGTTTTGTAGTAGAGTTTGCCAGTAAACTAAAAAATGTTATATATTATCGCCCCAAATATATATGCTTCCTCTGCTTCTATCCAGGACCGGTTCTATGTATACTCGACCCATAATTTTAGGCGTACCGATGGTTTTGGTTTGGTTGATTTGGTTTAAAAACCCTACAACCCTAAACCGTATAGTTTCTTCTTAATTTTCATTATCAATTTTCTTCTGCCTTGTCGTCTCTATCCAAAACTAGGTGTATCTAGGGTTTGAGAGAAAAATCTTCCTAGGCTTGGATTTCTAGGGTTTGAGAGAAGGGAATTCTAGGGTTCTGCGAAAATCAAATATGGATAGGATCAGTACTCTACCTAATGAGATTGTTAGCCATATTCTATATTTTCTTTCGATAGATGAAGCTGCTTTAACTTCTGCTCTCTCAAAAAGATGGAGGAATCAGTTTGCCTTTACACCGGATCTTCAGCTCTGATTCATTAAATATGACTCTTATAATAAGACTTTCACGGATTTTGTGGATAGAGTCTTGGCTGTGTCAAGAAATTTCCCCATAAGGAAATTCTCTATGACATTTCGACAAAGTGTTGAATGAGCTCATATCAGTCGTTGGATCATTAACGTGATGAGCCGTGGTGTCTTGGATCTTGATCTTGACACACTCACTAGCGAAGTGATTACACTTCCTTTAGAGACCTTTACATGGAAGACAATCGTTAACCTGAAACTAGGGAAAACTAGGGAGCCTCATTGATATTGCTAAGGTTCCTGAGCATGCTTCTCTTCCGGTTCTTAAGACCATGTTTCTTGATTGTGTTTGGTTCTCTGATCGCGAGGTTGAAACTCTTATCTCTGCTTGTCATGTTCTTGAGGAATTAACCATACTTGGTAACCCTTGGGGTTCGGAACAATGTCGTACGGTTTCAATCGCTCAACATGATTGTACGTATATATTTTGTTCATATATGTATTTCTGATGGATTCAGTCGACATTAATGGTTAGAATAACCCTTATCTCTAAGGGATGTGTCGAGAAAAGATTTCATATCAAAAAGATGAGAATGGATTTAACTAATTATAAAAAGATTGTGATTCTTCACTAATTGCTAATTTTAAGTGGGAAGTTCATGAAACTTAACAATTACAAACTTAATTCATCGTCAAAGTTTTTGATTGTATGTTTCATATTAATGTATAGGTGAAAGGATATATGCAAATTGGAAAAATAGAGAGATCGATGATTGATAGTTTTAAACCACCGTGTATCAAAACCACTTGCAAGCTGGAATCTTTAAAGGATTGTTGGTGCTGCTTTGGACCTGACGCTCCACATAATTTATGTTTGTGCACAACCGGATTATCCTAACGCCGAAGATTATGCGCGGAGAAAATGTGCATGTGAAGAGAATGTTTAAACCTTTAATCATGTTATAGACAAACCTTTAAATCAATTTAGTTATAACCTTATATTTTTGTTTTTTGATAAACTCTCTGCTGATCTGGTTGGCCCCAGTAGGGACGCACCAAGGTGTTACGGAGTGGACTAAACTTTATATATAAACAAAATAAAATTTGGCGTGAATCCATGTATCAGTGTTATGTGCACTACTACATTTTCATTTTTTTTAGTTTAAGCTAAGTGATATGATAAATAGATATATAAACTTTCATATATGTAAAAATCTTGGTGATAAAAATGTCAAAATATATAAGTGGCTTACATGTACTAAAATCTAATTTATTCATTTGATGAAAAATTAATAAAATCAAACTACTTAATTTAATATTGTTTATTTAAGGTCACTAGTTCAACTTAAGTCGGAAGAAGTGATTTTCGTTTTAAACATGGTAATATGAAGGGGTGGTCGCAGATACCGAATAGATTGGGGATCAAAGATCCGAAATTCAATAATTTATAAGAAAATGAAAAAAAATAGTTATTAAAATTAAATTTTAAAAAATATAATAATAATAAACCGTTTCGTTTTGATATGGTTTATGGAGAGAAGCACCGTTTCCAACGCATCAATATTTTATGACTTTTTGGATTCCCGCCATAAAAGCCCAAAAAACTCCCTCTTTTGGTCTCTCCTTTTCCCCCAAACCCTATATATACGTATTTTCCTTTTGTTTTTCCTTCATCACCAATTTTACCCTAATTTTGGGATATATGCGTTTCCTTGTTCCTCAAATCTGAAAAGTTTTCGACTTCTTCTTCGGTAAGTAACCCCAAAGTTTACTTGAATCTTCATGTTTTTATTTTCCTTTTTTATTCGGAGATTTTGTTATCCCGTGATTTATGGTTCCTATATTAATCCCCATTGATTTAGCAGTTACGTATCTCTGAATTATGCTTTGATTTAGGGATTTACATCCTCTGCTTTTATCTCTCTGTTTTGATTCAAAGCAATTTTCGTTGTATAGAGTTAAACTCATTCTTGATACGTTCTGTTTGGTAATGATGTACAGAACAATGGATCTTTTTAACAAATTACCGAACCCAGTTATTTCTCATATCTTGTCCTTTATTCCAACAAAGGAGGCTGCTTCGACATCGGTTCTCGCAAAGAGGTGGCGTAATCTTTTCGCATTTGTCCCTAATCTCGATCTCGATGACTCTGTTTTTCTACATCCCGAAGTGGGTTAACGCGGAAAACCCGGAGTTCTTGAGAGTTTCATGGATTTTGTGGATAGGGTTTTGGCATTACAGGGTAATGCACCGATAAAGAAATTCTCTTTGAAGGTTAAAACCGGTGTCGATCCATCTCGTGTGGATAGTTGGATATGTAATGTACTCAAACGCGGTGTTTCTCACCTCGAGTTATTCATGGAATTTGACGAGGATTACTCGTTGCCTTACGAGATTTCTGTTAGTAAGACCTTAGTCGAGCTGAAGGCGGGTTGTGGAGTTGATCTTTATTCGTGGGACGATGAAATTTCCTTACCGATGCTTAATACTCTTGAACTTGACTCTGTTGGGTTTGGTAGGGGTCAGTTTCAGACACTTCTTCCTGCTTGTCCTGTTCTTGAGGTATTAAAGCTGCTTAACATGGAATGGAGAGATAGGAATGAGATCTTGTCAAGTTCAAGCCTTTAAAAAGCTAAAGATTAGTTCAGAAGATGGTTGTTTAGGCACGTTTTCATTCGATACACCGAATCTTGTTTCCTTAGACTATAGTGATTGTGTTGCGGAGGATTATCCAATAGTGAACTTGGAGAATTTAGTTGAGGTTTGGTTGAGCCTTACGGTAACTAAAGAAGGGTTCAGTCAAGCATATGATGCGTATAAGCTTATTCGTGGCATTCAAAATGTGAAGATATTCCACTTATCTCCAGCTACTTTTATGGTCAGTTTTCTTTTATTAATCTCTTTTGCAATACCCTTGAAAACCCGAGTAATCGAATGTAACAATTGTTTCATGTTATAGGTGCTTTCTTATTGTTGTGGAGCGATGCCAAGGTTCAATAACCTTACAATTCTAAATATCAGGAATGTTATGGTTCTAGGATGGGAAGCATTGCCACTTCTTTTAAGGAACTCTCCAAATTTAGAAACTTTATACATTGAGGTATTATTAAAACATTCAACCACTTCAATTAGTTTTTTTTTTAACTTTTGAGTTTGAAATCACTTATTGTTGTTTCCTTTATGGTTTTTTCAGTGTCTCTTACACACGGTTACAGAGAGATGTGGGTATGTTTGTTACTGTGTATCTAGGAAGAACACACGCAGTTTTCTTAGTTATAGTCCTGTGAAGCAGATTCAGATTAGAGGGTTTAGAGGAACCATAAGAGAGGTGCATATGATAAAGTATTTCTTGGACAATTTTCCGAGTTTAAAGAAGATGCTGATATTTGCGGAAGAGAATGAAGGGACATTGTTTGAAATCCCGAAATGGTTAGAAGTTGTTGAGGATACGCTGATGCATTACGACCAGACTTCAAGTTGCAATATCGGATTCATGGTGCACGCTTCCTTGTACAAGAGGTGGACTCGATCAAGATGAAGTCGTTGAGGATGAGACCTTGCTCTAGAGTTGTTTCTATTTTTATTTGGTTTTTAAGTACGATTTGATTCATGTACCTGATGAAAACTTGGATGCTTCTCTACAATTTCATAATTTATGTTTCCACTATCCTTTGCTTTTTAAAACGAACTATATTTTTACATATTAATATGATTTTCGTTCTTATAACAAAATGAAATTGCTATTAAATCTATAGTTTCTTTTATAGCATAACTCTGTTCAAACCTTAAATCTGTTTATGCACACTCTTTACTATGTTTCTGTTGTTCTACCAATGTGTCAATTTCCTTGTTATTATCGTCTGAAAACTCTCTTGAGGGGATGCTTTAGATTTATTCAGTGTGTAGAAGTAAACGAATCTAGTCGTGATTTTGTGTAAATTGGTTGCACATGATTTGAAGAACATTCCTACGTGAGGGAACCTCTTCCCGGTCAATGATTGAGACTGTGGCAAGTTCAACCCTCAAGACACTAACAATGTAGTGTACCAGTTTCTTTCGCGCTCTTTCATTTAATGCACCGAATCTTGTCTGTACTTTGTACTAGTTGTGATCCATTAGTTGATCTGAAAAACTTAGTTGAAAATCCCAAAAAGATACCATATATGGTAATGTTTGGAAGCCTATTTGTGGCATACGCAATATTCATAAGCTTTACTTATCTCATGGTGCTCTCCAGGTCAGTATGCTAATTGTTTTTTTCATTTCTTGTGATAAAAGCTAGAGAACCAGGAAATCAGACATCCTGGTTAGTTCATGCACACGTTTTAGACTTAAAATTAGAAGCAATGGTCTTGCGGGTGTGTCGAATATTAAAACAACCATTGAGATTTTTGTTGTTCTTTCAGGCGCTTACTATGCTGTGAGGCGATGTCAGTGTTAAATAAACTCAAAACTCTTAGACATTGAGAGTAGCTTGAATATTGTGTGGCAAGCAATTGCTGTTCTCCAAAGAAATTGTCCACATCTGAAAACTCTAGTCCTTGAGGTATAAATACAAAACCAAACCATAAAACTAGCTACTTGCACAACACATTTACAGAGATGTGTTCCTAATGTTTCCTTTCTGATTTCAAGATCTGTTACACCGTGTCACGGATAAATGCGTGGATTCCTATATCGGCATTTCTCGAGAGAAGGAAGGTTGTTCGCTTGCATCTTGTCCGGTGAAGAGGTTAAAGATTCGAGAGTTTGAAGGATTCAAAAGGGAGTTAGAGATGATAAAGCATTTTTTGGATTATTTTCCATGTATCAAGGAGATGGAGATCTATAATAAAGATGGCCCTAGTCCTCGACGGTCCCAAACCCCTTTAGTGCAGGAACTTAACCCGGAATTGCTGATACGTTACAACGAGTTCGCGGGTTGCAATCGCAATGTTGAATGCCAGGTGCATGCACTACAAGAAAACAGCGAGAAACTGACGGCAAAATCCGTCGGAACTCTGTCGGAAAAGACATATTCCGACAGATTTCTGACAGATATTTCCGTCAGTTCTATCTTGTCGAAAATGATAATTCTGTCGGAAATCCGTCACAAATGCCGACGGATTTTCGACAGACTTATTTCCGACGGAATTCCGACAATCTGCCGGAGTCCGGCAACCCGTCGGAAGAATAGCCGTCGGTTAACCGTCGATATTGTTTCCGACAAAATGCCGACGGATTCCGATAACTTGTAAACCGACAACTTTCCGGTGGATGAATTTCCGACAGATTTCCGACGGTTTTATTTCCGACAGCTTTCCGACAGATAAATTTCCGACGAATTTCCGACGGATTCGTAGAAATTATTAAAAATGATAATAATTTAAATAATAATTAATTTAATATAAAATTTTAATTTAAAATTTAAAATTATTTAAATTAAAATAAAATAAAATTATTTAAATTAAAATAAAAAGTAAGATTGTTTTACAAAAACGTTGAAAATAAAAATCTAATCAGTGGGCGGCGGAGGAAAATCCGGGTTGTGCCCCAAGTACGCCATCATCCGTCGCATCATCTCCCTGTCCTTCTCCCGGTCGGCTTCTAGGGTCTTCTGTACATCTTGTATCAGTTGGACCGTCGTCTTCAATTCTGAAATTTCGGCGTCCTTTTCCTGCATCTGGGCTCTCAGGTCGGATGACTCGCTGTAGTAACGAGAAGACCCTGATGATCCTGCATCGTCGGGAAGACCATAAATCCGCCATTTGCTCTGCGGAGCAATCTACGGAACAAATTAAATTGTAAATGAAAAAGACTTGAAAACTATTTTAAATTTTATATACCTTTAAGACGAATTGGTTGATGATGTCGTCCGGGGCTTGGGTGAGGGGAGGGGAGGAGTTCCTTCTGTGGATGGCTGAGACAGAATGTACTAGCCTTCCATTCTTCGAACGCTCTCCTGAATCTCCCGAGCTAGCTAATCCTGGACGACACCATCCTTGTCGGTATGTGTATAATGTTCGTCTCTACACCCATGATATAATGGCTGCTTCCCTGCGTCTAACATATCAAAAAATCTTCTAGCTTCTTCATTTGGTTCTTCTACTCTATTCTCCCCTATTACGATCGATGGCAAATTCTCTCTAAACGCATCATGAACCATCTCAGCGGTACCTACACCAAAATCTACTTCCGTTCTATGTTCGCCTAAGCTATCCGTTCTATGTTCACCTAAGTTATCCGTTCTATGTTCGCCTAAGCTATCCGCAACATATGGTGCACTGCTACTACTATCACCATCATAATTAGTTTCTCCATGAAAAAACCAAATTTTGTATCCCGACATAAAACCATGGGTATACAAGTGATGTCAAACTTGTTCTACCTTAACATTACGCGAATTGCAACAATTTAAACATGGACATTTTATCTCCGGTCGATTCCCGACACCCGCCATGAACTCGCATATACCTCGTACATAACTTTCATTTAATGTCTTCGACTCCGGATCATACATCTCTTCATTCATCCACGATCTATAATATCTAGAAGATGACATCTCCCTCTCTTAACGATTTTTTTCTAACAAATGTTTGGTTGGAAGTTGTTGTTGTGAGTGAATGAAGATGTGTGGAATCATATATATAAATACGCTGACCATCGGAAATCTGTCGGAAAGGCGTCGGAAAGCCAACGGATATAATAACGGCTATATAACGGCTATTTTTCTGACAGATTTCCGACTGCTAGTAGGGTGTCTGTCGGAAATCTGTCGGAAAATATTAACGGTAATATCGACGTTCGTATTTTCCGACGGATTTCCGACAAACAACCGGAATCTCCTCCGGCGTCGGCACCGGCTAGTTACACGGTCCAATAATCCGACTGATTTCCGACGGTCTTCTTATCAGTCGGAAATAATTCCGACAGATTGCCGACGGAATTGAAAAATTTCAATTCCGTCGGAAATCGGTCGGTATATCGTCGGAAATTCCGTCGATTTTGCGGCTGTTTTCTTGTAGTGATGGTTCCTTGCCTTGGACTGCACAAGAAAATCTTCGAGGAAAGAAATTTTATTTAACTAACAAACAGTTTATTCTAAAGTTGCTCTGGATACATGTTATAGAAGCTAAGAGAAATTAAACTTAGTTTGATATTTTTTGCTAACAAAGAAGAGTTTTTTTTCCTTTTAATAATTAGGTGGGAGTATCAAACACGTTGAATGGTGCACTTGGTACGATACCGTTTGGTCCACGGATTCGTAGTAGCCGTATGGATAACTTGATTTTTAGTCGGTTTAGCAGGTTTTAAACCCAGAGCAAATCCCTATAATTAATTAACAAAACCCTAATTCCTTAGTTTCTTTACACAGCTCAGCCTTGGCGTCCGTAGGGGTTTCTTTACTCTTAAGCCTCTTAGTTTCTTCTTTACGTTTGGTTTCTTTATTTCTCCTTAGCCTTGGCGTCTCTAGGGCTTTTCTAGGGTTTTGGGGAAAAGGATGGATAGGATCAGCAATCTACCCGATGAGATTGTTTGCCAAATCTTGTCTTTCCTCTCCACGAAGGAGGCTGCTTTAACTTCTTTTCTCTCGAAAAGATGGCGCAATATGTTTGTCTTCACATCAAACATCTGTTTCGAAGACAGAGACTCTAGAGGCTGTTGGAAACACATGGTAGATATTAAGAGTTTCATAGATTTCGTGGATAGAGTATTGGCTGTGTCAGGAAATTCGCCCATCAAGAAATTCATTCTCACTTGTAGAGAGAATCCCGAGATAGCTCTTATCAAGCGTTTGATACGTAAGGTGCTGAAACATGGTGTCATGGACCTTCACATAACTGCACATTCACTGTCTTTAGAGGTCTTCACTTGCAAAACACTTGTTAAGCTGAAACTAGGAAGAGGATTTGATATTCCCATTGTTCCTAAGAGTACTTCTCTTCCTGCTCTTAAGACTCTATTTCTTGATTGTGTTTGGTTTTTGGGAGATGGTAGTTTTCAGCTTAAAGCCCTTCTTTCTGCGTGTCTTGTGCTTGAGGAATTAACGATACATTATGATCAACGGGGAGGGTGTTGCAGAGTCTCAAGCATGACCATTCAGAGATTAACTATTAACTCTAAAGTCGATCCTTGCTATGATTCCCGAAGCATTATTTTTGATACTCCAAGTCTCGCCTACTTAGACTACTCTGGTTTTATTCAGACTAAGTATTCAATTGTTAATCTAGAATCACTTGTCGAAGCTAATTGATATATCATCGTTTTTACCCAGTTTAAGCCATGATATAAGTCTAATATCTAGTTTGTTGTGTTTTGTGTTGGTTTTAGAGTCTTTATAGGTACATGGACGATTGGAGCAGAAAAGATGTTTACTGGAGCTTTTGGAGCATTGCGGAACGAAGTGGCGAAGATCGAAGAGAAGAATCGAAATCTGAAGATGGTGTCGATCGACACCACCATCAGTGTCGATCGACACCCATGTCGACCAAGCCCAAAACTTAATCAGAAGAAGTCCGTTCGAAGCCCGAAAGTTCCAGATGTTTACTTTTAGGTTTCCAGTCGATTTTGTACTTCTATATATACGTTTTCCAAGCCATTGTTTAGGCTTACGCTTTATTTTACTTAACTCTTAGAGATATCTTTTAATAAAAACATGTTTTCATCATTCGATATGTCTGAGTAGTTTTCTTTGTTAGGATTAGGGATTTTCAAGGGTTGTTGATGATTTGCTAGATCTGATCTGAATTGCTTAGGATTAATATCATTAGAAGTTCTTCATCTTGACTTGTCTTTATTGTTGATTTTAGCCTCGCGAACTGAAATCTGATCTAGGGTTAATTAATAGAAACGACAGCTTGATTGATAACCTGAACTAGTTTTTGATGAGCAAAATTTCTATTCGCAAAGGAATTTGGCTTAGGGTTTTGTGAACAATTGAACATGAAATTAATGTTTGTTTAGATTCATAGGATTCGCAAAGGAATTTGGTTTTCTAGGATTTATTCATAGATAATATTCGCAGCGGAAGCTGGTTTGTTTTACTTTCGTGTTCATGTTTAGGAACTGAGCTTCATAAATCCTAACTTTAATTGATCATCTGCATATCTGATTCACCTGAGATTTCCCTGTGCTTGACTCTCTTTTAATTGATTTTCACAACCGTTTTATTTACTGCTTGATTTACTTGCATTCTCTTTATTCTGCTTAGCATTATCCGAATCTCTTTAATCTATTGTGTTTCATTGATTCCCTGTGGATTTCGATACCTAAAGTACTGCATTGATCTCTTAATTTGATAGAGTAGCTCTTAGGATTAATTTGAGCATATCACTAATCTTACTCTTGATTTGAGGGGACTAGCTGTTGAAAGCAATCCAACGAATTTGCTTAAGGGGTTAAGAAATGTTGAGATCCTAAACTTATCGTCTCTTGAAACCTCGGAGGTAAGTGTCAGGGGCTGTTCGTTTGGTGAACCAGACGTAGCCTCTGGATGCAGTTATCAGACGCTGTTCGTTGTAGTTAATTTATGAAGTGCGTCTAGAT
The DNA here is from genome assembly GCA_963576765.1 of Draba incana. NCBI lineage: Eukaryota > Viridiplantae > Streptophyta > Magnoliopsida > Brassicales > Brassicaceae > Draba > Draba incana. Next base: position 29,347,620 of record OY755217.1, on the reverse strand, counting down.
GCGGAAACTGGATGCAAAATGAAACTTATCCAAAATATCCAGAAATTTTGGATGAGTTTAAAAGTAGAGTTTGGATGCACTTAAGTGCGTCTCAAATTACAAAAGTCAAAAATACCCTTATTTATAACCATAACATTAAATTAATTATATTTTCGTCAAAATCGCAAAATCACGTTTTCGCGCCAAAACTGCAAAATCACGTTTTCCGTCAAAATCGTAAAATCGCGTTTTTCCGCCGAAACCGCAAAATCGCGCTTTTCTGCCAAAACCGCAAAATTGCTTTTTTCCCTCCAAAACCGCAAAATCGCGTTTTTCTGCCAAAATCGCAGAATCGCGTTTTCTCGCCAAAACCGCAAAATTGTGTTTTTTGGCCAAAACCGCAAAATCGTGTTTTCCCGCCGAAACAGCAAAATCGCATTTTCTCGCCAAAACCGCAAAATCACGTTTTTCTGCCAAAACCGCAAAATCGCGTTTTTCCGCCAAAACCGCAAAATGATTTTATTTAGTAATTAAATTATTTGGTATGATTAGATATACTAGAAGTATATTAAAAAAAAATTGGTCATTATTTAGCTATAAGTAAATTTAAATCATAAATAATCACAAACATGGGTTTTTAGTCATTTTACATTAAATGCGTTCAGATGCAGATATCAAAACACCAAACGAACATAGGTGCATTGATATACTCAAATTTACCCTGAGCTACTCTCTCAAATTAAGAGATCGTAGTAGTACTTAGGGATCGAATCCACAGGGAAAAGATTCACAGAATGAAATTCCAAATTCGAATTATGCTAAGTAAATAATGTATAATGTAAATGCAAGTAAGTAAAAGAAAGCAAACGATGATTGTTGTTGTTTAATTCAATGAAACGAAGCATTAGGCATCGGATATTTCGCAGGCATGACTCTAAATTAAGCACTAAATTACTGTCGGGATATTTATTAAGAGCTGTTCTTGAACTCAAACACGAATGTAAAGCTAATCAACTTCCGTTGCAGAAACTATCTATCCCTAGATCCCTAGATTCCAAATTCCTTTGCAAATCTATTGAATCTAAACAAGCATTAAGTTCTAATTTGATTGTTCACAGAATTCCTAAACCAAATTCCTTTGCATCTAGGTAATTCTGCTCACCTATGATATTGTTCCAGCTAACAAATAATGCTATCGCATCTATCCATCAACCTATCATATCTAATTCAGGGTGATCAATCCTAAAATAGAATTAAAACTATCAAGGTGAAGAACTCAGATTAGATTGATCCCAACAGTAATAAAGTTCTAACAATTTATCATCAGCCTTTGAAAACCCTACACCTAACTAATGGATTACTCAGACATGACGATTGAAACAAGCATAATAATTGAATAATACTGCATTAAAAGATAAAGATAGAGATACAAAAGAGTTCGAAGATGAAATCTCTGAAAAGAGTCTGACTTGTCTCCCTAAAAGCTCTCAATCTCTCTCTTGCTAAGTCTCAATAGAATAGAACTCCCTTTCATAAAAACCTAGGCAAAACTATATATACAAGAGGTAAAAATCGGATTGGGCTTTAGGAGAAACGTGTGGAAACTTGGGCCCGTGAAAGATCTGTCTTCATTAAAAACACGTGTCGATCGACAGAGGTGCCTGTCGATCGACATTGCCTTGATCCTTTAGCATTTTCTTTTTTGATGTTCCAAAATGCTCCAAAATCTTCCCTTTAGCTCTAATTCCATATTTACCTGCAAAGACTCTAAAAGACACATAAAACACCCAAAAGACTCCAAAAACATACTTATATCATGACTTTAAATGGGTAAAAACCATGATATATCATGCATCCAGATGCAATTTCTGGACGCATGAACCAAAAACACAAACGAACAACAGCTAGATGCTACGTTCAGAAACTCAAACGAACAGGCCCTAAGTCTTTTCATCCTCAGAACATAAAAAGGCATCTTCTTGGGTTAAAAGAACTAAAGTCTTGTTGAATATGAATGTTCCTTTAGGTTGTACATATAATTTGAAGATAATGTTATTGCAGTTAGAAGTGAGTGACAAATTGAATTTTATTTTTTATTTTTGTTTCAGATTATTTATTCCTTTCGTGATGCAATCCCAGTGTTTGAAAAGCTATCCCGTTTATCTATTGCAACTGAGGACGAATCGTGTTGGGAACTTGTGCCATTATTGCTTAAAAAATCTCCAAATTTAGAGACTCTTGTCATTAAGGTATGAGTGAGAGGTCCTGTGAAAGCTTACAATATTCAAAACCATATATATTTATATATATGCACCCAAAAATGCTTGAAAGCTTCACTTCTTGTTTCAGGGTCCTTTGCACTATGAAACATGGCGGGAAAAAAACTCAGAATATGTTTGTGAGTGCTTGTCTGGCTATTCTTTTCTGTGGTCGTGCCCCATAAAAGTCCTAGAGATAACCGAGTATTGTGGAATGACAAGAGAATTGAAGCAAATGAAACATTTCTTGGAGAAATTGCAATGTCTTGAGCTTGTCAAAGTCCATGCCTGTGCAAACGCAAAGTTTCAATTCGACACAGATCTGCTAATGCTTCTCATAGCTCACAAGATCCACTTCAAGTTTTATCCTTACAAACTAACTATTGCATCAAAGTGCGAGGAAAATATTATTTTCCCATTATATGGTGTTGAACTTCATCCATTTTATCCATTTAACTAATGGTATTGCAACAATGACGTGTATTAAGAGCAACAGCTTACCACTTGTCATCCATACATGCAATCCCATTTCAAAATTTTAGTGGGTCCTAGGCGTAAAAATAATTTTGGCCTTTTTTAATATAATCATTTTTCTGATTTTTGAGGTTCTTTTTGTTGAGAAAATATCAAAAAATTGAAGTGGAATCCTCTTGCCACTCCCTAGAGCCCGGGCTCATACATATTTAGCGTGTCACTGTTTCACACTTATCACACAAGTATTCATTTCTACCATGATATAGTTGAGATTAATTTGAAAGAAAAAAATTTAGTGAGGAACTAGCTAGATCATCTCTCCACCTATAAATACATTTATTTAGTCCATTACAGAAGAAAGACAGAATAACACGACACATAAAGAAAAAGTTTATGAAAAAGGACTTCCATTCAAGTCTCAAGAAACCATTTAAAAAGACTTTACCACTACAACAGAGGTATTTTGCTAACTCTCTTTTAAATTATATTATTAAAATAGAAGTTTGAAGATCTTAAAGTTTATGTAAATTATGATTACGTGCATATATACTAATTGATTTCTCTTACACAAAGTACTAACGTTTTTTGGTTTTTCTTACTTGTTTAAGTCTGTTTCCGTACACTCTCTTGTCAGTTACTGGGGGTAACTTATATTGATTTTGTTAGAATTTAGAGGCTCAAGAATGTGTTCTTTACCGAGAATGTGGAGATAAGAACTTGATGTTCAAGTGTACAAGTCCAAACCAAATACCAAGATAAGTTACTTGGGTCAAAAAGTAACTAAAGGTGCAACTAGTTTATTGGTTATGGAAAAAATTAAGGAAAGAAGATGTCTTGAGAGAGGTGTGGCGAGGTTTTCTAGAGCACAGTTGCAAGTACTTGAAGTTGTTTGATGACACACAACCGTAACTAGCACAAAATGGAGTGTAGCTACTGGAACAGAGCTTGTAGCTCACGGAAACAGAATAAGCAAAGAGATTGAGAGAAAGAGAGAAAGAGATGGGGAGCACACACACAATTTAAGGAGTTCACGCCCATTAACGAGGGTCGCTACATCTCTCCGAGACTTGCTCGGAATCCACTAGAAGAAGAAGAACATATTACAATAGAGATACAAGTGATTCACTCATCATAATATTACTCTTGGAATCACTCTTTAGAATCTCTCTATGTATCACTTGAGAAACACACTTAAGCTTAGTGTTTCTCTCTTCTTCATTCTTCAAGGCTTATGCCTTCAATGTTCTTCACTTCTTCTTTACCGTGTGTATCTTCTCTGCTCCCTCACTCATACAAGGCTTCTCTCCTAAGCCTTTATTAAAATGTGCAGCAACAAATGTCTAAAGAAGACTACTTTCCTTTTTTGTTCTACCAATGAGCTCTTGGGGACAAGGAGACAACCTTCCTTAATTTTTTCCATAACCAATAAACTAGTTGCACCTTTAGTTACTTTTTGACCCAAGTACCTTATCTTGGTATTTGATTTGGACTTGTACACTTGAACATCAAGTTCTTATCTCCAAAAATCTCCACCTAAGAGCTTGATGATCATGTAAACAAACTTGCACACACTTGAGAGAGAGAGTACCTTCTTCTAGTTCGTGGATTCCAGTCTCGGTTGATCCTTAGCCGCTTAAACACCATAAAGCCGCTTGATCCTTGCTGCATTTAACATCACGTTCAATGCACTTCAGCCGCGATTGTTCACATTGCTGAACCTGAGCCATCGTCGTATCTTTAGCTCACTAGAGTTGTGAAAACCGGCAACAATACAAACGTGTATTGAGCTCAACTCTTTAGTGACCATTTCCTGGGGCATTCATCACTTGAATACCTAATACAATAGCTCAGTAACCTCCTTGAACAAGTAATAACCACGTCCAACTTGTTATCTCAACAGAAATCCCCATAAGCTTCACCGCTTATTAGACGTTCAATCACACATTCTTCACCGTAGCTTCTGTCAAAACCATAGGCATGTTTCAATGATTGAAATACCAAAAACATCTCTGCAAACTCTTGATTCCCTTGCTAGCTTCTAGGATTTCCTCATGGCCATTGAGATCAAAATCCATAATTCCACTTGAATCAAATGTAGAAAAAACAGAATCGTATCAGCCTCTAACCGAAGCACTTTGATTCAGCCTGTAATCAATCTCATCAACAGCTTACACCATTTGAGATTCAACTCCTTAACCTGTTTACTCATGCAATCCCAGAACATAATCCATGCTCAATCACCTTGCAAAAAAAAACAGAACACACTAGCAACCTTTAACATGTCTCTTATCACCAAATCATTGTGATATCCTTGAGACAGGTCCTTACAGCAACTTGTACATCATTTATAGACCTTTGATGTCTCCTTCAAGCTGTCAAGAACACCCTGCAATACTTCTTTTTGTATGCAGCCTCCACCAAAACGAATTTGGCTCATGCATCATTCCATTCGCAGTCTTGAGCCTTGACCTTCTTCTTCTTTAAGATCATTTACTTGACTGGCCAGCAAGTGACTTCCCATGAGTAGATACTCATGTAGTCTCCTCATTATACAAACGGAATAGCCTTGCATTCCTTAGTTGCCATCTTCTAAATGCAGCGATTTCTCTGCATTGTCATCCTTTAGAAGACTTCTCTTTTCCAGCTTCTAACACTAGCTTTGAGATGCGTTGTTTATCAAGCAATATACACAACACCTATACATTCTTGAAGTGAGCAGCCTTGAGACAAAACCTTGCATCACCTGCACTTGTCTCCTTCGGTTTCTTCTTAGTAAAACCCACTGAAACTGCACTTCATTAGCTTCATCTCAAAACAGCCCCGTGTCTTCTCTCGGAAAAATCAGAACCTGCAACTTCCATAAACCAAAAAACCGCAAGCAAGCTTTCATCATCAGTTTACAACCCTTTGAAGATGAATAACCGTTGGTAATCTTCTGTTCTTGGGCAGCTTTCTTCCTCGCACACAAGACTCGCATGAATCTGATTCGACAATGATTTATGTTACCTTTTAACTCTTTTCCTTTGAGCTAAATATCTGAGACAACCTCCATGAACATATCTCCACCCGGAATTAAACAAATACCCTTATGAATATCTATTCCACTTCCTCTCGCAGCAATGCTCCACCTCAAATTATAACCGTTCGAACAAACGTTGTCTCATAAGCTCAACTACACTATCATGAATTAAAACCAATCTTCATTGTAAATCCATTCACGTTCTCATGAACCAACATACATCACAGTGGCTTCATCCTCAAGAAAGTGTGCTAAAACGTGATCACATTCTCCTTTCTTCTTGCAGCCACTCCACTGATCCGTTTGTACCCAAAGAACCACCAAGAACACTTCTCTTTTGCAACAGCCTTGTCTTGTCTTTCTATGGAGCATCAAACCCTTGCCTTAATCCCAAAAGATCACAATATCTTGTACTTTCTTGTAGCTAAACACGAGCCTTGAACCGCTGTTATAACAAACAGAACACGCTGACTAACTCTCTTAGTTAGGAAGACTTTCGACCCAAAATCATAGTATAGCTCAATGTATAATAAAATTGAGAGACCATCCTCATTAAACATGAAGCCTCCAATGCCTTTATACTTCTTTAATCATAATATTCTTTGACTTGAAGATATGATTTAATACAAGATATTCTCTGGCAAAAAACGTTTCTCCAACCGAGACAAGAACTCTTTGTTCTCATGATTCATTCCAGCAAAAAAAACCTTGTGTTAAACCAAACACAAATCTGCCCAAATCATGAAACTTGGCTAATGCCACCTTGTCAAGAGCTTACACTTCTTGAAACAAGAAATCAAACACTCTCCAGCACACACTCAAGCTCACTAGAGCCCCACATTCATTGCATTCCCTCTGAAAATTAGCACTGAAATGAGTGTTACCCTTATGCTTCAACCGATCATTTTTATCCAACAAGAGAACTATCTTCATTGCATTCCCTCTGAAAATAGCAACCTTGTAGCTTCATGTTCTTTAATGACCAGCTTCTGTAGACTCCCATAAATACCAAGAACTGACAGCAACTCACAGAGACAAAACCGCAGAAGAAACCCCTTCCAAAACTCAACCAAAAGCCACTGAAATTTCCTTGCTTCATAACCATCCTGCAACCTATTAAACTGATCCAAGAGCACCCATACTGATACTCAAACAGCCATAAAACGCCCATAAGATTCAAGGTTCTAAGGCGTCCCCTACTCCCATGAATCTTACGAGTTACCAGGCTAGAAACAACAAGCTTAGACCACCATACGCAACTGCCTTTACCAAACTGATTCGACCAGAAGATAACATGAAAACCATCAATAAATCTTGGCCAAACTCTTGTAAAAATGAGTGCACAATCCTTGTGATCCAACAAGCTTTCAATTCCAGTAGATATGCAGAACTTGAGCAGCCTTGAAACTTCAAAACAGAGCATCACAAGTACCTTTGTGACTGCAGCGGAATCTCCCATAAAACTTGAGTCTTGTAGTTGATGTTTCGATTTTGAAATGAGACTTTGAGTCACATAACTTGTACTCATCATTTCCAGAATCGCAACCAGCTGAAACTTGTCAAAAGACCTTCAACTTTCACCAACAATAACCGGTTTCTTTAGCATAGATAAAGAACACCATCTTCAATCATATGCCTCTGCTTCCATCTCTGATTTTTCCTCTTCTTGTTCTTGCAACACTTTAACTTGAGAGTAACTAGAATTCCTTGTATCTTACAATAACTTGATTCTACAAATCCATGGAACCACTTCCCTTGATTCTACCTTAAACTAAGAATCTCTTCTTAAGATACAACTAGCTTACATCTCCCTTACTTGTGTTCCAAACTTAATACCATGAACTAAGCACGTTTTTAACATCCTAAGCATCTCAAGAATCCTTTTGTTACTCCACCTAAGATCTAACCGAATCTTAGAATTAACAACTTACCAAAACATGTCTTTGTCGCTGTTTTGAAATACCTTGCGACAACAACATAAAACTTGCAACTGTCTTGGTTCCTCTTCTTTGAGATGCTTCAATGTTCGTCATGATGAGTCTTATGACTCCTTCCACTCACGTGCTATTCACCAAGAGGTAGCTTTGCTTCCAGTAGAGACGATCTTGTCTCCACAACCTTCTCCACAACCGGAGAAACACAATGATGTTTTACCGAGATAGAGCTTTATGGCTCCTTCCTCTCTTCTACACCATTTATCAAGAGCTACTGATTTTTGTGCCACCGAGACGCTCCATGTCTCTACACGATCAAGCTCTTCAAAGAAAAGAAATATGGATGCTTAACGTAAACTCCAACATTCCAAAGCTCCAACCGCTTTTTCACTTTTCTTCACTTTCCTTCTTTCTCTAGGCCTTTCCTCTCTTAGATATGAGTCTTCTTTCTCTTGCTCTTCTTCTTGATTTGAGACTTCCCTTACTGAAAATCTCAGTCATCATCAAGCTTCACTCATGGCTTAGAATCACCTCATAAACCACGAAATTCTTCTTCCATGACTGCTGCCTCGTAGACCATCAAACGTTCCACTTCTCTTCTTGAAACCACCGTGATTCTTGGCTTGAGAGAACCACAACACAGAACCGTGAGCTCTGATACCAAGTTGTTGGGGTTTATGCTCGGTAAAGAACTCATTCTTGAGCCTCTAAATCCTGACAGATTTGATTTATAAAATTACTTTGTATGATCTTATAACTCATCTTTGTTCCCATTATACGCATGAGTGAGATCACCAAGTATGAATATATAACAATTTGTTTGGTTAATTAATTTGGTTTCAAAACCGGACCTAATCAGAAAAAAATCAACAAACCCATATAGTTTCTTCTTAAGTTGCATTATCAATTTTCTTCATCCTTGTCGTTTAATTATATTTGAAATATTTATAGAAAAAACATAAACATAAATTTACGTTGCTATAATCTACACAACTCACAAACCCATATAAACTTATATTTATTTTGCAAAGATCTACATAAACATAATTTTAGAAAATGCTTAATAGAACCTTTGATATTGATAGATACATTCGTAAAAATCTACTAATATCAACAAATTCTACACAAATCCACCTACCAATAGAAATTTTTTAACATAAAATGAAAATTTGGTATTTTTATGAAATTTTATGATATATCCAAAATAACAAATTTTGGTATGAAATATTTATAATATGGGAAATTGGAATTGGTATGAAATATTTAAAAATGGTGGATTATATATGTATACATATTGTATAAAATATATACATATATTTATTGTAATGATTACATTATGTATTTACAAATTACAACAACTCAATAACACAACAAGAATCCTAACAAGGTCATTTGAGAAATCCTAACGACGAAATTATCACATATATATAGCTAATAGCTCTAAAATGCATAGTCCTGTTCTCCATCTTCGCTCTACATGAGTGTACGTATAGATTTTGGTCACATATATATCAAATGTCTTTCTTTTTTTTATTCATCATATCGTCAAAGTTTTGATAATAATGTTTCAAATTAATGTATAGGTGGAAGGATGCAACTTGGAAAAATAGAGAGATCGTGATTGATAGTTTTAAACCACCATGTATCAAAACCACTTGCAAGCTGGAATCTTTAAAGGATTGTTGGTGCTGCTTTGGACCTGATGCGCCGCATAATTTCTCTTGGGCACAATAGGATTATCCTAACGCCGAAGAGTTATGCGCTAAGAAATGTGCAAGACTGCAAGTTAAGAGAATGTTTTTTTCAACAGTGAATTATTATTAATCTATTATGATGATATTTAAAAATCATTATTATGATAATATTCAACTACATGCAGTCTTTGCAAGTAGGGTAAACAGTTTTCACAAACGCCTCCATGATGCATGTATCCATGTAAGACATATCTCATGATGGACATACTCTTTCTGACGATCGGTTTAACATGTACAACATTCCACATACACCTCTATGATACTGTTCTCCATGTATGATATCTCCCATGATAGAAAAGTTCTCCTCGATGAACGGCTATCAAGATGGACAGACTTTTTCCGACGATCAGCTTAACTTATATGATATCTCCAACAATGAACATTGGTTTTCATGGACGGTGAATGGCTCAATATGTACGAAAACGTTTCTTCATTAATTAGCTTCTAAATCCTTGATCATTGGGCAAAAGGAATGTTTAAACCTTTAATCATATAATAATATGAATGCTACGTTGCTTAGTTAGTTTCAGAATTTCATTTAGATTTACTCTCCATTGAAAGAGGAATAAACAGCCCACACGTTGGTGGCAATTTGATTGTGGCGGGCCCGGAGAAATTGGTGAAACTCTCAGGGACCCGAGTTCAATCTTCCCAGAGCGCGCAAACACCAATTTGTGGAAAGTCTGTCAGTTGGGCCCCGGCCCAATTGGTTTACCTGGTAGTCAGAAATGCAGGCGGTCTAACTATCCTCTAGCATTAGTCGGAAGGCATTCCAAACTCGGGTCAGGCAGTGTGGTAGGCTTTCGGGTCTCAGTAGTCCACAATGTAGCACTTCGGTGCGTTTCTCCCGGGGCTAACCGGATCAGCCGATAAGGTATATCAAAAAAAAAAAAAAAAGGAATAAACATTGGTTTACATGAACCAAATTAGCTAATGCGTGTTCCCAACAATTGTTCTATATACAATTCATCATGAGATTACGAAGTGAATATCGTGGTTACAAGATCATAAACTCTAAACTTTGCCGAATCTAACGCATATACTACGTAAAAACAAAATTACTTTACATAATCAAAATAAATTTTAGCTCTATTTTCGATTCCACATATCAAAAATATGTGGACTACTATACGTTTTGATTTTCTAATTAAGTTTAAGCTAATTATAAACGCTATGAAAAATAAATATAAACTTTCGTAAATAAAATCTCCGGTGATAAAAATGCCAAAACATATAAGTTGATTACATATACAAAAATCAAATTTAATTCATTTGATGAAAAATTAATAAAATCAAACTAATTTCCTTAAATGCTTAATATTGTACACTTTTTTTTTTTTTTTTGTCAAACTGAATTTCAGTTAGACTAATTACTATCCACTGAAGGAGGAGAAACATGGATTACAAAAACAAAATTAGCTAAACCGTATGTCCAACAATTGGCTAATCGATGAACAAAACTAAACGTAGTAAAAAGATAATCTAGCATTACTTGCTACTTACAAACAAAACAGTACTCAATTTATATCATTTCAATTTATAACAATACTCAATACTCAATTTATATCTAGCACTACTTAGTACTGATATAATCATTTACACTCATCTAAAGTTATCATTCAAACTACTATATGGTGTTCCCTGACAAAAGGACTATTTCGATCAAACTACTCATCACAATGGCCTAGAGTCATTGAGTTAATATCAGATTCTCGGCAACAAAAACTGTGTACACGGAATTTGGAGCGAAAGAAATGTTTGAAATCATGGAGAAGAGCCAACTCTTCCGCACCGACTCATTCAACATATGGATAAACATATTCGGAATCAACTCTCTTTGCTTGGAGGTATCGTAAAAGAACTCGACGGAGGTTTGGCATTTTGATTTGAAGCATGTGATGCATCATAAAAAGATCTAGCAAAGAACTAAACTCAGATTTTTTTAAAAATTATTTTTCAGACAAGATGTACCACTTGATGTAAAAATGTTTTTTTGGGTTTGAATCAAATTTTACAGTCAATTAAAAAAAAAAGTTATCATGAAAAAAAAAAATAGCTCTACTTTCGAATCCATATATCATAATATGTGCACAACTACATTTTGATTTTCTAAGTTTGAGGAATTGGGCTAAGTGATATGGAAATAAAAGTAAACTTTCATAAGTAAAAAATTTTAAATTTGTCAAAATATGTAAGGGGTTTATTGGTTTTGGTATTTGGATTTGAAAATCCTAACAAAATCCTATGTTATTCAATTAATCATTTTTAAATTCTCATTAAAATCATGTTTTATTCAATTAATGATTCTCAAATACAAATCAAAATAACCTCTCATTCAATCATACATATTTGCTATTCTATGGAAAGAAACGCATTAATATGACTTTTGGGATTCCCGCCATAAAAACCAATAACTCTTGTTTTTTTTTTCTCTCTCTCTCCTTTATCCCCGAGGCCCAAACCCAATAAATACATATTTTCCTTTTTTGTTCTTAGTCGCCAATTTTACCCTAATTTTTGGTTATATGTGAAACAATTTGGTAGAAAGTTTCATTCTATTCATTCATAGGTAAAAAGTATTTATACAAGTGTTTAGATCCTTATCCTAACAGAAATATAGATAACTATAACAAAGTCTAGATGAATTATCTCCTTAGTATGTAGTTCTTTATCTCAATAATATGCGTTTCCTTCTTCTTCGCTAAGTAAACCCCAAGTCTACTCAACTCTTTTGTTTCCATTTTCCTTTTATTCGCAGATTTAGTTATCCCTTGATTTTGTTAGCAGTTACGTATCTCAGAATTATGCTTTGATTTGGGTTTACATCCTCCGTTCTTCGTGTCCTTGTTCTGGTTTTTTCTTCTAGTGGCTTCTTGTATGACTAGGTAAACTCACGTATTGAATCAGTTGCTCTGTTGGTAATAATGTATGGTTGATGTTTGAATTTGGTTAGGAAGGAGATTTTTTTTTTTTTTTTTTTTTTTAGGAGGAGGTTTGTGTAGTCAATGGTTCCGGAGAAGATGGATCTCTTTAGCAAGTTACCTGACGCAGTTATTTCTCATATATTGTCGTTTATTCCAACAAAGGAAGCTGGTTCGACATCGGTTCTTGCAAAGAGGTGGCGTAATCTGTTTGTATTTGTCCCTAATCTCGATCTCGATGACTCTGTTTTTCTACATCCCGAAGAGGGCAAACGTGAAAAAGACGGAGTTCCTCAGAGTTTCATGTATTTTGTGGATAGAATTTTAGCATTACAGAGTAATGCACCGATAAAGAAATTCTCTTTGAAGATTAAAACTGGTGTTGATCCATATCGTGTGGATCATTGGATATGTAATGTAGTGCAACGTGGTGTGTCTCACCTCGAGCTGTTCATGGATTTGACGAGGATTACTCGCTGCCTTACGAGATATCTGTTAGTAAGAAATTAGTTGACCTGAAGGTGGGTCATGGAGCCGATCTTTGTTCGTGGGACGATGAAATTTCATTACCGATGCTTAAGACTCTTGTACTTGACTCAGTTGGTTTTGGTAGGGGTCAGTTTCAAACACTTCTTCCTGCTTGTCCTGTTCTTGAGGAATTAATGTTGATCAACATGGAGTGGAGAGATAGGAACGAGATTTGGTCTAGCTCAAGCCTTAAGAAGCTAACGATGACTTCGGAAGATAGTTGTTTAGGCACATTTTCATTCGATACACCGAATCTTGTTTTCTTAGACTATGGCGATGATGTTGCGGAGGATTATCCATTAGTTAATGATGCAGCGCATCGTATGGAATGTGGGCTTCACGTGATCAACACGTTTGCTTTTGGTTTTTGTATTCATCGTTTGTTTCTTTTCGTTGTTAGGATAATTACAAATCTCTTTCGAGATTAGACTTTGAATTGATTCTTGTTTATTTAGTTAGGTAGTATTTATAGAGTATCGAATCCATTGTAAAAGGGCACCGATTTTATTAATAAGAATTTCAAGAGCTTTCAAAGCACTGCGAAGAGTATTCGCGACTACATTTGATCTAGATTTCTCGTTGAATCCTAGCTCGAATCCTTGAGTTTAAGATTGTATCTCACGATCTTGATCTCTGTGTTCGTTATAGCTTTCGCCTCTCTATCAGTTGGTATCAGACAAGGAACGTTCTGGGATTCGTTTTGCATCAATGCCTCCAAAGAAGACTCTCGAAGCTCCAAAGGATGCTTTCTCATCGGATTGGGCAGAGTTACGGAGTACCTTGGTGGCGATGCAAGAGCACTTCCAAACAACCGTCCAAAACGCAATTCAAGAGTTAGGAGATACTCTTGCAAATCTTGTCGTCGGGCAACCACCTCTGTTTGATGATGTCGAAACAGAGGAAGGACACAACCCTTTTGCTCCTGGTCAGATTGGTGCTCACGCTCCTCCACGGTATGCACTCGATCGGTTTATGAACCCCGAGCAACGTTGGGAATCTAGCTTTCGGGTGGAAATTTCAGAGTTTCATGGTGGTCCACGTGGTGACGCTCTCCTTGGTTGGATAGTGACAGTGGAGGAAGTTTTCGAGTTTAAACAAGTTCCCGATGATCGTCGTGTTCCTCTTGTCGCAATGAAATTTCGAGGACATGCCGCGACATGGTGGAAACAGTTGAAGGTTACTCGACACCGTACGGGTAAAGAGGCAATTCGTTCATGGGAGAAACTAAAGAAACACTTACGCTCACAATTTCTTCCCCAAAACTATGAACGAGTGATGTATAATCGACTTCAAAATCTTCGACAAGGATCACGGTCCGTCGATGATTATGCAGAGGAGTTTTCAATTCTCCTTACTTGCACAGAAGTTTTTGATAGCGAGATCCAACTGGTTTCTCGTTTCATTGGCGGCTTGCGACCTCAACTTCAAACAGCGTTATCGCAGTTTGATCCGACATCGATTGCAGAAGCTCATCGTCGAGCCTCTGCTTTTGAACTGCAACAAAAATCGTCGAATTGGAATTCTCAATCTGTGCGCAGTCGTGGACAAGACCAGCTTCCTCCGTCTATTCCCTCCAAAGACACTGATTCAGCGCCTCCGATCCAACGCGCTCTGGGAACATCGGAAGATTTAACGTTACGACATTCGTCTCGTCTAAATGCACTAAAATGTTTTTCTTGTGGAGAGGCAGGACATCGACAATCGGCGTGTCCTCATCAACATAAGCGTGGATTGCTCCTAGAAGAGCCTCAGGAGGATCAAAGTCCAGTCTATGACTCTTATGATGAAGAAAGTCAACCACAAGGTGATAACGTCCATCTCACGGAGGGTGACAAGGGCCATTTGCTTGTTATTCATCGATCGTGTATCATACCGCAGCGTCAAGATACACAGTGGTTGCGTACTAACATCTTTCGGTCCACGTGTACAATTAAGGGTCGCATTTGCACCTTTGTGATCGACTCGGGTAGTTGTCGTAACGTCGTTTCAGAAGAGGCAGTAGAGAAGTTGGGATTGACACGTGAAACTCACCCGGCACCGTATACTCTTGGATGGCTCCGCGAGGATGTAAGCGTTCGTATAACGCAACGTGCTTTGGTGCCTTTCTCTATTGGTCAATTCTATCGTGATCGTACGTATTGCGACATCGCACCAATGGATGTAAGTCATCTCTTACTCGGCAGACCATGGGAATTTGATCGTAAAATCATTCATGACGGTGCTCGTAACACCTATAGTTTCATCTGGGAAACTCACCAAATTGTTCTTACGCCTTCTCGTGAGGAAGCGCTTCCAGCACCACCGTCGCCACCGCGTCCACAACCGCATGCCACGCCGCCAGCTCTAGCACAATACCACCACACACTGCTCTGTTCGTATTCTATGTTTCTCTCGGAATTTTGCAATGAAGGCATCGCATTGGCAGTGTTTTCAACGTCACATTCATGCCTTTTATCAACTACTGTTGCCTCCGCACTCACTCCTCTTCTCACCGAGTTCATGGACGTATTTCCCGCTGAACTTCCTCTGGGGCTTCCTCCTCTTCGTGAAATTCAACATCAAATCAATTTTTCCCCAGGCGCGTCCTTACCAAATCGACCGCACTACAGAATGAGCCCTATGAAACACGAAGAGCTGCATAGGCAAGTTGAGGATCTTTTGAAGAAAGGTCATATACGTGAAAGTCTTAGTTCGTGTGCAGTTCCAGCCAACTTGATTTCAAAGAAAGATGGTTCATGGTGAATGTGCGTCGATAGTCGTGCTATCAATAAGATCAAGACTCGCTATCGCTTTCCAATACCGCACCTCGACGATTTATTGGATCAAATTGGTACGGCCAAGATTTTCTCAAAAATCGATTTAAAAAGTGGGTATCACCAATTTCGTATTCGACCAGGCGATGAGTGGAAGACAGCCTTTAAAACGCGTGAAGGTCTTTTTGAATGGCTTGTTATGCCATTTGGGTTATCTAATGCACCAAGCACCTTTATACGAGTCATGAATCAGGCTCTTCGTCCGTTTATTGGCAAGTTTGTCGTTGTTTACTTCGATGATATTCTGATTTTTAGCTCTTCATTGACCGATCATATTGAGCATCTTCGTCAAGTGCTTGTTGTTTTGCGACGTAAACAACTCTTTGCAGCGAAACAAAAATGTGAGTTCGGTGTTTCGGAAGTTCTTTTTCTTGGCTATGTGGTTTCGGATAAGGGTTTGTCCGTGGATCTATCTAAAATTGAAGCGGTAAAATCGTGCCCTACTCCTACTACGTTTTCAGAGGTACTGATATGCTCAAATTACACCTAAGAGCTACTCTCTCAAATTAAGAGATCAATGCAGTACTTAAGGTATCGAAATCCATAGGGAATCAATAAAACACAATAGATTAATTAGTTCAGATTAAGCTAGGCAAAAGTATGAGAATGCAAAAACAAGTAAACAAAGCAATTTAAACGGTCGTAAATCAATCAGAGAAAGAAGCTAGGCAAAGGGAAATCTCCAGTGAATCAAAATTGCAGATAAATCAATTGATAGGATTATTAAAGCACAGTTCTTGAACATGAACACGAAAGTAAAACAAACCAGCTTCCGCTGCGAATATTATCTATGAATAAATCCTAGAAAACCAAATTCCTTTGCGAATCCTATGAATCTAAACAAGCATTAATTTCAGGTTCAATTGTTCACAAAACCCTAAGCCAAATTCCTTTGCGAATAGGAATTTTGCTCATCAAAGACTAGATCAGGAAATTAATCAAACTCTCGTTTCTATTAATTATCCTAAGATCAGATTTCAGTTCATGACGCTAAAATCAGCAATAAAAGCAAGTCAAGATGAAGAACATTCTAATGATATTATCCTAACAATCAAATCAGATTAGCAATTTATCAAACACTTTCGAATAACCCTAAACCTAACAAAGGAAACTACTCAGACATATCAAATAATGAAAACATGGTTTTATTAAAAGATAAATCAAAGAGTTAAGTAAAATAAAGCGTAAGTCTAAACAATGACTCTAAAAACGTATTTATAAGGTTACAAAGTCGGCCAGAACATAAAAGTAAACATCTGGAAACTTCGGGCTTCAAACGGACTTCTGCGATTAAGAACTGGGCTTCTGCGAACAGGGTGTCGATCGACACTGATAGGTGGTGTCGATCGACACCAATCTTCAAAATCGGATTCTTTGCTTCTCATATGGTCGTGTCGAGCGATGCTCAGTGATGGTGTCGCTCGACACAGACTCCAAAACTTTACTCCATGATTGCATCTTTGCCGCTTCATTCCGTGATACTCCAAAACTCCCAGTAAACATCTTTTAAGCTCCAATCGTCCTTGTACCTGAAAAGACTCTAAAACCAACACAAAACATAACAAAGACTCTAGATAATGGACTTATATCATGGCTTAAACAGGGTAAAAACCATGATATATCAACTCCCCCAGACTTAAGCTTTTTTCTTGTCCCTAAGCAAAACAGTGTAATCACTCCTTTAGGAACCACATACCTTTGCAAAGCTAATCCGGTGATACTTCGATGTTTCCCTAGAAGCTTAGCAGTCCTCCAGATTGAATCCAAACTCCTTAGAGAAACTCAGATTTTCAGTCGCAGCCCCCTTAAGTTCAATTAGGTGCGGTCTCATCGAGGGAATATCGATCGCTGGACCTTCTAGATTCTTTCGCTTCCTTGAACACTTTCTTGCGTTTCACCCTCTCTCTTCCCTCTGAAACTGTTTATCCAATTAAGGATATCATAGAGATGCAATGCCTTTTTTGTTGAACTTTTTTCTTGTGATGGCGGGTACCTCAGCAGAGGGTCCTTTACCACCAAATGCCTATATGAATTCGGGCTTGCACTTTTCTGCAGATTTTTTATTTCCTTGGCATCTCTATGATTTCACTAGATCAGCGCTCACTACTGTTGTTCTATGAGGCTTTTATGATGGCGGGTACCTCAGCAGAGGATCCTTTACCACCAGATCTAGGACAGTTGTACTCATCATACGGGAAGAAGTTTCAAGAGCGATCCGTCCTCGCTTTCAAGTGTTTGGAAGCTAAATCAAGTCTTGCAATTAGCCAACGCCCTTGACAAGAGATTAGAGTTCATTAGGGTCGGGGTCTTTGACATCTTTTCTGGCGTTCTCCAGAAATCTGAACTCGCTCCGTTAAACCGATCCACTTCCAGTTACCCACCTCAGTAAAACCAGCCAACTTGCATTGGAATGGTCCATGAGTGTTGTTCAAAGCAAGTCTTAAAGAGAGGTTTTGACTCTAAAAATATTAAAAATGACTCAAAAACACCAAAAGAAAACACAAAAGTTAGCGACTACCTCCCCCAGACTTAAACGACACTGTCCCCAGTGTTATTAAGCCTAAGATCGGTGAAACAAGATAAACAGGAATTGAAACGAATGAAAAATCAAGTAAGAATTCGTACCTGGGGACCGTGTCGATCGACACAACATCAGTGTCGATCGACACTCACGTTTCTGTCCCGATTCTGACTATGGATTTTCACGGTGTCGATCGATTCTCCTGTTGGTGTCGATCGACACCTTCAATTGAAGTTCATTCTCACTTTCAATTCGAACGTTTATTTTCCTGAAAATCGACACCAAAAACAAAACCAAAGCGTAAAACTGAAAAAGAAACATAAAAAGAAAACATAAATATTAAACTTACAAATGGGTTGCCTCCCATTAAGTGCTTGTTTTCAGTCTTTAGCTTGACTGTGATGGAACTCGGAACTATGGTGGATCTTTAGGAAGTATCGGACTTCCTCTATCCTGAACGGAACCGGCAACTTGTTTCAAACGGACCTTCTGGACAGCTCCCCCAGACTTATCAGAAACAGTCTCAGGAAAAAAGTCTCATCGTTCTCTCCATCATTTCCTGAAGAACTGCTTCTCCATGATCTTTAAGCTCTGAAGGAATGATGATTCGCATCTTTGCGAAAGGCTTTGAACTCCTCTGAGGTTTCATCTCTTCTTTTCTCTTTCTTGCAAATCCATCAGAAAAATCAAGCTTTCGAGGAACTCGAAGCTTACATGAGCGCGTAACAGGCTTTTCATCTTTAATGAATGTAGAAGAGACAGAATTAAGTACAAGGGGTTCATACCTGGGCTCTTCATGAGGTATCTCAGGAGATGGTTCTGAAACGACCACTTCTTCAATGATCTCAGCAGGAATATCTTTCGAAGGCTCCTTGATTGGTTCGTCATCCAGCGATGTATCCACAGAGAAAGCTTGACCATCAATGGTGGATTTCCTTCTTGTTGTCTCCATGTCAAAGTCCATGACAATATCACCAAGATCAAGCTTTATCTTCCCTTTTCGCACGTCGATTTGAGCGCCAGCAGTAGCTAAGAATGACCGTCCTAGGATCAAAGGATCTTCAGGCTCATCTTCGTACTCCAAAACAACAAAATCCGCTGGAATAATGCAGTCTTGAATCCTGATTGGCACATCCTCTAGAATTCCTTTTGGGAATCTCCTCGACCGATCGGCTAGAGTAAGAAACATCCTAGTAGTCCTGAAATTAGTCATACCAAGATCAAGAGCAACAGATAATGGCATTAAGTTAATTCCTGATCCTAAATCACAAAGAGAGTGAGGAAACTGCCATGTCGAGATGGAGCAATTAAGCACGAAGTTTCCTGGATCTGGCAGCTTGACAGGAATCCTGCTTTGAATCATTGCGGTTACTTCTTCTGAAACCACCATGTCCTTCTTCTTCTTCTTCGGTACTGGAGGAGTATTCAAGAGAATCGCTCTGATATCTCTAGTCAGCAGTGTTCCCTCCTCAGGACTAATACCATTGGCTGCAAGCCGCTTGACGTATCTCCTAAGTGCAGGAGAAAGTTTAACTGCATCGATCAAAGGCATCTCAACCATGACCTTATCAATGATCCGTTTGCAAAACGCTTCTTCAATCTCCTGCTTGGACCTTTTAACTCTGGGGAAAGGAACCTTGGCCTTGTGGACGTTCTCCTCAGAAGTAATCGCGATAACAGCAAAAATCAAGCTCTGTCTGGACGGGGTGTCGATCGACACTCTTTGTAGTATCGATCGACACTAGATCTTCTGTCTCGATCTTAGATAACTCCACAAGTGGTGTCGATCGATGCTCTTTGTAGTGTCGATCGACACTAGCTCTTCTGTCGCGATCCCAGATGACTTCCCGAGTGGTGTCGATCGATGCTCAGATATAGTGTCGATCGACACTTGCTCTGCTGTTCCGAAAATTTCGTCGAACTCATCGAAATAGTCTTCCTAAGTAGCCTGAACTGCATTGCAAGCGTTCCTTGGGTTTGCATCAGTCTTTGCAGGTAGAAATCCTTCTTGTCGCTTGATAGAACTGGCGGTTTGGGCGACCTGAACATCCAGCTTCTTGACATGAGTGCTTAGCGACTCGAATTTCCCATTAAGGTCTTGATAGACGGAGTCCAACTTCCCATTGAAAGTGACTTCCAACTTATGTTGTCCCTCTAGGAGTTGCGCGAGCATAGCTTTCACCTCATTGTCTTGCTCAGGAGGCTTCTGGTAAGATGATGAACCATAGTTCCTGTTGTAGCTCTGGAAGGGCTTCTGATAGCCTTGCTGATTTCCATACTTCTGAAATCCGGCCTGGTTGATGTAATTCACATCTTCTTCTGCTGTCTCAACTCCCTGGACCGGTTTCTTTCCCATAAGGATACTCTTCATGGAATCCAGCTTTGCGTTCATCTCAGCTAAGTGCTTCCCACCATCCTTGTTCTCACTCAACTGCTTCCTCTCAAAGTCCGCGTTCTTTGTGCTGTTGCTAGAAGCCAAGTTCTCGATGAGAGTAACTGCATCCTCTGGGTAGTTGGTATTGAAGTTACCACTACTCGCTGCATCCAGTGCCATCTGATATCTCCAGTCTACTCCTCTGTAGAAGACGCCTAACAACTGAACATCTGTGAAGCCATGGTGAGGACAGTCTCTCTGATAGGACTTAAGTCGCGTCCATGCAGCCTTAAAAGCTTCTTTAGGACCCTGCTTGAAAGAAGTAATCTTTGTCCTTAGCTCTTCTGATCTCGCATCATCAAAGAAGTTGTTCAGGAACGCGTTCTTTGTGTCCTCCCAAGTAGTAAGTGATCCAGGCTCAAGCTGCTTCAACCAGTAAGAAGCATCCCCACTAAGAGAGTATGGGAATAGCTTGCAGAAAAGATAATCGCTAGACACTCCTTGAGCCTTGATGCTGGAGGCTAAATCCTCGAAGTTCTCGATGTGATCCATCGGATGCTCATGTGGAAGGCCATGGAAAGGATGTTGAGAGCACAAGTGAGTAGTACGCAGGCTTCAGCTCAAAATCATTCCTCTGGAATGCTGGCGGACGAATCGCAGCTCGATTCGCGTAGAACTGATCTGGACGATTGAAATCAGCCAAAGTGCGATTCTGATTAGGGTGTCGATCGACACCCTCTTGGTGTCGATCGACACCTGGCTGTCTGTTGCGTCCAGCGAGCTGATTTCCTTGTTGAACGACGCGAATCTCATTCGGGTGTCGAACGCCACCGTTGTGGTGTCGAGCGACACCAGCTTGATTTTCGAACACTTCTCCTTCATCAACTGGCTCGACAATCTCCTCGACGATCACAATACCATCGTCATTGATCCTCTGGCCTTCGGCATTGTATCTGAGACCTGCCGGATCACGCAAAACTCCATCCTCTCCAGGAATCAGTATAATACGTTCTTGAGCAACCATTCTAGTTGTTCTTCTGTTCTCGCATTCCAAATGCGCAAGTTCCTCGAGATTGTAACCAACTAGTTCCTCGTGTCGATTGCTCCTGGTATTGCGGTTTCGCATGTACCTGAAACGCAAAACAAAAAGAAACTAGCAAAACAAAAATAAAAACAAAAACCTAGACAAAAATCCTAATAAAATAAATCTAATGGTCTAGATTCCCCGGCAACGGCGCCAAAATTTGATATGCTCAAATTACACCTAAGAGCTACTCTCTCAAATTAAGAGATCAATGCAGTACTTAAGGTATCGAAATCCACAGGGAATCAATAAAACACAATAGATTAATTAGTTCAGACTAAGCTAGGCAAAAGTATGAGAATGCAAAAACAAGTAAACAAAGCAATTTAAATGGTCGTAAATCAATCAGAGAAAGAAGCTAGGCAAAGGGAAATCTCCAGTGAATCAAAATTGCAGATAAATCAATTGATAGGATTATTAAAGCACAGTTCTTGAACATGAATACGAAAGTAAAACAAACTAGCTTCCGCTGCGAATATTATCTATGAATAAATCCTAGAAAACCAAATTCCTTTGCGAATCCTATAAATCTAAACAAGCATTAATTTCAGGTTCAATTGTTCACAAAACCCTAAGCCAAATTCTTTTGCGAATAGGAATTTTGCTCATCAAAGACTAGATCAGGAAATTAATCAAACTCTCGTTTCTATTAATTATCCTAAGATCAGATTTCAGTTCATGACGCTAAAATCAGCAATAAAAGCAAGTCAAGATGAAGAACATTCTAATGATATTATCCTAACAATCAGATCAGATCAGCAATTTATCAAACACTTTCGAATAACCCTAAACCTAACAAAGGAAACTACTCAGACATATCAAATAATGAAAACATGGTTTTATTAAAAGATAAATCAAAGAGTTAAGTAAAATAAAGCGTAAGTCTAAACAATGACTCTAAAAACGTATTTATAAGGTTACAAAGTCGGCCAGAACATAAAAGTAAACATCTGGAAACTTCGGGCTTCAAACGGACTTCTGCGATTAAGAACTGGGCTTCTGCGAATAGGGTGTCGATCGACACTGATAGGTGGTGTCGATCGACACCAATCTTCAAAATCGGATTCTTTGCTTCTCATATGGTCGTGTCGAGCGATGCTCAGTGATGGTGTCGCTCGACACAGACTCCAAAACTTTATTCCATGATTGCATCTTTGCCGCTTCATTCCGTGATACTCCAAAACTCCCAGTAAACATCTTTTAAGCTCCAATCGTCCTTGTACCTGAAAAGACTCTAAAACCAACACAAAACATAACAAAGACTCTAGATAATGGACTTATATCATGGCTTAAACAGGGTAAAAACCATGATATATCAGGTACGAAGCTTCCATTGCTTGGCCTCTTTTTGTCGCCGGTTTGTGAGCCACTTTAGCACCATCATGGCTCCCATTACAAGTTGCATGAAAGAGGGTAGATTCGAATGGACTCTAGAGGCAACGGCTGCGTTTGAACTTATTAAAGAGAAGTTGACATCGGCTCCCATTTTGGTCCTTCCTGATTTTACTATTCCTTTTGAACTTCACTGTGATGCGTCTAAAGTAGGAATTGGCGCTGTTTTGAGTCAACTTGGTAGGCCAGTTGCTTATTATAGTGAAAATATTAACGGGGCTCGTAGCCGGTACAGTACTTATGACATCGAGTTTTACGCTGTCATACAAGCAGGGGCGAAGCTACGTGGAGAGGAAGGTGGGCAGCTGCCCCACATTAAATAATTTTAGTTGGTGTAATTGGTAAAGATAAAATAATCATGCCCCCCTTTGTCAATTTTTTTTTTGCTTCCATCGATTTTTGTTTCTCATTTTCTTTGTAAATTTTATTTGCCCCCGATGAAAATCATTCCTGGATTCGCCACTGCATACAAGCAATAAAATATTGGCGATATTATTTGGTTCATCGCGAGTTCATGTTGTTCACCGATCATGATGCCCTTTGCCATCTTGATCGTCAGACAAAGGTTTCGTCTCGTCATGCTTCTTGGATATCGTATTTTCAACAATTTACGTTCTCCATTCGTCATCAATCGGGCAAGATGAATCGGGTTGCTGATGCGTTGAGTCGTCGTCACGGCTTACTTACCACGATGCATACTTTCGTTCCTGGTTTTGTCATCTTTGCCGAGTTGTATGCCACTGATCCTTTCTTCTCTCGTGTCTTTACGGAAACAGAGAATGGTCTTGGAGGGGATTATTCAATTCAAGATGGGTTTTTGTTTCGTGGTTTGCGTCTTTCTGTTCCTGTCTGCAGCTGGCGGTTGCAAATCATTCAAGAACTACATAGGGTCACGTGGGTAGAGATCGAACTCTTCAACTTGTCTATGTTTCCTACTTTTGGCCTACTCTGCGTCGTGACGTCAAGCGTTTTGTGGAACGTTGTCGTGTTTGTCAACACGCTACAGGCAAAGCTTCCAACACCGGTTTGTATCTGCCGCTGCCCATTCCGACACAACCTTGGTCTGATGTGAGTATGGATTTTGTGTTGGGTTTGCCGCGTACTCAACGAGGTCACGATTCCATTTTTGTTTTGGTTGACCGCTTTTCGAAGATGGCACATTTCATCCCATGCAAGAAGACAACCGATGCGGTCAGTGTTGCTAACGTGTTTTTCCGTGAGATTTAACGTCTTCATGGTCTTCCCTCATCTGATACACGATTTTTGAGTCATTTTTGGCGTTCATTGTGGAAATTGCTGGGTACGAGCCTGGATATGAGTTCGGCATATCATCCACAATCGGATGGTCAAACGGAGGTCACTAATCGTGCTTTAGGCGATTTGTTACGTTGTCTTGTCGGTGATAACATTAGATCGTGGGATTTAAAATTGTGTAAGGCTGAGTTTGCTCACAACCATGCGCTTAATAGGAGTTTGGGGTTTTCCCCTTTTCGTGTTCCGCGTTGCCCGTTGGATTTGACTACGGCTCCAGATAACACTCGTTTCCATGGCGAGGCTCTCGACTTTGTAGCTGATTTGCAACAGATTCATTCAACGGCTCGAGCCAACTTGGAAGCTGCGTCTGCTAAGTATAAGTCTGTTGCGGATGCAAAGCGACGTGAGTTACTGTTCCAGCCTGGTGATTTGGTTTGGGTTGTGCTCACTAAAGACCGAATGCCGGCGGGTGAGTATAACAAGCTCAAGTCTAGGAAGATAGGTCCTGTGGAGGTTCTTGAGCACATTAATCCCGATGCTTATCGTCTTCGCTTACCGTCTCACCTCCGTACTTCCGACGTCTTTAACGTGAAGTTCCTTTCACCATTTCGTGGTGACAATGATACTCTTGATTCGAGGACGAATTCTCTTTCATCCGGAGGGACCTGATGCAGCGCATCGTATGGAATGTGGGCTTCAATTCCAATGTTGGGCCTTGACGTGATCAACACGTTTGCTTTTGGTTTTTGTTTTCATCGTTTGTTTCTTTTCGTTGTTAGGATAATTACAAATCTCTTTCGAGATTAGACTTTGAATTGATTCTTGTTTATCTAGTTAGGTAGTATTTATAGAGTATCGAATCCATTGTAAAAGGGCACCCTTGAGTTTAAGATTGTATCTCACGATCTTGATCTCTGTGTTCGTTATAGCTTCCGCCTCTCTATCAGTTAACTTGAAAAATGTTATAGCTTCCGCCTCTCTATCAGTTAACTTGAAAAATGTAGTTGAGGTTGGGGTCAACATAATGCTAACTGGAGATCGAATTAACCAAGCAAGGCAAAATGTGTGGAAGCTTTTTCATGCCTTACGAAATGTTAAGACACTTCACTTATCCCCTGTTTCTTTCGAGGTCAGTTCTTCTATTTTGTTATACTTATATCAATTGGTCTTACTTAAGAATGAAACCCGAGAAACCGAACATCAGTGGAACATTAAAATGTCTCTTGTTTCAGGTGCTTTCTTTTTGTTGTGAAGCCATACCGATTTTCAAAAACCTTACAACTTTAAATATAAAGAATGTCATGGTTCAAGGATGGCAAGCAATGCCGCTTCTTTTTCGGAACTGTCCTCAACTAGAAGCTCTATACATTGGGGTATAATAGAACTATCGACTTCTCTTTAGTTTCGTTACTTTTGACTGAAAAATCGCTTACCGTTTCTTTTTTTCATTTTCAGGGTCTTTTACACGCGGTAACTGATAAATGTGGGGATGTTTGTGACTGCATTATTAGGAAGAAAAACAAAGGTCGTTCGCTCAAGTCTTGTCCTGTGAAGAAAATACAGATTAGCGGGTTTAAAGGAACAATGAGAGAAGTGTACATGATAAAGCATTTCTTGGACTATTTACCGAGTTTGGAGGAGATGGAGATAATTGCCGAAGAGAATGAAGTTACATTGTTTGAAATCCCTAAATGGTTTGAAGTTGTTGAGGATACGCTGATGCATTACAATGAGACCTCAAGTTGTAAAGTTGGGTTCATGGTGCACGCTTCCTTGTACAAGTGGTGGACTCGAAGATGAAGTTAGTCGAGGATATGAGAAATTTCTTTCGTTGTTTCGTTTTATTTGGTTTTAAGTACGTTTTGATTTATTTACTAGGTGAATACATGGCTGCTTCTCTACATTTTCAAAATTTATGTTTCCACTATCATTTGCTTTTTAAAATGAATTATAGTTACGTATTATATCTTTGATTCCGCGTTTGCTTATTTGTAAGACTGATTGTTTGGCATGATCGGTCCGTTTGAGGTTGATTGATTTTTCTTTTGTAAGCTACCCACTATTGCATTGAATTACCAATGGTCCTGATTTATTTTTAATGAACTGAATTGTTGACAAATAAAAAAACAAACTATTACTTATTTTCTTTTATCTTATTCTTAGATGCTTCACAGATAAAAATCATGGAAGTTACTGTAAGCTATTAGATTTTTTTAATACAACAAAAACCATTCTTTTTATGATTTAATCAGTGTTTTAAAAAGCGTTCTAAACGTTCGCGTAGAAGGCGTTTAGGCGCTAGGCCCCTATAGGCCGTGGCGATTAACGCTTAAACCGCCTAAAATATTATAATATTATAAAATATATATATATATTTTTTATATATATAAATCATGATCTTTTTAATATTATGGCATTTTAAATGTAATCTAAATTTTCTTATATATAAATCATGATATTTTATATATTTTGTTATATAAATCTAATATATTATAGATTTTTGTAAAACCCTTAAACCGCTTTAAAATTCGTCTAGATTCCGATTAGGCGTTCTAGGCGCTAGGCGATGGGTCACCGTCCACGCTTTCTCGAACATTGAACTTAACATAGAGCTAAAAAGGGAAAAATACACCGACACAAACTGTTACATGTGTGAAAGAAAAACTGTTTTGTTTGTTTCTTCTATGGACAAACAATTTCGTAGCCATACTTGGTTTACCTGGTGACAGATGGGTGAGAACATGCGATGATTGCACATGCACAAGATGATGATCTTTATGATGGCATCAGCTAAAATTATGATGTTTGATGATATTCTCATGGCAGACCCGACGCATGTGGCCTGTGGCAGTGGAAGCCCATGTCACGAGCATCACTTTTGTTTTTTTCTTCCGGAGCCAATTAACAAAATATTAATCTATTCTAGATCAATGAAAATCATATTTAATCTGATCCCTGTATTTGCAAAATATTTCAAATATTATGTAAACCGTTTTTATTGTATGGAGTATGGACTAATTGATGAGGAAAACAACATTTTCCAATAGGAAATGAAAAAGAAACAACATTCCACATTTGAAGAACACGTTCTCTTTTGGAATTAGTGATTTCCGTCTTCACTTTACAATGTCAAAAATAGATAAACATTGAAGAAATATCAGCCAAAAATATTTTGGCTAAATTCATCAACAAGTTTTGATCAACTATGTTGCATTTACTTACTAGATCCCTCCATCGAATATAATCGATCTTATGGTCAAAATATTTTTCCGATGCAATAGACGCAGGGCCGGCCCTGAGGACAAGTGGACAAAGCTCATGCTTGTGACCCTAATATCGATCCTCAAATTTGTTATAACAAATCAGTCCTAAAGTCCTAAAAATCTTTTTAGTTTAGTAGTCAAATCGGTTTATTTTCGTACTTTTGTTTGTTGTCCATAAGAACTCAAGGCCGGCCCTGAATAGACGACAAATAAAAACCGAAAATACAAAAAAATGTTACGAGTTTTCACAAGAGATTAAGATGTTTTTCTTAATTGTGGTGGATTTGAATTTGGGAAACAATATTAGGAGGATACGATTCATTTTTTAGAAACGAAAAAAAACAAAACAAAAAAACTAACGAGATTAGAGACAAGGGATGATGCATAAGGACCCACGCCCATGTAACCATTGTCCCGGGTCTACATGTTTGGCCCCATACCTCTCAGCCACATAAAAGAGAAGACAAGTGATTTGCAACTAATAAAACCATAACATATCATTTGTCTTTGTCCTCATTTCATCTTTGTTTCTTTTCGTTCATCCTTCAATTAAAAAAAGACCAACTATCTCAACTCTCTCAACACACTTTCTTGTTTTAACAACGCACAAACACACTTTCTTGTTTTAACAACGCACATTAACTAACCCTATTGGTGTGACTATTTATTTTGATGAAAGAAAACATTTATGGAATCAAGAAGAAGAAAAGAGAGTTGTGTTTGAATAATGATTAATCCAAGGGTAATACGGAAGCTGTCTAGTAAGGTACTATCTTTTTGGGGTCAATTATTAATGTAATTTTGTGTGTATATGCATGTATTAACCCCACAAATAGTATATAAAAATAATAGAATTGGGTAAGTGTCAGGTCGGTAGATGGTGAAACCTATTCTGAAAATCTCATAATCCCAATAATCCAACCCCTCTCCCGTTCCCTCCTTGGAAACATCACCTACCCTCTCTTTATTTTCTTTTACTATACTTTCACACTTATGACTTTTTTATTAGTATAATTATTAATAATATTTTGATAATATATCATACTCCTTCCGTTTCATAATGTAAGATGTTTTAGCACAAATCGTGAATATAAAAAATTATTTTTACTGTAAAAACTAACATTTAAAATATATATTAAAAACAGTTTAACCAATTATAAAAAAAAAACTACAAAATATTATTGGTCACACAATTTTCAATAAAATTAAAAGTACCTAGTATTGTCAAAACAACTTATATTTTGAAACAAATAAAAACCTTCAAAATATCTTATATTATGAAACGGAGGGAATATTTGTCACAACGCGAAAACATCTAAAATATTTATTTAATAAATATAAACGTCTAAGATAATTAGTCATTCGTCAATCCAAGAATGCCAAAAAAAAGAGAACATGTTATATCCTTTAACAAACAACAATCGGTCATGTAATACAGATCAATCAGCGATTATCTTGTGATGTTAATTAGTTGACCAATTAGCCATCTAGAGAAAAAGGAAATTTAATGTAGAATTTACTGTAACCGCAAGAGTATTGAATAAATATTTGATTGATATATATGAAGTAGATTGAAGACTAATACAAGTAAGTAATAAGTCAGTGAATACTTTTATCTATAGACTACTAGAAAAAGTCCACGCGTTGTGTGGAAAAAACTATTTACATAAATATTATAATTATTTTACTGTATATAAGTGATATTTAAGAAATATTCTCACAAGTTATATTTTTTTAAAAATCATAATATGAAACTATATAATTTAAAGACAAATAATATGTTTTATATTATTATTTATGTTTGACAAAAATAACCAGTTCTTTGTAATTGACTTGAAAAAATTAGTGATTTTTCTTATTTATATTGCATGAACATATAAAAATAAATTAATCTTCAACACTTATATACAACAAAATAAGTGAATTATATAGGCGTTTTTAAGATTTAGTGTTGAATTATAATTAATAAATAAATGGAAAGATTAACTTTGGAAGGTTAAGAATTAAAATTATGGGCGTTGCAAGTTTTTAAATTTGGTTGAATTAAAATTGATTCACAATTAATAGGGAAATCAATTTAATTTCAAAATTATTAATAAGGAGTCCATTTCAAAATTTATTTAATTAAATTGATTCCACATTACAAAAAAAATTAAAGTAATTTGTATTTCAAAACATTTCATACTTTTGTGAATGACTTTTAGAAATAATTTTAGTAGTGGATTATATATTTTTCTTTCTGTGATATGTACAAGTGTCTTTAGTAGTCTAATGGCTCTTTTACAATTAAATTACCAAGGTTTGTTGAGTTCGAATCCTAGAAGAAATATTTTAAACTTTTTCTTAAATAAAGATTTATAAAAAAAAAATTGATATGTGTCGTCCTATCAGAACTTGTTAGCTTTTGCAAACCTTAAAGATAGCTAATAACAACAACAAAAATAAGTAGATAAAAAAAGAAACAATGAACTCGAGAGAGTTATGTAAAGATTAATGCCGACACGAGCACGACTTTTCTTCTTCTTTATTGTTCTACGATTTATATAGAAAGATTTCTCCATTATGCTCAAAAACAATTCCTTCAAGCAATATTTAAAAGAAAAGAAAAAAAGAGTTGACAAAAATGAAGGATAGATTTCAAAAGGTAGGTTCCATAAAAGAAGGTCACGTGGCTCCCATGCGAGATAAAAGATCATGTGGATCTTTTGTGCAACTAGTAGATCATCATAGTACCACTACCATTTCACTATTTACAACTAAAAATGTGTATGTATAGAGAGAGAGATAGTGTGTAAGTAAGAGAGAGAGGCACATGGAGATAGATGGAGAAACTCATGTGACTACATGTGCTTTCTTTTTCTCTTTTCCTTTTCTACGGGGCTTTTCTGGGTCCCACTCCCCTCACGCTCTCTTATGCACCTGCCACAGATGATTCCCGTCTCACTTTAGTCTCACTCGCGCGTGGGGTTACTTCTTACTTGCGTAGTTCTACTACTAATCACCATTAAGTGGATAAAGCCATGTTTGATGCGTTGAAATTTGAAATAAATTAGTTGTGTAGTAGAGTGTGGGAATTGTATAATGATGACAATTATCTGTAAACATTATCTGTAAATATAAAGATAACTGATCTCTATATTTTTATTAGCAATGGACACGTCTTCGAGTATCATTAGGTGGAAAAAATTAGATTAATTGGTTTTTAATGTCTTCCATTTGAAGGTAGCTTAGCTAGCTACATTATCTCAGATGTTCAAATACTGTAAATCGTTTGATCCAAACAAAGATAAAAACAAATGATACATTTTCATGTATAGAGGTATTTGCAAATATTGCAAACATCTCTTATGTAATCGAGATTGTATATTTGATACATTTACAAATTTAATGGTTTCCGGTTTGATTTATGTTTTATTTTTAGTTAAACGGATATATATATGTTTTTAATATTTGTATACATTAGTTAGATATTCATAATGATAATTTAGTTTTTGTTTTCTATTAGGTGAAATATTTATCGAAATCATCATTACTGTTTCCGAAAAGAATACAAAACAAAGACCCACAAGTCAAAGTCTCTGAATTAAGTTTAAACACATGTCGATAAGTCTATTATTACTAAACTTAAGCATGTTACTAATTGTTAATGACACAACATTTTCAATTTATAAACCAAAACTTTCTGAATTAAAAAAAACGACAAATAAAGATCCAATCTATCTATCTGTCAGGACCTCAGGAAGAAGATCCACTTGAGTATAGTGACGTCTCCACTAAACCACTCAACACATGGCGCGTGATTATCACGATCATAAATCTCTCTAACCATCAAAAACAAAAAGCATTTCATAATCATAATAATAATTCGGTAACACAAGAACAAAAGAAGAAAATCACAACTGGACCCAGCATTTGATGGCAGAACCGGAATCACCCATTTTCCTAAAAACCAAACCAAAAACTAATTTGAATCTAAGCAAACCCAAATCCACATATGAAAATAAAAACATACACTAAACTAAACAAAACTCACGTAGACTCAACTCATAATCAAACAATTAGAGAGTAAACTAGAGTAGGCCAAATAAAAACCAAACCGGAATCTGGTTTAACCGGTTCTATTTTCACTCTACTAATCCCATCACTCATATATATATACACACATATCTCCCTTACTCCTTTACTTCCAACACATTCTCTCTCCCTCCGTCAATGGAGAAAACCCTAGCTACTTCCAATACAAAACGCTCTTCTCCGTCGCCGTCTCCATCTCATTCCACACGCGCGGCCGGAATTAACCGGAGAACCAGGCAGAAACTGTCGGATGCAACGGCGAGTGTAAGAGTAGAAGATGATGAAGACGATGAAGACGATGAAGAAGGAGTGGAAGAGAAGATCGAGGCGCTTCAGACAATAGTTCCCGGAGGAACGGAGCTTGGAGTCGACGCGTTGTTCGAAGAGACGGCTAGTTACATTTTGGCACTGCAATTTCAGATTAATGCCATTAAAGTTCTTACTTCATTTCTTGAACGTTGTGAGAAAGATGAAATGAAGTTTGGAGGTTGAAGATGAATGAAACACACAATTTGGAACTTTCTTTCTCTAATCGTTGGCCAAAAAAAACTCTCACTTTGTTTTACTTTTTCTATATTTTGTTTTATTTTTTGATTGTGGCTCTTAGTTTGGGTTCATAATTTAGTTTTTTTCTTTAATTTGTTTCTTATGTGTTTTTATTCCAAATACTACGCAAAAAAAAAAACTAAACAAAAGTTCTTCACTATTTTCCTTTGAAATTGGAAAGTTAATTAAGTTTCGGTGTTCTAGCCATTTGATTGATAGAATTCGTATCAATAGAATGATAGATAAAATATTTAAATTACATTTTAATTTTTATACCAATAATTACGGGTGGGCAAATGATCAGAATCTGAAACCGAATCCGACGGAAGTTAAGATCTATATTGGTTATTATTACATAACCGAATGGTTTTCAATTTATTTTACTTTGAATTTCGGATATATCCAAATATATAGAAACAATGTATATCTTCTACTTATTTATTTTTTTTCTTTTCATATTTTACACAGTTTTTTAAATTTGAACCTTATTAAATTGATAAGACTCGTTATTTCCTCGTTTTGGTCTTATATTTGAGTTTGTGCATTCTTTTAAGATTTATGCTTTATTCTTAATGTCATTAATGGCATACTTATGTTTGGATTCAGATAAAACCGGATCTGAACCGAATCCGATAAGACTTTGGATGAGTTTTGAATCTTAAAATAAGTAGCAAATTCGACCCGAACTCGAAAGAATCGAATGGTATTAGTAAGCCCCAATCCAAAAATCTAAAAATCCAAAAATCCATAACGAATCCGATAAATGATATGAATCCTCACCCCTACCCTACCAATAATATTGTCAAGAATACATTAATTCATCAAAAAAAAGTAGCCAAAATAGAAAGAAAGTAACAAAAAAACTCATCGAAACGAAGAATCTGCAAGCGGTTATGGCAAAATTGGGCCTCATGGAGTTACTACTTGTGGCCCAAATGCCCATATAACGATTAACGAGAGATCTTTAATCACGTGCTTAATTTACTGAATAAGCCCAAATTCTCGACGCCATTTGTTGTTAATATAAAGCATAAACCCTAAAAACCGAAT
Source organism: Draba incana (assembly GCA_963576765.1). Lineage (NCBI taxonomy): Eukaryota > Viridiplantae > Streptophyta > Magnoliopsida > Brassicales > Brassicaceae > Draba > Draba incana. The sequence goes on along the minus strand of OY755217.1, from coordinate 29,314,382 downwards.
CTTTAACACCGATTCGTCCCCGGAAAATCTCGTCGTTATCTTATTTTCCCAGGAAAATCGAAAGGTAAACTCAAGAAAATTATCTCCTTATCTTTTTCCGTACTTCCAGGATTTTGCTTTATCCTTTCCGGTAAGGAAAATGCCTTCATCGCGATGCTTGGAATTAGTCTGAGTGACTGATTCTTTCTCTAATTGATTTTTTTTTTCGTTTGCGAAACTTTCCGTTGAGTTATTCTTGCGATTGCGTCTAATTTCCGTGTTGAATTTTCTAGTGTAAATGGCGGATTTCAAGGATCGTGTAGCGAAGGGGATCTCAGACTCCGATCAGGAACTCGAAAGAATGATCGAAGCAATGGAGAAGAAGAATCAGGAGCTTACGAAGGAGAATCTCGCAATGAAATCGAAGTTAGAGAAGCTTTTGGTTGAAATCGAAGATTTGAGAAGCGTAGAAGCTGAGATGAATCAGAGATTCGAAGAAATGGAGAAAGAGATTGAGGAATACGAAGAAGAGAAGAAGGCTCTTGAATCTATCTCCACGAGAGCTGTTGAGCTTGAAACTGAAGCGTCGAATCTTCAAGACGATCTGATCAATTCGTTGACCGGTGTGGATAAGACGGCTGAGGAAGTTGCTGAGCTGAAGAAAGCTGTGGCGGAGAAAACGGAGAAGCTTGAGGGTTATGAGAAGGAAGCTGAGGGTTTAAGGAAAGATAGAGCTGAAGTTGAGAAGAGAGTTAGGGATTTGGAAAGGAAGATTGGGGTTTTTGAGGTTAAGGAAATGGAGGAGAAGAGCAAGAAGGTTAGGCTTGAAGAGGAAATGAGGGAGAAAATGGATGAGAAAGAGAGAGAGATTAAGGAATTGGAGAAGAAAGTCGGTGTTTTGAATCTTGAATTGGTTAAGAATGGTGAGGAGTTGGAGAAATGTAAGTCTGAGAAGAAGCGTAAAGAGGAAGCTTTGAGTGAAGCTAGGAAAAGAGAGAAGGAGATTGAGGTGACTAAGAAAGAGTTGGTGAAGAAGGTTGAGGAAGGTAAGAAGACTGTTCTTGGGTTGAGTGAGAGAACCATGAAGCCGAGTAACGGAGTTAGAGACCCGAAGGACGTTGTTGGTGACGAAAAGGGAGCGTATCAGTGGCCAGTGATTGCTGCAGGATCACTAGGAGTTGCTGGTTTGGTCGCAGCGACATTGTTCATCTGCTACTCTAAGAAGCAAAGGTGATTTTAATGAAAGAATAACTATGAACAAGCTCTTAAAGATTGATTTTGAGGAATGGAATTATATAGGTTGGCTAGTAATACATTTTGGGTTTTGGATTTGAGGTTGTGATGTTTGTTGGTTGTTTGCTATAATGTTTTTGCTGATGGCATCAGCTTTTACTATGCCGCGCTTTTTGTAAACTGTTCTTCCTCACTTCTACTTGGCTTTTCGTTTTCCAGATTTTCGCTGGATTTCATTGATTTGCTTGATTAGTCCATTAGTGAGTTCATGGAAGAACATATTATACGGTTACCGTAAGACCGAGGAATCTCTAGTCTAGAATCGTCTCTAGTTTTCTCGTGCTCGTTTGTTTCTGTATTCAGGGACTTGAAGATTACCAGAGTGAAGAATGCTTTTACCTTATTTGGTGTGTATAGATGCCATAAACTGTGTTAAAAGGTAGCCATTTTAAGGGCAAGAAGGCACATGAATGATGACCACATGAGCAAAACATACAATTTGACTAGACTTGAAAATGCTTTGATACATTTTGACAACTAATATGCTTTTTCTATTTACTGTCTTCTTATATTTTTGGAAATCAAAGCGTGTGGAAGAAAATGAGTCATCTTTTTTTCTAAAATAGTTCCAAAACTTCTGGAATTTTTTCTTGTTTACGATAAACAAACTTACAACTACTTTTTTTGATGGTCAATAAAGTGTTAAATATCATTATAAAGAAGCTTGAGATGCAGACCTCATCGATGGCTGCCTCCACTACTTTATACTACCCAATCCCTAAAAGCTTCCTTCTTTCTCCTCCCCATCACAAACGAAACCCTAATTTCATCTCTTGCTCAACGAAACCCATTTGCTCTCCTTCTCCTCCTTCGTCTTCTTCTTCTTCGCCTTCTCTAAACCATCGAAGCCAAAAGCAGAATCTGCGGTTACCCACGTTTGAAGATTCGTTTTTTCTTTACCAATTAAGCTCTCCGATCGAAGACCCAGGATTCTCTAACCAGATCTCAGAAGAATTTGATAAAAGGCCGATCGAATCGGGGTTTTCGAGTGTAGGAGATAACAACAAAAGTTTGGTAATTTCGTCGAACATGTGGTGGGCAGATCTGAAAGCGGCTGTTGGGCAACGAATTAACGTTGAGGGTATTGTTTCTTCGGTCTCTGTAGTTGTAAAAGATCGTCATTTGGTTATTCCGCATGTTTCTGTGAAGGATTTACGGTACATTGACTGGGGAGAGCTTAAGAGAAAGGGATTCAAAGGAGTAGTGTTCGATAAAGATAATACTCTTACTGCTCCTTATTCTCTAGCGATTTGGCCACCACTACGACCTTCGATTGACCGGTGTAAAGCCGTGTTTGGCCATGACATCGCCGTGTTTAGCAACTCCGCTGGTAAATTTTGAATAAAGTTTGAATTTTTTTGTTTGATTGGTTTTAGTTTTCTGGTTTGATTGAAAATGCTTACTTTTGTGAAACATTAGGGCTTACGGAATATGATCATGATGATTCGAAAGCTAAAGCATTGGAGGCTGAAACAGGAATTAGAGTGTTGAGGCATAGTAAGTGACTTGAACTACTGTGATTCTCATGGTTTTTAGCATTGTAACTTACAATTGATAAGAACTGTTTTTGATTTTATGATTGTAGGAGTAAAGAAGCCTGCGGGGACTGCTGAAGAGGTCGAGAAACACTTTGGTTGCGCATCTTCGGAACTAATCATGGTAACCTTTTATGATGAATGTTAGGGATGTAACTGGTATTTGATTGTTGGTTAGATAAGATGTTCATTCGTAAGTGTTTTGTTGGCAGGTGGGTGATAGACCTTTCACAGATATCGTTTACGGGAATAGAAACGGATTTCTAACCGTATTAACCGAGCCTTTGAGTCGAGCTGAGGAGCCTTTCATTGTTAGACAGGTTGGTTTTTGTCTCCTCTTCCTTGTACAGTAGACTTTGGTATACTGATTCAGAGAATGGAAGCACATATTACTCTGTTTCTGTATCTCACTCTTCGCTTTTTCGAATTGGCTGAAAACGTGTGTAATAGTGTTGCTAAAAGGAGTTATTTCACTTATTTGCAGGTGAGAAGATTAGAGTTGGCCCTGTTGAAACGTTGGTTGAGAAAAGGTTCGAAGCCGGTGGAGCATAGTTTGGTATCAGATGTAACACAATTTGTTAAGGATCCATCAGATTTGTAAGAAATATTCTCAGTTTGCTAAAAAAAAACAACTTTGTTCCTTTTTTTTTTTTTTGTGTAATGGAAATTTTGACCTTTTGGGTTTTGGCCAAATGCATGAGTTATGAGAATGCTCATTTTTGCTATTATTTTCTATTTTTGTACCCACAAAATCATCACATCAAGGGTTTTTCATAGTGTGGCTTATAAACATTTAGAAATAGCACAGGAGCAAGATACAGACAGAATTGAAAGCACCTACCAAAATTGTCTTCTAAAATCTGATTAAACAAACCTCTTATTTTGGAGTCAGATATATTTGTCCTGTGCAATGCAGCATACAGCTTTCAAAGAAGAATCTCGATACCTTAAAATGTGACAGCCACTCATCGCATATGCGATTCAAACCAGTTAAAGATTTGTTCAGACTGCAAGCTCGTCATTTCGTGATACGCATATGCAAGATTCAGTTCTTCTTCAACAGGAGTAATTAAACTCTGATCCAGTGATATTTTATAGCCACTAAGAGCTTGTTTCCACGGTGTTCTCCTTCCATCGCGTTTCATGTATCCCTTCTCATCAACAAATCCCTTCTCTTGAAATAACTTGAACAGTTTAGCCGACACATCCGGATCAAAACCTGGAATCCTCTCTGCCAAAAATTCCGAAGAAAGCGGTAAATCCAAACATTCAATCTCTGCAGCATCAACGCCTTCCATTCTAAGACCTTCTAAAAACTCTCTAATCTTTTGTTGTCTATACACATCTTTCGGCATATGCACGAAAAGAGTCAGCGGATACTGTTTATTGATACTAATTCGATCAAACACTCCTTCCGCAATCATAAGCACGATGCTACTAAACTTCATCTCCATTGCAAGAGACGAGACAAAGTAGCCACCAGACGAAGCACCTAACGCAACAAGAGGAAGCCTTTCGAGCTCGTGTTTCTCGACCCACGATTTAATCACGTTTCCAACAACCGACTTCTCTTTCCCGAACGTCCAGCATTCTCCAACGCTAGATACAGTTAAAACAGTGAATTCCCGAGCTAGAGAGAATCGAACAATACGCATTTCCTCCGGTAAACCAGTACATTTCGGACAATCCGAAGATTTGTCCCAAAAGTCATAAGCTTTCCTTTGACAACCATGAGCAATAAACAAAACTGCTTTTGGTGAATTTGGTATCTTCCATATCAAATGAGTCTTGTTCCGAATCTCTACCGTTGGATGAAGCTGCGATTCGGGTTCGACACTTTTCGAAATCTGTCTCGGTTGATTCAATTCCAATTCTGTGACCTGATTCTTGCTACTGAAACAAAACAACAGAATTGCGACTAGTAAGATCCCAATAACGATAGTAAATCCTAATCGATGGCTTCGAGATCCGTATTGAGATTTCACTTTATCACTACGCTTCAACATCACTGCAAAAAGACAAACTCAAATCTGAGTTTATCAACCGAATTCTCGCAAAATTTCACCAACCAATCAAATCAAGCATTCCACGATAACGAATCTCAGTGACGAAGACTGGGAAAATCGAGGATTAACACTTACCGGAAAATTTTAAATTAATATTTAAATTAAAAAAAAATTGAAATTAAAAATTAAAATCAAAATAAAATTGTTTTAAAACCAAATAAAAGTTCTACATAAAAATTTAAAAGTCTACTGTGGACGATAATTACGGAAGAACTCGTCCATCCGGTCTACCATCCCACGAATGCGCGCTGCATTTGCTAAGCGTTGTTCCTCCAACTCCTTCACCCGCTTTGCATCCTCTTCGCGCTGTGCCTCCATTGCTTTCATCTGCTCGAGAAGCTCAGCGTTTTGTGCCCGCAACCCGTTATCACCGTGAAATAGGAATGAAGACACGGAAGAGCTGGAACTGTCCTCCGTAAGACCGAAGACACGACCTTTGTTCTTCCGAGTAGCCTACCATATAAAATAAAACTATAAATGTTAAAACGTATAAGTATTAGAAGTTATTTTAAATTCGTTACTACTTGAAATCATTTACTAACCTCATACGTAAGCTCGTTGATCTTCTCAAATGGAACTTCGGTGAGCGGTGGAGTTCCTTCAACGATCGGTTGGGATAAGAGGTAGTCCTCACCGAGCCTCTCCACGCTTTCCACGATCTCACGACCAAGTGGATCTTGAATTTCACCAGTCTTGCGGTTCGTATGCGCATCTCTGATCAACTCCAGATTTGAAGGACGCGTACCTTTCTTTTGGTACTATTAGCATTGAAAAGTAAAAAAATACGTTAGCGATAATAAAAATAATTATTGTCATAAAGAAACTTACCAGTTGTTCTGCACGAGTCGCCTTGCTCGTTGCTCCGAGGTTATGGGTCGCTGGTCCCTTCCCCTTCCGGTCGCTCTTTCGGTTCGAAGACTGGGTGGCAGAGGTCGCCTTAGTTGCCTCCTGTTCCCAATACGCAATGAGTTGAGCCCATAACTCGGGACGATTTTTCATATCCCGAGGAATCTTACGATGTAGCCACATGTCCTTCCACTCGTTCAACTTCCGCGAGTACAATCTACCAGCCTTGGTGTCGAACTCTCGTCGAACCCTACCGGTCATCTGTCTGTCCCAATTAAAATCTTGCTGCAAAGAAAAATACTTTTAACGATTTAGTAATTAAAATTTTTATGTAATAAAACCGCGAATTTTTTAAATTACAAAATTTAGAAATTACCGCAAATTGCCGAAACCAGCTGTCACGGTCTTCTACCGGCATCGATAAGTATGTGGGATACGGGCGAGTTATCAAACTACTAAGCATAGTGTTGATAGACGTCGATATCCCGTTTCCCGAAAATTGAAACCTAACCATAAGTAAAGAGATTAAGCATGTTAACTAAATCGAAAACATTTTTAAATAAAACTTACCATGTCGTGTTGGGAGGCAACTCCGGATCTAGGAAAGTCATACGATCCCTTCCGGGTTGTGAAACGAAATCCTCGATGCTCATTACTGTGGGAGCTGAGGTAGTCGGATTTGGAGACGGTTGTTGTGTTTCCAAATTGGGAGTGCCGGGGATCTGGGACTGACTAGAACTCCGACGCCCCCGACTGGAACTACCATCTCCAAAATTCTGCTGAAATCGTTCGAAATCCCTACGAATTCGAAGATTTTTAGGAATTTTGAGATTTAACGATTTATGGATATAGAGATTTAGAAATTAAGGTATTTAGTGTTTAGGGAATTTGGGGATTTGTGAAATTTAGGGTTTAGGGTTTTAGGGATTTTGAAATTTATGGATGTAGGGATTTAGGGATTTTGGGAATTTGGAAATTTGGCATTTATAAATTTATGGATGTAGGGATTTTGGGAATTTGGAAATTTTGGCATTTATTAATGATTTACTTGTGTTTTACTTGTAAGATGTTTTACTTGTGAATAAGATTAATGATTTAATAAAAAAGTTTTTTAAAAATTCGTAATATTTATAAACTTATAATTTATTTAAAAATTTTATTTAAAAAATCTTAATATTTATCAATTTATAAAATTTTAAATTTTTTTAAAACAAATCTTAATATTTATAATTTTATATTTTTTCACAAATTCTTAATATTTATAAATTTTTAATATTTTCAAACTTTATTTTCCAAATTCTTAAAATTTATAAATTTCTAATATTTATAAAATTTTATTTTAAAAATTCTTAATATTAAAATCCTAAAATTCAATAAATCCCTAATTCCCTAAATTTATATATCCCTAAATTCCTAAAATTCTTTAAATACCTAAATCCCTAAAATGCAATACATTCCTAAATCTCTAAATCAAGAACAAATTATGTTTATCCAAAAAAATAATTTTTGAAGAACAATTTTTTTTTTTGGACAACCAACTTTAAAATCATTACAAACTTACATTGGGATGTTGAATTCGTGATGGATGTTATGATTCCGGCGGTTTGTGTGGTTTTTCCGGCGGTGTGAATCGGTTTCCCGGCGGTGTGAATCGGTGTTCCGGCGGTGGAAGTTTATTTTTTTCGTTTTCTCCGTTTTGGTTTCGGGAAGAAGGAGAGACAGATTTATACAGGGTTTCAGACGGAATTCTGACGGCCTTAGGGTTTCCGACGGAATTTGGACGGATTGTGCCACCTTTTCGATGATCAACGGGCGTTAGGCGGGAGAAAAATTAGGTTTTCCGTCGGCAATCCGTCTTAAATTTAAGACGGATTTCCGACGGATTTGGTTTTTTTTTTATTTAATAATTAAAATCCAAATCCGTCGGCAATCCGTCTTAATTTAAGACGGATTTCCGACGGATTTGGTTTTTTTATGATTTTATTTAAACCGACTTATGTTAATAAAGGTTTTTAAGGGTAATTATAAGGATTCAAAAGTATATGATATGCTCAAATTAACCTAGAGCTAACTCTCTCAAATTAAGAGATCAATGTAGTACTTTAGGTATCGAAATCCACAGGGAATCAGAAAACACAATAGATTTATGAGTTCGAATTATGCTAAGCAAGATTATAAGAATGCAAAAACAAAGCAATAAAAACTGTTGTAAATCAATTAGAGAAAAGCGCTAGGCACAGGGAAATCTCCAGTGAATCAAAATTGCAGATAAATCAATTGATAGGATTATTAAAGCACAGTTCTTGAACATGAACACGAAAGTAAAACAAACCAGCTTCCGCTGCGAATATTATCTATGAATAAATCCTAGAAAACCAAATTCCTTTGCGAATCCTATGAATCTAAACAAGCATTAATTTCAGGTTCAATTGTTCACAAAACCCTAAGCCAAATTTTTTTGCGAATAGGAATTTTGCTCATCAAAGACTAGATCAGGAAATTAATCAAACTCTCGTTTCTATTAATTATCCTAAGATCAGATTTCAGTTCATGACGCTAAAATCAGCAATAAAAACAAGTCAAGATGAAGAACATTCTAATGATATTATCCTAACAATCAGATCAGATCAACAATTTATCAAACACTTTCGAATAACCCTAAACCTAACAAAGGAAACTACTCAGACATATCGAATAATGAAAACATGGTTTTATTAAAAGATAAATCAAAGAGTTAAGTAAAATAAAGCGTAAGTCTAAACAATGACTTAGAAAACACATATATAGGGGTACAAAGTCGGCTAGAAACTTAAAAGTAAACATCTGGAAACTTCGGGCTTCGAACAGACTTTTCTGATTAAAATCTGGGCTTGGTCGCGCAGGGTGTCGATCGACACTGATAGATGGTGTCGATCGACACCAACTTCAAACTCGGATTCTTCTGCTTCTCAAGTCGTAGTGTCGAGCGATGCTTAGTGATGGTGTCGCTCGACACAGACTTCAAATCTTCATTCCGAACTTTGCATTTTGCCACTTCATTCCGCGAATGCTCCAAAATCTCCAGTAAACATCTTTTAAGCTCCAATCGTCCTTGTACCTGAAAAGACTCTAAAACCAACACAAAACATAACAAAGACTCTAGATATAGGATAAAACCATGATATATCAGTATATGATATGGTTTTAAAGTTGATTATAAGGGGTTTTAAAGGTAATTAAAAGAATTTTTAAACTATTTCACAATGTTTTTTAAAGTTGTTTATAAGGTTTATTAAAAGTTTTTCTAAAATAGATTATAAAAATTTAAAAACATACTATAAGTTTTTTTGAAACATATTATAAGGGTATAACCAACTACTATTTTACAAAAATCTTATACTTTTTTAAAAACTTTATAATAAACCTTTAAACCTTATCATATACTTTAAATAAAATAATAAAAAAAACCAAATTCGTCGGAAATCCGTCTTTAATTAAGACGGATTGACGACGGATTTGGATTTTAATTAATGTAAATTAATTAAAACGAAATCCGTCGGTGTGCCGTCTTAATTTAAGACGGATTTCCGACGGATTTGGTTTTTTTATGATTTTACTTAAACCGACATAAGTTAATAAAGTTTTTAAAGTTAATTATAAGGATTCGCAAGTATATTATAGGGTTTTAAAGTTGATTATAAGGGGTTTTAAAGGTAATTAAAAGAATTTTGAAACTATTTCACAATGTTTTTTAAAGTTGTTTAGAAGGTTTATTAAATGTTTTTCAAAAACAGATTATAAAAATTTAAAAACAAACTATAAGTTTTTTTCAAACATATTATAAGGTTATAACCAACTACTATTTTACAAAAATCTTATACATTTTTTTAAAACCTTATAATCAACCTTTAAACCTTATCATATAAGACGGATTGCCGACGGATTTGGTTTTCTTATGATTTTATTTTATAATTTTTTTCTTCTATTTGTAATAATTTTTTTGCAATCTAAAAATTATAGTACATTGTACGTAATTAAAACAGTAAGCTCGTTGGATTTATTTTACTAATATCATGTAAAACACTAACATATAAGAATTAATTTTTCCTTCCTACAAAATCGGTAACTTCTACGCCCATCCCGACTCCCCGATGATTTATCCTGTACTCGACGGTACAAACTATTTATATATTTTAGTTTCTTATTTTTGGAATGATTTGCGTATAAATTTATGTAAATAAGTATTTCGAATCGTTTTACACATATAAAACACCAATATTTCACAATCCCTAATAGGAAATATAACACATGACCACATTATATGATCGTACAATAGATACTATGACATTATTTAACATGAAAGCAACATAAAGCTGTTATCATAAAATTATTCTTAATCATGGACGAGTTGGCTGTTTATTCTTCATCGGAGTCTAGGACTGTTTCATATTCGTACCCAGTAGTTCCTCCATCTTCCTCGATGGTCGATGCTTCCATTGGTTGGTATTCAGCAATCATCGAATTAGCACCGATTATCTGTTTGGAAAATGATTTTAGTTAAGCATTCCCATGAATATTTTTAAACGTATGGTGTATCTACCTTAACAATGTTCCGCTCTGTGATGTTCAGGTACTTTGGGTTCTTATCAAAACGGCAAACGGTAATATTTTTCAGGATGACCACCGCACCTACACCAGTCGGGAGTCTGTACTCGTCCTTCTTGAAGATGTTATGGTGCATGGTTCCCTCGATTTTTCCTGAGGGATTTTTTAAGGTTACTAGCAGATCTCCCTGGTCATTGGGGGTTAAACTAGAGAGCATAGCCACAATCTGATAATGAATTAAATTATATACTTGTCAGATAAATTGTATGTCTAAATGTTAATAAAATAGGTCGAACACGTAAACCTTTTTGACTTTCAAAAATTGTGAATGCGGGGATTGAATTTCTGCAACCTGGGTCCAGAATGGTATGCTCCTATTGTTATAAGAACCTACATGTATGAAGTATAGATTTAATATTTGTCAGCTACAATCATTATTGTAAAAGTAAAAGCGGTAATTATATATATATATATATACCTTCACGGATTATGTAATCGATAGTAGAAGTCCACCGAGGACTACTAAAATCCTTGTCGGCCTGTGGTGCCTCATTAAGGACCTCACGAATAAAATCTCGTGTTGGGCGTGGCTGAGAACTTTCACCTCACATCACCTTTGCATCATGAGACCTCTTTCGAAACAGGCCTCGCCGTACCACTTGGCCAGGTCCCGGTATTACGGGCGTTTGGTTCTGGGATTGTTGAGTTGGATAGAGTGAAATTGTCGGTTCAGCATCAGTAACATTTAAGTTATCGTAAGGAGGGCTTGAAAAAAATAGAGTTGTGGTTGGAGGGTTTTGACCGGGGGCTCGGTTTTGCATATAGTAATTCCACAGATCTCTGTTTGCCATTACGAAATTCAATTTTTCTGTGTTATGAATTTGTATTGAAATGTTTTTATGGTCGCATTACAAAATGTGCAACCTTATGTAGAACGGATATCCGTCGGATTTCCGTCGGAAAACCGTCAAAACACTCTGATATAACACCCCACCAATCCCATCGGCCACTTCACTTGATTTGTTAACCACTCAAACTTTGCCGACATCGGAAACCGTCTGCAATCCGTGAGAAATCCGTTACATAATTCTGACAACATAGATCCGTCGGAAATCCGTTGTTACAGCTGACCAATCAAAATTTGCCGACAGCAGAAACTCTGCAAGCCGACGGAAATCCCTTACATAATTCGGACGACTAAGCTCCGTCGGAAATCCGTTGGTACAGCTGACGAATCAAACTTTGCCGACATCGTGTAGTCTGAATTCCGTCGGTAATACGGACGGAATTCAGACAGAATACCGGCGGTTTATACATATAACTGGACTATAAATACACCTGATGAAGTGTATATCTTCTACACCTCTAAAAAAAAAAAATATGTCTTCTAGGGATCCTAATGAAGACGGGAAAAAAACATTCGATGCAAATTTTTTTAATGTTCCAAAATACTCGTGGGAAACCGAATCTCATTGCGACGAATTCGCTCAACAGATTCCCACTTACTCGTGGAAATTTGATACGTGCTCAACAATCGATGAAGAAGATTCCACATCAACAGTAGTGCCTGACAGCCAGTGCTTGCCAAACATCAAGAACATTTACGATAGGCAGCCACAATGTCCTGATCATGAGCGGGTTACCGAAGCCGAACAACCATGTCTGTTGATGGAAAAGTCAGATACTTACGGTGCAAGTACTTCAAACGTATGTAAGGATCAGTACTATGGTTATGAATTCGCCCAAAGCCCAGAAAAGCCAAACTTAAATTTAGATGTTGATGCAATCAAAAGTGAATTGTGCGACGGATTTATAGATTCTCCACCAAAGGATCATTATTATGATTTCGAATTCGCCTAAAGCCCGGACAAGGCAAACATAAATGTAGATGTTGATGCAATCAAAAGCGAATTGTGAGACGGATTTGTAGATTCTCCACAAAAGAAAAAAATGGGAAAGAACATCACTAAATGGTTGTAACAAATGGTAAGTTCGGAGTGGAAACGGACATATGATTGTAAAATGAGGAGTTTATTATGTACTTGTACCATAACCGTTGTGTGTTAAATAATTGCAAGTCTCTAATGTACCTGTTTAAGAATATGTGTTTTAAATTTTATGTTTCATTACATGTTAAGTTTTATTGGAGTTGGAAGACCAATATTTATCGTTAATTAGTCATCGATTATGAGTAGATATATACTATTAAATAATATGAGATACAAGATTTGTCTACCGCTGAAATGATTATGCCTCCTTTATTTGATTTTTATTTGTATGTTGTAATACTTAGATTCTCGTCCACAGTCGGTTTTCTTAATGAAATGAAAATATTATAGAGAACACACAAATGTGAGAGAAGAACATGAAAAAGCAAACATTTTTTCACAAATTATTATTCTGAATCTCCGGAGGAACCTTTACTAGGGATAGAGTCTGAATCGTCGTCAAATTCTCCACGTGGTTCCTCTTCGTCCGAATGCACTAGATCATCCCCGACATGTGTGACATCAACGATAAGGTCAATGTTATCCATCTCCTCCACAGGTGACATTGATACACTTCTTGATGCCATTATCACAATGGTAATCACGTGCGAGAGACATGTAGATCCTGTAACATAACAGTCGTTAGTAGATGAATGCAAATAATTAAATAAATTTAGTATGATAAATGATATATATACCTTTCGTACTCCAAAATTTTGTCACAGTTTCTGAGGATATACGTATGCAAATGTGTGACCTCTTGTGGTGATAGTTTGCGTTTCTTTCCTTTTCCACTTGCTCGACCAACTTGGGCAAATAACTCAGGAACAACCACGGCATACACTGCTTTCTCACCTCTATCATCATGTCGGGGAGGCCGTCTCGCCTTAGTACTAACTGCCGGTGGAAAGTAATATTCGGCAAAGTGTGAGACTTCCTCGTTTAGGCTTTGTGCGACAATAGATCCCTCAACCTTGCTCAAATTTTTAACCTTTTTCTTCAGGTGGAACATGTAACGCTCGAACGGATACATCCATCGGTATTGAACAGGGCCTCCTAAGGCTGCTTCTCGTGGGAGGTGAATAGGAAGATGTTCCATAACGTCAAAAAAAGACGGTGGAAATATCTTCTCAAGATTATAAAGGAAAACCGGGATATTGGCCTCCAAGTTACGTATCCCGTGGGAGGTAAGCGTTCTTGAACATAAATCTCGGAAGAATGCGCCAACTCCCATAAACAAAAATTAAACAAGTTAATACATATATAGCAATATTATGGTAGTAAGAAACTAATGGGAGTAAGAAATATACCTCCAATTGCTTGGTGGATAGGTTCTGGAAGAAGATATTGAAATACAAATGGAAGAAGACGCTGCATCACGACATGACAATCATGACTCTTCATTCCTATAAACTTCCCTTCCGTTGAATCCACGCAATTACGTAGATTAGATGCGTAGCCGTCTGGAAATTTGACAAATTTTTTGAACCATTCAAAAAATACTTCTTTCTGGCCAGTGTCTAACCGGTAAGCAGGCATCGGTAATCTACCATTCGAAACATGAAGAGATGGCCTCGAACAAATCAATGGCAAGTCGAATCTAGACTTCCAGTTGTCTTTGGTCTTTCCTGGGACGTTTAATATGGTAATCATGATGTTGTCAAAGAAATTCTTTTCCACATGCATGACATCTAGATTATGCCGCAGTAGATGGTCTTTCCAGTAAGGCAAATCCCAAAAATACTTTTCTTGTGCCAATTGTGATATTTCCCACAACCATCGACGGAGTAATGGCCATTACCCCCAAATTCAGGAGTTCGCTCTGCACCAAAATATCGTAACTGTTCCAATATGCTGCGACCATATATCTCAGGAGGTGGACCATGTAACACTTGTACATTCTTCCTGAAATGTTTTTAAGACCGACGATATGAATGATTTGCCGGTAAAAAACACCTATGACAATCAAACCATGAAGTCTTCCTTCCGTGCTGCAGTTGGAATGCTGAAGTATTGTCTTGGCAATAAGGACATGCCAATCTTCCATGCGTTGTCCATCCAGATAACATGTCGTATGCCGAAAAATCACTTATGGTCCACATAAGAACCGCACGCATGTTGAAATTCTGCCGGATTGAAACATTATATGCCTCAACACCATGCTCCTACAACATCTGTAACTCATAGATCAATGGTTGGAGGAAAATATCGAGCGACCGTCTTGGATGATCTGGCCCGGGAACTAGAATTGAGAGAAACAAGAACTCTCGCCGCATGCACATAGATGGAAGCAAATTGTAAGGTGTTACGATGACCGGCCACAACTAATATTTTCTTCCATGCTTGCCAAACGGGTTGAAACCATCAGTGGATAAGCCGAGGTATACATTTCGTCGTTCATATGCAAAATCTGGATATACGGATTGGAAGTATTTCCACGCTTCCGCGTCAGAAGGTTGCGTGATATCTCCATCTTGACTATGCTCTGCATGCCATCTCATAGCCGTAGATGTGCGGTCTGATTTGTACAGCCTCTTCAACCTCTCCGTTAAGGGTAAATACCACATCCGTTTGAATGGAATCTTCACCCTCCCACTTGACTCCTGGAACCGTGGTTTCTGGCAAAATTTACATTTATTTCGGTTCTCGTCTTCTCTCCAGTATATCATACAGTTGTCGATGCACACGTCTATAACCTGGTAGGGCAAACCAAGACCGGCGATAAGTTTTTGGATCTCGTAGTATGATCTGGGAGCCAGATTATCTTCTGGCAAAATATCTTTCACGAACTCGGCGAATGCATCAACACATTCTTCGGACAAATTATAATCAGTCTTCAGGTTCATCATCCTACTAGCAGAAGATAGCGGTGAATGACCATCCCTACAACCGCTGTATAGTGGTTGCTTTGATGCGTCTAACATATCGAAAAACATTCGAGATTCTAAATTAGGTTCTTCAACCCTATCACCCTCATACCCACCCGACTGCAAATTCTCTCTAAACGCATCGTTAACCATCGCAACCGTACTTACCCCAACGTCTACTCCCGCGGTAGGTTCCCCTATGCTATCCGGAAAATAAGGTGCATTGCTACTAGTACTACCATATTCATAATTGGTTTCTCCATGTAAATACCAAACCTTATATCCGGTCTTAAATCCATATCTATATAAGTGGTTCCAAACAGTAGGAACCGCAACAGTACTTCTATTACAGCAATTAGAACAAAGACATTTGATATTCTGACCTTTGGTGGCCGCCTCTTGATTTCTAGGTAACTGCATGAACTCGCAAATACCTTGAGCGTATTTGGTCGTTAATAAGTTAGACCCCTCTTCCATCATTGGCTCGACCATCCATGACCGAAAATATGAAGAACTCATCTCTTTAAAATTTTTAGATAATGTGAAATGTGTTTCTTTTACAATGTGAATTGTGTTACGATGGAATGATGGAATGTCGTAGCTTATATAGAACGAATTCCGTCGGAAATCCGTCAAAAACCTCCGACATAACGCCCCACAAATCCCATCGGCCACCGCTAACGATAAGGTAACCAATTAGACTTTGCCGACATCGTAATCCGTCGGAATTGCGTTATAAAATTCCGACGTTTAGGAAACCGTCGGTAATGCGTCGGTGCAAGTTGACGGTTTACCGACGGATGTCCGACACTTTCGGTAGCGGTCTGAAATCCGTCGGTAAAGTGTGACAGATTTGCGACGGATTGTCGGAAGTCGGACTTCCGTCGGTCGACCGTCGGAAATTTCCGACGGATGTTTTGTCCGTCGGAATATCACATGTTTTCTTGTAGTGTTATAAAGTTAAAAAAAATCAGAATTTTCATTGGAAGCAATAGGTTCTGTAATGTGGTGTGTAAAATGAAGTTTCAACGAAGAAAAGATGGATCAATATATCAATGAATAAAGTTTAGACTGCAAAAAAAAAAAAAAACGCAAGTCTATAATACAAAACTATTTCAAATAAAGTCTTATAGACTAAAAATATTCGCACTCTAGATTTTACATTATTAGTGAGAAACTATTTCACTGTAAAATATTTCATTTCGAGAATAATTTTATGTTTCCAACTCTATCAACTTGTGTAAAGAACATTAGCATTAGCACTATCAATACATGCAGAATCTGAAAAAACGCATGTTGTCTTCAAAATAATTAAATTTGCACCACTTTCTACAGTGTAATTTATGTTATCCAAAATAGCATGACACTGATTTTGTATTACTTACCGTTTTTATTTCTATTCTGGCCACACTATATAGTTTGTTTGTTTTTGAAACTTTGATGAACACACTATATAGTTTACATAAAATATTTTGTTCCTTAATGTACATTTTCCCATAATCGAGAAACATCAACATGAATAAGAACTCCATATTTTATTGTGATGGAACGGTGTGGTTTATAGAAAAAGCTCGAGTTGTTATTAGTTTTGGAGATGTTTCTATATTTGTATATAGTTTACATAAATATTTTGTTTCTTAATGTACATTTTCTCATAATCGAGAAACATCTACATGAATAAGAACTCCATATTTTATCGTGAATTTTGGAACGGTGTGGTTTATAGAAAAAGGTCGAGTTGTTATTAGTTTTGGCGATGTTTCTATATTTGAATGGTCCTTTATTGTATCACCATTCTCCATAATTTATGTTGTTCTTTGATTTATGATGTTCCCAACATTTAGTTTGACAGGAAAAATAAATTCATACAACATGATTTACACCAAAACCGTGTTCAACACATTTTAACCCCTAATCATTTCAATAATACGACTGATTACTCTACGACCATTAATAAATCAAACAAAAACACAAAACAAGCCAGATCATAAGATTATGTCATACAATTCACACCTAGGTACAAGTACAACAATAGCACGTTATAAAATATCACTCAAATTCTATGAGTGCTTCCTGTTTTTTTCCTTCATAATTCTAAACACAAATTTAATACTACTAGTTTAGGGCTTTTTAGAGTTTAGACTAATAAGTTTGTCAAAGTGGTCCATTGATTACTTAGAGATTAATTTTAAAAACTATAGTTAAATCCCATTAAAAAAACTTTGCTAACTAACTACTCCAGAGCAATTAATGGACGGTGATCCCCACGAATAGCGCACCATTCATTCCATGTGGGCTCCCACACTCGAACCCCTCCTCTGCTATGTGTCGGTGTGACTACACAAAATACAAATTACTCTTCGAGAAGGACATTCCTGTAATTTTCGCAGTACTAATAGTAAATATTCCTAATTTTAATACTATAAAGTTTCCATAACTCGTTTTACCCTATTAAATACGTTATATGCTAAATTCCCGCGGAGATAAACGCGGCATTGGTTCTGGCTTTTTTTTCTTTATAAAATTTTATTTTACTAGAATTTGCTCGCGCTGCGCGAGAGTGTGTCGTTTACAGTTTGATAATACTTACAAATAAATGGTTTGATAAATAACTAATTCTTTTAAAACTAAATATTCTAATTGACTTAAAATGAATTAGTTTTTTCTCTTATCTAAACTTCATGAACATGAAAATAGGAAGTGATTTTGAACCATTTTTGAATATTTTGAAAATGTATATGTTTGTTTAAAACTTTGTTTGATTACTATGACTTTTGTTTTGTAACATTGATAATATGAAACTATTGGTTAAATAGAAAACTAAATTATTTAAAATTAAAAATACAAATTATTTGTAAGGTTAAAATATGCATCTCTTTTGTTACTCATTGACTTTGAAATGTAATCGTATTGATTCCAAGATATTAACTATACTTACATCACATGATATATATTATATCATTTACTTAATAATTTAGCACTTTTCTTTTCCTCCTCATGTTATAATTACATTTAAATCTTCATTTTTGGTTAAAATAAAATCATAAAACACAATAATCTTTTAATTTAAAGCATATATTAATTTTTATAAATATTTATAATTTGTTTCTTAGAAAAATAGTTTCTCTTATTCTCTTTTGCATTTTAGTTATGTATAATTGGATAATTGTTTTTCGATGTATCATTTGAAGATATTCTTTTACTACGATTTTTAATGACTTTTATTTAAATAAGTAACTTAATTGTTTAAAACTAAAAATACAAAAAGTTACAAATGTATATATTATGTGACACATCAAGCTTTAAAATTTCACCTCGTATTGTCTCCAAGATATTATTTGCACTAACATCACATGATACATATTATATCAGATATTTAATAGTTTAGAACTTTTATTTTCTCCTCCTCCTATAGTCACATTCAAAATGTTCTTAAAATCATAAAACACAATAATGTTTAATTTAAATGTTATATTATTTTTGGTATAAAATTACGATAATTGTCTTCTTCTCTTATTTTCACCTTGTTTATGTAAAATTGCAATAATTCTCTTAAGTTACTGAATCTAGTTTGCTTTCTCTTTAATTGATGTAATACTTATGAACTTATGTTTTGGTTTATAAATTTAGTTGTAGAATTTGTTTGATATTTGATAATATATGCAATACAATTTATCTAATTATATTTATAGTGTAATATATATTAGTATAACCAAATTTATTACATTTGTTATTATTTTAGTAAAATATATTCATATAAGTTTTGAGATTTCATGTTTGTTTTAAAATATGAATAATGACTTTTCAAATTCTTTTTATAATGTTACAATCAAAATATTAAATGTGAAATTATAAAAGTAAAATAAAAAACAAAAAAAATATATGATGTGGATGATGAGGAAAAAACTATCTTTATATATATAAATTCTCATAAAGTCGTGACTGAGAGAGATAGGAATTATATTTGGTGAAATAATATCTTTTACGGAAAAATATTATTAATTATATTTGTTTTCATTTGGTTTACATGTCTCCTTGGCTTCTTTAGAAATTCTCTCTTTTGAATGTTGTTTTATTCTCGTCGTACAGATCAAAACCCAGTCTCTCTCGTTCTTCGTCGAGTCTCGATAATTATCCAAATTCTGGATTCGCGTTTGTGTTGATCGCTTCTTCGAGCTTCTTCTTCTGGATCCTTGTTGTTTTTTTTTTGAGTGAGAGTGGAGATTTGGAGATCTGGAAATTTGAATCGTATCGTACTGGTTAGGATTGATGGAAGTGGAGAGAAAGAGTGAGAAAGTTAGGGTTAGTGTGAAGAAATGAGGTTTTACATATCGGCGACTGGGATTAAGAAGGTTACGATATCGAATCCCGGCGTCGGAATCGGAAAAGGTGGCGGAGGATGCGCGACGGCGAGGAGAATCTCTGGTCGTTCGTTGTTACTGTTGCTGCTGCTTCTCGCAATCGTTCTCCCTTTTATATTCGTCAGGTTCGCGTTTCTCGTCCTCGAATCCGCCTCCGTTTGCGATTCTCCCTTGGGTATTGATTTTTCTTCCTCAATCTTCAAATTAAAAGATTATTAGATTAGATTCATATTTTCTGCAAATTTTTTACTCTATTAACTCGTTTCTGCTTACAATTAGTCGTATATCTGGAGAATGAATTGTTGAAAGTGTGAATACCATAAATGATTGTTTCGATTTGGATAATATCATGAATCTTCCTACATATTGAATGCTAGTATATATATATATATTTTTTTTTTTTTTCTTGTTCATGTATTAAATTTCGTATGAATTCGTAATTTAATAATAATACTTTTTCTTTTGACTCTGTAGATTGCATGGGACTAAGACTTTTCCGTGGGGGCGACACATCTCTGGTAAGCTTATTACTCTAATGGTATTATTATTAAATACATTCTTAATTGTAATCTTCATGTCGGCAAATGTTATACTCACTATGTTTTTTTTTTTTTTTTGTGATTGAAAAAGTAAAAAATCGATCATTTAGAAACAAATTTTTTTCCTAGAACATCAATTAAAAAAAAAAAAAGTACTATATAGTATTAGGTACTTCAAAAAAATTAAGATACTTTCATGTGATTGATTATGGTTTAGTTAGCTTTTTAATCATGAACTTTTTATACATCAAATGATGGGAAACAGAGAAGAAAATTCAACACTTGCCATAGTGGTCTGATATTAAAGGGAAAAAAAGATATGATTGTAATGGGGATACAGAATTTAAAGTCTTTTCCAGCTGTATTACGTTAGCGTTGTTGGTGTCGTGTAGTGAGAGGTGTGAGCTTCTTCCTCCATGGACCTAGTGGGGTAAAATTTATAAAAATTTATGATCATTTTCATGTCATTGTCTTAGGTACAGAGATAGAAGAAGAAGATATAGGTAGTCTTATGGGTTGAATTTGATTTGTGATTTGTGATTTCCTCTAGTTTTCAATCCATGCAATGACTTTTTCGCCTCTGATTTAACTTTGATAGTAACACATGATGGATTTTTTTCCCCCCTTTT
Source organism: Draba incana (assembly GCA_963576765.1). Taxonomy (NCBI): domain Eukaryota; kingdom Viridiplantae; phylum Streptophyta; class Magnoliopsida; order Brassicales; family Brassicaceae; genus Draba; species Draba incana. The sequence continues at coordinate 29,293,695 of OY755217.1, read as the reverse complement.
TTATCCTGGTAAATAGGATGATTTTGATTGATTCATTTGTTATGTTTCGCCAGTGGAACAAACTTGATCTGATATCAACATGTGGGATTGTCGGAAATGAGCCCACAAAGTGGTTTCTTATCATAACAGATTTACCTTTTTCACTTTATTAGAACATAGAATGCACTAGAGATAGTGTAATTAGAAGCTACTTTGAGTGAGCTTAGTTTTTTAGTGAATGGAAAAAAGAATCTTTGTAGACTTTCATGAATTACTTACTTATAGATGTCAGAACCAATGCAGTAAACGTCAGTTAGTTGTAGGAGTTACTACAACTTTCCACTCAGTTTTCCTGACAGGACACGTGGCTGATTTTGTTACCACCAGAAAATCCATAGCCACTTGGTTCCTTCTCTTTAATACGTATAGCTTACAAACAAGAACAAAACGAAACGAGACACACGGATAATTCCAATAGACGACTTAAAAAAGGCTTTAGCTTTACATTGCACTGTTTCCGTCTTAAGCTAATTTTTGTTGGTTTGTGTCATGAGTTGATGTAAAGACACTGACAGTTTCCTTAGTTTGTCACTACTCACGGCAAGAAATGTGTGTATGTGTGTGCCTCTTTCAGAAAATAACGGAAGAGTTGACACGAGCGCTAGTGGAAGAGACAGAGCATGACGGTAGTGGAAGTGGAAAGAAGGGCTCATTGGAGTCATTCGACGACCTTGTCAAGGAGATGACGTTAAAACGTCGTGATATAAGGGCCTTTGCTTCCGTGACTAAGAAGATGGTAAGCCTCTCTAGCTTCATTTCATATACATTTCTGGAATTGTGATTATAGATGTCTAGATTAAGCACAAAGAAATGTTGGTTAAAAGATTTATCAACAAGGAATTAAAGCATATGGTCTATCCATTCATGTGACACATTGTTCTCTTTCATTTTCAGCTGTTGCAGATGGAACGTAAAGTCCAATCAGCGAAACATCATGAGTTAGTGTACTGGCATTTAGCATCTCATGGTATTCCCAAATGCCTTCATTGCCTTTCCCTCAGGTTAACAGAAGAGTACTCTGTTAATGCAATGGCTCGGATGCGTTTGCCTCCACCTGAATTCGTGTCTCGTCTGACCGACCCATCTTTTCACCATGTCGTCATTTTAACGGACAATGTCCTCGCTGCCTCTGTCCTCATATCTTCTACTGTACAAAACGCTGTGAATCCCGAGAAGTTTGTCTTCCATATCGTTACCGATAAGAAAACCTATACCCCTATGCACGCTTGGTTTGCTATCAACTCTGCTTCATCATCAGTTGTTGAAGTAAAGGGACTTCATCAGTATGATTGGCCTCAAGAAGTGAATTTCAACGTTAAAGAGATGCTGGAAATTCACCGCCTGATTTGGAGACGGCATTATCAGGATTTGAGAGACTCTGATTATAGTTTTGCCGAGGGTACTCATGAGCAATCTTTGCAAGCTCTAAATCCTAGTTGCCTCGCCCTTTTAAATCATCTTCGCATATACATTCCCAAGGTAAAGTTTTTTCTCCATTCAACTCTTCTCTGAGCTCAAATACCAATCTATTGAATTCTCTTTTTGTTTCTTGAACCGCACAGCTTTTTCCAGATCTGAACAAGATAGTTTTGTTGGATGATGATGTTGTCGTACAACGCGACCTTTCATCTTTATGGGAAACGGATCTCAACGGTAAAGTTGTTGGTGCAGTTGTCGATTCGTGGTGCGGGAACAACTGTTGTCCGGGAAGAAAATACAAAGACTATTTCAACTTTTCACATCCTTTGATCTCAACAAACTTGCTTCAAGATGATTGCGCTTGGCTTTCTGGTATGAATATTTTCGATCTCAAAGCCTGGAGACAAACCAATATCACAGAAGCTTACTCTACATGGTTAAGACTCGTGAGTATATATATATATATCGATCTCATTTCTTGATCATATTATCTGCGCTGCAACTAAACACAAATCTTAAATTTGACTGCAGAGCGTAAGCTCGGGGCTACAACTATGGCAACCAGGAGCTTTACCACCAACTCTACTTGCTTTCAGAGGATTCACACAGTCTCTTGACCCATCATGGCACGTCGCTGGACTAGGATCTCGATCTGTAGAATCCCCTGAACATATTCTGAAATCTGCTGCGGTTTTACATTTCAGCGGTCCAGCGAAACCGTGGCTAGAGATCAGTAACCCTGAGGTACGATCTCTCTGGTATAGATACGTAAATTCCTCTAACATCTTTGTTAAAAAATGCAAAATCATAAACTGATTTCAAGAAAAAAGAGAGGTCAAATCAAAGATTAGAAGAAACAAATAAAAGTAAAGAGAAGAATTCTAGTGATAAAGCCAATACTTGTGTGGCTGTATGAGAGAACAGAGGGAAGAAGGTTTTAGCCTTCAGCCTCTGGCTCATAGTTTCTCTCATGTCCATATACTAAAGAGTAATTTAGAGAAAAAGAACTTTATATGCATATGTAGCTTTTTTTTTGTTCAGTATCGCAAATAGTATAGTTAAAAAATGTATTTTTGTTTAATTATAGCTACGCATTGTATAATTCATCACATAACAGATGTTTGTAAGTTTGTAACCCTTGATTTATTTATGGACATTTTATTATGATTTTATCGATGTTTAGTTGAACTACTCTGTAATTGAGGATGAAATCATAGCTTTGTCTATATAAATCGCCTAAACTCCATTATTAGGCATCTAATTTTGTATGAACACTTTGTAATCGATTATATGAAAATAAGCACCAGAGTTTTACTTATTAGTATTATTATTATTAGAATCTAAACTATGAATAAGAAGTGGCATATATATAAAATACATTGTCCTCTCGAGTCTCTCTCTAAGTCGTTTTGAGGGGAAGAAACAAGTTTTCATGTTTTGAGTTAAACAAGTTGAAGAGGAGGTTGGTCTTGGCCTGAGAATTGCTGATTTGGTTCAAGAAGATTCACCGCAATATAGTTCCGATTATAATGCTGCGACTGATCATGAGAAGACACTCCTGACTCGTAAACCGCTGTTCCTTGTATCACACTCGATTCCTGCTGTTCTGGATTCAACCTTGCGCCTTCTGCTATCTGCAAAAAACCCGAAAATGGATGATTGCTTGTGATAAACGTTATCTCGGTTACTCGATGAAAGAAGAGTAGAGATTGAGATTGAGATTCAGAAACAGAAAGTAGCTAACCTTAGCTCGCAGGTACATGTTATCGTGTTGTAACTCCATTTCCTACATGATTACGCGAAAACTCAAAATTCGAATGTGAAAGATATGAATATAGAAGCTTGAAGAGGAAACGTTACTTACTCTCTTCTGCATATACTCTATCTCTGCAACTAACAAATCGTTCTGAAAAATTTTCATTAAAGAGTTAGAACTATATACAAGTATATATGGGAGAGAGACGTTCGTTTATACCTTTTTGGATCGGACCCGGCTAATGCCTTTTTCAAGCCGTCCTTCTAGGTTTTTAAGTTCCTTGAAGTTCAAGGAACCAAGTGATTCCCCAACAATATGCCTTCAATTTATAAACATCAACGTCAATACACAAAACAACCTCTAAAGAAAATTACCAACACACTAAAAAGTAGGTACATTTTTGAAAAGAAAATAAATTTTAATATTAATGTTTAGCTAATGCAATAATCAATTTATCTGTATATATCTGTATGTTTAATCAAAGAACCTTCATTGAAATTAATTTATTTACCTGTTTGAATTCTGAATGTCCCGAATCTGCCTCCGAAGCTTAGAGGCTTCTTGCTGATAGTACTTCAGATTTCCATGCACACAAACACCAAATATACGACACCGTTCAATGAATTTTATTAATCTTTTTCAACATTTTATTAGAGCAAACCGAAAAAGAAATATGTTACCTGAGTATTAGCTTCGGTGACGGAAGGAGGGTTAACGGCATCAGAACAAGCTTTCTTGTATCTTTCAATTGTACCCCTCACACTGTTTCATTGGATAGAGAGACCGAGAACTATATTAGATTCCATTAAACAAATTTAAATTCTTTTTTTTTTGGAAACTCTAATATAAACTCTCTCTTTTTTTTTAAATAAACTCTTAAAACATATAGTAATCAAATGTAAGCTTTGGAACGTTTATTTTCCGGCCAAAAACCTTAAAATCGACCAGAAAGGAATGTAGTTGCTTTGGACCAGTTTCTGACCAGTACGAGGAGGAAATTTTCAATTCGAAATACATACCCCAAGGTAATTTACATAATAAACAATTGAATTGGTTAAAGTAAGGATAGATAATACTCCTTACTTTAACCAATTCAATTTATTATGGTTTCAAATTTTTAATTGGGGGCGTTTTATGCATGCATATATTACTATATGATTCAATGTCATCAAAATATGCTTTACAGATCAGTAACAACACATGAATTGATGAGCTCAGAATACTACCAGAGATTCCCATTGGCTCGTACCATTTTGATTTCAGACACTTCTCTGAGTTTTCTCCCTCTTATTTAATAGATCAATGCAACACACACACACACACACACATATATATATAAAGGACGTATATTTTAATTTGATTACATTATTTTACATAATGGTTTTTTTTTGCTAAACTATTTTACATAATGTTAGACAAAGACATTTGGATGTTTATTGTTTGAATTTTTAATTATCATCGAAAACCAAGGAAATTCCCAGCTAATATGAGATTATGAATGAGAACAAAGAGAAGTTAAACCAGCCTTCCAAATAATTAATGTGTGTGTGTGTGTGTGTGTGTGTGTGTGTGTGTGTGTGTGTGTGTGTGTGTGTGTGTGTGTGTGTGTGTGTGTGTGTGTGTGTGTGTGTGTGTATATATTGCAAGCTGCTTGTTTGAATATTGGAAATGTGTTGCATTTTTTTTTACAAATTCAGTTGAATAAAAATTTCAAGGTACATTGATGATATTTTTTTATTGAAGTACTAATAAGATTAGATAAATTTTAGTTGAAATAGAATAGACCAGTGACAAAATATATGGGGACAAAAACATATACCATATAAGCTCTAAAGCTAAAGAAAATATGGGTTTTCTAAAGCAAAATATATATAAATGTTAGCAACCCATTTTAGAATAAAAACCAGAGAAGTGCATTTACATTGTTATACTTATACGTAATGCTCTCTAATTATATATATCGTTGGAAAAACTAAATGTTAAAAATATCGTTACATGGGAGAGTTGACAAGGATCCCTAGTGACAACTCATAACTAGGCTTTGTCTCAAGTTATCACTAGACGGAGGGTTACAAAAGTCTTGATCATTTACACATATATATTCTGGCTTGTGTCAAGAATCACGCCATTTTTAATGATGAAACCCTAATCAGGTTTGAAGAAATTTTCTATGATTGGTCATCAAAATTGAAGTATGTTAACAAGCTGAAATGCATCAACTTCTAATGATTTGCAGAAAAAATAGGGTGAAACTAAGGAAAAGGCTAATCAAAAGTTGAGAAGACAAGACAACATTTTTCTGCTTCTTCTTCTTCATTTGCATATACACACATAAATATGTGTATATATATATATATTATACATATACATATAGTAGCGATCTAGAGAGAGAAAATGATATATAACTCAATAGAGATATTAATTTTTTTTAAAGAAGCAAATTCATGATTGTAATATAACAAAAACCCTAATCTTGTCTCTAAATCACCACTTCCACAACATGTTAACTAAGTTTTATTTTTAGTAAATTCAAGAAGCTAGTGTATAAGTAGAAGCGTACCTGTTGTTAGCGTACTCGTAGAGACGGCCACGAGTGGAGAAGATAACGAGAGCAACTTCAGCATCACACAAGACAGAGAGCTCATAAGCTTTCTTGAGAAGACCATTGCGTCTTTTGCAGAATGTTACTTGACGATTCGTTGTGTTCTCTATCCTTTTTATCTCTATCTTCCCTCTCCCTATTTTCGTCTTGCTACTATCTGCTTCACGACTACTTCCTCCTTCCTCCATATTAATTCTATGATTACATATCACCAAATGATTCACAAAAACACACAAAGATTAAAGAGATCTAGAGATAGAAAGGGAAAGAGAGGCTAATTATTAAGCTTGATATTAAATCTTGAATAACGAAGAAATAGATCAAACCCATATGATTAGGCCATTTCAAGCAAAAAAATTGATCATAAAACTTGAGTTTTAGGGTTAATTACGGTGACAATCTTTTTGTAGGTAAAGAATAAGCAAGAAACATATCGAACCCATTAATTGGTAACTCAAGGATCAGCTATTAAATTGAGAAAGAAAAAAACTTTGGTTATGGATCTTGTATATTAAATTAATTAGGGTTAATTAATCTATTGTATATAGTTCACAACCTTACCTGAGGTTTCAAGATGATGATAGTAAGCCAAAAAGGAGCAGAAGTGGGTGATGACTAATGAGAGTATTTGAAGAGAAAACTTTATATTATTATTATTATTGATCTCAGTACCACTTAACTGCTGCTTCTGCTTTTCTAATTATGTTGCTCTTCAGAAATATCTCTCACTCTTTTTTTTGTAATATCTGTTTTGGTTTATACGTTTCATTTGAAGGAATATATCTCTGAAGGTATTAAGACCCTACTTGCAGAAAACAGAAGGTGACTAGTTTTTACTTGGCTCAAATATATTTATACTTAGAAGAAAAAGAGGGGAAAAAATGGAACAATTTATCTAACAATTGTCCAAAAAAGCACATACTCAACAAAGCTAGAAACTCACACATTTTTATTCTCTATACATGCATATAAATAGATATGCACATCTATAATTGATATGTGTATTTTTCTTTTTACAGAAGTGGGAAATGAAATTGAAGGGAAATATAATTACTTAAATAATAAAAAGAAATTAGAGAAGAAAAAAGAGAGATGAGTAGCTGGAGGACATTGAAGGAGGACCATCCAATTTCTTTCATGGGAAGGGGAAAAGGAGAGGGATGGGCTCTGTTTCTAATCAGAACCATCTTTTGGAAACTCTCTTTTTTTGGTAAATTTCTCACCTTTTCTCTCTTCCTTTTTTACCCTTCTTTCTCCATTATTACCATCCATCAATTAGATGCTCCTCTCTATCTATCTAGCTATTGTGTTCATATTTAACAAAATATTGATCTATACCAAAGTCTATAAATTAATGGGTATTTGAATCAAACCAAGTCTACCTAATGTGATAGTAGTACTACTTACTAGCTAAAGTTTTAAGGGTAGAGTTTTATGAAGTCAATCTTGCTAAAGGACATACTACATTTACATTAATTGTTAAGTTTATGATGTTTATTATATTACAATAACCAATTAATCATTTTTAAGAGTGAAATTAATGAAATCCTTTTCAAAGAATTGAGAGTTTACTATGCGTCATTAGGATGCCTATAGTTTTTAATCTGACTAATCTTTTATACGAGGGCATCATGTGAAAGATAAGGTTTCGACTTTCCGGTTCTTTTGAACCAATGGGTATAATAAAACTAATGAAATTTTCCATCTAAACTAATTTCTAACCACGACTTTATTGTAACCTTTATGACATATTTATGTAGTAGTTATAACTTGAGGACATATAGCACATGATGCATAGATATAACAATGGATCAGATCAATATTGCATAATCGTACGTAACTGAATTAAGTTGCAAATAAAGAAATAAATTAAATTAATTTCTAAACTATTCATGAAAAAGTCGATGCCAAAAAAACACAAAGAAATGTAGGTGCGGTAAATTATGGATATATGATGAAAGTGACGTGCATGTGAAATATGCCTCAATCTCTCATAGTACCTGAATCGTTTATGGGAAATAGGGGATAAGAAGTCGTTTATTGTGCTTTAGTCCTTCGTCTTTTTTTCTTTCTTTGATTTTAGCCTCTCTAAAACATTTTGGATTTCTAATTTCTTGCACCCTTAATGATAAAGCTTTACTCAAAACACCAGGCCAACAACATCATATTAGTCTTTTCCTTTTGCGTGGACCCTTCTCCTGTCACAATAACTAGAGAATGATATGAAGTATAAGTTAAATCCGGAGAATCTAGACATTGCTCATGATTCAAAGTTGTTGAGCATAATCAATGATCGAAATTATTTGAAAGTCTTGTATAATTCTTTAATCAAAAATAATATCATAGGCTATGTGTGAATACGCTATTTGCATGATTTAAAACCTTACGTTAGTCATTAATATTATTTTTAAAGGCAATTTTAGAATCAGAAATCATATATGAATACACTATTTACACGTTACAAGCAAAAAAATTAGTTTTCTCTTAAATCAAATAATTATACAACTATATTACCATGTTTATAAGGTGGTTGAACTTATCCTATACAAAAGAAGACGATATCTACTTAACTACGTATCTAATTTTGAGTGTATATTTTGGCCATACATATATAGAAACATTGAATCTAGTCTGGATAGATATAATTTGCATGGTATTCCGTATACTTGGTTGCTTCTTGTCAATAAGAAATGACATACATGCAAAAGTTAAACGTGTTAGTATTAGTAAAAATTAAATTTATTTTAGACCATAAAATGAAAACGTTGGACTAGAAAAAATTGACTAAATGAGTATTGATATTGAAATCCATCTTCAAACGTCCAAAATGAGAACATGATGTTCTGAAAGATGGGCGTGATTCAAATTTACATATTGTTTATAAAAATGAAAAACAAAATCGGACGATTGATATTGTCAAAATATTATTTATAAACTAATGTATAATCTTGCATTGCCTAAAACCACTTCCATTTTTTTTTAAAATAGAAAAAAAAATAATAATGAGACGACAACTTAATGAGGGAACACGAAATTAAGGAATCCAACAAATAGTGACTAATCATACGTATAGTCATAATCATCCACAAATCATACATTAACTTACAAAAGGAAAGTCTTTTTGCTCCATACCTCCGTCACTTTCCTTGTCATTAGTAAATTGCATTTATTCGTGTACACATATATTAAAATATGCATTAGGTTAAAAAATATCTTAAATTGTGCCAGGTCATTTCAACCATTTTGGAGGGCCATGTTTTGCTTGGTTTTTCCAGGAAAAGAATTATGGTTACTTCAACCAGCAAATATCTCGAGTTTAATTCTATTAAGTGCAAGCTAAAAGTCTTTTATTTAGAAGTAGTAATTCGATGATAAGCTCTAAGTTTAATCCTTATAAGAAACTGATCAACGGAATGGAGGATTCTGAATATATTCAGGAAGTCCAGTTTCAACGTGCACTATAATATTGTAGGACTTTTTTTTATAAAAAAACCATAGTTTTCTAAAATACTCAATTAATATCATGGTCAAGGAAAGATAAATATATTAGACTATTTTGACATTAAAGACTAACAAAGTCGCCGACAAAAGATTATGAGCAAGTTTAAAATTGTCCTATATAATTAATACATTTCGACTATTCCACACTCCAAATGCATATTAAGTCATATTTGCATAATAATGCATAAAAAGGTTATCTAATACTCCCTCCGTTCTCAAATGATTGATTTTCTAGGATTTTTTTTTGTTTTTAAATGATTGATTTTCTCTGTTTTCTATGCATTTTTAGCTCTATTTTTCCTTCTATGCCCTTATTTATTACTTTTTTTTTTTATGAAATAAAACTAGAGTAAAAGAAATTAGGAAGTTAAAGAACCTCCATGGATCAAGTCATATATGCTTCGTAATAAACAAAGTCAAATGGTCATAGCATTCCCATGCATATTTAATTACTTATTTTATGAGCACTATATGATGTTATACGTCTCAAAAAGAAACGAACAATTTCTTTTTTTTCTGTAGCAAAAAATCTTTCTTGTTTTTTTTGTTTGAAATTCATGAATCCCCTCGAAAAACAGAAGACGGAGGAAGATGTGGTGAAAAATGTCAAAGATCCACATGTAAGTAATTCTAACGTTAAATTTGAATTTGATTTGAACAAGATTCCAGAGATGAAGAGTGAAGAAGATATAGTGAAAATCGTTCAACCGATTCATGCAGATCATCTCAACTTTAAACATGATTTTGACTTGAACATGCTTCCAGACGAGGATGAAGGAGTCCACCCAAGATCATATTATCCACAAGTTGTAATAGATATACTGAAAATCCAGTGTCCAAAATTCTTTAAGTGATCAACAAGTAACAATATTGGCTTATTATATTTAAAGTGTGGTTGTTTTTTAATGAGAAGTTGGATTTTGTTTTTTTAATAATCATCATAGCACTACTACTCAGAAAGCATATTCAGATAAACATTTGTCAAACCATTATTATTTGAATGAGTTACCAAACACATTTTAAAAAGAAAAAAAATACTGAATCATCTCAAAAATAATGCAACCAACAACATCTTAAAATATTTTAACCTGCTAAAGAATTCCTTACCTCTTGTACTAAGACGGGATCACAAGCCACTTGAATAGGTAGATCTCCTTCGTTCTCCAACTTCTCTTTATTCATATGTGGGATTTTGTAGTTGTTTGAGCCTCCATTTCTCATGATATCTTGCATACAAGATTGTAAAGTCACAAAAACCCGGTTGACTTTAAATGAAGGGTATTCATCAAATGTTTTCTCCTCCGCATTAACAAGTTCTTCAAACGTTTTGGGACAACATCGATGTTGCAGCGTTTGAATGGCGCGGAAATATCCGAGATCCAAAATATTCAAATCCGGTGAATTCGGTGGTTGAAACGTTAACCGAATATCAAACCCATGTCGTGAAGCAGCTTCTTGAAATTCTTCGTCTTCTTTAGCAACATGTGTTCTTGCATTATCTTGTTGAATGAAAATAGTTTTACCAAAATCTTCCACCGGCCATTTTTCACGAATTTTCGAAAGAACCTTGTCAATTAAACATCTTTTTATATCCTCCCTTTTGACTGAGACCATCGGTTTTATTTCCATTGTTCCCGCAGCTCTATTTCTACTATATCTTTGAGCTGGCTGCATGTAAACGAACGGAAATATTCCAATTTTTCCATCAAATGTTTCGTTTCCTTCTCCATCAAATCTTGGTCGAGCCATAGCAGCTAAAAACATTACTTTACCAATGTAATTTTTACTCTGGCAAGTACGTACCGGATCGTCTTCAGAGGGAGTTAGAATATAGGTCTCCATTTTTTTGGTCATGTAAAACCATTTCTCGTCGATGTGTACAACATTGTACATATCAACAAACTTTGGCTCATGAGATGGAGCACTCTTATCAAGCATGGATAAGCAGAATTGCAGGCGTGCTTTCATATTATCTTCTTTTAGTTGTGGTTTGATGGCATTGGTATGACGTCTCATGAGACCTTCTTTTATGGACTTGAACACTTTTGTTTGGCTGACATCTAAAGCCGCTGCTAGCGATCTTATGGTTGTCCGACAATGTAATGGAAGACTAGCAACTTGATTCAAGTCAATCTGTATCTTCTTCCGACCACACATTGCTTTCCTCTTATGTGATACATCAACAACCCCGTTCGAATTTTCTTTGGCTCTTAGCCAAATCCTTTGTACCGTTTGTAAAGGCACCAAGAATAAATCAGAAACTTCTTTTGTAGTTTTTTTTTTTTAATTTTCCATTGACACTTCTCTTCAGCAATTCATCGTAAACATCCCATCTTTCTCTATATGACATTTCTTTCCTTTGATCGATGATTTCTTGTTGATTTTGCGAAGTCTCGAAATTTTCTGTTACTATGAAAAAAAGTCATGAGTTATCACATCACGTATTTTATAAAAAATATTCAAACGATAATGCAATAAAAAATGATCACGATGTAAGATATGATAAACTCATTCTAATACTCATTTTAATCAAAATAGTTCAGACTCGTGTCCATATATACCAAAAAAATAGTTGACCTGAGTTGAATATACTGTACAAAATAAAAATGAAAAGTGACCTGGTAGTATTGGAGACGAAACATCATCATGGGTTGAGTTGCTTGATGTGGTATTCAAATCAAACAAATACTCTTCCTCCTCAGAATTTACGATGGATATGTTTAGATCAATAGCATTATGAGAAAAATCCATAAATAATGTTTTTTGGTAAAGGCTATCATCTCTTGATGGTATATATAAGCAATGTTCTGGAAACGAAATTTCATGTTTTGGCTCTAAACAAAATTTGAATATTTTTGGTTACTTAAAATTTTGGCTCCAAAAGTTAATTTTGTTTAAAAATTTACGTGTGTCAATGAGGTAATCGATGTAATGGGGATCTTCAATATGGGAAAATGATAAAGAGGCAAAGTGAACACAATAAATATAAAGACCACTCACACTAGTCTTTTTGACTTCTTCCTCCGACTTAATTAAGGGAGAGTGAATTTCTAATTTATGTTTTTTATTTAATTAACAATAAGATGAGGTTATAAATGTAATTCTCCCATCTTTCTTAATATGTGTGTTTTTTTTAGAAAATCAATCATTTGAGAACGAAGGGAGTAATTAGGTATGAAATTACAGATAAAACATGATGAATTAGAAGCTCTTGCAAATGTTGAAATGTACAAAAAGAACATAGATATTTCATACGGATCAAGAAGCAAAGACTATTTTAAGTGTATACATTCATTTAACAGCATATACCATATTAAATTCCATACTCCTTACGTTTCATCTGGTGTTGCACTACCTATAATCAGACACAACAATTCATTATTACCTATAACCGTATAATTTAAAAGGTAATTAGCAAGTATATTATGTATTGTACCTAAAATTAATTATCTAATAACCTATAAACTAAAACGTAGTAACTAGCATATTATTGACATAGAATTCCAATTTTACCCTTACGTTACTTTGTTGTTGTTTTTTTTAAAGAAATAAAATTAAAACAAAACACTAAAAATTACATAAATTAAAACACACTTTTACCCTAATGGGTGTCCTCTCAGACTCTCACGGCCACCTCTCTCCCCTTTCTTCTCAGTTCTGAGAAAATCAATTATGATTGCTGCTATGTTCATTCGATTTTACTCATCTTCTAATTATTATTATTTTTCTACGTATTCATTTTTCCATCGTTTTTGTATTCTTCTTCCTCCTTCATTTGTTTATTCTTCTTCCATCATTTGTTTCTCTTTCTTCTTTGTGTTCGTTTGACACAAGCATCATAATCGATTTTGTATCTCTATTTGGTGATCTACAAAACCAAATCACAATCACTTTTTCTTATTTCGTTGTCATGGATCAAAAATCTCCATCGTAGATCAAAATAAAGATCGAAATATTGATAATAGATAACTATACATGTCAACTTTGTTCAAATTTTAGATATGATAATAGTCAAGTTATGTATGTTAGAGTATTTTTTTACTATAATAGTTAACTATGCATGTTATGTTTTTCATTATAGTCAACTATGTTTATGATAATAGTTAACTACTGATAATAGTTAACTATGTAGTAGTTTTTTTATAAAATAGGTAACTATGTATGTTATTTTTTTCATTATAATCAACTATGTTTTTAATAATAGTTAGCTATGCATGTTACAATATTTTTCATTATAATAGTTAACTATGTATTTTACTTTTTTCATTATAGTCAAAATTCATCTACTTTTTGGAGACATAAACTGTATGAACAATTTTTTCAGTGGATAAAATCAAGAGAAATTTTTTAGAGATTCTTTTTAATTATACACCTTAATTACATAGAATCTTTTTAATTATATTTGCCTTAATTGTATTGTAAGGGCAATTTCGTCATTTTTTTATTTTCTCTGCTACTTACCTAAATATAATTTTAGTCATGTTAGTTACTTAATTTTTGCTCCAAAAAGTAATATTCACCTAATTCACCCTAATTTAAATTTGCTTCAATCCAAATAACTTAAATTTGCAACCAGAGATTGCCTAAACATTCGTTGATATAAATCTCAATATACATCACTAACCAACTGGAAAAATTGATAGGCAAAACCATGAATTGCCAATAAAGTTTCTTACATTGTTTATAAAATCAATCTACTTCCAAAATCAGTTAGCGCGCATTACTTTAAAAATTAGTATCGATTTTCAACTTGCAGTTGCGTGAAGCTCTTGGAGCCGTCTCCAATGCATTGGAGACTTCAGAAAGATCAAGACCCTCTTCTAGGGATGAATCCAAGTGTAATACGATGGTCACTTGTTCAAGCTGAGGTAACTTCTTGAGGAAATGCTTGGCTAGTGACATCTCTCCACATGTTGCACCAAACTCCAATATCTTCAGAATCTTCACAGGACATGATGATAGACAAGACGAAGACAAAGAAGGAGGGAAGCATTCACAAGCATCCCCACATCCATCCGTAACACCGTGGTGTAAACCATAGAAGATGAGAGTTTGTAGATTGGGGCAGTTTCTCAGCAAGAGAGGCATGGCTTGCCATCCTCGTTCATCGCCACTCTGGATAGATAAATGATTCAGGTTGTGAAATACCGGTACCGTCTTACAAAAGTCTGAGATCACCTCAAGCGTATCAGAAGTTAAGTGAAGGGTTTGAACATTATGTATCCCCATGATAAGATTGGTGGCATATATCCCAACGGATTTTATATATGTCTGAATCTCTCGCACGTATCTGAGATCTACTTGATCCAACATCGAGCCTAGCCTCAACAAGGGAATCAAATTTGACAAGCGGATAGTTGCACGCAACAAACTCTGAGTAGTCTAAGTAGAGAAGGTTTGGAGTATCAAAGGAAACATGGCGAGGGTTGGCACACCGGTACTCGAACTGGGAGATTGTGCCACGATTTTTCCATGGATACACTATAGGAAGGTAATGTTCACAATCAATAGTTAGTCTCTTGAGGGTTGGAGTAGAAACTGATGCAGACTTCCAATAATGCCATCTTATACAATTTACGATCAACTCCTAAAGCATAGGGCATTTATATAGAAGCTTAGCAAATCCGGAATCATAATGACGACCAAAGTCAACAGAATCAAGATGCAAGGTTTTCAGCTTTGTAAAGATTAAGTCTTCTCGAAATAGGCTTTGGCGGAAGCGACCAAGGCTCCCACATCCTAGTTTCAGCTTAGTCAAGTTTTTTTGGCCATTAAAGAAGATGGTAGAAGAGGGCCTTGCGGGTGGGTATAACAAGCGAGAAGGGAAGAGCAACACTAAGGAAAGGTCTGTTGCTCCACGTCTCAGAGCTTTTACTACCCAATCCTCGAGAAGTTTATCGTCTACACCTTTATGACATCTTATAGAAAATTTGGTCATGGGAGAATTGGATTAAAGAGCAAAGACTCTGTTCACAAACTCCTTGAAACCAGTCCGTTTGCATTTTTTTGGTCTGTCACGAGCCACGAAGATGGAGTCATCAAGGTCAAGACTACTAGGTATCAATGTAAACAAATCTCGCCATCTCTTGGACAGAACCGAGGTTACAGCCGCCTCTTTTGTCGTGAGGAAAGGCAAGATGTGACAAAGTAAATCCTCTGTTAGTTCGCTGAATGCATCTTCTTCTCCTTCCTCTATGCTCTTTCTCCTTTTGACATCCATCTATGTTTCTCTCTCTGAAACAATCCCTTCGTTGAATGAGCAGACTTATCTATAAGCGTCCAATACCTAAACGAATTAGGGCTCCAAAGTGTTAGAATTTTGATAAAGAAAAGAAAAGGAGTGATTTGCTTTGAAAATCAGAAGAAAAAGTTTGAAACTAGAGAATTCTCAAAGTTGTTTATTGATCGGATAATTTGTTAGCTTACATAGCTTAACACTTAACATAATTGCTAAAAAGGAAAATTATCCATTCTAAGAAGTAAAAGTTAATTCACTATCTTTACCTTCATCTCATTGATTTAGGAGAAGCAAATGATCAAATTCCAACACAAAGTTCTAAACAACGAATATATTTGTACACGTTTCCTTATTCAAAGAGGAAAATTTGTTTCAAGATAAAGATTTGTTTGAGAATTCATCATTTGAGTAATTTTCAATGACCGCCAAAGAGAAAATTGCAATCATAATCCATGTTAAAGATTGAGACTGGAATCACATTCTTTTCGTGTTCAGTGTGTTAGATGTTATGGTAAAAATATATTTAATATTTTATTTACAAAATCTTTACGCACAGTAAAGCATAATCACAAGAAAATTAATTTTCTGTGATGAGAATAATTTTCTAATTTCGATTTACTGTTAAATAATATTTAATTATCTTAAACTTTGATATCATCTAAGATTTTGTATCCAACTTTACGTTTAACTGAATAATCAAACCAAATTTTTGGTCAAGACAATAAGTCAACATATATAAGCCAAATTACTCTCAACCGTTGGTGAGTTAAGTTTTTTTTTCTTTTTTTGCTAAAAGAGAGTTAAGTGGATGTTGACGATGAGGAGATCGTCGGGAGGGAATATACCGTCGTGGTCAGCTTTCAAGGGATCACCAAATTTAGGCCTTGGTTCGTTCCTCATCTCTCTTTCTTCAAATCTTTGTCACAAAAGTCAAATGCTTGATTAAAAAATGATAAAATCTCTTCTTGCTTTTGTTTTCTGGCTAGGGGGATTTTTTTTCGGGTTGTGATAGCTAATAGCTATGAATAAGAAATTTGAAGGATAATGTGTGTTTGTGGATTGGTCAAAAGATGCAGGAAAATTCAGAATTAGTTGTTGAAAACGTTGCACTCGATCGTTACAAAAACGAGTATGAAAATAATCTTTTGTAACGAGTAAGAAAATAATCTTGGTGGCGACGTTATGATCTTCTTTGATGGTGGACTAACAGAGGTCTTGGATGATTTTGCCACATGGTCAGGGTTAGAGGTTAACAAAGATAAGACTCACCTGTATCTAGAGAAGAAGTTTTCGCTATGGAATTTGGGTTTCCTATGGGTTCCTTACCCATACGTTACCTTGGTCTCCCATTGATGAGTAGAAAGCTTAGGTTATCAGAATATGCTCCCCTGTTAGAAAAGATCCTATGCTGGAAGGGTGCAGCTCATATCATCAGTCATTTATGGCATGGTTAACTTCTGGATCTTGACTTTTACTCTTTCAAAAGGCTGTATAAAGAAAATGGAGTCTCTTTGTTCGCGTTTCCTCTGGTCTTGTAATGTTGATGTGAGGAAATCTGCAAAGGTCAGTTGGAGTACGGTGTGCTTGCCTAAGAAAGAAGGAGGTGTTGGATTGAGAAGACACACCTTTTGGAACACTACCCTCTCTCTAAGGCTGATTTGGATCCTCCTGTCAAGTAAGTCCTCTCTTTGGGCTTTGTGGAACAAACATCATTATATCAAGGACACATCTTTCTGGGCTATTAAGGAATCCAACATTGATACATGGACTTGGAGAATGTTATTGAGACTAAGAGTAGTCGCTCAGAGATTTGTTCGTCATGAAGTTGGTAATGGCTACTCTACTCACTTTTGGTTTGACCAATGGACATAACTTGGCCCCTTAATAAATCTGTTAGATCCTATGGGCCCTAGATCCTCAGGAATTCGTCTCAAAGCGAAGGTTAGAGAGGCTTGTGATAATACGGGTTGGCTCCTTCGGCCTTCCAGATCAAAAGCTGCTCTTAATTTACATATCCATCTAACAAGGGAGCCAATACCGTCTGACTCTGGAGCTGAGGACTCTATTCAATGGGTGATTGATGATAAAAATTGCCAAGGCTATTCCTCAACTAAGATTTGGGAATCCTTAAGACCAAGGCATGATGTTAAGGAGTGGTGGGATGTGGTTTGGTTCAAGGGAGCCATACCTAAGCAGGCATTTAATATGTGGACCACAAACCTGAACATGCTTCCTACAAGACAGGACTGGGGTGTCACGAACTACTCTGACTGCTGCCTATGTGGTTCCATGCCATAAACAAGGGACCACCTTATGCTCACTTGTCCTTTTGTTTCGGTCATCTAGTCTCAAGTCTTCTTTAGGCTCTGTCCTTACTGAAATCTATTCAACTCCTGGTCTGAGTTGTCATGGATCCGTCAATCTTATCCAAATGGCCCCTCTTTGCTAAGGAAGGTAATTGTCCATACGGTAATCTTCCATACTTGGAAACAGAGGAACAATGTAATGCACCAAAATCTGTACATACCTTCTCTGTCTATCTTCCGAAACATTGACCAAGACATCAAGAATATCATCAACTCTCGACGCCACCGTAAGCGTTGGAAGAATCTTATGCATTTCTGGATAAGGTAGCTAGATGAAGGACTTGCCCAAGTCTAGTTATGAATTGAATTTTTTTTTTGCCAATATTATTTTATTGTAGGTAAAGGTGTTGTATTACCCCTAACAATTCATTTCTAATGATATTTAAAGTTTAGTAAAAAAGAAAAATAATAATAATAATCTTTTGTAAGCCTTCTTGGCAATTCAAGAAAACATTTGCGAAGGTCGTATTTGATCACTTGTTCCAAACTAAGTATAGATCTGAAAACTACACACACAATTTTTTACCGTAATTCACATTACGAAACTTCTTAAAATCCTCTGTATATTAAAGGAAAAGTATTCTAGCCTAATTTTGCTTAATTGTCATTACTAAAAATGTTTTTTAATGTTTTTATTTTTTATTTATTTAGTTCTACTATACTCACTCACAAACACAATTATTTCCAAATACTCTAAATCCAATTGCCAAACACATTTGAATATTTACATACTTGCCAAAATTATTATTTCAAAATTAATACATTAAATATTAAATTTATAAACTTGTCATTAATGAATATATATTCCAAAAAAGTAAAATAAATAAATTTTCATTTTGTTTGAAATCTATAGACTTGTAAAAGAAATATTTAAACAATAATCTATATATAACTAGACATATTTAAGATTTTTTAAAAAACATTATTCGATTATGTTAGAAAACATATAGGTTAACAATTAAATTTTTTGGTACTTACAGAAAAGATACTAAAACTAAAACTATGTGAGCAATACTAAAACTTATTACTTTGTAAATATAGAAACAAAGTAATAAGTTTTAGTAATTTTTTGGTTACTTCGGTTCAAATTTTTATAATTCAAGTTCGTTTAGGTAATTTAGTATATATATATACATTTTTTTTGTATCTATCCAGATTATTGTATGTTTTGGTTTGGATTCGAATGGGTGAATTATAATTTGGTTCGGTTTTTGCAGATTTTCTTTCTTTATGTCGAACACATTTCTATACAAAATAATTGTAAATTCGAATATACACAATAAATAATTGTAAATTCGAATATACATATTCGAATATTTATAATATGTATTGTATAGCAAACAAAATATTAGACAATTTAAAAACTAATTAAAAGTACATACGCACAATTGTTTCCATCCGATAATTTTGTTGCCTAGTAATATCAACAATATTATAGCAATATCTACATATATTTACATATAAGCAAACAATTTTAAAATTATATTAACGGTTACAATTAAACCTGTATACAACACCGGTATTAATCTAGTGATGAGTAATTGTACTATTTTTATTTGAGTTAATTAGCTTGAAAACCAAAAACGATAGTATAATTAGGAAAATAACTAAAAAAATTAAAACAATAAGTGGTTTTCCACATATACTTTTG
The DNA here is from genome assembly GCA_963576765.1 of Draba incana. NCBI lineage: Eukaryota > Viridiplantae > Streptophyta > Magnoliopsida > Brassicales > Brassicaceae > Draba > Draba incana. Next base: position 29,274,123 of record OY755217.1, on the reverse strand, counting down.
TTAGTTTCCTAATTTGACTGTAATTGCTGGCCATCACATGCAAATACACCTTTTTTTATTTCATTATAAATCCAACAATAATAATTTGATAAATTCTCTAAAATATATTTCTGAACTATATCACATACATCTACAAGTAAAGTAATTTATAAAATCATGTCATACTAAATTTTTATATCAAAATTCAATAAAGTTTGATATACATGTCTTTTTCTTTTTAATACATACAAAACCCACTAATTCCGTAATGGGTTGAATGAAACTTAAAAACCAAATATTTCAGTATGGTATGATTTCGGTTTATCTTCAAATCGATTAAACCGGATATGAGATTTTAAAATTGAAATTGATCTGTCTCTTCTTCATCTCAACGGTATATAAAGCTAAAGGACTGATCAATCTTCTTCTCTCAGGCTCTGGGTTATCAAGATCGTAATTTTCCTTATTTGCGTCTCAAGCTCTGGGTTTTCACGATCGTAGTTTTCTTCTTGGAATAAAATCATCTGCTTTATAGGGTTTGTATCGAAGTCTATGTGTTCGTATCTGAAGTCTTGGCGTTCGTATCGAAGTGTATAAAGGTAAATGACTCATCTTTCTTCTTCTCTGGAAGTCTCTGAGTTTTCAAGATCGTAATTTTCTTCTTGGAATCAAGCAAAGAATAACGCCATCTCCTTTATAGGGTTCGTATCGAAGTCTTTGTGTTCGTATCCGAAGTCTTGGTGCCTTGATGTTCGTATAGAAGTGTTGGTGTTCGTATCTGAAGTATTTGTGTTGCTTTCTAGGGTTCTTATCCGAAGTCTTTGGTTCTTGTTTTTGTAACAAACAAAAAATGGATCGATTGAGTTTCTCCCGGAACCAGTGCCGGTCCAATCATTTTGGATGCGTAATGCATATATGGAAACAAAATGTCATTTTTGTACATTTTCCAATACCGTTGAAATAGTAATCTAAATAAAAAAATATATTAAAACTCCATTATACCGTTTATAATTCCAAAATAGTTAGTAAGAAATAAAATAAAAATAACAAAATAGAATTTATTTTTGAAATATTGTTTTCCTTAGTAGTTTTGCATGCAAAATCATTAATTAAACTCACGTCGTCGAGTTTTTCAACCATCTATGTTTCAATGGATGGCAAAGCTAACCCATTCAATATCTCTTGTCACATGGTAGACCACAAATAATTTTGTTATCAGCTTCAACTTCGAATTTTAACTAATAATTTCAAATTAATTTTTTTAAATGAGTAATTAACATGTTTGCTTAGAAAATGTCATTAACATTAAAAAGCATTTGAAAAACAAAATCTTATGAATATTATTATTGCATAGAAAGGTCATATTTTTTTAATTATATCTATAACAAAAATTTATCTAAAAAAAGATCCTCGAAATTTAGGGCCCTCTGGGTCGGGCCTGCCCGGAAGAACTGATTCTTTCTTTCTGTAAAGGATGCTTCTAGCCTTTGGATTCAATCCAAGAGGTTTCGAAACCTCTTTTGGATAATTAAAGATCTTGAATTTACACATGGGATGTTCACGAATCCGATAATGGGTTTTCTTGATCACAAAACCCTCATAAGGAGGTTTGTTGTGAAATGTGGAATAATTCTTGATTGTCAACGATTGGATACGTAACTTGTTGAAGCGTGGATTGATAGAACTTGAACTAATCATGTACGGTAATGGTAGATACTCACCGCATGCAGAGATCTTTAATTGCCATACACTAGTTAAGCTGAAACTAGGGATATCCCAAACAACGCCTCATTACCATCGCTTAAGATTCTGGTTCTTGGGTTGGTGAAGTTCTGGTCTCTTGGCGATGATTGTGCTTTCAAAGCGTTTCTTCGGGCTCGTCCTGTGCTTAAGGAGTTAGAGATAGATGGAATATGCTGGAAAAAGTGGAACTGGTCAGGGAATGTGTGTAGTACATCTCTTGAAAGACTTGTCACCAGTCGTGACTTTTCCAATGAGTTTGAGGGACCTGAAACTCAGAACATTACTTTCGATACTCCTAGTCTTACCTACTTGGATATGACTGATTTTGTTGTCGATGCTTACCCGATCGTCCAGTTCGATTCCCTTGTCGAATGCAGGCTTCTCCTTCAAATGTTAGTTGATCATCAGTGGAATGGCGAGTTTATCATGGATGAAGATGATATTTCAAGCAATCCCACTACACTACTTCATGGGATAAGAAATGTAAAAATCTTGGAGGACCTGTTGTCTTGTGTTCGAGTATGCGGGTTTGCTATTTGTTGAGTCGATGTTCTCTAGAGGAGGACCTAGTAAGGCTAGTAATAATGTCGCTATGTTAAGCACAAGCCGACTTTGGGGATAAGCCGTGAAGGGGATTCAATGTGGATTGTTATTCAATGGCTAGTGTAGTCCTTTCTTTGCTATGGTTCCTTGTATGGTTGAGCTTCTTCAATCGTGTGTGAAGGACAACCTATTAGTTGCTCGTTGGTTGCTTGTTCTATGGTTCTAGGTTAGGCTACCGGATGAAAGTGCTTTCTATAGCGTTATTGGCTCATCATTGATCTTTCAAGTGGCCTCTTTATATCCGGTTCCCCGATTGAGTTCTTGACACGTTGATTTCAGGATCCTTATCGATACTTTCTCGGGACCGGAAGCTTCACAGCTAAGGGTCGTGAATGTGTATTGATTGTGTTTTGTTCCCATGTTTTTTAAACTTTTTTGCCATGGGTCAGATTTCATAGGATTACCATTTGTTCGAGTAACAATTTGTAATCTTAAACCGTTCATTTTCTTAAATGATATTTCCATCCTTAGCAAAAAAAAAAAAAAAAATTGATGATTCTGAATATATTCAAGAAGTCCAGTTTCAACGTGCACTATAACATGTTTCAAAAAAAAAAAGTGCTCTATGTTGAAGAAATCAATTATTGATGATCTACAACTTAGACAATGATGATCTACAACTTATAGATCATGATGATCTACAACTTATAGGAAATGATGGATCTCATATCACTATTTAATTTAGTAGCTTCATCTTTTAAACCTCTATATAAGTGAACAAGTTAATTTGTCCAATGTAAGACATAACATTCACACAACAAAATACAACTAAGTTACAACTTTCATAATTTCATACTTTGATAAAATCTCTCTTGCTCTCTTCTCATCATTCTCTCAATATCCTAATTTCAAAGGGTATAAAATTTTATTCTCCATAATTTATTTATCGTCATAAGAAATTCCTCATTCTTTTTATAACACGTTATAAGCACGATCACTATAAGTTTATGATAAAAGAAAAATAATATTATACTATATAATATACTTATAGACAATATATTACCTATATAATATTTTATTTTTCTATGGTTGCTTCATGCACCATAATTATTTATTTATTTTCTAATGGTCGGTTTACCGCCTAATAATTTATTTACTGCTTTTATTATTTGCTAATGGTCGGTTTACCGCCTAATAATTTATTTACTGCTTTTATTATTTGCTAATGGTCGGTTTACCGCCTAATAATTTATTTACTACTTTTATTATTTGCTAATGGTCGGTTTACCGCCTAATAATTTATTTACTGCTTTTATTATTTGCTAATGGTCGGTTTACCGCCTAATAATTTATTTATTGTTATAATATGGATGATTTCTTCACCATATTTTATTTACTGTTATAATATGGATGATTTCATCACCATATTTTATTTACTGTTATAATATGGATGATTTCATCACCATATTTTATTTACTGTTATAATATGAATGTTTTCATCACCATATTTTATTTACTGTTATAATATGGATGATTTCATCACCATAATTTATTTATCGTTATGATATGGTAAATTTTATTAATATTATCAAATTAATTTTTGTTTTAATTTTTTTTACCTCTAACGGTAACAAAGAAAAATTTTCAAAATTTTTCTACTTTTACAACGGCTAGTTAACGGTTATGAAAAATATTTTCAATCTATAAATACATTCATATTTTTCATTCTTCAAATCAGTCAACATTTTATCATCTCCTTCTTACGAAAAAAGTAAATAAATATATATTTGTTTAAGTTTTAATATTGTAAGAAAATGTTTCGTTGGTTTTTAGTTTTTATTATCGGTATAATTTGTAGTTCTGTTTATTGTCTCTTCGCTGGAGAATTTACTCCCGAAGAGTATCACATAAATTGTATTTTACTTTTTATTGCAATAATGCTTACTGTAATCGCTGTTAGAATTAATTTGTACGGTTTCTAAATAATATAAATTTTCTAATAATATTCTATAATTTTTGTTTTAGAAACAAATGACCAACGTTGAGAAGCTTAAATTTCCAGCTCTCAAAATTACTGGAGCTAACTATATAGCATGGACAACTGATGTTGAACTCTATATGGAAGCGGATAATTTATCTGACACCATCAAAGAGGAAAATAAATCATCCGCCCAAGTTAAGGCTAAGGCAATAATGTTTCTGAGAAAACATATGGATGAAAACATGTCGCACGATTATGCACAATTTAAAAACCCAGCAAAGCTGTGGAAAGCCTTGAAAGAAAGGTTTGATAATCAGAGGAAAATAAATCTCCCTCATGCGATGGAAGAGTGGAAAAACCTGAGCTTTCAGAATTTTAAGAAAGTGGAGGAGTATAACTCCGCAATGTTGAGGATTGTATCACAATTAAAATTTTGTGGTAAATCAGTCACCGAAGCAGAAATGCTCGAGAAGACATATCTCACATTCCACAAAGAACAAAGTATCCTTCAAGCAATATATAGAAATTGTGGATACGTAAGGTTCTCAGAGTTAATTGTCACCCTCTTAATCGTAGGGAAAACTAATGAGCTAAGTTGCAAGCTATATAAAGAGTCTAACAAAGGCAAAGGGAAAGAAGTGAACCTTGCGGAACACTTTGAGGATACATTATACCTCGGTTCTCCCGATTTTGCCAATGATTTCGACGAGACCGCTTTTACGGATAACTAAAATGCTTGAAATAAGACTACTGAATAATCTCCGGATATGCCATGTATAATACTATGTTTTCGGTTATTTGAAAGAAAAATAATGTTGTTTTAGCACAAGAATTAATGTAGAATTATTGTGTGTTTTATTTTTTTGAATAATATTTACTATCTATTATTTAATCTTTGCATGCTTACAGAAATGGACATCAATACAAACGGAACATTATCTAAAGGAAATGTTAGAGAAATTTGTATACTTGATAGTGGAACAACACACACTATTTTGAAATATAAGAGATATTTCTCTGACTTAAAGTCAACAAGAATTATGGTTGATATAATATCATGTCCTGCAAACTTGATTGAAGGAACTGGTAAAGCTAACTTTATGTTGCCTAATGGAACGAAGTTTTCCATAAGAATTGCGTTGTTTTCTCCAAATTCGAAAAGGAATTTGTTGAGTTTTAATGACATATATCTTCAAGGATATGATACTCATTCTATAACTGAGAATGGAAAGAAATATATGCTCATTACTTCTGATAAATCAGGAGAAAGCCAAATTTTAGAAAAAATACCAAAAGTTCCTTCAGGGTTGCATCTTACTCATATAAGTGCAATCGAATCGCATGTAGTAATTAAAAGAAATCCAGATGATTTCATACTATGGCATGATCGCCTCGGTCACCCAGGCACAACAATGATGCGAAATATAATTGAGAACTCACATGGTCATTCACTAAAAATCCAAGAGATTTATCAAGGAAATAAAATGACATGTGTTGCTTGTTCTCTTGGAAAATTGATCATAAGGCCATCGCCAACCAAAATTGATAAAGAATCACCAAAGTTCCTTGAACGAATTCAAGGCAATATTTGTGGACCGATACATCCATCATGTGGACCATTCCACTATTTTATGGTGTTAATTGATGCATCTAGCAGATGGTCACATGTTTGTCTATTATCATTTCGAAATATGGCATTTGCGAGATTTCTAACTCAGATAATCAAACTAAGGGCTCAGTTCTCTGATTACCCCATTAAGACAGTTAGACTAGACAATGCTGGTGAATTCACATCCCAAGCCTTCAATGATTATTGTATGGTAACGGATATAAATGTTGAACATCCTGTAGCTCATGTTCATACACAAAATGGTTTGGCTGAATCATTAATTAAACATCTGCAACTAATTGCAAGACCATTGATCATGAGATCAAAACTACCAACGTCTGTATGGGGACATGCTATTTTACATGCAGAAGCACTCATTCGGATAAGACCAAGTGCATATCATAAATATTCCCCATTACAGTTAGTCTTCGGTCGAGAACCGAATATATCCCATCTAAGAATTTTTGGTTGTGCGGTATATGTGCCTATAGCACCACCACAACGTACAAAGATGAGACCACAAAGAAGGTTAGGAATATATGTTGGTTGTGATTCTCCATCAATCATACGATACCTAGAACCACAGACTGGTGACGTCTTTACGGCATGATTTGCCGATTGTCATTTTGATGAAAAAGTATTCCCGGTTCTAGGGGGAGAAAACAAACAAGTTGGGAAGGATATAAAGTGGAGTGTACCACCTTTATTACATCTTGATCCTCCAACCAAACAGTCAGAACTTGAAGTTCGACGAATTATGCATTTGCAAAGTATAGCAAATCAGTTACCTGATGATTTTGCTGATACTAAGACAGTGACAAAATCATATATTCCAGCTGCAAATGCTCCTGCTCGTATTGAAATCCCAAATGAGCACCATAGAGTAGATAACACATGTGAGTCTAGAACACGCTTAAAGCGTGGTAGACCCGATGGTTCTAAGGATAAAAATCCTAGAAAACGAAGGGAAGTTGAAAAAGATAATGATCCCAAAATCACTGAAAGTATTTTGGAAGAAACGAATCATGAGTGTAACGACCATAAAGAGCATCATGAAGGAAATCATGAGATTTCTATAAACTACATTAAAAATGGAAAGATATGGGATAAAACTAAAATTGATGTAGTTGATGACGTTTTCTCATACCTTGTGTCATTGGAAATCAGTGGAGAAAATGAAGATCCAGAACCAAAGTCTGTATATGAATGTAAAAACAGACAAGACTGGATAAAATGGAAAGATGCAATACAGGTCGAACTCGATTCGCTTAATAAACGAAATGTATTCAGACCTATTACACTCACACCCAAAGATGTGAAACTGGTCGGATACAAATGGGTCTTCGTTCGAAAATGAAACGAAAATAATGAGATTATGAGATATAAAGCTCACCTTGTGGCTCAAGGTTTTTCTCAAAGACCCGGGATTGATTGTGAGGAAACATATTCTCCCGTTATGGATGCAATCACGTTTAGATTCTTAATGAGTCTGGCATCTAACGAAAATCTAGAGATGCGTCTCATGGATGTTGTAACTGCTTATCTGTATGGATCATTAGATACTGATATCTATATGAGAATTCCAGATGGATTCAAAATGCCAGAAGGATTAAGTTCCAAACCCAAAGAGTTATGTGCAATAAAATTGCAAAGATCATTATATGGGTTAAAGCAATGCGTATGTGGTATAATCGTCTCAGTGAACATTTAACGAAAGAAGGATACGTAAACAATCCTCTATGCCCATGCGTTTTTTATAAAGAAAACAACATTCGGATTTGTGATAATCGCGGTGTATGTTGATGATCTGAACATAATAGGAACTCAAGGGGAAATACAAAAAGCCTCAAATTATCTAAAAGGTGAATTTGAGATGAAAGATCGCGGACAAACAAAATACTGTCTTGGCCTTCAAATTGAGCATTCTTAAAAGGGTTTATTTGTGCACCAATCCACATATACCAAAAGGGTACTAAAACGATTTAATATGGATATGGCAACTCCTTTGAGTACTCCTATGGTTGGTAGATCACTCCAAGTCGAAAATGATCCATTTCGACCACATGAAGAAAATGAAGAGGTGCTTGGTCATGAAGTACCATACCTAAGTGCAATTGGAGCTTTAATGTACCTTGCAAATTGTACAAGGCCCGATATATCATTTGTCGTTAATCTTTTGGCAAGATTCAGTTCGTCCCCTACGCGGAGACATTGGAATGGAATTAAACACATCTTCCGTTACCTCCAAGGGACTACTGATTTAGGTTTATTCTATCCTAAAAAATTCAAGCGGTCAAATGGTTGGTTTTGCAGATGCAGGATATTTATCAGATCCACATAAAGCTCGATCACAAACAGGATACGTTTTTACGATCGGAGGCACTGCAATATCCTGGCGTTCTCAAAAGCAAACTCTTGTGGCTACATCTTCGAATCATGCTGAGCTAATCGCACTTCATGAAGCAAGTAAAGAATGCATATGGCTAAGGTCGATAAGCCAACACATTCGGTCATGCAGTGGACTAGACGTAAACATGGTGCCAACGATCTTATATGAAGATAATGCTGCATGTGTCTCTCAAACAAAGGAAGGATACATCAAAAGTGATAGAACCAAACATATATCTCCAAAGTTCTTCACATATACTCAGGAACTTGAGAAGGCTAAACTCATCGAAGTCAAATATGTCTGATCATGTGACAATGCCGCAGATCTCTTCACGAAGTCCCTACCTACCACTACGTTCAGGAAACATGTCCATAACATTGGAATGCGTCATCAACGAGATTTACAAGATGACACCTGATCATTCAAGGGGGAGCTTGCGTAGTTGTACTCTTTTTACCTAGCTATGGTTTTTCCCACTGGGTTTTCCTGGAAAGGTTTTTTAATGAGGCAACGAATACGTAAAGACAGAGAAAATAGTGACATTGGTCTCCAAGGGGGAGTGTTGAAGAAATCAATTATTGATGATCTACAACTTAGACAATGATGATCTACAACTTATAGATCATGATGATCTACAACTTATAGGAAATGATGGATCCCATATCACTATTTAATTTAGTAGCTTCATCTTTTAAACCTCTATATAAGTGAACAAGTTTGTTCAATGTAAGACATAACATTCACACAACAAAATACAACTAAGTTACAACTTTCATAATTTCATACTTTGATAAAATCTCTCTTGCTCTCTTCTCATCATTCTCTCAATATCCTAATTTCAAAGAGTATAAATTTTTCTTCTCCATAATTTATTTATCGTCATAAGAAATTCCCCATTATTTTTATAACACTCTATATAATATTGTAGGACTTTTTTTAATTATTATAAAAAAACCGATCAAATAGCTGAAATAAACTCGGACCGGAGATTTAGCCGGTTAAAATTGGTTCCATATGTTAATAATCTCAACCGTTAATAAAGGATTAAGGAATAAACGGCTAGGATTAAATGTTACAGTTTCTAGAACTCTCACTCTCACTCTCAAGGGTTTTGAGAAAGTTACAGATCTAGAATGTTGTAGATCATTTCGTTCTGGTAGATTGCTTCAAAATTGGTTTCGCTAGGGGTTTTGAGGGTAGAAAATGGATAGGATAAGCGGTCTAGCTGATGAAATCATTATTTCTATCGTTCAATTACTCTCTACAAAGGAAGCTTTTAGTCTTTCGATTCAATCAAAGAGGTTTCGAAATCTGTTTACTATCATACCAGATCTTCATTTGAACGCATTTGAGTATCCAGGGAGGAGTTTCACGGGTTTCACGGAACATATGTGTGGAGTATTGGACCAGCTTGAAACTAATACCAGAATTAGGAAGTTTAGGTTAAAAGGTCCACCGGTTCTTGATACAGATCGTATCAACGATTGGCTACGTGATGTGTTGAAGCGTCGAGTCATGGATCTTGAACTATTAATATGGGGTGATAATGGATACTCACTGCCTTTGGAGATGTTCACTTGCGACACACTTGTTAAGCTGACACTAGGTAGGCACTTTGTCATCAGTGATATCCCTAACAATGCTTTGTTACCATCTCTTGAGACACTTGTTCTTCTGTTAGTTAAGTTCGATTCTCCTGGTAATTGTGCGTTCGAAGCGCTTCTTTTGGCTTGTCCTGTGCTTAAGGAACTAATGATTGATGATATGTGTTGGGAAAAATTGAATTGGTCAGGCAATGTGTCTAGTCGAACTCTTGAAAGGCTTATTCTCGTGAATTGTCCGACGAGTATCATGGACCTGATTTTCAGAGCATTAGTTTTGATACCCCGAGTCTTACCTACTTGGATATAGCTGATTTTGTTCCGGATGCATATCCGGTTGTTAATTTGGAGTCACTTGTCGAAGCTAAGCTCTTTCTTCAGGTGTTGGTAGATCACCAATGGGGTGTAGAATTTCTAGATGATGTTGATGCTCTTTCTAGCAATCCAACGAATCTGATTCAGGGGATGAGAAATGTTAAGATCCTGGAATTATCAGCCCCCAACAGTTTCGAGGTAAGTTTGGTATTTGTCTCTTCTTTCATTTTTTTTTCATGAGAATCTGTTCTAAGAAGTTGAACTTTGTTGATGATGACTAGTTGATTTTTGATTGATATCAGACGTTTTACTTCTTCCGCGAAGCAATCCCTGTGTTTAAAAACCTACATCAGTTAACATTTACCAATAATGACCTGGATTCTGTTGGCAATTTCTCCCTTTTTTGCTAAACAAAACTCCAAAGCTAAAGACGCTCATCATCAAGGTATGACTTAAGTCTCAAAATCACTAAAACCATGGAGATTCTAAATTCATCTTCAGTCTCTAATTCTCTTGTTGCAGGGTTTATTACACTATGTTGAAGAAGATGACTATGTTTGCGAATGCTTGTCGGGATATTCTTGTCTATTGTCATGTCCGGTGGAGGTCTTGGATATTACGTTATGGGATTACGGAACTCCTGGTGAGTTGGAGCAAGTAAAACACTTTTTAGGGAAATTGTCATGTCTGAAGTTGCTCAAAGTTTTAATTTGGGAAAGAACAAGGACAAGGAAAAGTTACGCATTGCCACGGAACTCCTAATGCTACCGAGAGCTTCCACTGAGTGCAAGATCCAGTTCGCTTATCATTGACTTGACAACTACTCACTTGAGCATGAAACAAACTAGACTTCTCCTACTAGTTCCCAAGTATGTGCCGAAAGTTGAAGTCATCTCTTCTGCTTCCTTTGTTTTACCTTTTTGTTTAATGTTTGAGAACCAATCTGATTTTAGTGGCCTTGTAGCGTCTCATATGTGTTTGTATCTCTTCTTAAAATCAAAGTTCGAGACTTTTTGTCTGTAGTAAGGTAGTTTGTAAAAAAATTCTTATCAGTTTGATTTGAGTGGCTTCTTAGTTTCACTTAATCGGTTTTTGCCTCTTTCCCTTATATTTTGGTATATTTCCCCACTTTGACATTTTCTCTGTTTGTATATTTTTGTTGTGTGTGATACTTGGTGGTCCAAAACTCCATTTGATTTAATTGAGCAAAGAGATGATTTGTCACATCTTATCTTTCCGTTACATCATACCAAATGAATTAATTTAGGTTCAATATGAAACGTGAGCAGAAAATACCGCGATTTATGAATGTATAAACACACAAGCCATCAGTTAAACATGATTTTTTTTACCTATTAGACATTTCAGATTTGTGATTTCCTAATTTGCTGGCCTGCAAAAGAACTCTTTTTCAGGAATTGAAAACTTGGGGAGTTTCTTCTTCTTCATTGGATATTCCTCTACAGATGCTAGCCTCTTCTTTGCATTTCCGACATCTACGCAAGACGATGGCTTGGACCTGTAGAAAGACGCTAGTTGCTCTGCGGGATCGATGAAAGACATTCCTGAACCAGAGCTCTCAAAGGAACATTGTGGCAAATGACTCTGTGACTGTCTAGTAGAATCTGTGCAAGAGAATGGCAATCCAAAATATGGTTTTCTAGCATCAGGTAAGAGACCAATACCGACATTGCGATAATCAGAAGGCAGACCAGAAATCTCGGGATTAGACGGAAAAAGTAGTTGTTGCTGGCTGAATGTGAATATGTTTGGTTGCTGCCTTAAACCAGAACCATGGAAGCTGAGATCCTTATCAGTCAATGGACAAGACGACATGAGTGAACCATACGGATACAAGATTGTAGGAGGAAATTCTGAATCAGGAACACAGCTAACATAAGGAAATGGATACTTTGAAGTATCACACATCAAATCTCTGCTCCAACTCTTATCCAATGATAAGGTTGAATGATTTTCTGAAACTCCAAGTGTTGACCTTTGCCATAACCGGCTCTGGTGAGCTATGATCCTCTCGCCTGTTTGAACCATATCTGAGTAACTTGTGCCAACAGAAACATTCTTACCCATCAGCCGCATTGTTGCTTGAGTGTTATGTAAACACAAACCATCAGGGTTTGCAACCATATTTCTGCTACTTATGTTCTGGTTCCGACCATTCTGCTTTGACAGATTGATTATGTTGCGCATCGGATTCACATGAGATACCGAGGAATGAACAGTTTCACCGCACTCTCCATCATTAGTGTCCGAGATGAAGAATGATTTCTCCGTGAATGTCTCATCAATGCCTAGCCTAGTAGGAAAGTAGTTGTGGCGTTTCTCATTATGAACTGGGAACTTGTCTACATTGCCTTTGGCAATTGCTGTTGAAAATTCCACTAAATTCCCAAGTAAAAGATCATTATCTGCAGCGGAACCAGTACCTAAACCTGACGGGTCAAAACTTGTACAACCTTGACCTTGTAAATTGAGAGGGAACCCCGAGATCGCCTCTTCCACATTCCTTTGTCTATACAAATCTGATTTCTGTTTCCATTCAACAAAAAGTGGATCAAAAGGTGAATGATACAGCAATGTCCCACAATGCATATCTGGTTGAGACGCGGAAGAACAACTTCTATAATGGCTCGAGGTAAATGATTGAATAGATTGAGCCACATCTCCTTTTACTCTATTATGTGAACTAAGATATGGACCATCACTGATCTGATCATTGAATACAACCTTCGTCTTCTTGTCAGTTACAGACGTTTGATCCTCGGGCGAAAAGAGACTCAACCGACTCATTTCCAAGCAGTAAAGTTCCAACGATTCAAAATTGACATAAATTTCCGAGTTATCAGAACACCTTACATTGCTTCGTTTCAAAATTGCAGGAATCTGAAACTCACAATCCTCAACTTTACTTGCTAATCCATCCTTGTTGCTACTAATAAACATCAAACCAGACCTTTCTTTAATCTCAAGACTGCATTTCTCACCATCCACTTTTTCTCCAACTAGTTCTTTGCAACTGTTAACCTGAAAATGCAAGATGTGTAACACCCAACTCACTAGTGTTAGTCTACAAGGATGATAATGAGCTCACACAAATCCATTTTAAGCTCAAATGTAACACAAATTCAGATTTGGACTAATTGCTTATAACCTTGTGACCAAATTTCCGGTCGCCAGTAAGATTTTTCCTTCTCTTTCTCTTGACACCGATTGAAACGTCGGAATCGTCTCTTTCCTCTTCCCTTCGAGCTAATTGAATCGGTATCTCAACGATGGAGCGTTTCTTACACGGTTTAGATTTCGGTTTGGACTTCGGATCGGAATCATCTACCTTCGCCGGAGATTTTGCTAGAAGGGAAGCTAGCTCATGCGACCACCAACGGAATTTAGCGACGGTAATCGGAGGAAGAACCGATTGAATCAGATCTCCGGTGGTTTCTCCGGAGAACGGCCAGCATTTCCGTAGCTCAACACTCCTTATCCTCTGCGTGTACTCTCTGCCACGATTCGCCATTTTCAAAATTTCGCGATGCATCTCATAACCAATAAAAAATCAAAATCAAAAAAATATATGGAAAATAAAAATCAGCGACTTACCTGATCGAAAAACCTTCGTTATCGACTTCCATGGATTATCTAAAAGGTCAGAAGATAAAGACGAAGGAGATGAGAGAAAACGTAGAGAGAGAATTGGCAAGTTTCAGAGTTTCCCGCTCAGAGATTCTCTCTCTAACGACGCTTTTTGACATTTTTATGTGAAAAAGAAAGTTTAAATTTATGGAGCTGAAAAGTGACAGAGGAGGAGACGGTACAGTTAATTATATCAGTCTCTAACTGGAAAACAATTCAAATAATTAAATTTTTGTGATGTTAAAAGCGTCAGAACTCAGAAGCATAAATTTGTGTATAAAATCTACTACTATTCGATTTGACGTCAGACTGAACAGATAAAAAAACAGTAGAGACGAGTCTATTTGACCTCAGCTCATCTTGTAGAACACTCCTTTTACACTTCTTTTCGTAATAAATGGAGTTCCCACTTTTTTTCATCGGCTCGAGGAATTTTTTATTTTATTGATGTTGATGATTTATAATCACTAATCACATCGTTAAACTCGAACTAGACACCAACTGAAGAATAATATTCCCTGTTTTAAAAAAAAATGATATTTTTGGCTTATACACATATTAAGACACGCAATAAATATATATGTCAATTAATTGTTTATTTTTACATTTGACTTACTTTTTTGTGTTTTTCTCTTTCTAGTCGATTAAAAAACTATTTAATCACTTGGTAAAACGTAAATTGCAGAAAATCAATCTTTCAAAAACAAAGAAAAAATCCAAAACATCAACCTTTTAAAAAATAGAGGGAGTAACGTTTTAAACACATTCGGACTAAAAAAAAATTTAATTAGATCTCAATCATATCATTAACTCATAATAATACACACCATACCCTTTTCATTGAGGTTAAAGAAAGCTATAAATACAGAAGAGATAAAAAAAGAATTTGACATTGTTTCCAAGCGAAACCAATCGTCTCCTTTATAATAAAACAATCCAAAGTTCTTTGGAGTCACCTGGTGATGGAGCTTGATGATCGACCACCACTGGGATTCACATAATCTCGCTTCGTAAACAATCTTGGAAGGCACTTTCCTAGCCTCAGTTTCCAGTTCATTTTCCTTGCAATTCGATCACTTATCAACTCCAAAGCACTAATGATTTCTCGAAACGTTGGTCTTTTTGATGCTTCTGTTTCCCAGCAATCCTGGATTAACCTGGCAATAGAGAGATCGTTTAAGACTCTCAAAGAAAAGCCATGAATGATTGTTTCATAAATTCGGAAAACTTACTCTCTTAACCCGAAAGGATATGATTTTATTGGAGCATTGAACGGTGGTCGTTCATCTTTGATATATGCTTTAGGAACTTCGCTTTCTTCTTTCAGATGAAATGGTACACAGCCTTCTATCATCTGTACACACAAACAGCATTCTGTTTAAAAAACAGTATACACCAGAAGCTGAATTGAGAAGCCTCATAGCTCTCTCGGTTATTTTACCTCTTGTAAGATCAAAGCGAAAGAAAATACATCTACTTTTGTGTCATACTCTTCATTCCTGTAAACTTCTGGAGCCATGTATCTCCCTGCTTAGCCATAAAGACAACGAAAGTATCATCAGCATAAACCCATCCAAAACAACTCTAGATCAGCCGAAGTTAAGCTTTAGACTACAAAACACGAAAGCTAAGCTTACCCTAGAAGCTCTAAGATAAGCTCAAGATAGGAACATACACAACTCAGAGGAAACAATTTTAAAGATAATCTGATAAGAGAACTTACAAGAACTGTCCAATGATGTAGTAGGCTTGTCTTTTTTAACTGTCTTCTTAACTACCAGCAGCAGCTTGCTGACTCCAAAGTCTGCAACTTTCAGATGTCCCGAATCATCCCGCAGTATGTTTCTGTTCTCTTAACCGAACAAATGAGAACTTTTTTGGAGTTTTTAAATATGCAATATAGTTTAATTGAAAACAACCAAGAGAAAAAACCTACGGAGGCTCTAAGTCGCAGTGGATTATAGCTTCAGGTTTATGCTCGTGCAAATAATTCAGTCCTCTGCAACAATTTGAAGGAATACCACATATAGATAATCAGATACTACAACTTGGAATTAAAGTTTCATTTCAACTGGTCATGCATCAATATGAACCAGCATAACTAAGAAGTAAAAGTACAGAGATAAGTCACTTAACCTAGCAATTTCAAGTGCAAACTTCACTGCATGCGCTGGCAATAGAGGTCCTTTCCTGTCTAGATATTGTCGAAGATCTCCCTACAAAGAAACCAAGATAATTTAAAACTTAGGAGCATAATGTTAAGCAGCGAAATTTAAAACTAAGCAGTTTCCGGAGGTGGAGATCTAAAAATCTTCGACAATAATAAAACATCAAACCCATTCTTCATGCAAAATCTAACCAACTATTAAGGTGGCATCAAAATGGTAAAAAAAATAGGACCTTTGGTAAATACTCTGTGACAATCATCATGGGAGTACTTTGAGTAACTGCCCCCAGAAACTGAACAACATTCGGATGGCGTATCTTTTGAAGCAGTGCAAGTTCGTCAAATGCATTCCTGGATACCAAAAGGGATATTAAAACCTCTGGCCCAAGATTAGATCAATGATACAAAAGAAATGGATGGAGTCAGTCAACTCACAATTTATCTTCATCGGAGAACATTTCCTCTCCAAAGGTTTTAACAGCCACATCAATTCCACGCCATGAAGCCTTGTGAAAGGTACCCTGTCCAGCATGCAGAGTATTAAAACTTGTTAGCAGTTGGTGGAAAAAACCTTATACTCTTTTTGCCAATTAATACTCTTACTAAAGATATTTGGAAAGAAAGCAAATGAAAATAGTAACAAACACGTTTAGGGCAATGGAGCTACTACTTACCTTTGATATTTTGACAGAGTTGGAAAAATCAAGCTCTGAAGGATGAATCTCATACTCAGGAATTTCTCTATCATTTTGTACATGCATAGGAGCAATCTAAAATCCAAAAACGATTACTCAATCAATTAACCAACACATTCAAAAAGCTATAACATCCATCCACACAATTAGGGATACAAGCAACACATACCGGACGCTTGGCACCATGTTGCTCCAAAAGTGTAATCACATCATGATTTTTATAATACACAGCATCTGCAAGAGGCTGTTCAAATCAATCACGAATTGTTACCATCACTATTACACCATCTCGAAGTTAAAGCCTCAAATTATCAAAGCTAAATCTAATCCCCTCCAAAGAATTTTGGGTAACATAACTTTGGGAGGCAATTCGTCGAACACAAAGCGAACTATAAGTCTACGAGAAGTCAACTCAAATCAAAACCAAAACAAACAGAAATTCAATCCCATAAACAAGTCTAAATTCCGTACCGTACTACCCCATCGATCCGTGGAATCAACCTTAGCCTTACGGCTAAGCAAAAGCTCAACAACATCGGTTCGTCCTTGACAAGCGGCGATGTGAAGAGCAGTACGACCATCGATATCACGGTAATCAACATTAGTTCCCGAATCTAACATCTTCTTAATCCCATCGATGTCACCTTCGTTAGCTAAATACATTAAACGAATCGTCGGATCCACGATCCCAGCCGTCTCCGCCGCCGCCAACTCTTCGTCCTCATCTTCCGTTACTGTCTCCGTCGTCGGAGGTCGTGAATCCGGTGCTAGCGATGACTGCCTTCCGAGCTTGAATCTCGCCGGAGATTTCGGCTTAATCGTCATGTTTCAACGGAGGAGGAGACTTGGTTGCTTCTGCAAGCTAATGAGCTGTAAATCGGAACTGTAACGGCAAAAAGTCCCAACCAATCGGAATCTTTTAAGGGTTTGCCTCTTAATATGGGTGAAGTATCATACTCGTTAGTACTCATCGTTTTATATTACTAAAAATTTTACAGTTTAGTATTTTTTTTTTTTTTTGGCTAAGAACAATTAAATGGAAGAAATAAAAGTCAACAACAAACAAATAAATTATGATTAGTGGCTTAGTGCAAACAAGTGGAATGACAAATGGGGTAATACAAAGAAAAAGTGAGTGGAGTAGCATTTAAATTAGTATAAATTAGATTAAAGTGAGTGGAGTATATTAGTAGAGAAATTAAATTAATTATTTAAGCACTTTTAATTGCCCATTATAAAGATATGTTGGAACCAATGAAATTAACATATACTCTTCTTTTCTGAAAAATATACGAGGGCATAAAATATGCATGTAAATAGCCATAGAACAAAAGTGTTGTGCGTAATCGTATGAAAAACAATAAAAGTTGACATATAATTTTTTACTAATTATAAATTCAGTTACAATTGTATTAGGTCACAAAAATGTGTATCACTAGTACATACGTTATATCACAAACTAAACCATTGGCAACATGAGTTTTTTTAAAACAACCATCGAAGAACTATAAGTTCCTAATTTTAGTTAACAATTTGTAATTCCTAAACTTTCTTTTTAATGATATTAACATTCTTAGCAAAAAAAAAAAAAAAAAAAAAAGAACTATAAGTTCCGATATTGATCAAACCGGTTTAAAAATCAAATAATTTAACAAAATTGTTTATCTAGATGATTATCTAGACAGTCGATGAATTCATTTAAACATGTGCTTTCAAAAGAACAGTAAAAGCTTATTGTTAAATCTTTGTGCTAACTGGAAATTATACATTTCTATATATGTTGACATTTAAATTTCAAGATATTTTGACGAATCAACTATTTAGAATAGTCATATAGACATCGACTAAGGGGCCATTAAAACAAATAAAACTTTTCTATTTTGAGCCCAATAAATTGGCCCATTATCAAATAGATTGTATTTAGCAACCCGAGGAAGCCAGTAGACTCGCTCCACACAGCGTCTGAAAACCAACCGTTTGTCTTATCACACACGTGTCACTCTATTAGAGCGAGTATCGTGCACCATCTTGCCGCGCAAAAGTGAATTAAATAACGAAAATTAAGACCCGGAGATAAAAGTGACAGATCAGCCTCTATAGACTTTGCAAAAGAATCTTATCCGTTGATTCTAAACTGGATCATCTTATCACCGTTGATCTTCGGATAATCCGGATCCGCTTTTAGTACTATTTCCCGCAGAGAATAAAAACTCAATTCGCTACAAATTTAGTTACTTGACAAAAATTGTTTCTTCTTCGTCTTTGAATTCTGAATTTTTGGATTTCTATTTGTTTGAGGTGAAAAATGGAGATTTCTGAGAGAGTAAAAGCTCGATTAGCCATCCTCTCTGCGCATTTGGCGGTGTCTGATTCCGTCGGATTGGAACAGGTTTTACCGGCGATCGAGCCATGGTGCACATCGGCTCACACGAGCGCTCCGCCGAATCGATCGGTGCTTAAAGGAAGCTTGACGATCGTTGATGAGCGTACGGGAAAGAAATATCAGATTCCGATATCAGAAGATGGTACCGTTAAATCCGTCGATCTCAAGAAGGTATTTAACGGATCATAATTCTGAAACCGAGCATTAGTAGCTGATCTAATTGATCTGTTTTTGATTGAATTTTGATCCGTATTGCTTGTTTTTATCCGAAATGAGAAGGAATTTTGATGTGAGATTGGGTTTGTTGTATTATTGAGGGATTTACATGTTTGATGTGTAGATAACGACGGGGAAGGATGACAAGGGGCTTAAATTATACGATCCTGGTTACTTGAACACGGCTCCGGTTCGATCTTCGATTTGTTACATTGACGGAGATGAAGGAATCCTACGTTATCGAGGATACCCAATTGAAGAATTGGCTGAGAACAGCACTTTCATTGAGGTTGCTTATCTCCTCAGTAAGTACTCCTTGTAGCTTAATTTCCTTCTGCGGGTTTATAATCATGGACATGCAAATGTTTGATCAGAGTCTTGATAGTGAAACGAATATAAAGTGTTATTGGATAGAAAGTTATCATCTTTTGTGGGTTGGTCTTCAAATTTTTCTCTCTCTTACTGTTCTAGTTTGTGGGTTAATAAACTTTTTTTGTTTCTTTTCAGTGTATGGGAATTTGCCTTCTCAAAGTCAGCTAGCTGATTGGGAGTTTGCAATTTCTCAGCATTCAGCTGTCCCACAAGGAGTATTGGTATATTTCTGCTCCTTCCTCATGTCGATTTCCATACTAGTGTAAATGAATTCAATGTGTATATGATGACTGACCATTTAACCACATAAGACTAATAACAGAAGCAACATGTATGGTTGAACAAGGGTACTGTATTCTATTTGGAACTATTGAGTATTTCTGATTATTATTGCACTAGTAAAATAATGTTGAATGTTGATTCTAATACCATCTTTGATCTGAGATTATTTCTGAATGTTTTCACAGGATATCATACAGTCCATGCCTCATGACGCACACCCAATGGGTGTTCTCGTGAGTGCAATGAGTGCACTTTCCATCTTTCATCCTGATGCAAATCCTGCTCTTAGGGTAAGTTCTACAATCTGTTTTCTTTATGTAGTGTTAAGATGTTTTTTTCTGAAAATTTCCATGCCTATGCACTTTGCTCCATTTGTTTGTTTCTTGATTTCACGGAAATTCCGATTGGGTACAGGGCCAGGATATTTACAAGTCAAAACAAGTTCGTGATAAACAGATTGTTCGTATTCTTGGAAAGGTATTGTTGTGTATATTTAATTAATGTATAATCCGACTGTGTATTAGTGGCGGGACTAGAACAAGGTTTAGTATGTGTATATGTAATCTGATATAACATGTTTACAGGCTCCAACAATTGCAGCAGCAGCTTATTTGAGGATGGCAGGCAGGCCTCCTGTTCTTCCTTCTGGCAACCTTTCTTATGCAGAGAATTTCCTCTATATGTTGGATTCAATGTATGCAACCATCTATCCCCCCTCCGATTTGGCTAGAAACTTGAATTTGTAGAATTGTGCACTGTTAGGCATTGTAGATCGGTATCTAGCTTCAAACGTGTCTGTAACAGGCTATATTCTTTCATCAAATACAGGGGCGATAGGTCTTACAAGCCTAATTCTCGTCTTGCTCGAGTATTGGACATCCTCTTCATACTGCATGCTGAACATGAAATGAACTGCTCTACTGCTGCTGCTCGGCATCTTGCTTCTAGGTAACTTATCAATGGTTAGAGACTCATTGAGTCTGATATGAGATATGTTCTGATCAGTAATGTGTTTCTGCAGTGGTGTTGATGTGTACACTGCTGTTGCTGGAGCTGTTGGAGCGCTTTATGGTCCACTTCATGGTGGTGCGAACGAGGCAGTGCTTAAGATGTTATCAGAGATAGGGACTGTTGAAAATATTCCAGATTTCATCGAAGGCGTGAAGAACAGGTAACTCAAACTTAAGCACTGAAGTACGTAAATCGTGATGAGTCATGCCACTAATGACTAATGTTATATCCCTTTTTCATGTTCTCAGAAAGAGGAAGATGTCAGGTTTTGGACACCGTGTTTACAAAAACTACGACCCGAGAGCAACAGTCATCAAGAAACTGGCGGATGAAGTGTTCTCCATTGTTGGAAGGGATCCTCTGATCGAGGTACTTTAGATACTTGTGCTCCTAGTGGATGGTTTGTAAAATTCCTTCTTATGTATATAATGAATGTGGTTTTAAAGAAAAAGATTTCGATGTATGATGTTTTCAGGTAGCAATTGCTCTAGAGAAGGCGGCACTTTCTGATGAATATTTTGTTAAGAGAAAGCTTTACCCAAATGTTGATTTCTACTCTGGATTAATCTATAGGTAAAGAGTCGTAAGACATTCACAATGAGTCATCCAACAAAATTCTTGATAATGAGTCGTAATGAATCTTTTTGTGTTGGTTGGTTATTTGAATTGGCAAAAACAGGGCAATGGGATTTCCACCAGAATTCTTCACAGTCCTATTCGCAGTCCCGCGTATGGCTGGATACTTGTCACACTGGCGTGAGTCCTTGGATGATCCTGACACTAAGATCATGAGACCCCAAGAGGTAAATACATGATTTGGTAGATCAATGACTTAAAAAGGGTTTTTTGTTTGACGCATGTGTAATTTGTATTGTTTGGCTATACAGGCTTATACTGGAGTATGGTTAAGGCATTACGAGCCGGTAAGAGAAAGAACGTTGTCGAGCGATTCGGATAAGTTGGGTCAAATTTCGGTTTCGAATGCATCAAGAAGGCGTTTATCTGGTTCTGCACTTTAAATCTCAATCCCTCCTACTACAGACGAATAAAGAAGGTAACATAGTACCTCTGGCCAACAAGAAGAAGATCTTCTCTGTGTTGTTTTTTTCCCTCTCATAGTTAAACACTCAATAAATCTACAGACTACACAGTCCTATTTTTATTGTTTATCTGTTGTTTTAATTTTTTTTAATGATTTAATAAAAATGTTGTTATAGGGAATTGACGGAGTATTATTATATTCCTGGAGTGGATAAGTAATGTTAGACTTTCAATATCTATTCTCCAGTTGAGAAAAACAAAGTAATCTCTCAATCGACATCATATGACATTTTTTCTACTAAAACCATTTGAATTTAAAACCACAAAATTACCATAGATATTTATCCCTGAATCTTTAAAATGTTCTTCTTAAAAGATCGAAATGATTTATTTGCATGAAGTTTTCCTCTCACTTTGTATGGCCAATAATAATATCCATTTAAAAATGAGTAAAGAAAAATTATAAAATTTGGCGGTAAATAAAAACAGAGCCTAGAAAAGGAACGTTACGTCACAGACTTTAAAACAATCAAAAAGCCACAAAAGTCTGATTAGAGAGGGAGAAAAAAAGGTAGATTTACGCCAATCAACAAAAGTGTGACTGGATATATATATAACTGCTATAACGATAGTTTCTTCTTCTTCTTCTTCTACGCTTCCTTTCTTTGAATTCTACTAAGATTTTTTGTTTATTTCAGGTGAAAAATGGAGATTTCGGAGAAAGTGAGAGCTCGATTAGCCGTTCTCTCTGCGCACTTGGCCGTGTTTGACCCTATTGGATTAGAACACGTGATCGGGCCATGGTGCACATCGGCTCATACGACTGTTGCACCACATGGAACACTTAAGGGCATCCTTATTGGAGATCCTAGAGGGTCTAAAGGCCATATAAAATTATTAAAAGACACATTTTCTCTTCTTTTTACTCAACTTTATACCTTCTCTTTCATCTTTTTACTCAACTTTTATTAATTTTATATTTAAACACTCTCTTTTACTTTTAAACACTCTCCAAAAGATCCAATATTAGATCCTTTTCTCTCTCTTTTACTCAACTTTTATTAATTTTATATTTAAACACACTCTTTTTCTTCCTTTTACTCAAATTTTATATTTCAATATAACCCACAAAAACACTCTTTCTTTCTTTTACTCAAATTTTAATAATTTTATAAACACTTTAGACCCTCTAGGGTCTCCAATAAGAGCAGGATTAAAGGTAGTCTCTTACACAATTTTTACATATTAAAAAAATATTATAAATTAAAAAGCAAGAGAGAGAGAAAGAAACCAAGAGAGAGACGATCCTAAAATCTCTAAAACAAGAAACGTATGTAGACATTTAAAGAGATTTCTTTGCCACATGTCTTCTAACTACTGGATGTAATTTTTTTAATTATTTATTATTTTAAATAAATAATTAAATTAATTGAAAATGATTAAAATAGTGTATTTAAGAGATCCATTTGGTCTCTACCGTTGATCATGGTCTAAGGATGCCCTAAAGGAAACTTAACGATTGAAGATGAACGTACCGGAAAGAAATATCAAGTCCAAGTCTCAGAGTATGGTACCGTGAAATCCATTGATCTCAAGAAGGTACCTATAACGAGACAATCTTATTGATTTTGTTGTTGTATATTGCGTAGCTTAGAGATGGATTTGCATGTTTGGTGTGTAGATAAGGACAGGGAATAATGACAAGGGGATTATGTTATACGATCCTGGTTACTTAAACACGGTTCCTGTTCGATCTTCGATTTCTTACCTCGATGGAGATGAAGGAATCCTACGTTATCGAGGATATCCAATCGAAGAATTGGCTGAGAGAAGTAGTTTTATTGAGGTTGCTTATCTCCTCAGTAAGTCTTCGATCATCATCTTGTAGCTTCTTCTTTTTCTTGTTTATTATTTCCTTTAAAATTCGAACCAACTAAATGTTTGATCAAAGTCTTGTTTTTGTTTCTTGCAGTTTATGGGAATCTGCCTTCTCAAAGTCAGTTAGCGGATTGGGAGTTTGCGGTTTCTCAGCATTCACAAGTGCCACAAGGAGTATTGGTGAATTTCTTCTACTCTTTCCTCGTATCGATATTAATACTAATGCTAAATTCCAAAAATGGACTTCAAAAAATGGTGTTTTTTTTTAGTGTTAAGTTATTATTAATCTTGCTTGTGAACCATGCTTGGCATGTCCATTAGGGACTAGAAACAGAGTATTGATGCCGATTGTAATAGCATTTTTCGACTTGAATGTTTTTGTAGGATATAATTCAGTCCATGCCTAATAATGCACATCCAACCGGTGCTCTTTTCAGTGCGATGAGTACACTTCCCCTCTTTTATCCTGATGCAAATCCTTCTCTTAGTGTAAGTTTTATAAAGATGTAAGTTGTGTTTTTCTAAAGAAAAAAAAAATTGTGTTGTTGATTTCACCGAAATTCCCCATTGGTTTCAGGGCCATGATATATACAAGTCAAAAAAAGTTTGTGACAAGCAGATTTTTCGTATTCTTGGACAGGTATTTGTTATTTGGTTATTTAATTGTAATAACCAGACAGTAAATTAGTTGGTGTGTCTACAGGCACCAACAATTGCAGTAGCTGCTTATTTGAAGACATTAGGCAAGACTCATGTTCTTCCTTCGAGCAACCTTTCCTATGCAGAGAATTTTCTCTATATGTTGGATTCAATGTAAGTACATTTAAGGAGACTAGTTATAGAATTACTTCTCTAGTCAATTTAGATCCGTTTCTAGTCGCTTAACGTGTTTGTAACAGGGGAAATAAGTCTTACAAGCCGAATCCTCGACTAGCTCGAGCATTGGACATCATCTTAATACTACATGCTGAACATGAAATGAATTGTTCTACTGCTGCTGCTCGGCATCTTGCATCTAGGTACTTATCATCAATGGTTTAAGATTCACTAACTTTGATAATGAGATATTTTTTTTTAATCAAAGTTGTTTTTGTGTGTAGTGGTGTTGATGTATACACTGTTGTTGCGGGAGCTCTTGGTGCGCTTCATGGTCCACTTCATGGTGGTACAGTTGAGGCTGTGCCTAAGATGTTATCAGAGATTGGAACTGTCGAAAATATTCCAGAGTTCATCAAAAGCGTAAAGAATAGGTAACTTAAGTACTAAAAATATCTTGATTGTTTTTATGAGTCATTTCATTAATGTTACTCTATTTTCTTGTAGAAAGAGGAAGATTTCGGGTTTTGGACACCGCGTTTACAAAAACTACGATCCAAGAGCGAAAGTCATCAAGAAATTGGCGGATCAAGTGTTCTCCATTGTTGGAAAAGATCCTCTGATCGAGGTATTTAAGATCTTTGTGCTCACTTATAATCTCTACTAGTAAAGATGGTTTGGTTTATGAGATATTTTTGATGTATATATGATGTGTTTTAGGTAGCAGTTGCTTTAGAAAAAGCGGTATTATCTGATGAATATTTTGTTAAGAGAAGGATTTACCCAAATGTGGATTTCTACTCTGGATTGATCTTTAGGTAAGACATGGATGAGTCAAGCTAACAAATTATTCTTGTTAATGAGTCCCTTGTGGAAACCAAATACCTGAAAGTTTTGTGTTGGTAATTGAAATGGGTAAAAAATAAAACACAGAGCAATGAAAGTCCCACGAGAATTCGTCGCAGTAGCGCGTATGGCTGGATACTTAGCACACTGGCGTGAGTCGTTAGATGATCCTGACAATAAGATCGTGAGACCCCAACAGGTAAAATACACTCTTTCTTATTAATAACCCAAAAAAAATCCGGGCTCATGGTTCTTACAAAATAACATGTAACATGTATGATTGGTTACCTTATAATCTTATATATTGGAGTCAAATTCTAAAATGGTGTTGAGAAGGGGGAGTGTAATCTCATATGGTGCTCATAAAATAAAATTTTTTTTTTTGGTTTGTCAATATATGTGGTTAAATATAATTAACACGGTAATATAACGAGAAAAAACACGGTAGCCCAGTGGCCCGCGCACCCGCGTGTGACCCGCGACCTGGGTTCGAATCCCCTTCCGCGTAGTACTACTGATACTACTGGTACAAATGGGGGATTTTTTGCGGACAACTGGGACTACTAGGACAACTACAACTGGTACAACTAGTACAACTACAACTAATAGAACAACTGGGACAACTAGTACAACTAGATTCATTAAGGGTAAAACGGACTTTTCAACTTCTCAACACCATGTAGATTAAATGAGCACCATAGAGATTACAACCCCTTACTTAACACCGTTTGAGAATTTGACTCATATTGCTTCTAATCTAATAATATTTGTATTGTGTGGTTGCACAGACCTATACTGGAGTGTGGCTAAGGCATTACGAGCCAGTGTGAGTAAAGAACATTGTCAAGTGATTCGGAAAGCATCATCAACCCAAGTCTCTTCCACCGTCTTTTCAAAAAAAAAAAATTTAATCATTTATATTTAACTTAATTAATGTATTAAATATTAACTAATGAGCTATTGACACATGTCCATACCCATGTAACAAACGTCTCTTCCGTTCCTATATTTGCATACGTCTCTTTACCTCTGTCCTATCTTTTTTCTTTTTTTTAATAGTTTATTCAAAGTAGAAACCGGGGAAGAAACCCCGTTGATGATGTTCTAAGATACTAGATTTTGATTCACGTCAAGCATGTGAATATAAATTTTAGTTTATTGTAAAATAAAAATATATTATTTTACATTATGCATACCAAAAAAATATTAATTAAATAATTATGTCCGCTAAAAAAATTAATCGATCGATTTTTGAATCTTGAGTATCTTTAATATGTGATAGGTTTTACGTTTTAAATATATACAACATATAAAAATGAAAGAAATTGATTTATAATAATAAAACTAAAAAGCAAAACATTATCTTATAATGTATGACAAGAAATGTAATCGAGTGATATACATCTTATATTTACAAAAACAATTTTTTTTAATAAGTCTATAAAATCTGTTTAAACTCAATTTTATCACTAACCAAAATACTACTAATTAAATCGGTTTGAGTTTTCTGGTATGATAATGAATTTGGTAAGTATATATTTTTGTCATCAATGCCGTATATATATTAGAAATATTGAAATATGTAGATATTTTTACCATACCAAATTAAAATATTTTAATTGGTTGATTTAATTAATGTGATTTTTAAAATCTTCTTTGAATGACATATAGGATCAATATGTTTCTTAAGACTTTTTTTGAATGACACTTAGGATTTTTAACTTTTAGTGTCTCATCAATTAATATATATAGGATTTTACATATTGGTGTGTAATATAAAAGTTTTTTTATTGGTCAAAAGTGTGTAACATAGAAGTTTTTTTTTTTTTTTGGATCAAAAGTGTGTAACATAAAAGTTTTTTTGTTTTATAAGGGAATATAATAAGACGAAATCATTGGGATACAGGCATTAGAATAGGCTTAAAACGTAAATCATTGCTATTTTTTTTACTAAATCCGTCGGTCACAAAAAACATGTCTCTTTCTTTTTTCCTTTAAAAATAAAATCAACAAAGAAATTAAAATTTAAATAAATAAAACTACTTCCACGAAAAAGACTCGCCAGCAAAATCACTCCTTCTCTCTCTAACAACTCTCTCTTTCTCTCTACAATTAAAGAAGCTCAAAAAAATCCTCTTTCTTCTTCTTCCTCTCACTCCACACTCTCTAGCTTGATAGGGTCAGCTTCGTCGGCCGCGATTCTCGCTTCCTGATTTCACGGACGATTTCACAGATCTATTCCTCCTCGTAATTGATGTCTCCGTCTAACCTTCTCTCCCATGGCTACTGAGCTTTCACTCTCTGATTCCATTAAGGTACGGATCGAAATCTTCCTCTACAACAATCTCTCGATAGTGTTAATCTTTAGTCTGCCAAGAATTTTTTTTTTTTTTTTTTTTTTTGAAGATTCATCTCAGATCTCATGGATTGTGTGGATAAGAATTAGTTTTGTGATTTGTAGTTTATGGTCCTCTCTCAACCTTTTTTCTTGTATCTATCTGTAATCTGGAGTTTGTGTGGTGCATTTTGGCAGTAAGAATGGGAGGTTAAGGAATTTGCTCTGAGTGAAAAACGTTACTGCTTTTTTCGATGGAGTGTCGTGATCGACCGCCTTTTGTTGCTGGGGAGAAGAAGGTGTACCAAAAGTCATTTCCACTTGATAAATTCAGAGATGATAAACGAGGCTTGTCTTATTCCGATTTCCACCGCGAGATCACCAAGAGAGTTGATGACGTATGCCCTAAACGGTTAGAGAATCGTCTCAAGTCACGGATAGGGAGAACCGCATCGGGAGAGAGAGATATTGTTGTCAAGTACAAGTCCTATGTACCGAGTTATGTAAAGAAATGCAAAAAGCTTGAAGAGAAGGATGTTAAAGTAGCTGGTGGTATTGGTTTGCAAGACTTAAGGAATAGGCAATTCGGTGAAAAGCTTGAAGAGAAGGGTGTTAAAGTAGCTGGTGGTATTGGTTTGCAGGACTTAAGGAGTAGGCAATTCGGTTATAAGCATACGAGGTCTTCGTTGTCGAACACAAGCACATCGTCGTCGCTTTGGACTGATGAATCATCATTGACTGATTCAAGTAGAGGCTTGTGTGCTTCTCCTTTTCGCAAAAGGATTAATAACCCTCCGCTGCAGTATTATCTCATGTCTTCTAAGCCTGGAGATTGCGAACCACCTCGAGATAATGGTGGAAGAGATGGGCAGTTTCATCAAAGCCCTCGTGGAACTGCCTTCCTACAGAATGAGAAGAAAGATTTTGTTCCGAAAACGACAACTTTCTTGAGTCCATCAAAGCCTGATAGTCCTTCTTCGTGCACAAGGGTAATATCGAGGAAACTAGTCGATGATTTCAAGGTCAAAGGAGAGAAATTGGACGAGAGAATCCGAAATCCTCGTGTTCATGATCTGTTTGGGAAAGAAAAGCCTGCTGCTGTATTTGTACCGGGAATTGTTTCTCAGAAACAGTTTATCGGTTTGTCCAAGTTCTACGATTCAAAAGTGTTGTTGGCTGAGCGAGTGGCAGAAACTAATAGAAAAGAATTCCCCGAGAGGTTAGCAGCGTATGGGCAAGGTGGTGCAGTTCTTGACTCTGATGGAAGTAAGCCGTTCTTAAAGCGTATCAACTTCTTGAGTGCAGAGAAAAGTAGATCACTTTCAGCTCCACGATCAAGAAAGTCTGAATCTAGTCCGTCAAGGAGCAGGACTTTAGATAGAAGGTCGATAGAAACACTACCCAAACAGTCAGATCAGAAACCGGCTAAAGTTTTATCAGAAAGAGCAAGGAGCATTTCCCCATTTCGACGACTCAGCTTCAGCATTGGAAAGTCCAGCAAAAACTCCAACGCCGAAGTTGCTCAGAGTCCTCCTCACTTCAGCACAACACTAAAACCATCACGACCTGGTTTAGACTATCCATCTATCTCTTCTATCAGCGACAACTCTAAAGGCAGGTCTAGTCCGTTGAGAAGATTATTTGAGCCACTGATAAAACAAAAATCAAGCAATGCTTGTAGATCTCCTGAGCCATCACTAAAGGGTGCACCTTCAAGTCAACCATCTTCTTCAACCCTTGTGTCAAGAAATGGAAAATCTTCAGTCGTTCAGGCTCTTTTTCGAGTAACGTCTAAGAATGATCAGCCACTGTTCACTTTTGCGGTTGACAAGGAACAAAGTATTACAGCAGCGATGATAAGGAAACAGAATGCCCCAGAAAAAGAAGACTATGGATACAAGTATACATTTTTCACTGTTCAGGAAGTAGAGAAGAAAAACGGAAAATGGATGAACCATAGCAGGAAGGTTCAAAGCCAAGAGTACACATCCAACATTGTTGCCCAGATGAGAGTCTCGAGTTCGATTTCCGCTGGAGAAAGTTGTGTCGATAACCGAGAATTTGTACTCTTTGCATCTGAATCGCAGCGGACTAACGAGCTAGCTGCCATGGTGATCAAGATGCCAAAAACTGCCGACATGAGTTCAACAACACTTGGAGATTACTTTGCAGGTGCGAATGCAACAGTGGTACTTCCAAGCGGAATTCACAGCCTCCCACACAAAGGAGGGCCTTCATCGCTGATCCAACGGTGGAAATCAGGTGGTTCATGTGACTGTGGAGGCTGGGACATGGGCTGCAACCTGAGAATCCTGACCAATCAGCATAATAAACCCAGAAACCCTTCTCCGTCCACTTCAGAGACCTTCAAGCTTTTCTTTCAGGTTAATATTACATCACAAAACTGTGAATACTACTTTTAGCCCTAGTAATGAAACTCATTAATGTGTGATTTGTATTAGCAGGGAGGATTAGAGGATAATAACAACCAACCATTCTTGAGTTTCACTCCATACAGAGAAGGCGTGTACGCGGTTGAGTACAATTCATCATCGCTCTCACTCTTGCAAGCATTCTCCATATGTATAGCGGTTAACGAGGGACGGAATCCGTTAAAGGCCTTGGACAAAGCATACGGAGAGGTGTCATCGATACAGAACGAGAGGTTCAAGTCATTTTCAGGTCCTATTGAAGCTAATGTCTCGCACCCACCATTGTCTCCTGTGGGAAGGGTTTAGTTGATTCTTCAAATAATCTGTGCTATATATATATTTCACTTATTTTTTTCTTAGTCAGTATTTTCTCATGTAAATTATGGTGTGGAAGTAGATTACGTTAAATAGAAATTTGTGAAACTTGTTAATCGAATATTTTTTTTGTTAACGTGACTACTCCTGGAGCCTCTTTAGCTAGTGTTGGTTGCTCTTTCACATTATTCAGCAGCTTGAAGTTTATAAATAATATAAAGAGTTTTGTTTCTAAGTCCAAGCTAATTTTCCACTATATAGACGACAGTATTTGCAAATATTATTTAGTAGATATTGTACAGATGTGTGTGATATATAAGTTGTGAAACAAATGTTAGTGTAAGAACGTGAGATATGTACACCGTCGAATAAGAAGATGGGGCCCACATACAGATTCAAGACACGAAAGCAGGGCCCACCAATTAGCAATGAGCTGTATATTTTATTTATGCCAAAATAGGTCCTTTATGTTTGCGGTTAATTACACGTCGACCCCGTTTCTTTCCTCCACGATCAGCGACGAGGTCGAATACGATCCATCCTCTCTTCTAAGACAAATTTCAATTTCTCCAAGGTCTCTCTCTCTCTCTGTGTCCTCTTTCAGTGATTTACTTGCAAAGAAGTCGCCTCTTATAGTCTCTCGAGAGGCCCAGGTATGTCAAATCTTCTTCCTCTCAATTTCTCGTTGAATCTGGAAAATTTATGTGTTTCGATGTTGATGTATCCATAAACCCGACTGATCAATTCTGAGTATGAATCGATCCTTGATCCCGATTTCGTCCTTCTGGGGATCTGGAATACGATATTATCCTGTACCATTGATCTGTTTAGGAACTGGTTCGATTTCTGTGGTTCGGATTATAGAAAATGATCCAAAGTCGTAGACTTTGATTCAATCTGGTGATTAATTATGCCAAATCTGAGTGATTTCTGTATGGATCGTTCGAGATGAATAATGGGTTCTTAGTTGATTAGCTTTAAGATCTTTCCCTGTTTGCAATTTTGTTCAATTCTGATCGAAAATCGTCTTTTTGTCGTACTTGTCGGTGTGTTGTTGATGGTAGAAGTTATTCTCTTGTCTCTGTACTGTTTATCATATGTATTGATCTTATCTCATTTCCTTCATTTGCAGTAGTATTGAATCATGGCTGGCCAAAACGCGCGTTTGAATGTGGTTCCAACCGTTACTATGCTCGGAATTATGAAAGCTCGTCTCATTGGAGCTACGAGAGGTCATGCTCTTCTCAAGAAGAAGAGTGATGCTTTAACTGTTCAGTTTAGGGCACTTCTCAAGAAGATTGTTACGGCGAAAGAATCAATGGGTGATATGATGAGAACCTCGTCTTTCGCTCTGACGGAAGTTAAGTACGTCGCTGGTGATAATGTCAAGCATGTTGTACTAGAGAACGTTAAAGAAGCTACGTTGAAAGTTCGTTCCAGGACAGAGAATATCGCCGGGGTTAAGCTGCCTAAGTTTGATCATTTCTCTGAAGGCGAGACCAAGAATGACTTAACTGGTTTAGCTAGAGGTGGTCAACAGGTTCAAGCTTGTCGTGTCGCTTACGTGAAAGCGATTGAGGTTTTAGTTGAGCTTGCTTCTCTCCAGACTTCGTTCTTGACGCTTGATGAAGCGATCAAGACTACTAATCGTAGGGTTAATGCTCTGGAGAGTGTTGTGGTACCGAAGCTGGAGAATACGATTAGTTACATCAAGGGAGAGCTTGACGAGCTCGAGAGAGAGGATTTTTTCAGGTTGAAGAAGATTCAAGGATTCAAGAAGAGGGAAGTCGAGAGACAAGCAGCGCATGCTAAGGAGTTTGCTGAAGAAATGGTTCTTGAAGATATCTCTATGCAGAGAGGGATTTCGATAAACGCTGCTCGTAACTTACTTGCTGCTGGTGGTGGAGAGAAAGATTCAGACATTATTTTCTGAGGTGTGAGCTCTCTTTCTCACTATCTCTCTCTCTCTCTCTCGATCTTTTGTGATTGCTCGGTTTCTCTTTTTCGTCATTGCGCCGTTTATTACTCTCTTTATCATCAGACTTATGCTTCTTCGAATAAAATGGATTTGTTGTAGATGAAATATGTGTATCATCTTGGATTGTGTGATTTGCTACAATTTTCCTCAAGAGATTTGTGTTTGTTACTTATTGTAATGGGTAATGATAAATCCCCTGTTTCGGACCAAGCTATTATTTCACAAAGTTGGAAGATTTTTTTTTTTTTTTTTTTTGTGCAAGATTTATTACAAATGATATTCATGAAGCTTTGTAAAGAGAAACTTCAAGGTAAATACATTAAGACATGAATACGAGGTCAAAGCGTTGACTTTTCCTGGTGTGTTCATAATACTTATTCAGGAGAAAAGATATGGCATATCAAAACACTAGGACAGATTCTTTGCTTAACTTATCAGCTTTTAGGGAATAATATAAGTGGTGAAAGAATAACTCAAAGCAAGAAAAAAGGGAATATAAACTGCATCACAAATTTACAATACAAAGTCATATTCTCTATTTGTTACCAGAAAAAAAAAAGTCATTCATTTCAGCTATGAACAACCCAAGAAATGGCTATTCTTCTTCTTCTTCTTCTCTTCCAAATCAACCCGATAGTTATGACTCGAGTACACGATCCTCGGGTTGGCGAGTTCCTGCTTTCTCTTCACAGAACGCTTGGTCCAGACGTGATTCAGTAAGTAGGCTTTTCTTTTAGATCATGTATCTTAATGTTTCAGCCTCCTTTTTGATGTTTTAGTGTTCTCTTTCAGATAGTTAATAGGCGTTTGCTCGATGATCCTCCAGCCGCATACTTAAGAACGTCGATTTCATCAACTATGTACTTAAATCCATCAATTCATCATCATCTGATTTGTCTTGCTTTTGGTTTTGTTTCAAAATTTTAGTCAAGAACTTGAAAACCGTTTGTTCTTGGCAGAAATTCACATATTCCGCAGCAGATTCCAATCCGTACAAGCAACAACGTGCGAAGACAACACCTCGAGGCACTAAGGCAAGCCGTTCACTTGCAAGAATCAGGTAGACCGGATTACAACTCAAGATCAGCATCAGAAGCCAAAGAAGAAGAAGATCAAGTCCTGAAACATCTAACAAAAGAGACCTATAACCTGGTCCCGAAAAGCCTACTTCTCAGAAACCTAAGCTTATACTACCGAAACAAAACCCCGGGAACTGAAAACTCGAGAAACCCGCGTGATCTATCGGATAACGAAGACGAAAAGAGATGCACCGTGTGTTTAGAAGACTTTGAACCCAAGGAAACAGTAATGCTCACTCCTTGCAAACATATGTTTCATGAGGAATGTATAGTTCCATGGCTAAAGACCAAAGGACAATGCCCCGTCTGTCGATTCGTCGTTCTCAAACCGACGAAACGAGATTCTTCTCCGACTATCACATCAAATCTCGCCGGAGACACGTCAGTAAACGATCTCTTCGCATTAGAGCTCATCTCTGTAGTAAGAGCAATGGAGGAAACTTTCCTCTTTGGTCATCCTCGTCGCTTCTAAAAGACTAAAATCAGTAATTATACATTTGATACAAAAAAAAAAAAACTTAATTTCTCGATTTTATTAATTAATGAATCATATTTGAACCATTGATACAACCTTTACAGTGGAAAAAGAAGAAGAAAAAAAATTGTTTTTTTTTTGTTTTTGGATTTTGGCTACACACACTCATCTAGAACTATCACAGAAAGGAATGGCGCCAAAATCGCATCTCCGATGTTGTTCCTCCGTCGCAAACGTCCCACGGCGGAAAACGGAGGCGCAATCAGGTAAATCTCCGAGATCACCGAACAGAGATTCATCTTCTTCTCCGACTGAAAAACTTACATCGAGAAAATTCCCGCCGTAGATCGAAGGCGAGCCAGAAGACGAAGACGAGATCGACGCGTCGTAGAACCAACCAAACTCGCCGACTTCGCTGTAACAGCCGCCTAATAGCAACGGCGAGTCCACGTGGCTTAGATCTAATCCCGCCGGTTCTCCGGCGGCGACGGTTGGTTCTTCTTCTTCTTCTTCCTCGTCTTCTTCTTCTTCGTAGTGAATCTCTTCTTTTTTGGCGGATTTGAGAACGACGGTGGTGGATGTACGGTGGTGGTGGGATTTGTTGTTAGCGGCGGAGGGGAAAGGGTGGTTATGGTCACAGGCGTAAGTTATCATGAGCTTTGAGGGGTCCACACGGCTTCTTTCTACCTGCTTCCTCGCCGGACATCCTTTTGAGCTACTGCATCTGTAATACCCCCTGCGAATGAGAAAGAGATCCACACACACAAAAAAGTGATCAACTTTACTTTTCAGCAAAAATATAATAATACTGAAAATTAACACCAAAACATAATTAAATTTTGTAAATTTTGATAGCTTTTAGCCTTTCATAGTTTTTTTTATCGATTTGATAGTTTTGCTCATTACAAATCCATTAATCCATAAAACTGAGTATTACAAAAAAAAAATTGTTTTTCAAATAACAATTGCATTTAGTGGATTTGTAATGAGCTATAATTTATTTATAGTAAACTCATCAAATCACCATAAGTTAGTTCAAATAAATAAATTGTACACAATATTATATAATAAGATTGGCACGTTAATCACGTTCATATATACTTTTTCCTTTTTGTGCGCATTACCCTTGGTAGTCTTTGATTACAAATCAAGATCTACTGCATCGACTTTAATATTTTCATCTTCCCCAAGGTTATCCCAACAAATACAATAATAGTTAAACTTTTTAAATAAATATAAGAATTAGTGACCCATCAAAACAAATTTCTCAATTATAACATTAGAAAACCCCCCCCAAGAACTAAGGATTTGGCGCGTGAAACCACAACGTTAAACAAACGCGTCTGTTATTTTTTTAAAAACAAAAACTCAACAAGGTGCGTATTTTAGCCCAACTACCGTCGTTACTAACGTACGCCTCTTCCTTTATCTAAATTTTGAGTCGCCGCTAATAAAAACGACAAAAGGGGTATAACGGTAAATTTACCTTGGATACGGAGAGCCTTTGATAGGTTTTTGGCCGTACTTTCTCCAGGCCCAAGAATCCGACGGTGGATATACTTCTCCTCTGCTCTTAGATCCTTCCACGTCAGCAATCGGAACTGAAACAACTCTCTTCTCTACGTTCCTCCTACTACACAGAAATTTATTATTATTATTATCACATTTGCAGATCAAATAATTAATAATTCGTAAAGCAAAAATCAAAAACCTTTTCTTTGGAGTTGGTTTTGAGATCTTTGAATCTTCACAAGAAGAAGGAGATTCAGGAACGACGTCGTTATAAGTCTCATCTTCTTCGTCGTCAGATTCTTGAATTGCTCCTCTTCGGTGCATGATTTGATCTCGACCGTTCGATTTCGCCGGGAAAATAAAACAGAGCAACTTATGATGTTTTTTTGGTTTCTGTTTGTGGGGAGGAGGTGATTAAGAAGGTGATTAGTGAGAGGGGACGTGCAGGCAAATATCAAAAGGAGCGTTGTTATTTTATTTAGTCATTTGATAGTATTTTATTTGAATAAAATACGACTAGTTGTTTTGTAGTCATTAGTTTATTTGTTTTTCTTTTGAAAGGTTCTCTTCGTGGAATTTGTATTTTATTATACCATCACAAGGTTTGCTAATCAAATTATTTGTTTAATTAGCTGGACATTTTGATTAAGTCCATGCATACTTATGCGATATCTCTAATTTAATTATCCGCGTCTGATCTACATAGACTGTTCTCTTTTTAATTATTTTGCTAAGCTAAATGCATACATGAATATATGTTTTAATATTCAAAATGAAGTTAATTACAATACATATAATTCTAGTTAATTAATGTAATTCTGAATCAAAGATGCTATATTGCAATTATTGTTGAAATGGAATTATCTACTCCCTCCGTTTCATAATATAAGATGTTTTAGCGATTTGCGAAAATCGCAAATATTAAAAAAATATTTTTACTCTAAAAATTAGTATTTAAAATATATATTAAAAACAGTTTAACCAATTATAAAAAAAAAGACTGCAAATATTATTGGTCACACAGTATTCAATAAAGTTAAAAGTACATAGTATTGTCAAAACAACTTACATTATAAAACAAAACAAAAACCTAAAACAGCTTACATTATGAAACGGAGATAGTATTAATTAATTCAGACGTGAGTTCTTAAGGCAGTATGTCTAAGTGAATCTGATTAATCTATCTTGACTTCTTAAAGGCTTAAACTATGAGTTGATTTGGTTTGTTGCGATCTCGCAAAATGCATCATGTTGGGAACTTGTGGACATAATGGTATGTACATAATGATAATAGTTGTATTTAATGATGTAAAACCAAAAAAAAATTGTATTTAGTGTTTATAGATTTATGATTTTTTTTAACGACACTTTATAGATTTAAGATTTATCTCTTTGGCTTAATCTAATCGACTGAATAAGTAACCTCGTGAATCTTATGCTAAGGTCATTTTCATCCGAAATTTATGATATCTCAAAGCTTTATTGTTAGTTGAACAAGAAACGAAAGTCGAAAATGAAAATGAGTTTGTTATTCAACTTAATTTTACTGTTACATTGATTGTTCCTATATATGCAACAAGAACTCGGTATAACAACATGTTAACCGGTTTACATTAATTATACGGTTCACATTCAACCGGTTTACATAAGACTAATACCCCTCTTCAAGATGGCATGTATATGGAAGTGAGAGCCATCTTGCGCAATAGGGATTGAAAGGGAGCGGGAAACAGAGCTTTAGCGAATATATCCGCTAACTGATGCTCTAATTTCACATGAAGAGTCTTGATAAGACCAGATTGAACCTTCTCCCTCACAATGTGACAATCAATCTCCAAGCACTTTGTTCTTTCATGGAAAACTGCATTGTTAGCTATGTGTATAGCCGCAGTAGAATCGCAATAAAAGGCCACCGGTTTAGACTGAGGAACTTGAAATTCTTTGAGGAGATTCACCAACCATGTGATTTCCCTGACAGCTAGCTCCATAGCTCGATACTCAGACTCAACTGAGGAGTGAGAAACAGTGCCTTGTTTCTTAGTTCTCCAAGAAATGAGAGAAGGACCAAGGAACATACAAAACCCTGAAGTATATTTTCTAGTATCCTTGCAAGATCCCCAATCAGCATCTGTAAATCCTTTGAGAACCAAATCTGATGTAGCAGAATAAAATAAACCTTTGCAAACAGTGCCTTTAACGTAGTGTAAAACTTTATAGGCAGCATTAAGATGTGATTGCTTCGGAGCCGAAGAGAATTGACAAAGTTTATTTACTGCAAATGTAACATCAGGTTTGGTGATCGTCAAATACATCATTTTCCCCACAAGTCTTCTGTAGAGGGAAACATCTTCCAAAACTGCCTCATCACTATCTTGACACAGTTTAGCACCTGGATCCATTGGAATCGAGGAAGGCTTGCAAGCTAATAATCCAGTGTCATCAAGTAACTCAAGAGTATACCTCCTTTGACAAATAGAAATGCCTTTACTGGATCTTCCAATTTCCAGACCAAGAAAATATCTCAAGGGTCCTAAATCACGAAGCTTAAAAGATTTCTACAGTTGAAGCTTCAAAGACACCACAACTTCATCATTATTGCTTGCAATGATGATATCATCCACGTATACCAGTACAACTACATAAACTCCATTCACATTTCTGATAAAGAGAGTGTGATCAGACAGAGATTTCACAAAACCAAGAGCCAAAAGAGTATGACTGAACTTGAGGAACCATTGTCTCGAAGCCTGTTTTAAGCCATAAAGGGATGTATTGAGCTTACACACAGGGTTTGGAGGCAAAACAATACCTTCTTTAGGAGTATAACCAGGTGGTAAATGCATATATATTTCTTCATCAAGATCTCCATTCAAAAATGCATTAGAAACGTCCAACTGAGTTAAAATCCAATTCTTAACAGCTGCAATAGCCAATAACGTCTTCACTGTACTCATTTTAGCCACGGGGCTAAAAGTGTCCACAAAGTCAATCCCCTCCTGTTGTGTATAGCCTTTAGCAACTAATCGGGCTTTGTATCTCTCCAAAGTACCATCAGCAAGTAACTTGACTTTATAAACCCACTTACACCCTATAGCATGTTTTTCAGCTGGTAAAGAGCAAATGAACCATGTATTAGTGTTCTCCAGGGCAATCAATTCCTCATTCGTTGCCTGAATCCATTCAGAAAATTTCTTAGCTTGAGCAAAAGATGATGGTTCAGCATGAAGAGTAACTGCATTGACATAAGCCTGATATTCTTCAGAGAGGTTATCATAAGTCATGTAGGGGTTAGATCCCCCCTTTAGAAGAGTCGATGGCCTAAAACGACGTCGTTTAGGCTAAATCAGCCCATCAAGTTAAGCCCAGGAGACAGAAGCCCATTGGCAGCCTTTTACTATTCACCCAAACCGACTTGTATTTTCTATAAATAAGCATGTACCCCCTCACATGTAAAGGGGGGCCGAGATTTCTTGGAAAAAGCTCTGATCTTGATTAAATGAAATAATCTAAGAACCCTAATTCGAACTTTGTCTAAATACCTGAAACCCTAAAAAAGCTCGATTTCGTAAGATTCTTCACAAAATCTGATGTGTGAAATTCCAGCTCGCACAATTTGGCGCTAGAAGGAGGGGTTTTCTCGCAACACTAGCTTCATACACGAAAGAAACAATAGACGAACTCGCTACTCGCAACATGTCAATAACGAACCCGCAGTCTCCAGCGACCGAAGATTCAGGTCCAAGCGAGCCCATTGTGGCTGGTCTAATCAACCAGTCCGCATTGGGGGCGGAAGCAGGCAGACCTGTCCCGACAGAGAACCAGGAAACCGCCAATACAAACTCGGCCGACCCGGCCACACCAGGAGATTTCGATCAACTCAAAGAAATGCTCGAACAGTTGCTCAAGCAGTCGCAAAACCAGGAAACCATCAACAGCAACCTGACTACTGAAATCAAGGCTTTGTCGACAACTCGTCAGTCTCGAGGGCTACCTCAGGGTAACGCGCTTCGTGTCACCCCGCTCGCTCTTACCTTCTCCCCGGCGGCATCGCCTTCGGCTCGTGGCACCCGCGAAGATCATACGCCAACACCTCTCAGAGACAGAACCGTCCTCGTCGCAGGCGCTCCCGGCGGCACAGTTGCAATCGCAGACAATTCAGGAGGACATGAATTCGGAGCAGCTCAACCCAGTCGACCGACTAGTCGTATCCAGAGTCGGGACGAGGGCGAAATCGAAGAAAATACGCGATGGATGGAACAAGCTGAAGCCCCAACCACTCGTAGAACTGTCGCTTCGTAGTGAACGGAATTGGACAAGCTTAAAGCCGTCTTGCAGCAGACCACTCGCGATCTCAAGGATATGAGATCACAGGTCCATCGCGCAACCAACAAGGCGCCTGAGCTCGACCGCGTTCTTGAAGAAGCTCGCACTACTCCCTTTACTGAGCGAGTAACCAAGGCACGCTTATCCGATCCAGGGAAGCTCAAGATACCTATCTATGAGGGAAAGGGCGACCCCACGGAGCATATCAGAGCATTCTCGATTGCTATGGGGCGAGCTAACTTCCGACTCAACGAAATCGACGTTGGTTGCTGCCTCCTCTTTGTGGAGCACCTCAAGGGGGCATCTCTCTATTGGTTCACAGGAATGAAGAAAAATTCGATCGACAGCTTTGCCCAGCTCTCCGAAGCATTCCTAAAGCAATACGCGATCCTAATCAAGCGCAGGTCATCCGAGACGGATCTTTACACCCTGTCACAGGCAGCCGGCGAACCCTTGGGAATTTTCATCGAACGCTTCAAGACAATACTTACTCAAGTGAAGGGGATTGACGACCAGTCCGCACTTAGTGCACTGAGGAAAGCCCTGTGGTATAACTAGGATTTCAAAAAGGAGATGACAATAAACGAGCCCTCTTCCATTCAAGAAGCGAAGAAGAAACGCGGATATTGGACCAAAAATATTGAAAGACCAGAAGTTCTAAGCCGCAGGAAGCACCGCCTACGAAAAAGAAGATGCAAAACGACTTCGTGCGACACGAAGGAAGTTTTAGAGGTGCTCATAACCATCAAGTGGACTCGCCCGGCTACGGTAGGGGAAGAGGGCGACGCCGCGGAAATGGCACTCCAGGCCGCGGGAATGGCGCGCAAGGTCGCAGTTATGGCAACACGTGGACGAAGAATTTGCAATACGACGAATCCGCATATTGCGAACTGCATAAAATGGACGGACATTCGACGGCGAAATGCAGAGTGCACGGAATGAGACTCGCGACAAAGCTTGCCGCAGGCGAACTCAAAGGAAATATAAATGTTAATGATTTCCAGCTCGAGCAGTTCGACGATGCAAAAGAGGAAAACCACTCGACCGGAGACTTTAACAAAAATAACAAGCGAGACAGGAGGAACGAAAATGAGGCCAACCTCGGCAGGCGAAACAATAACGAACGCCAA
Source organism: Draba incana (assembly GCA_963576765.1). NCBI lineage: Eukaryota > Viridiplantae > Streptophyta > Magnoliopsida > Brassicales > Brassicaceae > Draba > Draba incana. Next base: position 29,233,029 of record OY755217.1, on the reverse strand, counting down.
GGCGGCTCAAAAGAAAAAGTTTGCAACATGATTATGGGCAGCTCGCGCTATTGTTCAAACACCGTCTCGTCGATCAAAGCTTATCAGAGGCGAGCCGAGGTAGGAGCCAACAAGCCCAATCCGTCCAAGTTTCCAAACGCTGTCATCCAGTTCGAAGAAAATGAAATTGATGACATTGATAAACCGCACGACGACCCGCTTGTCATCCGACTCTCCGTCGCAGGTTGGTACACGGGTCGCGTGTTAATCGATACGGGGAGCACAGTCGACATTATTTTCATAAATGCTCTTAAGCGTATGGAAATCGACCTCACCCAAGTCGAATATTATCCTAAGCCTTTAACCGGATTTAATGGCGAGACAACAATGACACTTGGGACGATCAAACTTCCTGTGTGTGCGGAAGGAATAACAAAAATAGTGGAGTTCGCGGTATCGGACAACCCGGCAATTTACAACGTAATAATGGGAACCCTTTGGCTCAATTCGATGCGTGCTGTCGCCTCGACATACCATCTCTGCCTTAAGTTTCCTGCGAAAAGCGGAATCAGAACAATCAGAGGGAGTCAGGCCGTGTCGCGATCTTGCTTCATGGCCACGCATAAACTGCGAAGCCACTCGACGGAATCGATTCCGAGCGAGCCGTGAAAAAAGATCAAGACGGGCAGGGAGCCCGTTAAAGAAACCTCAGACCTGTTATAGCAACTACAGATCGTAGAGTCCGCGGAAGAGGAAGGGGCGGGTCCAACATGCGAGCCTGTCTTGTGAGTCTGCATAAGCAACGAGTCACCAGAAAAATGTGTCGAGATTGGCGCAACAATCGATGAAGCCGTCAGGCTCGACCTCGTCGAATTTCTCAAGAAAAACGTTGGCACATTCGCATGGACCGCAGAAGATATGCCTGGGATTGATATCGACATCATCTGTCACGAGTTGAACATCGACTCGACCTACAAACCTATAAAACAAAAGCGAAGGCGACTAGGTCCTGATAGGAGTCAAGCGGTAGACAAACTCTTGAAGGCCGGCTCGATCTCTGAGGTCAGATATCCAGAATGGCTTACGAACCCAGTCGTCGTGAAGAAGAAAAATGGTAAATGGCGAGTCTACGTAGACTTCACGGATATGAACAAAGCATGCCCAAAAGACAGTTTCCCTCTTCCCCACATCGACCGCCTCGTCGAGGCGACGTCTGGGAACAAGCTGTTGTCATTTATGGATGCTTTCTCTGGCTATAATCAGATCTTCATTACAGACCGCGGAATCTATTGCTACAAAGTCATGCCCTTTGGACTTAAGAACGCTGGGGCCACTTATCAACGATTGGTGAATAAAATGTTCGCGGACTTACTCGGCAAAACGATGGAGGTTTACATTGACGACATGCTCGTTAAATCATTCGAGGAAGAGGACCACATCGGCCACCTCGCAGAGTGATTTGCGCTATTAAACAAGTATAACATGAAGCTAAATCCGGCTAAGTGTCACTTCGGCGTGACGTCTGGCGAGTTCCTCGGCTACATGGTTACTCGTCGCGGAATCGAGGCAAATCCAAAGCAAATCGACGCGCTCGTCCAGATGCCTTCGCCTAAAACGAAAATTGAAATCCAGTGACTAAACGGCAGAGTCGCGACCTTGAACCGATTCATCTCGCAATCTACTGACAAATGTTTGCCTTTTTATGACATGCTCAAAGATAAAAAGGGAGCAGCTCGGCAAGCTTTCGAATGGACAGAGAAGTGTGAAGAAGCCTTTCAAAAGTTAAAACAATATAACTTTAAATCAAAAACGAAGGCGACTCCGCCTGTCCTGGCGAAACCCATCGAAGGCGAACCGCTACATCAGCAGTCAGTGGAGTCCTGATTCGTGAACACGGCACAGAACAGAAGCCCGTTTTCTACATCAGCAAGTCGCTAACCGATGCCGAAACGAGATATCCTCTGACGGAGAAATTAGCACTCGCAGTTATTACATCGGCTCGCAAGCTTCGACCTTATTTCCAGTCCCACTCGATCGTGGTTCAAAGTACTTTTCCATTGCGAACCGTTCTCCATAGTCCTACTCAATCCGGGAGACTCGCCAAGTGGGCCATCGAACTCAGCGAGTTTAATATCGTGTACCGCAGTAAGACTACGATCAAAGCACAAGTGTTGGCCAACTTTTTAATTGAGCTACCAGAGGTGACGGCCTCGTCCGAAAATAAAGACACACTCACGGACAGCTCGTCATCTCAAACCTGGCAATTACATGTCGACGGCTCGTCATCTAAACACGGGTCGGGAGTAGGCAATCGATTGTCGTCGCCACACGGAGAATCTCTGGAACAGTTATTCCGCCTTGGTTATGGATGCGACACCAAGTGGATGGCTGACATTCGCGTCTATCTTGCAGACGGCGCAATGCCAACCGACAAATGGGCGGCTCGCAAGTTAAAGTTACAGTCGCCTTGTTTCGTTTTACTTGATTGAAATGTGTTCAAGTGGCGAACTTCCGAGCCGCTCCTCGCCTGTGTCGAGGGGGAGGAGGCTCGCAAGATAATGCACGAGGTTCACAGCGGATCCTGCGGTAACCACTCGGGAGGTCGCTCACTTGCCATCCGAATCAAAAGACATGGATATTTTTGGCCAACCATGATAAAATATTGCGAACTGTTCGCGGCGAAGTGCGAGAAATGGCAGCGCCACAGTCCTTTCATCCACCAACCTACAGAATTCTTGAGCTCGGTCACTTCGCCCTACCCGTTCATGCGATGGGGAATGGATATAGTCGGACCGCTTCATCCATCTCGACAGAAACAATACCTCTTAGTCCTAACCGATTTTTTTTCCAAGTGGATCGAAGCGGAATCATACGGGTCGATCAAGGATAAGCAGGTCAAAAACTTCATCTGGAAGAATATCATCTGTCGGCACGGCGTTCCCTATGAAATAGTGATGGATAACGGTTCGCAGTTCATATCCAAACGTTTCGAACTTTTCTGCGATAAGTGGAAAATCAGAGTCAGCAAGTCGACACCTCGCTGCCCACAGGGCAACGGCCAAGCAGAGGCATCAAACAAAACACTTATCCATGGACTAAAGACTCGACTCGACGCTAAGAAGGGCCGTTGGGCGGATGAACTCGAAGGCGTTTTATGGTCTTATCGAACCACGCCACGTCGAGCTACTGGCGAGACGCCTTTCGTACTTGTCTACGGAACAGAGTGTGTGATTCCTCCCGACGTCTATTTTCCAGGAGTTCGCCGACGATTGCTTCCAGAACAGGAAGGTCTCAATCATCTTCTCATGCTCGACGAGCTCGACCTTACTAACGAAAGGCGCGACCAAGCCCTTATAAAGATGACCGAATATCAAATTGCGGCATCCAAGTATTACAACTCCAAAGTGCGAGTCCGGCGCTTTTACGAAGGAGACCTCGTCCGTCGCGCAGTTTTTCAGAATACTGCCGAGACGAATGCCGGCAAGCTCGGCGCTCACTGGGAAGGACCTTACCTGATCACAATGGTAGTTCGTCTAGGCGTCTACGAAATCGCCAACATGAAAGGCGAGATGATCCCGCATTCCTGGAATGCGCGACATCTGAAGAAATATTATTGCTAAAAATACTAAGTCATTAGAGACTTGAACTACGACGCAACTTCATCTCTTCAATGGGTACGTAGGCAGCTCGTCTTCGGACGAGTTCAGTTGCGCCCCCTATTCAAAAAAGGGGGGAATGGGTTCGTATATTCATACTCTCATTCAATATGTAATTTGTAATAAACTAAGTCTTTCATGACTCGACAACTCGCAAACGACTTAAATGTTTACACGCGAAGGTTTATTACAACTCGAACAGCTCGCAAACGACTTAAATGTCTAAACGCGCAGCTCGCAATCAAACAGCCCGCAAACGACTTAAATGTCTAAACGCACAGCTCGCTAAACGACTTCAGTCTAAACGCGACAAGTCGACTCGCAAAACGACTTCGGTCGAAACGCGACGTCTATGTCAACTCGTCATTACTAGCTATAATGACGATCTATAAAACTTCATCAAAAAAGTTTTTTCATACACATCCACAAACGGGTAAAGCGCGCTATATAAATTTATTAGAGTTCATTTCTGGGATAGACGTATTCAGTGCGAGTATGTCCGTTAGCCGGAATGTCCATCTCGCGAGTCCATCTCAGGATAGACACATTCTCTCAGGATAGACACATTCAGTAGAATGTGTCCGTTAGTCGGGATGTTTGACTCGCAAACCCAGTTTTTACTTAACAATCTTGTCGAACTTAGCAAATATAATCGGTCAGAGATTCCGTCGAACTCTTCTGCACCGATATTTTCCTGGATAAGATATATTCAGTAGAATATAACCAGGATGTTCGTCTCGCAAAACCCAGTTCTACTTAACACTGGTCGAAAAAGGCAAATTTTACGACAACCCTATTTGTGGTATCGCCTTTAAGCGTCTTAAAACCGCATCGCATCCGAGCGTCTTAAAACCGCGTTATTTCTAAGCACCTTAGACAACTTACGAAATTGCCTAAAGGCATTCATACAATTATGGAATCGCTTAGAAACAGTTACGGAATTACTTAAGGGCATTCATATAAATCTGCTCGACCAACTCGGCATGAGAAGAACAATGTCACAAGTTGGATAAAGCCATCCAGGCACAAAACAAAAATCGAGTCTTAAAAACCTTAAGCAAAAACAAAAGAAAATCCTAAGTAACTATTACAAATTTTAAAATCAAGAGACAGGATCGCCTCCTTCGGCTTGATTATCTCTGGCAATAGGTTCGCCAGCTTCGACCTCCTTTTCTTCCGCGACTAGCTCGCCTTCTTTGATACCTCCAGCTTCGGCTGGAACAGCAACGACAACCGAGCTCGCAGCCTCACCGGTCTTCGGGTCCTGATCTAAGGGAGCGGACTCGCGCTGAGTTTCAGTCTCTACGGCCGGGGGATAGGCAGCATGGTCAACCCCATCAGACTTGCTGGACTCGCGGTCGCTCGAATCTTCGGTCTCATTTGGCAGGTGCAGACCAAAGAGCCGTCGTTAGACCCAGAAGCTGCATTAATACCAACAGACTTAGCGCTGACCTCGACTCGAGGAGAAAAAGCTATGTCCCTTAAGTTAATGGGAACCACGTAGTTCATACCTAGCGTCTTCCCTAGCTCAAGGACCATCGCGTCAAAGATCTCGTGGGCTTTTGCAAGCGATTTCTTATTATCAACCAGAAGAGCGCGCTCAGCCTTGGGATCGAATGGCTCCTTGGGATCGGGCTTCTCCATATCGTCAAGAAGCTGAAGGTTGGCATCCGCTTGTGCAAGATAGACCATCTTCTTAAGCGGCTTCTTCATCATCTGATGAAACAGCTCGTAAGCCTGATTAAGCTGGCCTTGCACTTCGGCGGCCGCAGATCGCCTCGCAGAAGAGACAGCCTCTTCAAGATCCCGCTCACGACTCACCTTCAAAGCAGATAGCTCTTTCACCAGCTCGTCCTTCTCCTTGCCGACTCTGTGAAGGTGCGCGTCCAAATCATCGGAACTTTTCTTATACGAATCTCGCTCAGCAGCGAGTTGTCTCAGTTGGGCCGCAACCTGTTCCTTCTCAGCCTCTTCCTTCTTCTTGGCCTCGCCTATAAAAAGCTCCTTAGACCTCGAGTCTTGATCATATGAAATGATCAGCCTGTTGAAGTGAGCGATTGCCTACAAAGGAGTTGAAGATAGGAGAAATGAAGCAAAATAAAATAAAAACGAAGCAAAGTAATGAAGTGCGAGTTTACCTTAGCATGGCGAGACGCGAACTCTTTATAGAGCTCGCTCTTAACCAGCCTTTCCGGGATCGGCATGCGATCGCTCGGATATTTAACCTTAGCCAACAAGGCATCTGCGGCTAACAGATCGTTGTAAAGCTCATCGGAGCTTCCAGATCGCGGACCTGGAGGAATGGATTGCCCTGGGGACAAAGCCGGCCGCTCGCGACGAGATCTTTTCTTCTCGCCAACTTTGCCCTTACCTTTCTCAGAGGCAGAGCGCTTTCTTTTCCGAGCCAGTTGCTCCTCGGGCTCGTCCAGCTCGTCAGTAATGGTGGTTGGTTGTGAGGTAATAACAGCCAACGCACCACTGGCGGCTACAGCAGCCGCATCGTCGCCCTCTGCGACAGGAGTATCCACCTTGTCGACCCTCTGCTCAGACGTCTCGACAATAGAAGCGGTGGCCTTTGGGTCGGCCTTTCTCTTAGCCTTTTCGGCTTTCTTCTTGGCGAGATCACGGATAGTAGGCTTGGGTGGCATCATCTCTAGATCGTCGGACTCGCTCCGTTCGATCCCTTCTTCTTCGTCGTTTAAAATGGACTTGCGAGCTAGAATAACTCTTCGAAGATTGAAGTGACGATTCCAAAGACACTTCCGAGCCCTCAACTTGTCAACCAAGTCGTCAATGTCGGCAACAGGAGTTAATAGCAGTCTGCTAGCTGTAAAAACAAATTGACAGAAAAGTTAGTATAAAGCACAAGGAAGCAGCTCGCGCGGTAAACATTCGAGAAAATCTACCAAGTGTTCCCCACTTCGCCACCACCAAATATTCATCTTCAGCCGACGCGGCCGATATCGGCACGAAGAAAAAATATTTTCTCCAACTATGGTCTTTGTTCGGGAAGTCGTCCAAAATCTTGTACAGAGATCGACTCGCCAAATTGTAATATTTCTTTCTACTCGGTTTGGATTGCTTGCGGAATTCAAGAAGGTTGTGTAAATGGCGAACTCCGACGGGCTCGCGACATTCGGCTGCTCGCGTCAAAAGACCAACCAATTGACAAATTCCTCTCGAGTTGATCTGCGCAAGCGCGACCTTGTGAACTCGCGTAAAACGGAGAATCAGTGCAGGGATGGGGAATGTGAGGTAGCAATCTTTGAACCAACACGCATAGGCGGTAAAGGTGCCGGCAGGAGGATCGTCTTCTCGCTGCTCGATCGATGGCGCAATCATCTCGACCGAGTAGGGGATTCCGCACTCAAGGCGATAGTCTCTCAAGAACTCCTCATCGCACCAAGAAGAGCCTGGAGGCAGGCGCTGCTTTCGCCTCGACTTCTTTTTCTTCTTCTGGACCACCTCGGCCAGTCCGCATCTAGCCCAAGTTTTCAGTCTCTCCTTCTCTAAGAGAGAGTTGTACGACCAGTTACCTTCCTCAATCTTCACTTGGGCAGTCGGCGGCTCGACAGGACTGAGAGACTTGTCGCGGAGTTGTGGGATTTCCACAATTAGCCTTCGCTCGTCAGTGGAGGAGGCCTCGCCAAATTGCGAAGGATGCGAGGTCCCAACTCCCTCTTCAAAGCCAGTTCGTTCGGCTCGCGTTGACGAGGCAAACTCCCCCGTCTCGCGACTTTGCCTTAAGACGGGAGTGGGATAAGAGAACAGGCCGGCAAGAGGAGAATGGCCTCCATCTTGATCTTCTCGACTAATAGGCTCGCCTCCTCGCGGCCTGAAGGACTCGTTTCCTCTTGTCCACGGAGTCGACCACAACTTGAGCTCGCATCTATGATCGACTCGCTATCGGGAGAGTACTCCCAGATTGGTCTTCCCTTCTCGGGGAGCTCGGCAGATTTTGCGGATACAAAAGAACTCGTTGAAGACATCGTATATTCGGATCAAAACTTAGAAGTTTTTCAGATTTTCTGAAGAACTCTGCGGCGGCAATGAAGAACACGGCGGCGGCGAAGTGGTGGAACGGCAAAATTCCTATCTATTACTCGAAAGAAAAACGAGAGAAAAGGGAGAGAGAGCGAACCTGTTTTTTCGGAGGAATGAGAATAATGAGAAGTGTCAAGGGAGTGTCGCCTCTTATAAAGATATTTTTGGCGGTTCGACTTTTGAGGTGGGCCTCATTTCTAAATGGGCCCAAAAATCTGGGCTCAGGAAATCAATTTCAAGGAATTTTAACCCAAGTTTATAATTCCTCGGCTTTCATCTGGACGTAGAGACGCGACTCCGCGGGCTCCTCCCTGATTTATTTCGCGACTTCATAGTTTCGACGTTCTCAGGATTTTGATTTTCAAAGAATGGCGCGACCTCGCGACTTCACTTACGAATAAATTTGCGACTTCAGGATTTCCCTTTCTCGAAACTTCGAGTCCCAGTTTTTACCGTGACCCCATAGCATTTGTGAAGTAAGTCAAAATTGCATCCTTATAACTTGGTGAACTTGGCATTTTCATCAAAAGCAACTCGCACTCGCGATTTTCTCTCCAGAAAGATCAACTCACGACTCCATCTCAATGGATCAGCTCGCGACTTTCTCTCCAGAAAAATTAACTCGCGACTCCACCTCGATGGATCAGCTCGCGACTTTCTCTCCAGAAAGATCAACTCGCGACTCCATCTCAATGGATCAGCTCGCGACTTTCTCTCCAGAAAAATTAACTCGCGACTCCACCTCGATGGATCAGCTCGCGACTTTCTCTCCAGAAAGATCAACTCGTGACTCCATCTCGATGGATCAGCTCGCGACTTTCTCTCCAGAAAGATCAACTCGCGACTCCATCTCGATGGATCAGCTCGCGACTTTCTCTCCATAGGGATCAATTCGCGACTCCATCTCGATGTATCAGCTCGCAACTTACTCTCCATAGGGATCAACTCGCGACTCCATCTCAATGGATCAGCTCGCGACTTTCTTTCCATCTCATCAAATCACCTCGTGACTCGAACGAGAGTGTGACTTGTCCCCCTTTTTTCCCTTGATCTTATATTTTCCTCTAGGTTTTCTAGATAAGGTTTTTACCGAGGCTCGTTCATACGCTTGTACATCTCCGTCTCACCACCCCGTGTCATCAACAACTCGCAAACTCGCCTCCTAGTCGTACCGTTGACTCGCGCCTTCACAGAGCAACTTGCAGATCTTGACGTCAATCAGCCCGTGTCTTCGCCAAATCAGAGTCGACTTACCTGCGGCATCACACTCGGCCGGCTCGCCGAAATGGGGCACACATCAAACCATCTGGGCTCGGCATCATCTTCAACACGTAAACCGTCTAAAACGGAAAACGACTCTTCACTTGGACACCCCTAGTTCAACTCTTTTATGTATAAAACTCTTGAACTGGGGGGCTAACTGTAGGGGTCAGATCCCCCCTTTAGAAGAGTCGATAGCCTAAAACGACGTCGTTTAGGCTAAATCAGCCCATCAAGTTAAGCCCTGGAGACAGAAGCCCATTGGCAGCCTTTTACTGTTCACCCAAACCGACTTGTATTTTCTATAAATAAGCATGTACCCCCTCACATGTAAGGGGGCCGAGATTTCTTGGAAAAAGCTCTGATCTTGATTAAATAAAATAATCTAAGAACCCTAATTCGAACTTTGTCTAAATACCTGAAACCCTAAAGAAGCTCGATTTCGTAAGAATCTTCACAAAATCTGATGTGTGAAATTCCAGCTCGCACAAGTCATGTAAGCCATAAAAAAATATGGGATATCTGTACCAGTGACATTACAGAAATAATCCTGAAGGTTTGCAGGAAATTTGCTAGATCTTTTCTTCACAGAATCTGCAGAACATGAATCTTGTGAAGGAATATCCACAACTGTAGGAGTAGATTCAGAGAAAGAATAAGTACTCACAACTACAGGGATTTCTGCATCAGGAGAAGTATCACCAGTATCATGATCAAGATCTGGAGAAGGGGAGACAAGAGTTGAATCTGTATTTACAGTGTCAGGTAGAGAGACAGATGAAGAGGAAGAGATACTTTCTTCAAATATATCCTAAAAATCTCCAGGAGAAGATGTCATAAACGGAAAGATGTCTTCATGAAATATGACATTTCTGGAGATAGACACATCATTGGTATTGAGATCCAGAACCTTGAATCCCTTATATCCTGCAGGGTAACCAAGAAACACACAAGCCTTGGACCAAGGTTGAAACTTGTGCCTGTTCTTAGAAGAAGTAGAAACATAGCACAAAGATCCAAACACCCTCAAGCCAGTATAATCAGGCTTCTTATTATAGAGAAATTGATAAGGGCACTTATCTTTGAGAAGAGGAGTAGGTAACCGATCAATGAGGAATACAGCAGTGAGTACACAATCAGACCAATACTCCATTGGAACTCTAGATTGAAACATCAAGGCCCTTGCAACATTCAGAATGTGTTGATGCTTCCTCTCAACAACCGAATTCTGCTCAGGGGTTTCAGGACAAGAGTGAAAAGGAATTATACCTTTACTCTTGAATAATGATGTGAATCTTAACTCCAGGGCATTATCAGACATGGCCCCTTTCACTATAGCCTTGTATTGAGTCTCCACCATCTGTAAGAATTCAGAAAATATCCTAATAGCTTCATCTTTAGTGCGCATAAGATATATCCATGTAGCTCTCGTATAATCATCCACAATGGTAAGGAAGTACTTATACCCTTCAACAGATGGGACTGAGAATGGTCCCCAAGTGTCGATGTGCACCAATTCAAAAGCAGTAGTACACATATTATTCTGAGAATTGAATGATAAGTGTTTTTTCTTGGTAAGGGGGCAAATAGAGCAATGAAAGGGTCATTTATTCCTTTTTGAAATTCCAAGTACATCAGTTAAAGAATCAACTTTGTGTATAGCAGGATGCCCTAGTCTATTATGCCATATAGTACTACCTAGAACAGCATTACAATGAAAGCTAGTAGTTAACTCCTTGCCAAGTGAAGCTGCATCCAACACATATAAATTCGATATCTCCTCACCCTGACCAATCATCAACCCCTTGATAGGATCCTGTAACAAACAAGATTCACTATCAAATATTACTCTATATCCCAAATCTTTAGTCAACTGACTAACACTCATCAGATTCAATCTGAAGTCCTATATATACAGAACATTACTCAGCACCAAACCAGCATGTAATCTAACCTTCCCTACACCAACAATCTGCACACCTAAACCAGTAGGTAAACTGACTAACTTATTCAGAGTCTCAGAAAGATCAAGAAACAATTTTTTATCATGACAAACGTGATGAGTGGCTCCACTATCTATGATCCAGGATTCCGAAGGTAAAACATTCCTGGTTGCTCTTAACACTCCCACAAAACATAGAGTAGAGGAGGAAAATGACATACCATGCAATGCAGTAATAGTACCACCAGAAGTGGATGGAATACATAACGATTCTCCAGTAAAATTTAGTTGAGTATTGAAGTATGAGATGACTACTTGAATCTGATCCTTAGTGAGAGAATTGATCCGGCCTGGATCATTGAAAGTATTAGAGACTAAATCATTAAGGGTAAGATTGGCTACAACCGGTTTAACCGCTAAAGAGAGTTTCTCAGAAGAAGATGATCTATCAGGCTGATACTTTGCCTTGTGTTTAAATCCAGGAGGATAACCATGGACCTTGTAACACTTATCCACTGTATGTCCTGAGTATCCACAATGAGAACAAAGAGGTATGTTCTGACGCTGGGGATAAGTAGAATGAGCAACATTCACAGAGTTACCTAATCCATCAGAAAGAGCCACATTAAACGCAGTGGCATTAGTAGGAGAATGAGTACTTCTTTGACTATAGTCTTGATCCAAGAGATTGTAGACTTCAGCAAGATCTGGTACATTCTTTTTCATGATGATCTGACTACGAGCATTAGTGTAAGACTCATTCAATCCAGCCAACAATTTGATGATCATGGTGTGTTCTGCCTTAGTTGCAGTAGCTCTACAACAATCACAGTTCTGACAAGTCTTCACACAATCTGCTCCATCAAGATCGTCCCATAATGTCTTTAATTTCGTGTAATACGTTGATAAATCCAGGGATCCTTGTTGAAGAGACCAGATTTGTTGTGTGAGTTGATAAGACCTAGGTAGATTAGTAATCCTGAATCTAACCAATAAATCTTTCCATATCTCAGAAGCATCATTGAAACGCAACATACTACCATAAATCTGCTTAGTGACTGAGTTCAATATCCAAGATTTCACCATACTATTGCATCTAGACCAAATCCGGTAATGTGGATGTGATTCAGAAGGTCTAGGTAACGAACCATCCACAAAACCTAGCTTATTTTTTGCATCTAATGCAATTGTAATGACAAGATTCCAAGTATTGTAATTAGATCCATCAAGAACCTCAGAAATTATTGAAGAGCCTGGGTTATCACCACTAGTAAGGAAGTATGGTGAATACTGAATCCCAGCAAAATCAAATGAATCCTGAGAATTAACCTGAGGATTTTGTTGCGGAATAGCAGACAAAGACACCGGCACTGAAAATGACGGCGGATTAATCGGCGGAATAGCCGGAATCGGAGAAACTGACCGAGTCACCGGAATAGTTGAATCAGTCGATGTATTATTGCAATTCGCCGTTGCTCGCCGAGTTTTCGATGCCGATACAGCTATACGAGCACCGCGACGAGAAGATTGACGAAGAGTAACCATTGTAGTTGGATTCATGCGGAATAACCGAAATCTGAGCTTGAAATCAGTGAAATCTGTAGAAATCGATCAATCGGAAGAAGGATCCGATCAATCTAGGTCAAAGAAACGAAGAAACGAAGATCGGAATTTGTTGAGTTTTAGCTCAACGCTCTGATACCATGTTAGTTGAACAAGAAACGAAAGTCGAAAATGAAAATGAGTTTGTTATTCAACTTAATTTTACTGTTACATTGATTGTTCCTATATATGCAACAAGAACTCGGTATAACAACATGTTAACCGGTTTACATTAATTATACGGTTCACATTCAACCGGTTTACATAAGACTAATATTTATGTACAACGTTGTCTTATTCTCTGTTAGCTAAGCCTTTCCCGTCTTCCAAAATCTTATCGACTCGTTCTCCTCTACTTCTTCAATTAAAATTATATATAGTAAATTTACGTAGATAAAAAACATGTTAAAATTTATACATGGGAAGTTAAAAAGTACCAACACTATGTAATAACATAAACCGATTAAAACAAAAATATAGTGCGGAAGAAATGAATTAAAGAGCTATAATCTCCAAATGATGGATGTCTTACCAAAACTAAGAAAAACAAATATCATAGATAAAGTCTAGTGATTATTTTTGTTTATAATCAGGAAATGATCCAAAAATGTTTTATTACTCGACTAATCCCCTAAAATGAATTTAGCCATCAAAAAGAATACTCACCAAGATTTTTTTAATAGGTCTAGTGAATAATTCACTCGTTGCGAATTACTTTCAAGTTTATAAACTTATGAACATTACTCAAAATAATTTGGGACTCCCAATTTACATCACTTATATGCTAGATTTTGTTTGCTTTTATGTTTTGGCTCGTACAAATTTAATGGAAAGAGGTTATGAGATCGTAACCAATTTTTTTTGTAGAGAGTGACATGGAACCTTTCAATGGCAAATACAAGGAATTTGGCTGAATAAACTCATTTGGGATAAAAAAAAAATAATAATAATAATAAAGAAACATATTTTTATATAACCCTAGAGTCTAGACAAATACTAGCAGTATTTTATAAATGTGTACATAAATTTGGGCTGGAAATGGCTATTATAAATCTGTGTGGGATCAAGTCAAGATTCCTCCGTCGTTTATTAAATTGTAAATCATATATATATAGATAAAAATCTTTATAAATGCTTCTGTCATAATTATTAGTTTAATTACTCCATTATTGTCTCCAACTTTCGTCAGAATAGAGCCAATTTTTTTATTTTATGGCTGTATAGGGTTTATGATTAATCTATATACGTAACGCGGGTTTACACACACACATCTTATGTTTGATTTAGTCATTACTGTTCATGATCTATAATGTCGAACCAATCAATAATTTGCTCGAATTTGATGCAACTAAGAATCAATGTTTTTAAAACCGGACCGGACCGGGGGTCGAACCGGCCACTAGTCCGGTTTGGTTTAACTTGAAAACCCAATTATAATTAAAACAGATATAAAACCGGGTTGAACCGGCAAAAAAGGGGAAATCGGTATCGAACCGGAACCGCATCAAACCGGGTTTAATAATTATGTTCATTATAATTTTTGTTTTTCATTTTAATCTTTTTAGTTATAAGTTTTTAGCCAAATATTTTTGATAAAACTAATGAAATAGTAAATTTTTTCAAATAAACATTTTTGAATTATAGAACGTTTAAAAGTTTAGACCAAAACGCTTAAATTTGTTACAATTGTGTTAGTATCTATAATTTAGTTTTATTTTGCTATTGAATTTTTATTGTTTTTCATTTGTTTGTAATAATTGAAATGTTTTATTTGATATTTGGATAGTTATGAACATATAAATAGAAAAAATTATATGATCAAATATATATAAACTAATATTTTTAAAAATTATTAAACCCGGTTGAACCCGGTTGGACCATACTAACCTACGATCCGGAAGTTTTTCCGGTTCAATCGCCGATCCGATTTTAAAAACATTGCTAAAAATTGACAATGAAACATGATTGGATAATGTTTTGATGTTTATTTTAATTAATTGATGTACAAGTACAAGGTAATTTATTATTAACACGTCTTATAAATATTAAATATATACATATACACGCATAGTCAAAGATTCTTCAATAAAACAATGTAAAATTGCATTTTCGCATTTGTTCAATAATTTTCACGTAATTTTACGAGTTAAGTATACTTATCCTAAAAACCCGAAAATCATTTACGTTCTCTAATCTCTTTTGTTTCTACTTTCTGTAAGTTTCTGTTTCAAGCAGCACAAATTCTAAATTTACAAATATTTCTTTTAGCTTTGTTGCCATTTCTGATTTGGTTATCATTTTGCAAAAGAAACACAAACAAAAACAGCTAGACCAAAACGAAATCAGAAAATCGTATAGAACAATATTGTCGAGTTTTACAGGACATAGTTTAGGGTTGCTTAATCGGATCTATAGAATGATCGTTAACTAGTTTTTCTCGGAGCCATGAAACATTCGTAGCTCTAATCAATTAAATATATCATGTAAAATTATAAAAACCTGAGATATGTTTTAGCTCAGCTTACTTATACTTCTTGATGACAATCTTTGGGTAGATAGATAATATCTATTAGAAAAATTCAAATGTCTAAAGATCAGAGAAGCAAAATAAAACTGAAAAAACACGATTCGACTCGATTCGTCCGACAAGGAAAGAAACAGAACATAGATATATGTTTCAGACATATATTTTAGCCACTAATGTTCTGAGACTTGTTGAGGATGACTCCTTCGTATTTCACCTGGAACCATTTCATGGCATCATCTTTCGTCACTCTGTGCTGGATTCCAACACGAGTCTTGCACCTTCTGCGACGTGCAACACGGTAACCAGGACGCTCAAGAACCACGTAGAAGTCCATACCGTAAATTCCAGTGGATGGATCATACCTATAATCAAACCAATCAAAAACCCATTAAATGACCAATCACACAAATCCACTTTAAGTTGCTCATTCTTGTGTTAGAAAGAGACTGCTACTTACTTGATACCCAAATCAATGTGCTCCTGAATACCGAAACCGAAACAACCAGTATCGCTAAAGTTCCTTCTCAAGAGTTCGTATTCCTTAACTTTCAGTCCACTCTCGAGGAGCTGCATCGCCTTCTCTCCCCTGACGGTTACGTAGCAAGCAATCTTCTCATTACGCCTGATTCCAAAAGAACGAACAGTGTACCGAGCTGCAATAGAGATACACAAATGTTAAGATTACATCGAAAACAAACCTATCTACCAGAAGCTAAGGATTATAAATATTATTCGAAGCAATCGAGGTAAAACAGAGACGATTGCTGATAGCTACTGATCCTCACTATGATTATCTGAGGATTCAGGACAGTTACAACTAAATAAAATTTATGCAACCTAAAAACACAATTTCCTAACCTAAAACTTCCAAAGAAGTAATCTCCCATGTTTAAGTCGAGATTAACAAATAATCTACACTATTTTTTCACAGAAATCAAACGAAGAACTGATTAAGCTTTGAAGAAAACTCACCCTTGGAGAAAACAGGAGTCTGGCCACTCAATTGTTCCAACACCTACAAAATTTATCAACCAGCTAATTCGATTAAACTCGAGCACTAATATAGCAAAATGAAAGAGAAATCAACAACGAACCTTGGAAGCTCTGGTGAGACGATCTCCACTCTCACCGACGGAGATATTGAGCACAAGCTTCTGCACCTTAATATCCCTCATGGGGTTCGATAGCTTCTTCTCCGACGCCTGAATTCAACCCCAAAAAAAAAAATATATAGTCACATCTTATTCCTGAATCAATCAAAAACGCAAAACCAAACAAAACAAAGAAGATAACAGCGACTAACCATTTCAGATTACGGTTGCGATAAATCTCCGGCCGACGGCGAAAGCGCGAAACGAAAGAGAAAACGAAGATGAAGCAGCAAAACTATATAAACCCTAGATCTCTAATAAAGCGTCTAGGGTTCTAAAAAATATTTAAGACTGAAATGACCATTTTACCCTCTAATTTAGCCCGCTCGCTTGGGCCTAATAGTGATTTACTCAGAAGTATGCACTAATGGCCCAGAATTGGCTAAAAATGTAGTGATTACTCTGTTTATTAGATGATAATTTAAATTCGATGTTTGATCACTCAAAAGTGTTACATTTAACTTTGTAATTTATTAGAATCGAAAATGTTTGATGATTGATAATCTCCATGTTTAATCACTCTCAAAAGTGTTTACATTATACTCTGTTTATTGAGAACTGATGCTAGCTTTACGAGGTGAGTTCGGAGACCGAGCCAAGCTAAAGCTACTAGAGCAGCCACTAAGCTTTGAAGCAGACCTACGGCTTCTAACCAATGGAACTAGTGACTGCACCACATCAGCCATTAATGGTCTGTAATCAGCTTCTGCTTGAACACACATTGCTGCTATAGCCGCAACTTGAACAACTTCTTTCGTCGAGTACTGTCCTTCGAGCGTTGGATCCATTATGTCTACTACTTTGTCTCTATCAGCTAGTTGAGGCAATGCCTGGAAATAAAGGAAAGGAAAGAAGATAAGTGTACCGAAGAAACGACATGTTTGATTTCGGTTTTTGTGAAAAAAGCGTACCCAAGATACAAGAACTCCTTCTCCGGTAGCTCTCTTCATATCTACTGGAACCCTTCCGGTTAGTAACTCCAACAGAACAATTCCGTAGCTATAGACGTCTGATTTCGTAGTCAAGTGACCGGTTAAAGCATACCTGTCAAAGAAATGGGTATCAATACTCGAGATTTAAACACTTAACGGACTGAAGAACAAAGGAATTCAACATACTCGGGAGCAACATATCCTTGTGTGCCTAATACACGGGTAGAAACGTGTCCACCGGCTTTGTCTGATCCGACTTTAGCCAATCCGAAATCTGATACTTTAGCGTGGAAGTTTCTGTCCAGGAGAATGTTACTGCTCTTGAAGTCTCTGTGTATCACTGGAGGTGATACAGTCTCATGGAGATATTCCAAGCCTTTTGCAGCATCTAGGGCTATTCTCATCCGAGTTTCCCAATCTAATCTCGGCGGGACAGAACCAGACTCTATACGCAAGAAAAAAAAGAGACGTCTTTATCAATTCCACACGCTATGTTCACTAAAACGATAACTTCTAACACGTCGTGATTTCTAACATTACCGAAAGAAAGAACTTACTGTTGGTAGGATGAAGGTGTTCTTGAAGACCGCCATTTGCCATGAACTCATACACGAGAAGTTTGTGACTATTATCCGAGCAATAACCAAGAAGTGCCAATAAATACGGTGAGCGGAGACGACTGAGTAACTCAACCTGTCACCGAACACAAATTAACCAATCGTTTAATCGAAAGCTCTGCAAATAGCAAAGATCAATTGTTAAACAAACTAAGCTCAAATAAACAACCTCCATCTTGAATTCTTCTTCTCCTTGCTTTCCTGCATGATCCATGAACTTGATAGCAACTTTCCTCCCATCGTTAAGCACGCCTCGATAAACCAAGCCGAATCCACCATGACCAACCACATTAGACTTGCTAAACCCACCAGTAGCTGAATGTAGCTGCTTGAATGTGAAAATCTGTAACCCATTATCAGTAACATCTTGTACATTTTGACAACCTCCTTTCTCCTCACAATCAAATCCTAAATTACACAAGAAAAAAGGAAAAAAAAAACCAGAACAAACCCAATCAGGAAAAAACCCTAATTGGAAAAACATACTTTTAACAGTTCTTCCAAATATTCCTTAATTAGAACCAAATTCTCAGTATTTTCCGAAAACAGAGGACTTAAGAACAAGAAATTGCAGGTCTGTTCAATAATTTTACAGAAAATAAAGGAACGAAATTAGAGAAATTGATAACTAAATTTGAGCTTACTCTTGTTAATTCTGTGACGTTTAGAGACTCTGTTACGAATATAGCAGTAATAGCTAAAGGCGACGAACAAAGAAGATAAAGCAAGACAAGCAAGAACAACAATGGCTACAAGTGCAGCACGCTCTTTCTTTTGGTAAGCTTCATCTGTATCCATTATTTCTTCCCTAAAAGAAAGAAGTAGCCTTTACGGGTTTTCCAGAAATGGGAAAAACGAGAAATGGAAAAAAACCCTAACCCTAGAAATTGCCACCTAAAAGGAGAAGGAAGAGATGAAATCGAAACAGTGAGAGAGGAACATAAAGTTTGGAGCTTTGGGTTTCGTGAAAAATTAGTTTTTGTGTGTGAATGTCAAGCTTCACTGACTCACTGTACTGTCTTGTCTTGTGGTGGCGCGGGGAATAGTTGATGGGATCGTATGTATTCCCGTGAACTCACAATTTCGTCTCTATAGTTTACTTTTGTGCATCCCAAAATACGATAATCATCCGTTTTGCACTGCGATTACTGTTTCAGATGTCTATAATTTTCCGCAATATGAGTTTTTATCAATCATGAATTTTTGAAAGGAGTGACAATGATGCAAACAAAAACCAAGGGATTATTTATAGTGACATAAGATTCCAAACAAGTTTTGTTTTTACAAGCATCATAAAAGATTACTCGCAGAACTCTACTAAGCCATTATTAAACAAGGGCATGTATAGATAGTTTCTATAGCATAAGAACTGGAGAGAAACAGCAATTAGTTTTATCGTTTAGCGAGATTTTGGTTTACTACTTCTTTCCACGGAGTTTAGCCCCGAGTGCTCTCTCAAGCTTAGCAAGGATCTGTTGATTCGGGATTGCTTTTCCAGACTCGTATTCTTGTATCACTTGTGGCTTCTCATTAATCATCTAACAAAACCAAATCATGAATCGAATTACATACAACACGCAACAAGAGAGGGATGATACAGAGAAACGAGAAAGTACCTGTGCGAGTTGGGACTGAGTCAGCTTCTTCTCCCCTCGGGCTTGCATGATAGCTTTCTTCAACTCAGTAGGCACACGTTCATCTAATTTCAATAAACATAAACAAGATGTTAAAGATAAACCAACACACCAATCAATCTAACACACAAAATGGGATTTGTGGACAAACAATACATAAAGCTTAAGCTCTTGGCATCTACAAACCCATCAACGAATAAAGATTAACAAAACAATCCAAGAAGACAGACTCTTACAGAATTTACCATTATTGGAAATGAGAAACTAGTCAACCCAAAAGAATCAACTGTGGTTCCAGAATACAGAGGAAGAAGATACTACCATTTCTTTGTACATAAAGAAATCAAATCAATATTAAGAGCTTAGATAGTAATTTACTCACGAGTTAAGTTCTCAGTGTCATCATCTAGCATCTTTGTGTTCAAGGAAGTGCCGCTTGATGCCGCCTTGTTGGTTCCAGCATTGACTAAAGCCCAGCAAAAACAAAAGAGAGAAGAAAGAACACAAATCGCAATTAGATGAAAATCCAATGAAATTGAAACTATAACAATCGGAAACCCTAACACAAATTCCTTCTACGAAATCACAATAATCCAGTGGCGGCGAAAGCAAAAAGACCTAATCGTGGAAACTAAAACAAAACGTAGATTCAATCGCCAAATCTATAACCAGAGAAAACCTTCTTTCACAGCTTGAGCTACACAAGGTGGACCAAAAATAAATAGAGATCGAGGAGAAGAAGAACAAGAAACGAACATTTTCTGACGGTCTCGATATCGGCGCCGGCTCGACGAGCGGCGTTAACAGATTTCTCGTCGCGCTTGGCGGCTGCGTTGGGGGCTTTCTTACGGATCACCACCGGTTCCCAATCCTGAGTCATAGGTCCAACTCCGGCCATGGCTTCTTCTTCTTCAACCGACTTTCTAGGGTTTTTATTTTCTTTTGTGGATAATCACAAAATGAGAGAGAAGGAGATAAAAATCAACCAAAGTTGAGTGATCGTTTTGGGTTTTATATATCTAAAGGGGCACTTTAGTAAATAGCCAATATTGACGGGTCCCAGCGAAATATTCTTTTTTAACTTTCCTGCAAAAAATACTGAAGCCGACTCAATCTCCCACTCAATCCACAATCAATAATCATTTTGGACCAAATTCGATCTTTAAATTTAACAAAATGTTACACGTCTTTTGACCCAAAAAAAAAAAAGTTACACATCAAAAACTATGTATAGCAAATAAAATTGTTAGAGTTGGTAGGAATTTTATTTTTTCTTTTCATTATGGGAAATTTGGAAAATTAGGACACTTTAAACTTCATTTTGTCTCAATATATTTTAATTAATATGTTTTTGTCCCATTAGGTTTTCATTTATCATTAGCCCAAGATTACCCTTATTTTTCATTATATATATATATATACATATATTTTCGAATTACTGAAATTCAGAAAATGAAATTTGTTTTTTAAATGATTTAAAGTTTTAAAAATAACTATTTATATACTGAATTTAAAATGGAAATTTTGTTATTTCCTTTATTTAATATACTGAATAAAAAATAAATTAAAATGTATTTAAGTTTTTTAAGTTGTAGGCCACGACCTAGTTTAGGTTATTTTAAGTTTTTTTTTGTTTTTTTTAATATTAATAACATAATAATTAATTAAAGAAAATTTAAATGAAATTAATTAAAAATATATAATAAATGTGTAATTTAAGTAATTTGAAATATAACTATTTAAGTAAACTGCATTAATTAGAAATATAACTATTTAAGTAAACTGAATTAATTAGAGAATATTTACTTTCTAAATTTAGCGAATCTAAAACTAATTTTGTAGAACACATATTCTAAATTCGGTAGACGAAAGGCACATATGTAGAACTTATATTCTAAAATGGATAGAAGATATATGGATTGTTAGAATGTGTATTCTACGAACTTTAGAACATAGAACATCTAGTAGAAAACATATTCTACGGACTTTAGAACATAGACCATCCAGTAGAACTTAACATCTACCGGCTCATAGACGTAGAATGTGAATTCTATACGCCGTAGACGAAAACAATATGACTAATTTTAACCATTGTTTTCAAGTTTTAAATATTTTTTAACACTTGAATATGACTAATATGTATGTTCTTTTAGTTATCAGATTTTTTAAAAAAATTTAAACCCGTTAATTTTAATAGTTTTGTTTTCTCTATGAACATTTTGGGTAAAAAATGATCAAAATATGGAAAAGTGTATTAGGATAACGTCAACTCCAATGTTGCCTAAATTTCAAAATTCCCCTTTAATTATCAGGTAGAGCAAAGTTAGATCTCAGATTCAGAGTTATTTGAAAAAGTTTGGGCTTTTCCCAAAGTTTTTAAAGGTCCACATGAGACAATGAAGTGCACCAAAAGTTGTAATTATTTTTTTTTTCCAGCACCAAAAGTTGTAATTAAAAGCAAAAGTGATAAAATCTAGACAAATTTGGATTCTCTTGATGAATTGATTGATTTACAGATTAATAAACAAGACAAAATTATGTTTTTTTTTTTTTTAGAAAAAAATCAAGTCAAACCCACCATTTTTTTTTTTTTTTTTGTCACAACCCACCATTTAAAAACACTTTTCATTCTTTATAACTAGTAAAGTCGTTACAGAATGTATTCAATTAACGTTTATTTAGTAGCCAAAATAAAATTTGTGACTGTTATATGCAACGGAATTGATTCGGACTAAAAAAAACTGGGGTTCGAATTGACTATTTTCAAAAGTAAGGGTGGAGAAAGTAAGTTTTAACGTTTTTTAGTGGCTCACAAAGCAAAGAAAAAAAAAACCAAATCAAAATTCTGATTCCAAACCAAAAACCATTTTCATCATCGTCTTCCTCCGATTCCTTCTTTCGTCGCCGTTTCTTCAGATTCTTCACTCTTCTGCTCGAAAGGTCTCTCTCTCACTATCTCTCTCTCTTAAATTGAATTTCACTTCTCTTCTTTATATCTTCCTTTGCTTGTAGCTTACCTTCTTACTCGTTGATACAGCTCAAAATCTTCCATTTGATTATGTATGTCGAATATAGGTTACGATATGATTGAGAGAATTTGTTGGGCACTGTTCAATTCCAATTGGGTTTTTTTTTTTTTTAAGATTCAGTGAATTTCTATTCCTGGAGATACTTTTCTGACCTAAATTTCTATTCCTGGAGAGATACTTTTCTTCGTTTTGTAGTGATTTTGAATTCGATTTGCTAAGAAAAGATTAAGCAATCGTTCGATAGTGTTCTTTTTGCTTGGATTTGTGTATAATTATAATAATATCTATATGAAGTTAAAGTTGTCCTGTCTCTTTTTTTTCAGGGCAGTGTTTGAGAATCGTTGAAGAAGGTGATCTTTGTTTCTCTATTGCCACTAACATTTCTGGAACTGGGAAAAAAATTCATCAGCTCCAGAGAAGTTTTGGGTAAACAGAAGTTAGGAGCTAAAAGAAGTTGGGACTTGTCTTCTTGTTTTTTGTTTGTATCATGCCTTATTTTATCCAGAGGCTTTATAATACTTGCAAGTCATCTTTATCAGCTAGTGGACCTGTGTCTGAGGATGCCTTAGACAAGGTTCGCACTGTATTGGGTAGGACTATGTCTGGAATCTTGCTTGCTCCATCACGTTCTTTAGGCGCACTGTTTTGGTCTTGATTTCTGATTTGCATATTGCTATTTTGGGTTTTTTTTCACTCTCTTATGTTGTTAGACTACTGTTGTATTATCTGGTCTAGTCCTTGCAGCTGTATGTGATACTTGGTAGTTTTTCTGTATTTCAGAGAAAATCAAGCCGTCTGATGTTGGTCTAGAACAGGAAGCTCAGTTGGTGCGTAACTGGCCTGGTCCTGGGAACGAGCGTAATGGAAACCATAATTCTTTGCCAGCGATTAAATACTTTCATTTGCATGAGTGTGATAGCTTCTCGGTGAGCAAAGTTTCTTTCAAATTGCTGTTAGTTTTTACCTTTTGAGTATGCTTTTAATCAGTGTAATCGAACTAGTGGCCAAAAAAATCTTGAGAAAATTCGAATATGCAGAGGAATCTATATCACCTGATACTGTTTTGATAGTAATGTCTTTACTAGGCTTCTCATGTTGTAGCAGAACTACTAGTGTTAATGAGGATTTTGATTAAACAACAGAACATGAAGGAATTTTATTGTCTATGTATGGCTATTTGGTATGGTTCTACTTTCTTGCTTTTATTGTCTGCTTATGCTTTGATCATTATTTTGCCAGATTGGAATTTTCTGTATGCCACCTTCGTCTATCATACCACTTCATAATCATCCAGGCATGACAGTGCTAAGCAAGCTCGTTTACGGTTCAATGCACGTGAAGTCATATGATTGGGCTGAGCCTGATCAATCAGAGCTAGACGATCCATTGCAAGGTAATAGTGAACCGCCCAATGTAACTCCCGTACTCTGCGACTAATTCCAATCGCCCTTCTCTGAGTAATCTGTTATTATTTACCATTTATTCATAGCAAGACCGGCAAAGCTGGTCAAGGATACTGAAATGACGGCCCCTTGCCCAGCGACCACACTATATCCAACAACTGGCGGAAACATTCACTGTTTCAAAGCCATTACTCATTGTGCAATCTTCGATATCTTATCTCCTCCGTACTCTTCTACTCATGGAAGACACTGCAACTACTTCAGGAAATCTCCATTACACGACTTACCTGGTAAAATAACACAAAACTTAACTAAGACACCACCTTATGACTTAAAAAGTTTCTATACTTCTTAGTGTTGAGGAATCATGGTCTAATCCATGGGTTAAACCGATAGCATCTTGATTAGATAAGAGTCTAAAACGCATTAGATCTATAGCTAAACAGATTTGGTTTACGATGATCATTTGTTACTATGGCAATGTTGTTGATGATGTGATCTGTGAAACCAGGTGAGATTGAAGGGATGAATGGAGAAGTGATCTCAAACGTGACATGGCTCGAAGAGTATCAACCTCCAGATAACTTTGTGATATGGAGAGTTCCGTACAGAGGTCCTGTGATTAGAAAATGAGATTTAAAAAAAGGTTTAAAAGCATATAAAGAGAAGGGGAAGGAGCTTATCATCAGGAGAATAATTTGTAAACCATTCAGAGGCTTTGCTGCTTTGTGGTCAAAGAGGTTCTTACATATTTTGTGACCACATTGAGTTTTAGCCTATTTCATTATATGATAATGTTTTACTACATATATTTTTACAATTGCTTTAATAGTTCAATATGATAATAGTATTTTTTGTCTACATAAACCATAGCTCACAACAATGTAAGATTTAGTTTCATAAATTTTAATTTTCATTGATCCTTTGTTTTTCCTTATGTCATGTAAGGAAATAAAAGTAACAGTCATTAGACATTCTACATGGATTAGAGGGCTAATCTCCTTATTATCATTTCCTTCAACTACCAGAAACCTCTTTCTTCTTATTCTTTCTTTTCCTTGATTTCCTCTAGTTTTTTCTCCAACCAATCCACATTAACGCCTGAATTTTTCATGTAAGCCACTGCGTTCGCTGCTTCGACAAGATCATCAATGGAAAGCTCCTGAGGTGTTAGACACAGCATCTGTGTTAGGCTGAGCAAGAAATTCATGCCTGCTTTCTTCATATCTTTGTTCATTACACAAAACTCGATTGCATTGTCTTGGTTCCTTCCAGAAACAGAGCTCTCACATTCTACCTGCCAGTAGAGACATAGATACAAGTATAATAAAGCATGTGAGAAAGAGATCTGAATAACAGATCTTACTCCCCATCGACATTCATCAACTTACATGTAAAAGTAAAATGAAATTCATAATAAAGGAAAATATTTGCACTATTAATACTTGTGAAACAAAGCAAAACACCCATCGACATCCATCATATTACCTTAAGGTTTTTGAGAGGATTTGTTTCTTGAGATTCCTCTGAGCTGCCAATAACTTGAACAATATCTACCTCGGCAACGATCAGGAGCTCCCCGTTTACAATGAATCCTTCCTTTTCATCATGGAGTTTTGCAAGGGGAATCGTAGAATAAAACACATAGCCGGTATGGAATATATCAAACCAACGATGTGCTTCTGTAGAATATCATTTCATTAAATCAAATATCGAACAATAGTAATTAACTTGGCACAAAACCTTACTGCACTAATTCACTCACACAACTCAAATAGAGACCCTTTAGCAAACCTTGTAAGATACTACTAACTCGCAGCTTAACAAGACCCATAGTAAAGATACAGGAAATATATGAAATTTCCTTTGTCTAGACGAGTAATGAAATATCTAGCAATACTGACGAAGACCTATTAAAAAAATGAATTAAGTAATCACCTTTCGTTACTGAGGGTTCTTCTGAAACTTGTCTTACTACAGTTAGCCGAAATTTTACAAATTTTCTCCATCCAGGAGGCAATGATTTATAATCAACAACGTCCAGAAACAGAGACAAATGATTTACGTCGTTACTTTGCTGAGGATAGGCAGAAACGCGCCTGAAGAAAAAGGCAAAGTAAGGAATGACCAACCAAAACCATAGCCGATATCAATCTAAATGAAACTAAACAATCGAAGTTGATTATTTACCATTTGCAGTCACCGATCAGTACTGGATCAGAATACTTCTTACATGTCAATGAGGAAACATCTTTTATTACCCAAGCGAACTTATTAGCAACTTGCTTTGCCATTGATACCAGAAAAAAATGACTTGCAGTTTAAACTAGCAGAACCTGAAAAGAATAAAAAATCCCTTTAGCTAAACGTCACACCCAAATTTATAATGAAACCCAACATAAATCAATATCAAAACCAAACAAAAACTAAGATTAAGCCTCACTTATCACGATCAGAAGGCAAATAGTTACAAAGGGAGGCTACTTAGAGGAACAAAATCAGGGTAAATAATGTGTTACTCTATATTCCTCCAAATAAAAAAAATAAAAAATAAAAACCATTTATCATCATTTTTGTTGTTGTTGAAATTCTTCTCAAACTAGAAGTAACATACAAATGAGAGAAGGAAACTTCTCAACCCCCTAATGGCACACACCCAAATTCTGACTCAGAATAAACATTCCTCGATAGCAGAGAGCAAAAATTCTTAATCACCCAAGTGAACTTATTATCAACTTAGTTTCTCAAAAAAAAAAAAAAAAAACTTATTATCAACTTCCTTCCCCATTGATCTTGCTTAAGAATCCTCCGAAATTAAACTAACACAGTACCGGAATTAGTAAATCGAGCAATTAAACAGCAATTTTAGACTAGAGCAACAAAACCCCAAAAACTCAGACATTCTACAAATTCGTACGAACACTCGTAAACCTCAAATTTAAACAAAAATCTTAAACAGAGTAGAAAGATCAGTAGCTAAGGATTCACCTCTGAGAGAAAGGCTTGGAAGTGAGAATCGTTACTACGTACACGAAAGCAAATCCCTAATGTTCGCATGCGTGGGGAGTCAACCAACCCAGCTAGATCTTCGCAGATGATTCAGCTCTGGTTCTCAACTCTCGCATCATCATAACTTCTTGACTCCTCTGCTCCCTCTCTGTGTCCCTCGATATTTCCAGATCAACAACAATTCATAACTGGGCTGTTGACGGGTTTCATCAACAACATTCTTGTTTCATTTGGGTTCTTTTTATGTACCAGGCTTTTTATTCTATTGGGCCTCGAGGCTTTGTAACATTTGCACTTTTTTATGCTTTTAATTGAAAATCGTTTAAAAAAAAAAATCTTAGAAGCTTCTTTGATACGACGAACTAATAGTGAATAGCAGCATTTGTATCCCACTTAAATTGACATGGGCCCAAAAAAACCGGCCCAATAGCAAGACAATCCTTTTAGTATAGTACTAGCTCTTTAAACGGCATGATGTTCAACTAGCGCAAAACAAAACACCACAGAGTTTAAGAGTCATGTTTACTTCATCAGACACTTCTACATGGGTCAGAGGGTTAATCTTCCGTGAGTCATTTGCTCATAGATGGAGATCATAATAAAAGAAGGTAACCTTCTTAGGTCTTAGAAATTGCAATTAATGAAAACTTTAGGAGATCCAAAAAATTAGAACAGGTCCAATATTGGATCTTTTATCAGCAATTAGACACGCTGACGTGGCGGCGTTGGATTGGGCCATGAAAGAAATTTGTTTGGGGAAATTTTTTTTATGGTGTCTTGATCAAAATCTCTTTGTCTTCCTCTCTCTTTCGCCATTGTTGTAGATCGCCTTTTTCTAACCCTAATCGCGAATCGAAGACATAGAGATCAGGTGCCTGAATCAAAACAAACAACGGTTGACCATGGAGTACGCTGCTCAGAGAAACCAGAAAGGAACTTTCAATGGCTTTTACAAACTTATCATGCGTCGTAACTCCGTCTACGTCACCTTCATCATCGCCGGTGCTTTCTTCGGCGAACGGGTGAGAGATCTATGACTGATTTTTAATTGCCTGATGTCTTATTAGCGCTCGTATCTTTCCGGATCTGCTTTGTTTATGGTTCGATTAGAACGAGATTTGTGATCTTTTGCTGTGAAATGAGAATCGTAGTGAAGAACTTTCGTTTGGTAGACTAAGCGATTGTAAATTTAGAGAAATTGTTGGATTTTGGTGGTCTTACATGTTGATAGATGCTTCTGGGGTTGTTTCATGATCAGATTATAGAGTTTGAGTCTCAAATGTGATTCTTTCCTATCATTTTGCAATTTATAATGTTTCATATTTACATGAAGAAATTTTAAATTTGTGTGTGCAGACTGTGGATTACGGTGTTCACAAGCTCTGGGAAAGCAAGAACGTTGGGGTATGTTATGTTTTTGTTTTGAATCTACCTCTCGTGTGTTGTAGTTTCGTAATGATTATTTCTTATTTATTGTTTCTTTGTTCTCTGTAATGCCCATCTTGATATGGGAATGGTCACATTTCTGCTCACATTTCTATTGTTTCGTTTTACTCTCCTAATTGTCATCTTCTCCAATCTCTGATTACTTTTAGACTAGTTTTACGAGTGAATAGTTGAATGCTTGTTTTCAACTTATCAACTAGCTAATTTAATCTGTTATTGATTCCTGATTCGCCTTTTCTCGCTTTCATTGCAATGTGTACGTTGTGCAAGTCTAACAGAGGATGATTATTTCCATAACATGATTTACTTGTCTTGGCGCAGAAACTATACGAAGACATCTCTAAGCTGGGTCAAAGGCCAGTAGAAGAATGAGTTTTCTCTCTTTTGAGTCTCGAAGGCAAAAACTGATAATGGTAATTGGTTGGTAATTGAGTTAGATGTGATGAATGGTTTAAATAAACTGATGCTTGTTACAGTTTGATTGGTTGGTAATTGAAAGCTTGTAACTGGATGGTTTCATAATAGATTAGGTAATTGACAGCTTGTAATTGAATGCTGAAAAAAAACTGATGAACATTTTGTGTTAAAGTTACTCTTCACCGATAAAAAAACAGATGAACTTTTTTTTAGACACCTTAATTTGGTGTCTCCATTGTATGACCAAATACTTAAGAGTGTCTTAAAGAACTAAATTCTCATTAAATTTATTAAAAATAATCTTAAGACCCTTTCAAGAAGGTTACCATTGAACATGCTCTAAGAAATAGTCGAAATGGTAACAGTAGTATTGTTTCCTCCACAAAACCCACCAAACCACATTCACTGGTTCGATGATTCAGAGAAGCAGTACAAGTCTACAAAATATTAAAAATGCCCATAATGTAATCAGAAACTATGATAAAAAAAAACATAAATCAAACTCAAAATTACTCAATTGATAAGAAACCAAATACTCTCTCATCTTCTACCGCCTCATTTTCGAAGCACACTCTCCTTCCTCTTCGGTTTCAAACCACCACTCGACTCTTCTTTCGTAACCTTTGCCTTTGCCGGCTTCAATCCATCCTTACTCTTCCCATTGGCTGCTTTTTTCACCGGTTTCGGACTCTCTTCAACCTTAACGATCTCCGAACTCTTCGCTTTCAGGTTCCCCTTGACCGTCTTTTTCACTGGTTTTGCAACAGTCTCATTCAGCTTCCCCTTGGCCGCTTTCTTAACCGGTTTCTCACTCCCTGCAACTTCACCTACCTCCTTCCTCCTCTTCTTGTTCTTCTTCTTCACCTTATCCGCAGACTCAACAATCTCATTGTCAAACTCAACATCACCTATCTCATCTTCATCAAGAACCTCAGATACATTACTATCCATATACCTAACCTCATGAATCCTACCTTTCTTCTTCTTACCATCAACAACATTTTCACCTTTCTTCTTATCTTCCTCATCAACACTACTCTTATCAGTTTCAAAAGCATCGATTTTAAGCTTCAAATCAGGCACAGCTTGATAAATAGGCAATGCTAAACTCTCAGATAACTTCAAATGCAAAGACCTAACGTATTTCCACTTACCAGGCAAAATCTCAACTACACCATTCAATGTAGCCATCACATTCTCCGCAATTTCGTCGCTTTCCATCGACAATTTCCCGACTTTGATCACACTACACGTCCCAGTCCTCATGAAGAACATAGCAGATCCACAAGCATTCTCAATCTGCTCTTTCCAATTCTTATGCTTCAAATCAATCGCCAGTGGAATCTTCTTCCTCGCGAAGAATTTCTTCCCAATCACCCTCGGAAGAAGATGAAGGATTCTCCGATCAGCGAAGAACATATCGTAAGAATCGCACAGTTTCCTCTTCGCTTCGTAAGGTCTGTAATCACTTTTCAGCTTCGAGAGTTTAATTACCTTAGTCACGGGAATATTTTCGGATTTGATCTTCTTCTTCGCGTCTTCCTTCGTGAGACCGGAATTAGGTCTATCGTCGATGATTAGACAAATCTCCGGCGAATCTTCCTCCGTGTTGATTAGAGGATGAGGTATAGGGATACGGTGAGCGTTCGTACGGCTAGTCTGAGGAATCTTCTTCAAGGTAGCGAAGAGGTAGACGAACTCGTCTTGTTCGAGAAGTTGTGGCTTCTCTGTTTTTGATTTCTCGCTTCTCCATTTGATAAGAGCTTTCACGGCTTCCTTCGCCGTCTTGGGACTGACTCGTAAGGACCCCTTTGGTTGTTGCGGCGGCGAAACGGCGGTGGTCATTGAGAAATTAGGGTTTAAGGAAGAGGAAGACACAAAATGGCTCAGGTTTGGGATTTATGTGTGTAATATATATACCTTGGGAATTATTGGGCCTTACTTCTTTCGGCCCTTTAATATTTTGTTGTACAAATATGGGCTCAACGCTTTTCGACGATGCTTGTATTTTAGTATTATTTTGTCTCTTTCTATTGTTTGGAATGATACTAGATGATTATTTTAATCATTTGAAATTTTGAAAAATCTTTTGTTTTCTAGTAACTAATGATCAGAAGTTTTGGATTGGAATCAATTTGATGTAATATGTGTATTCTAATTTCTAACCAGATTTCTCACATATGGTCTGAACTTTTGAAAAACATTTTGTTTTCTAGTAACTAATGATCAAAAGTTTTGGATAGTTGTCAATTTGATTTAGTATGCGTATTCTAATTTCTAACTAGATTTCTCACATATGGTCAATCTTATGTGTGATAAGAACAGAAAATTTATTAATAATAATCAGACACAAATAAATCAACCACGAATAAGTGTTGTTTAACAAAAAAAATTCTATCAAAGCAATCTAAAAAGATTTTGTTCTGTTTAATCCCACAATCACCAGTCTTGGAGTGAAAATTAAGGTCATTTAAAGACTTGATTCTCATAAAAAAGTCACGTCGTTAGACCTTGTCACTATAAATTTTTGCCAGCCCGCATACTTTGTTTACTTTTTTGTCGCATAGAATTTTTAGAGTAAGTCCCATCACGCTTTTAAAAAAAAATATGAATCACGAAACTTAGAAATTGCTAAAAGTTAATGAACAACGAGAGAAATTCTAAACCACTCGAGAGAGAAATTTCTCGCGAAATTCTCTTCTCACAAAGGTTTCGCAACATGTGAAGCAAATTCAGGTTCACCGATTATGAAATCAGGTCTTGAGGTTTCATGCTTCAACTATAGATTTATTTGTATATGTTGAGTGCCCTCCATCAAAACCTATGTCACCCGCCACATTCGATCAACTATCTAATACTTTTGGAATAGGGTTAATTTGGCAAATAGCCAAATTTTGAATTAGAATTAGTATAATAGCCATGTAATAAATATAATTAAAAAACTAACAATTAATTTTGGTGAATTTACGATTTTATCAATGATGCATAATACATAATATATACTCGAGGGCAAAATTGTCCATAATACATATTATACACAATGAACAGTAATTTTGGCTATTGAGTTAATTATATTATTTTTTTTGTGTTATATTTGCCAATTTCCATTTGGAATATCTCTCCCACAGTCGACGATTATCTCATCTAAAATAAAAAGAGTGTAAATACTTTATGTATTAGTTTTTAAATATATGTTTTGCTTGATATGATATGAAAAGTGCATTTAAAAAAAAAAGTGTGGGTTCTTGAAAAGCCAATTATTTTTAGCTTGAACTTTTAGGTGATTCGAATTATAGAATGCTAGATAACCAAATAAGCATATCACAAACATATTCAAATTATACCAAAGTGGAGCCCGGAAATCCATTTTGTGTTTCCCAAAATTAATGCCTAATCAAATAAAAAAAGATACTAACCAAAATGGCATATTAATACACATTGCACTGTTTACTACTAAAGTTGCTACCTTTATTTTTTCTTCAACTGAAAAAAATTGAAACGTTATGACCTTTTTTAAAATTATATGTTTGTCTGTCCCCTAACCAATTCAAATTCTTTTATGTTTGAAACCAGAAAGTAGCAACCAAAAACATGTACATATTTTACTTATTTAATTCACATAACAACTACAACTTCATAGGATGCTAAATTTGAAACATTATCAAGCTATGTAATCATTCTATATAAACAAAAGCCTAAATTAGTTATTGAACTAAAAAGATTTTTCTTTTTCTTTGTGTAGAAAAAAGGCAAAACTTTATAATTTCTCAAAGGGGTGAGCTTTCAGTTTTCATAAATTCAAAAAAACTCTCTCTTTTGTCTCTTCTCTCTCTAGATTTGCAACGGCTCTCTCTCTCTCTCTCACTGTCGTCATCTTAATTCAAAATTCAGATTATCTCTCTTGTTTTTTTAACGTCTCTTGCTGCTTCTTCACTACTTCTCTTAGCTCCTCTCTACCTAATCTCAAATGCCCAAATAAACCCCAATCTCAAATCTGTATCATCTGTCCTGATCTTGACCCATTTCGCCAAATTCCCAAATCTTCTCTCTTTTTCTGAATTAATCTCTGTTTGTGTTTGATTTTACTCCGTCTTTGTTGATTTGAGAAACGCAAGTATTTACACAGTGCGATTGTGAGCGAGAGAAAGAGATAAAGTCGGTCGAATTTAGGGTTTGGATTCGGAAAAAGATCTCTCATTTCGCTGAATTTGATAATCTTCCACAAGGGTTTGCTGAAGATTACACTTAATGAATGGATCCATAAGTTAAAGGTGAGGACTTTAGCATCCTGGAGAAATTGTGAGGTAAAAAATTTAATTCCTGATCTAAGTTCCTTTGATCTACTGTTATAATAATCAATTTGTCTGTAATTTGGGTAATTTATAGTTACTTTGCAAATTGTTTTGATGGGATCCAGAAGTATTGGAAGTACATTTACATTTAAATTGATTTCAATTTTTGTGATTGGTATATAGTTGAAATAAAATGGAAGTTGTTGAGAGGAAAAGACCAAGAGGAGCCTTTCTAAATCTGTTTGATTGGAATGGGAAATCAAGAAAGAAGCTTTTCTCATCCAATATCTCCCAAACCTCTGGTACTTCTTCATTCTCTTTGTGTTGTACATATACAAATGCTTTTTTTTTGTGTGTGTGTATATAAGTTAAGGTAATGCAGTTTAATAATCTAAAGTTTCTTCTTTTGAAACAGAAGAATCAAATCAAGCAAAAGAAAATGTTCAAAACCCCTCGATTACGCGGCATCCTGTTGTAAGCCCTTTGCTCAATACCATTTTCCTTGTATTGTGTTAGTTTAGTGAATGATATGAACTGATTTTGTTCTTTGGTGTGGTTTGTTTTGAATAGTTTGAGGTTGATCAGACAGTAAAGAACACAACTTACAACCCGAGGAGTGACTCGAGCTGTTGTGCTTCCTCTGTAACTAGTGATGATGGAAATGTGGTTAGAGCACCGAGTGTGGTAGCGAGGCTCATGGGTTTACAGGGTTTACCGTTACCAAACGTTGTGGAGCCATGTGTTAATCCTGATCTTGATCCGTACTTTCTCAGATCCTCCTCGCGTCAGGCAAACACTTGGGATGCTAATGTCGATCATCAGAGTGACATCGATGGCGTTTCTTGGGATCATTTGGATTCAAGAACGAGTAAAGGACCGCGTAAGAGGATGATTGAGCGGTTCCAAACCGAAACTTTGCCTCCAAGATCCGCTAAACCGATCTCTGTCACTCATAATAAGCTCTTGTCTCCTATAAGGAATCCTGGATTTGTTCCAACGAGAAACACTGCTGATGTAATGGAAGCTGCTTCAAAGATGATCGAACAAAGTCCAAGGATGATGGCAAGAACACGGGTGGTTTCATCATCTGATTCTCCTTCGCCGGTCCCATTGAGAATTCGTGATTTGAAAGAGAAACTAGAAGCTGCACAGAAAGCTTCAACATCGTTCGCTCAAATGTCGCATGATAATATTCGTAACACTAAGTGCCACAACGACAAGAAAACTACACCTTTGGGGAAACCGCCTTCTTTCTCTTCGCAACCAAAACCAATCAGTAATCAGAAGCAAGAAAGCTTAGCAACATCCTCAAGTGGAAACAAAAGCAAGAAAGTAGAAGCTAAGAACCGTGCAGTTAAGAGCCAGAACGGTCTCAAAGGATCTTCCTTGAGCACGGGGAAGAACGTGTTAAAGCAGAATCACCAGAAACAGAACTGCAGAGACAATCATCAGCAATCAAGGAAAGTAATGAACAAAGTTGTGAATAAGGTTCTTGTGGAAAGTGGAACTACATCGAAGAGCCCGAGTTTCACTATGACATCGGCAGAAAAACCTTTATCCCGCAGAAAGAGTCTTCCTCGAAACAAAAAGCTGCGGAATGGGGTGCAAGAAACGGGAAACTATGAAGATAAACAGATCAAAAAGGGTGAGAAGTCGATAAAATGTAACATTAGCATTGATGGTGATTCAAGCACAAGTAAAGATGATCAGAAAAGGGACAACATGGATGTGATTTCTTTCACGTTCTCGTCTTCGATCAAAGGTTTATCATCTTCTCTCTCACAAGGAACCAAACAAGAAGCAGACTCATCTGCTGTTAGGTTCAATGTGATAGGCGGTGATTCTTTAAACGCGCTTTTGGAGCAAAAGCTTAGAGAATTGACTTCGAAGATTGAATCATCATCATCTAACTCTACACTGATCCAAGACGACTCTTTGAGTTCCATTTCAAAGGATGGAGTGAAAGGGATGATTTCGCCGCGCGAATTGACTCAAAACAGTCTTGATAATAAAGTCTTATCAGAGAATGAATCTGTTTCTGAATGCACTTCATTCTATAACAGCCACAAGATCCAGGTTAGTTCACTATTCTCTTAAATCAAAAGCTTTTCTTGCTGACAATTCTTTGAAAATATCTTCTTGTTGTTTCCTTAAAGAATAACATGAAGTTACATGGAGAAGAACATGAAGTTAGCAGCATCAGTACTCTTACAGAAACCGATGATTTCGCACTCTCCTGCAACAAGAGTTTCTCAGAGTCCATACATGACAGAGAATATGGTATGCTTTTGTCAATTTGTGGCTCAAGATGTGAATTTTATACAAAATAGTTCAAGTTGATTGCATAAATCTCAAATCTGAAGACTTAGTAGAAAATTGGTTTGATTTGGAGCTAAATATGCTTAATGTTGTTGTTTTTTTACCAGGCATGAACCAGAGTTCATCAGATCAAGAACTCACTTGGTTTTCATCAAACGATTCCCACCAAACATTAGATGAAACAGATTATTCCGCAGCAACTTGCGATTGGGAGCTCAAGTACATAACCGAGATCCTAAACTCTGGCCAGCTCATGTTTCAAGACTTTGCTTTAGGAAAAACAACCAACACTGAGGAACTGTTACTACCCTCAAGCCTCTTTGACGAAATGGAACGTTCTCGAGGAGCTGCAAGGTCAACGAAGATTGAAAGAAAGGCCCTTTTCGACTGTGTGAACCAATGCTTAGCGGTGAAATTCGAAAGGATGTTGTTGATTGGAAGCTGCAAAGGGATGATTTTGTTAGAACATAGAGATTTGTTGGCTGAGGAATTGAACAGAGAAGTTAAAGAGTTGAAGAAGATGAGAGAGATGATGATCGACGAGCTTGTGGATCACGATATGAGTTGCTTAGAAGGGAAATGGATTGGTTATGAGAGAGAGATGTTTGAGGAAGGGATTGATATTGAAGGAGAGATAGTTTCTACTTTGGTTGATGAGTTAGTTAGTGATCTTTTCTCTATTGGTTTTCTTAAACGGTCTTTGTAGGTTGGTGGTTTTAGAAGCTTCTGACTCTGTTTCTTAGAAGCTTCTTCTCCTGGTTTTGGAAATTGTGATCTGAATGAAAGTAAGTAATCTGAATATTCTCTTCTTTTTTTTAATGGTTAAACGGCTAAAGAAGAAGTCCCACTCTTTAACCCTAAGAAATGCTTTACTAAATAGTATCTATTTTCAAAGCCATATAGGGATTCTAGCAGAAACAGTTTTGTAATCTGGTCTAAAAGTATATACGGGGTAATCAAAATAATATGGTCATGTTTTCTCTCATTTCTGGTTATAAAGCATAAGTTAGAAAGTGAATCCTGTAGAAAGCCGTAAAATCATAAATTCAAGAGTCCTTCAGGTGACAAACAAAATCAACATTGCAGGTATACCATAAGTAGTTAGTAACTAAAGCGAAACAAAAGTATCATTTTCATATATCTCCAAATGTTGAAACTGATCAGGAAGTGATCTTACAAAAAGTAACGTTTTCATATATGATACTAGAATTTTCTCTACAATTTATTATATTTAGAGACAAATAGTTTGATAAAATAACTAATATTCTAAACACGAAAATACAAATTGGCTTGAAATGAATTAGTTTTGTTTTCTTATCTAAATACGCGCCTCTCTAGAAACTCTCTCTACCAAGCCATCGTCCTCGACGCCGGCGAGGCAGTTTCTCGTCGGCGTCACCTCCGGCTACTTGTCACAATGGTTCTCCGCTGCTCCCTTCATCAACGCCGACCACCGTTCACGATACTTCTCCGTTGTTTTTTTCTTTTGTTCACGATGTCAACTAGTTTTTGCTCAAATTCTCCGATGAAAACTTCTACCACCTATCGTCGCCATGCCGCTCATCATCTCCGCCGACCTTCTCCACCACCACCGGACAGAGAAGAGCTTCATGTCCACTCGACCAGCCGCCATACAGCCTTTGGATCTGAGCTATGGACGAATCCGAACTTTTCTCTCCACCGCAACAACCACCAGCCGCCACCATCTCTTCAACTCTCCGGCGACAGGGGACCAAACGCAGGTCCAATTAAATGTGAAGATTCATCCCCGATCTCGCCAGTCACCGTACAAAACCGCTTCTGCATGTTCTCGAGGATGAAACAATTCCCTCACGGTGGATTTTACTCTATTATTACGGCCAGAGACGTCGACATCCCCATAGAAAGATCCGTTCATCACGACGAAGAAGATGTCGATCCATCTCAAGCCCCCAAAACCGTCAAGCTTACCTCTGTACACGAGTATCCATCGCGCTTTCCGATCACCGGCCAATTGCCGGTTTCCGGTGAGCCACCGATGGAAGAGGCTGCACACAAAGGGACATTAGGTCAAACATGGGAGGCTGCTTCTGGGCTGGGCCAGAGCTTAATGGGCTTGGTTAAAAGGTTTAAAAATTCAAATCCATTTATTAACACATCATCGGCTTTTTTCAGCTGGGTATTATAATTAAATTTAGGCAAGAAAGGTCTTTCTACATCGATATTGTCCACGGAGCTCGAGTCGCGATACTCATGCCGGACACTTATCCCTTATTCAACGTCGGTAAAAAACCCGACTATTCAGTGTTTCTTCGAACACTTGTTTTAGGGTATCGTGTGATTCCTATCTATGTATGGATTCACGACGTCGAGCAAACCTTGCCCTCAAACGCTTCTATATTCCGTTTCATTACTATCTTAGTTGTTATGATTTTACCGTTGAGCATGACTCCGGATGTAATCGCGAGCTCCACGAGCATTTAAATTAATATAATGAAATTTCGACCAAAAAAAAAAAAAAAATTGCATAAACATGAAAATATGGAAGTGATTCTTAACCATTTTTGAATATGATAATTACTATTTGAAAACATGTATGTTTATTTGAAAATACAAAGTGCTTGCAAGTATTGTTTCCAACATATTAACTGCACTTACACCACATGAGGAACATTGTATCATTTACATAATAATTTAGCACTTTTATTTTCTCTTCTTGTCATACATGTAAATTAGATTTTAGGTTAAAATTAATCTTTCAGCTTTTTAAGCATACACTATTTTCTATAAATACTTATAAGTTGTTTCTTAAAAGAATAGTTTCTCTTATTCTCTTTTGCATTTTAGTTATGTGTAATTGGATAATTGTCGTCTTTTCATTATGGGAGAATTAGATTTCATTTGAAGATACTTTTTTACTATGGCTTATTTAAATTAAAACTTTATTATTTAAAATTTAAAATACAAAGGTTACAAATGTATATATTATGTGAGACATCATACTTTGCAATTTCACCTTCTTCTTTTTTTTTGTCACAAACACACTTCATCACTTATTGATTATACAAATACATTATGCAATTTCATCTCATATTGTCCCCAAGACATTAATTGCACTAACATCACCTGATATATATTATATCAATTATTTAATAATTTAAAACTTTTATAGTTACATTGAAAATTTTCTTAAAATCATAACACACAATAATATAGAAAATTTCATATCGTATTGTTTTCAAAATATTAATTGTACTTGGTCACATGATATATATTATACCATATACTTTATAGTTTAGAATTGTTATTTTCTCCCCTTTTAATAATTACATTTAATTATTTTTTTGGATTAAAAGAAAATCACCACACATAATATTATTTAATTTGTTAAAATTATATTGTTCTTAGTGAAATATTTACAATTTTTTCTTACAACATATAGTTTTTCGTATTCTCTTATGATTTTAGTATAATTGACATAATCCTTTTTCATTATTTTGTTTAATATAGTCTCTTCTTTTGAATTTTAATTATTTCTCATATTCTGTTTCCATTTTTGTTATGTATAATTACAAGAATTATCTTAAGTATACCTAAATTTAATTTGTTTTCTCTTTATTAGATGTAATACATATTAACCTTTATTTTTTTTTAGGGAATTAGTTATAAATCAATTTGTTTGTTTCATAAATTTTCAAATTCTTGAACTTTATATTCGTATAAACGAATTTATTTAACTTATATAAGTTTTAATGAACTATATATATAAAGTAATGTTGAGGTTTCAAGTTGAAGCTAGAATATGGATAATGACTTTTGAAATTCTTTTTATAATGCTACAATCAAATGTATTAAATTTAAAACTATGAAAATAAAATAATTTAGGATTTAGTAGTAATGTGGATGATGAGGTGGCTTAAGAAAAAGAGAGCAAAGCTAATTTTATATATAATTATTATATATAGATATATCTCCACAAGTTAAAAACTAATCAGGAAGAGAACTTACACAAACAGTCGTGGAAGTCCATGCCAATAAATACTATGTACAGTAAAGTTGATTATCTATGACGAAATTCACTTTTCCTTTAAGCGTAAAACCGTATTTGGGTAGTATGGTCGCTCATCAACCAGAGAATAGTAGGCAAGTAGCTCCGACTCTACTAATTCATCGACATTGTTGGGTACTTGGATAGTTCGTGATGGAGTCAACTCAATATTCCAGTAAAGACGAGTCATAATCGAGAGACCTTTTTGCGAAGTTTCTTTATAAGAACTAGCCCATAGGAACCTAAGTGAAGGAAGATTTTTTACTGCAGTAGCTATTGCTCGCTCAGTGAAGCTACATTCTCTCATCTCAATTTTTTCCAGCCTTGGACATCCTAACGATAATGCAACTAGACCATTGTCCGAATCACTGACGCCGCCTAACATCATCGAAGTCACATTATTACTATGCTCTCCGATATATCCCATTCCAACATCCGTTAAATCTCCTTCTCGGAGATAGATTTGGAATTTCTTCATCTCTTGACATCCACTTAATAGTCTTCTCATACCATCATCTAGGGGCAAAGCCGTTCTATCTTCTCTTTGATTCGTCATCAAAATCAAGCGGAAGTCACGAAGTTTTTTCAGCTTTTCACCAATGACTTGTAAAGACATTGACTCCTTGCCATGAAATTGAACGGTAAAGACATTGAAACCATAGCTTCAATTTTCCCCAATATGGTTTGTGTGAAGATAGGGCTCTTTGAAATTCGGAAACTTGATGGGTTATCCAGAGATGCTACTCGTCTTAGACAAAATCTTTGGTGACATGTTTTGTAAACAGAATAATAGGCATAAAGATATGTACAAACATATCAGTCTCCCCCAGTGAACAATTTTTTGCGAGTGAATTTCTCCGTAATCTGAAATATGATTTTGTACAGAGGTTGACCGACCCCAAAGTCCGTTGTTATTTCCTTTTGCGAACTGAATACAGTATTTAGATTTACGGTTTGCATGGCTGGATAACGATAAACAGTGTGAATTGTTGGAAAAAACTCTTAATCTAGAAGTTTTAGAAATAAAACCTATGTTTTAGAAAGGCTTTAGGGTGTATTTCATGTCTTTT
The DNA here is from genome assembly GCA_963576765.1 of Draba incana. NCBI lineage: Eukaryota > Viridiplantae > Streptophyta > Magnoliopsida > Brassicales > Brassicaceae > Draba > Draba incana. The sequence continues at coordinate 29,192,673 of OY755217.1, read as the reverse complement.
ATTCCTATATATGACTGACAAATGGTCTCTAATTTTTCAGGTGTTTAACAACATTCGGGGTACATGTTTGGAAGCTGTTGCAGAGTCGTGTAAGAAACTGAAGAGGTTACAGATTCTACTAGGTCCAAACATGAGAAAAAATAACTATCTTACAAACAAAGGATTGATCAATCTAGCCCAAAACTGCGAAGAACATGTTGAAGTATATATCTCGACTATTATTAACACGCCATTGCCTCTAGATGATGGAATGAAAGGACTATTGAGTGGATGTAAAGAGATGAAAAAAATTCTAATATGTCTCCGAGAAGGAGATTTAACGGATGTAGGACTGAAATATATATCGGTCAGGATAGTAAAAATGTGACTTGGATGATAGTAGACGGCGTAGGTAATTCAGAAAATGGTTCGGTTGCATTATCTTTAGGATGTCTGTGACTACAAAAACTAGAGATGAGAGAGTGTAGCTTTAGTGAGCGGACAATAGCCATTGTAGTCAAGAATCTGCCTTCACTTAGGTTCATATGGGCAACATTTTATAAAGAGAAGGAGATCTCTCGATCATGACTCATTCTTCCATCATGAATCATATTCTATTTTAGACTATATATATACTGCATAAATTATATTCTATTTAAAATAAAAATTTTATCATTCACAAGTAGCGAATCTAATTTAACGTAAACATTGTTCGCCAATCGTAAATTTAGTCATAATTTGTGTCGGTTTTCATAACCTAAAATGCCTCATTTCATTTAATGTTATAACATTTGTATAGATGGAGGGACTCTTTTACAAGCGGAACAAACTTAATCGTTTAAAAAAAAAAAAAAGTAGTTAAGTGTTTTATTCGTTAATATGGTGGAAGTTGATGGAATTGTTAATTCTTGAATTTTAATTTTCAATTAGGATTAAACAAATGACAACGTATATTAGTGCCAAAACATCGATTTCTCATCAAGAAAATCAAAATAAAATGTTTATTTTGCGGATTATTTGTTATACTCAGAATTCTAATTTCTCTCATCTGTGTCGTTTCTCACCCTACTTTTTTGAGCTGTTAACAATTTGTTTTTGTCGAATTTGATCCTCAAAATATTTAATTTTTTCTATCAAGTCTCTAACAATGGTGTGACTAAAAATGTTATAGCAATCATCTTAGCAATGAAATAATGTTAATAAAAACAAATAGTGAAGAGTATGCGCCTCAAAATATTTTACACAATACCGTTTGAAGATACAAGTCATGTACTAGTCACTGTACCAGAGGTAGTACAGTTGGAGCTGAAATAAGAACAAAAGGATTTCGGCTTTGAGGAGTTGGGCAGTGGCCTAGGTTAAAGGTTGTAGCTGACATGACGTGAGACGGAGTGGCGGCCAAGGGATCTTAACATGAAGAAAAGATATGGGAAGATCTTGGAGAGATTTAAGGAAGATATGGAAGTTTGGGAAGATACAAGATCTTACCAAATTTGGGAATATTCTCCTTTAGTATATATAGGGAGTTGGCTGCGTGTGTGCAGTTAACACAATAGAGAATTACAATCTTTAGCAAAGGGATTTAGGGTTAGAAGAGATCATCTTAAATCTAAGTGTTAAAGGGTAGTTAGAAGTTCTAAGATCGTGTGTGATCTTTGAACTACAAGGCTAGGTTTGTTCGGATCGATAAGAAACGTGTAAGTATTCTTATCATATAAATCTAGTAAAGTTTTTGAGAAAAAAACCCTTGTGTATTGTGTTCTTGAGCTGTAGCAGTATCTGTAGTAGTAGCTAATACATCTTCATTTGGTATCAGAGCAGGCGTTTGTCTGCAACAGTACAGGAAAGATCCTGAGGAAGTGATGGATAGATATCAAGAGCTTCTCAATGGTTCGAAGGTGATTCTGGATGATGCAAACTATGGCTTTTGGAAATCAAGGATGAAGTCAATTCTCGGTGGCATCGATGTACTTGCTTGGAGAGCTGTTCTGGTTCAGTGGGAAGCACCTATGGTGGTTGATGCAGAGGGAGTCAGGTCTCTCAAACCAAAAGATGACTGGACTGAGACCGAAATGAAGAAAGCCAAGTACAACTCCAGGGCATTATCTGCAATTCACTGCAGTGTTACTAAGAAAACCTTTGAACTGATTCAAGGTTGTGAGACAGCTAAGGAAACGTGGGATCTGCTATAGACGCATTTTGAAGGAACCAAAAAGGTTCAAAACTCAAGATAAGACATGCTAGCATTCCGATTTGAAAACCTAAAAATGGAGGAGCATGAGACCATCACTGAGTTTGCTGCGAACTAAAATCTCTTGCTCAAGAGGCTGCGACTCTTGGTAAGAAGTACAAAGAGAAGAAGTTAGTCAAGAAATTTCTCCGGTGTCTTCCCCCGAAGTTTATGGCCTACAAATCGGCAATCAATGTCTCTCAAAACACTGAAGAGATGAGCTTTGGTGAAATTGTTGGCATGTTGCTTCAGCATGAGACAGAGCTCGATAGTGTTGCCTCAAGGACCAAAAAGATGAAGAATCTTGCCTTGACCTCAAGAGCAAAACAAGACACTGAATTAGAAGATGAAACTGATCCAGTGGAACTCCTGGGTGCGACAGTTCGACAGAGCTCTTAGACGTGTGGAGCAAGGTCAGGGTTCAAGGAGGTTCAGTGGTGTTAAGAGACAACCGGAGAATGAGAAGGCTGGTCGAAAGAATGAAGTTCAATGCTTTGAATGCAAGGGATTTGGTCACATCAAAACGGACTGCCCCACAGTGAAACGATAAGAGTTTAAGTGTTTTGGATGCAAAGGTACATGACATACTCAACAGGAGTGCATTATTGAGCCACGTCGCCAAAATGAACGATCAATGGTGGCTGACGGTGAATCAGAAGAGATAAGCAATGATGAAAACGTACTGAACAACTTTGTTACGTTTGTTGGAATAGTTGAAGTGGGTGAGATACTGTTTGAGTCAGAATCTGAAGACGAACATGATGATGAGCTAGTGACAAGTTACAGAGACATTCGAGATACTCTCGTTCATCTCAATCTAGAGAATGCTTGTCTGATCAAGGAAAAACAATGTCTTGAGGAACTGGTTCAAGCTGTTCAGACTGATCTAGAAGCAGAGAAGAAGCTAGTACAAGGGGGTCTAATCCTGATGAAAGAGAAACTAGCTCTCGCCACCAAAGTTGCACAACTGGAAAAGAAGCTACATGATGAAAGGAAAACATCAACTCAGCTCCAAGCTCAGTTGGATCTTCATTACAGGAAGATTTGTATGTTTGCTGGTACTCAACAACTCGATACAATTCTATCTTATGGTCGCACAGAGAAGACACACAGAGGACTAGGATACAATGAAAGAACTGGTTCAGAGACTGGAAATGCAAAGTTCGTATCAGCTGGATACACTGGTACATATGAACCCAAAATCGTAAGTAGTACAGATCAAAAGAAAGGATGCTACTTTTGTGGAAAAAGTGGTCATATCAAAATGTATTGTTACAAGTTTTGGGAAAGAGTCAGACGCTTGAGACATCTAGGAAAATACACGTGGAATCATCAAAAGAATCAGAATTGGATCAAGAAATCTAATCTTCAGTTCACTGGTACAAGGCGTGTGTTAGCCAGTTCAAACAGAACAGAACTCAGGTGTAACATGGCATCTATCTCAGAGATACAAGATGATACATGTCCTTGGTACTTTGACAGTGGCAGTTTAAGGCACATGACATGCACTCTAAACAATCTTCAGAGCATCAAGAAAGTAAAAGGAGGAAAAGTTACGTTTGGAGATGGAAGTCGCGGTGCTATTCAAGGGAAAGGAAACACAAGTGAGACTGGGCTACCTCAACTAACAAACGTGTATCTGGTACAAGGGCTGAAAGCAAACCTGATTAGTTTTAGTCAACTGTGTGACGAAGGGTTAACGGTTATCTTTACAAGTATTGACTGCAAGGCAATTAACAAAGATGGGATCACGGTATTGCACGGTATCAGATCTAGAAACAACTGCTATATGTGGAAAGAGGAGATCGACTGTTTTAGTGCAAGAGATGACATCAACAAGTTCCTAAAGATCTCTCCTCTGACTCCTTCTGAGAAGACGGCTAATGATGAGATTGATCTTGCAAGCTTTGCAAAAATCATTCAATTTCTCACTGGGGAGGAAGCTTCGAAGGCTACATCTATTCATACTATTGATCTTCCTCGTCGTTTCTCTGCGTTAGCCGTGATCGCCTCGTTCAACTGGGTCCCTGCATCCAATAAATCTCATGTAGCTGGTCAAAGAGCTAGGCTTCTGTACAAGATTGCTAACGGAATCAAGGTTGATTTTGGTACAAGCATCTATGAGCAGGTTCTCGTGATATGTAACTGTGTGGAAACCTACAACCGTCTTCTGATTTTTCCTCATCTCATTGCTGGAATGATTCAGAATCAACTAGGAGATAATATTGATGCTTCTGCAGATTTAGTAAGCCCTCTGCGGTATGATATTGATGAAAGAAGTGGCAAAGGAAAGGGTAAGCTAAACGCTGAGTCTGTCGATGCGACAGAGGAGCCTGTTCCTAAGAGGAAATCACAGAGACTCAAAAGAGAGATTGTGTCTGCACCGCACAAGTCACCGGTTCCTAAACGACCTCGGGTTCATCTGTTTCACCTTCGTCATCTGGTCCTGCATCCGTTGTGACTTTTGGTTCCATTCGGATCCCTCTTGAGCCAGTAAGCAGTGCTGAATTTTGGATTCTTCTTAAAGAGCTTTCTCGCATGACTCGGACTTTGAGCATGGTCATTACTATGGCGCAACAAGCTATTCCAAGTAAGTGTTCTATTCCTATTCCATTCTAGGTTATCTACTGATGGTTGGTTGTTTGTTTTTAACATTAAGTGTCACAAGCAGGGGGAGATGATGAATGAGGAGTCTGGAGTTATGGGGGAGTAGGAGTTCTTTAGTTACTTAGCTAGTTCTGCTTAAGGCTACATAAGGTTACATGATCGAATAGTTATGTTTTGAACTTAACTTGTTTTTATTTGAATCATGAGTGCTAGGATTATGGGGGAGATGTTTTATTTTGTTTGTAAGACTTTAAAACTTTTAAAACTCCATGTGTGGTTTTAAGGGTTTTGTTTAAAACATTGTAATAACTTTTACATGGTTATGCAGTATTATTCAGATATACTGGTGTTTGGTTATTGTTTGGTTTGTGCGCCTTGTTTCTGTGTTTGAAATTACAGGTGCTTGTGAGACACGCAATGTTAAAAAGGGGGAGATTAAAGATACAAATCTTGTACTAGTCACTGTACCAGAGGTAGTACAGTTGGAGCTGAAACAAGAACAAAAAAATTTGGGCTTTGAGGAGCTGGGCAGTGGCCTAGGTTAAAGGTTGTAACTGACATGACTTGAGACGGAGTGGCGGCCAAGGGATCTTAACATGAAGAAAAGACATAGGAAGATCTTGGAGAGATTTAAGGAAGATATGGAAGTTTGGGAAGATACAAGATCTTACCAAACTTGGGAATATTCTCCTTTAGTATATAGGGAGTTGGCTGCGTGCAGTTAACACAATAGAGAATTACAATCTTTAGCAAAGGGATTTAGGGTTAGAAGAGATCATCTTAAATCTAAGTGTTAAAGGGTAGTTAGAAGTTCTAAGATCGTGTGTGATCTTTGAACTACAAGGCTAGGTTTGTTCGGATCGATAAGAAACGTGTAAGTATTCTTATCATATAAATCTAGTAAAGTTTTTGAGAAAAAAAAACCCTTGTGTATTATTGTGTTCTTGAGCTGTAGCAGTAGCTAATACATCTTCACCAGTGTTTGCAATAGAGAGTTTTTCACGGGCAGCAAGCAATTGAGCATGGGCCAATTGGCTTTTCAGATCACTATTCTCAATCTCAAAAATCTGGTTGGCTTTGGAAAGCTGAGATAGTCTCTTGTAGTTAATTCTTGTCAGCCCAGTTAATTCTTGATATTTTGTAAGCATTCCGCATGAGTGTATCGATGACCGATAATTACGCTAAAGACATTCATACTATCTGGATAAAGAAGAGAAAGACAACCTCTCTTCATCCCAGCTCCACTGTACCATCTTGAGATTTTAGAGAAAGACAACCGAACAAACTGAGAAGGAATTGAGTAATTAACAAATAATCCATATATTTTTACAAATATATAAAGATTACTGTGGCAGACGTTTTAACATTTTGTTTATTATATATCAATATTGTTTGAAACCTCTCATTATCCCAACTCCACTGTAAAATTTTGAGATTTGAGAGAAAGACAACCGAAAATTAAAAACAAATTGAGAAGGTATTGAGTGATTAACAAACTATCTTTAAAGATTACTTTGGCAGACATTTTAACATTTTGTTTATTAGATATCAATATTGTTTGAATTTTATAAAACTATTCTATTCTAGATATCAAGAACAGAAAAAATTAAAACCGAAAACATATATATTCAATCGAAGTAATAAAATTTATTAAATTTGATTACAATATTTTCTAAACAATACTTTCAGTGCAGTCTACAATTATGTTTTTTTGGCGCAAATTTAATATTAGAATTTTACCATATTTTTTGGAACTCAAGCCAAGGTTGTTGTCGGTGGCAAATGAGACACGAGCACTTCTGTTTTTCCTTCTAGTTTTGGCTTACATAGTTTCTAATGAAATAAATTTCATTTTAATTGCCAAAAAGATCATCAAATGTAAAGCGTGTCCCTTTTTTCTCTTCAGGTCAACAAATGTGATCCTTATTATTTTCAATAAATCCTGGAAATTATAAGGGTCCCAAACTATATTCCCTTTACAAAAACAAAAATATTATTTGAAAATGTATAATTCGAATTAATATTTCATCTATTTAAGTACTCACTACTTAATCATCAACTTTAGTCAATTATTTTAAAATTTTAGTGTATATATAGAATATATGTTAGGTTTGGTAATAGTTAGTTACGAGAATTATTCGAATAACGTCAACTTTGGCAAAACAAAAGAACATTATAACAAGAAAAAAGGAAAAGAAAAACAAAGGAATAGATTCCACAATAATGTTCCACGTGCAATTTGTTGTTTTTGAATATTTCCTCCAAATCTAGTTGACCTTGACATGACCCAATTTTAATTATTTTTCTCTAAACTCATTACTAACTTTGCCATACTAGCACATTAATTAGTCACCATCAACCCATCAGTACGTCATTTTCTTTTTAAAATAACAAGTTTTGTTCATATGATATAACCCTTTTTGATATTTTAGGATATTTTAGGATATTTTTAATACGAAATATTATTTTTTTCTTCTTTGTGTAATAATATGCTTTTGAAAAGTATTCAATAATATGGTTTTCAAAAGTTTGTTTTGTTTGGGTCAAACTTTATTTTATTAATCATAATTTGGGTAACATGGAGAAAAGATAAATAGATTTTCTTTAATTGCTACAATAACACAAAGTACAATAGAAAAAGAGATAAATCTTCTTATCACAGAAGATTGATAGCGAATTTGAAGCAAAATTCAAATGCGTCGAAAGAAAATTTACTGCATAGCCGGAATATTAAGAATTAGTCACTTTATGTAGTGACGTTGAAAACAATCCTCATCTCCGGAATTAGTTGCGACGAATCCAGTTGTTTTTTTTTGGTCTCTTAGAAATATTATGCAAGAAGACAAAGCGATAAATGTGTTTGGACATTTTTTTCAGAATTGAATCCGTGCTAGAATCGCCTTTCATAGAAAAAAGAAGAAATGCAACGGTTACTCTCTCGACAAACTGAGGAAAATGAATGTGTTTACACGGAATCATTTATATGAGATATATTAAATTTTTGGGACTTGCTAAAAGAATATTATTTTAGCGGTTTTATCTTTTATTTTTCTTTCCTGAAAACAAGTATTTATATCTCAAAATATATTTCTAAACTGGAGTTGGGTGTGCGGACCTAGGCATTTCGACTTGTCCACTTATCACATAAATCGTATTTTAAATAATACTTTCATCATTCACGACTAATGAAACTAGTATCATGTTTTCATTTGAACAACAAATAATAATTCTCCAATCGATTCTGTGATATATTTCTACATATACTATACATATTTATAAGAATCAGTTATACATACATCACACATAAAATAGACATTTCTATTCTTAACATCCAAAAGCACAATGCACAATTTATTTACAATACGATAGAAAATTTTGTAAAATCTTGCCTCCATTGTTATCAAACCCCATATACCCAAAAACATCAAATAAACCTTTGGTAACTTCAACATTATAACATTCTATGTTAATAAAAACAAAAAGATCATTGTAGGAAAAGCATATTATCATGACACTCATTTAAATATCCTCGGATTTGTTAAAAATATGTTTTATCATAAAAATTGCAAGAGAACTTAATCAAGTATAAATTCTCAATTTCCGAACATTTAGTATTTAATTAATTTAAGATCCACTCCATATATGATCCATTGAACAAAGAACTTGGGTTAGATTGGTGTAAATCTTTATAATCTTTATTTCACTTTTTAATTTGTACCGCTTTAGATTGTACCAATCACGAAAACTTTATGAAAAGCTTTATCAACACTATTACAATAGTCTTTATTTATACAGTTTTATCTCAAATTTTTATCTATACAGCTTTGCACTATATTATAAAGCTTACCGCTCCAGATTTTTAAAACGCTAGGTTACTAATCGGACCCCTTGTCATTTATAATAGATAAAAAAGCAATATATGTGTTGTCAAGAAAAAAAAACCATAGTGGGTCCGATTAGTAGCCTAGCTTTTTTAAAAGCTGAAGCGGTAAGTTTTATATCATAGTGCAAAGCTGTATAAATAAAGATTTGAGATAAATTTTTATAAACAAAGATTAATGTAATAATGTTGGTAAAGTTTTTGGTAAAGTTTTCGTGATTAGTATACTCTAAATCGGTACAAATTAAAAAGTGGTCGTAAGATTATAAAGATTAGTTACCAATATTTCTTCTTCTTATAAATATCTGTCTTAATAAGTATTAACTAAAAAAAATTATAAAACTACTTTTTCACAAAAGATCACCACCAATCAACAAAAAGAGAAGCGACGGTGTTGATTCACGAGGAATGACGTGTGATGACAGCTGTCGAAAGGAGAGAGGTGCATCTACTTTTTGACACGTGACTCATCATCTCGCACGTGACTTCTCCATCGTCACTATGGTCAGTCGTCTCTCTTCTTCTTCCTCTCCTTTCCCTCGTCTTCATCACTTTCCCAAAACTCCCATCACTCTTTCTTTTTTCTCGGTCCCTCATAAATCAAAACTATATATAATCTCCCAAAATTTCCCCAGTTTCTATGAATATATATACTCTCTGATTGTTTGTATTGTACAAAACGCATAGCTATTTGGTTTTCTTTGATCGGGATTTTCTACCGAATCTGTATTCGCAGTGGGATCGAGTTTGTTGTTCTATGTAATTTGATTTCGTGTATTCATCAATCGGGACTTCGATCGGAAATTGAATGCCTGGATCTGATTTCGGTGATTTTACAAAAACCCTTGTTGAATTTTTCTCCTCTTCTGATTTTTTCTGTTTGTTCTCTGGAATTGTGATTCGTTTGGTTTATGTTTGTGACTCTTCGTGCTACGTACGTACTTGTGTATTGAGATCGATCCTAAGGGTTTAAGTTTGGTGGGTTTTGCGTTAGTGTGTAATAGATCGAACAGGATCGCACTGAATAGCTGTTAGATTTATGGAGAATTTGTGGTATATTAGTAATTGAGGATTTTCATGGGATCTAAGTTGGTTTGCTTTGTTCAATTAGGATCCATTTCAAGATTTTGTAGTTGACTTAAGAGTGAGATTAGGTTATGAGAGTGAATGCTGATGATTTCCTTCTCTTTAAATCGTAGTTTCCGCAATTTTTGTTTGATAATGAATCATTTTCTGGCTGATAATGAATCATTTTATGCATCCAGTGAGATATTTGGTGATAAAATCAGAAGCTTAGGCTTGATCCTTTAGAATTCGAGGAGAACGAAATAGCGTAGATGCAAACGCAGCAAAAGTCTAGTAGTGTGATAATTTCCTCTATTTGGAGTTGCATTAAGTTAGGATGTGGTGTGGGAAAACAAGTACAACTAGTTTGTTTCTTTAACTGTGTATTTGAGCATATAATGCATTAAAAACTCTGCCCTTCTTTGTTTCCATTTTTCCGACTACCAATCGTATTTGACTTACCATTTTCGTTTCTGTATACGCAGATCGAATGACCTCAAGCTTAAGTGCTACTGGTAAATGAAGTTTGCTTCAACATTGTGTTGTCTAAGATTTCCTTATTTGATCATCAAGGAAATTGGAAATGGGAGAGACGCAAGACGATGCTGGACCATCAGAGCAAGGACCTTCTAATCAAACCTGGTGGCCTTCAGAATTTGTGGAGAAATTTGGGTCTGTTTATTTAGGATCGCAAGAAGAGACCTCTAGTACTACAGACTCACCCGTAATTCTTGGGCAAGATGGATTACCATCTAATAGTGCGTCGAATATTCTTTGGAGTACTGGTTCACTTTCTGAGCCAATCCCAAATGGCTTCTATTCTGTAATCCCGGTAAGATACATTTAGGTTGAGATTAGTTTCGTTCAACCTTGTTTCAGTGAGATTTATTCGGTTTCGATTAACTGGTGTTACATGTCAAGAATCTATTAACTGATGTTTATTCTAAATATTTTTACAGGATAATAGATTGAAGCAGCTATTCAATAACATTCCTACATTGGACGAACTTCATGCTCTGGGTGACGAAGGTCTAAAGGCTGAGGTTATCCTCGTAGATTTTCAGAAAGACAAAAAGCTTTTCAGGCAAAAGCAGTTGATTACCAAACTTGTCAGTGGGTTGAACTCAAAGCCAGCTTCGATTATTAAGAAAATTGCTGGACTGGTACGTATGGTTGAGATACTTTGTTTAAATGGTCAAATTATCTCCACGACGTATTTTTTATAAATTACATGCTCGAAAAATCTTTTTGGGTAAGAAATCACTAGATAGCCATTTTGTTTCTCTATTCTAAAGCTGCATTCAATGATATTGATTGTAAATGGAAAAAACTGAGGTAGGAAGAGTGTGTATCTTGGTTTGCTTCCTTTTTTTCTCCTGCATCCCATTTACTAGGCTTTACAAGGAACATCAAAACTGTTATAGATGCAGTACAAGCAAGCATTTCATAAATCTTGTTTACTCCTTTTAGTTAATTTCATAAACCTTTGTTGAAATTGTTTGGCAGGTAGCAGATGTTTATAAGCAATCAACTTTGCAGAGCCCGGCAAAAACTACACAATCCTTTGAAAACTGTGGTATTCAATTGTTAGGACAGATCAAGCATGGTTCTTGTCGCCCTCGAGCAATTTTATTTAAAGTTTTAGCTGATACGGTTGGTCTTCAGAGTAGACTAGTAGTTGTAAGTATTAAAATGTGATTAATGATCTTGTATACAGCTCCATTTTTTGCATGTGACTATTAGTTTTGATAGAGGGTTGTTCTCTAGAATAAATATTGATCATGGTTTAAATGTCGAATATGCTGACCAGTTTTAAACTTGCTATGCATTTTGTTTGATCAGGGTTTACCAAGTGATGGAGCTGCTGAGAGTGCGGACTCATATAATCATATTTCTGCTACAGTTCTTCTTAATTCTGTGGAAATGCTGGTTGATTTAATGCGGTTTCCTGGTCAGCTTATTCCTCTATCAACCAAGGCAATAATTATGAGTCATACCTCAGCAGCAGGGGAAAGTGATTCTGCAGAGAATGACTCCTGTGATTCTCCTTTGGAGCCAAACAGTCCCATGTTTGGTTATCCAGAGCGAATCGACCATGAAAAGTAAGTAGATATTGAAAATTTTATGGGAAATCTAACTGCATGAACTTGCATTAATTTTGTAAGTATAGCGTGTACCATATTTTACTCCACCTTTTGACATGGTATGCAGAGTTTCTAATTTTTGTTGTTGTACAGTGCAGAAAAAGATGAAAACCTTCAGTTGCATAGGAAACTGGAAGGGTCTCCAAATATGTCTGGTCCACCATCAAGGAATATGCTGTTACGATCTGCCTCTGCGCTAGAGAGAAAATTAAGGTGATAAGAGTTTTTTTCATTGTGTTTTTGTGTTATCAACCAACCTCTGGTGACCATGCGTCAATAGTTTTATCTTCTATTCTCCAGCTTCTCACAGAGCGAGTCAAACATGGCTAATGAGTTTTGGCGGCAGAACCGAAGAAAGGTTATTGCTGATCAGAGGACTGCTGGTTCCAGGTTATTCTCATCCTTGTTTAATTGTATATGTTTATGCATTTTGAAACCAAGTGAGTTTGATGTTTTGATTTCTACATCATTCATTAATATCAGTTACCTAATTTGTTAGATGCTTTTTTTGTATCGTGTCTGCAGTCCCGAGCATCTTTCCTTCCGAACACGTACAAGGTCCATGCTAAGTGGCGACCCGAACTTGGCACGAGATTTCACCGGTGATGTTGCCCCATCAAGGTTGGATGTTGTTTGTTTCCTTTGCAACTTAGATATGTTCGAGAGGTTCTTGCAGATTATGATTTGACCTTTCAATTCAGATAGGATCCAATTTGTTACTGTTAGAGTGGTGTTTGGTTAGTTTCTGGCTTAGTGCTTACCGAGTTCTTTTGTCTAGTACCAGCTTTAATAACATGGTGTCAGAAAACTTAGTCTTGTGTGTAAAGTTTGTTAAAAAGAGCTTATGTATTCAGTTTTCATGTTCAGCTGTAAATCTGTGGGAGGAGCAAAATTGGAAACTAAGAGAATAAGGAGGAGAAGCATTAGTATAACTCCTGAGATTGGCGATGATATAGTCAGGTGGGTGTTTAGTTTCTGGCACTCATTGAACTTCGTGTGCATGGCAGAGCTAGTATGAGGGTTTTATCTGCATTCTGGTTACATAGTACCCCTCATTAACAAGCTTCTCTAATTTCAGTATATCCAAATCTATCACTATTTTCCAGTGATATAGACTGCGTAATTCAGTTTCACCTTATCTTTTTTCCCCCCATTGTGATTTCATATATGTGATTTCATTGAGTTGACATTCTTTTTCTTAGTTGGGATCGCATATTCATACCGCACTAGCATGTAATTTGTAACACATTCCATGTATGGAACATTTTTTTTAACAATTGCAATGATCGTAGCATAAATGCGTTTACATTAAGATTTGTAGTCCATTAACCATTTGGAACACAAAGCTTCAGTGTTTTGTGGTTTTATTGATAATTTTTTCCTTAAAATTTACTTGCTAATCATTTTCAGGGCAGTACGTGCGATGAATGAAGCCTTGAAGCAGAATCGCCTCTCAAAAGAGCAAGGTGATGATGGTTCATCTCCTAACTCCCCAAATGAGAGAAACGAGAGCTCTCATATCCAGAAAAATGTACGTAAAGATTTCATGGTATATATGAAGCTTATTGATACATACCTCTTTGAAATATCTTGATATAATTGGCTACTATGGATTTTTGATATATATTGACACAAGTGTAAAATTAGGTTCTTGGAAATGTTTACTCATTTTGGATAGCACTTGTGACTTTTTTTTGTCTTAACTAAACTTTTCTGCTTCTAGGCCTCTGGTTTCCATCTTGATGCCCATGATCAAGTGTCTGGTGGAAGGTCGACACTTTCCAGGGAACCACTAGATCCGCAGAAAGCAATTTCACTGCCATCTTCTCCCCAGAACTACCGAAGCCAATCATATGAATGCGGCGGTTCGTCACATCGTAATATAAGCCATATATGGGATAAAGTTTTGGGATCTCCAATGTTCCAGAATAAGCCTTTGTTACCGTATGAAGAATGGAACATAGACTTCTCCGAGTTGACCGTCGGGACTCGTGTTGGAATTGGTAAGGATATTTTTTCATTATAAAAAACATGCCAGTTCATGTGACTCAATGTTTTTTTTTCTGAATTCGGCTTGTCAATAAATTTCCGTCAATATATTGTGCTTCTTTATCATCCCTTCACTTTCCTGATTGTTTTTGTTGATTTTTTCTACAAGGATTTTTTGGAGAAGTTTTCCGTGGCATCTGGAATGGAACAGACGTTGCGATCAAGGTGTTCCTTGAGCAAGACCTTACAGCTGAGAACATGGAAGATTTCTGCAATGAGATATCCATTCTTAGGTTTGTCTTTAGTCTTTCTCTTTTTTTTTTTAATTTAATTTTAGCAAATACCATCTCAACTTATCTTCTGACACTTCTTTCTTGCCTTTGCTTTCTTCATCCAACTAAGCCGACTTAGACATCCCAATGGTACTCATCTATCTCTTCTATTTTTCGTTTTGCAAGAGTTTAGTATCTGTCTTCACTAACGCATGCATCTTTGACTTCTTATAGTTATACTGTTCCTTGGAGCATGCACAAAGCCTCCACGATTATCACTGATCACTGAGTACATGGAAATGGGTTCTTTGTATTATTTGCTCCACTCTAGTGGACAAAAGAAGAAGATAAGCTGGCGGAGGAAGCTAAAAATGCTGCGTGACATTTGCCGGTAATTTCCTCTTTATACAAAACCATATTCTTCTTTCCAACGTAATGTTTGGTTTTGACGAGAAGGCAATAGTTTCCGAATAGGAGCTAGAATTATGTCTCGATGAGGTATTTTCGTAATCATTTGTATTGACAAAAACTTGTGAAATGTTGCAAGGGGCTTGATGTGCATACACCGGATGGGGATAGTACACCGCGATATAAAGAGTGCAAACTGTCTTTTGAGCAACAAATGGTCAGTCAAGATCTGTGATTTCGGGCTGTCGAGGATAATGACAGGCACGACAATGAGAGACGCAGTCTCTGCAGGAACTCCCGAGTGGATGGCTCCTGAGCTTATCCGCAATGAGCCCTTCTCAGAAAAGTGCGATATCTTCAGTTTAGGTGTAATAATGTGGGAACTCTGCACTTTATCCAGACCATGGGAAGGAGTACAGCCTGAACGGGTAAGATAACTGCGCAACAAGAATACCCTTTCGTGCCATATATATTTATATGTAACAAATTTCTGCATATTTCTCAGGTTGTTTATGCTATTGCTTACGAGGGAGCTCGGCTTGAGATTCCTGAAGGACCATTAGGAAAGCTTATTGCAGGTCTCATTCTTTGTTCCTGAATCTTTGTTTGCGTTTTATAGAATATTGCTTCTGATGTGTTATTGTCTCTTGTATTTGCAGATTGTTGGTCAGAACCCGAACAGAGACCGAGCTGCACTGAGATACTTTCGCGTTTGCTGGATTGCGAGTATTCGCTTTGCTAACTCTTCTCTGGAATCTTTTTTTCTTTCTGTGAATAGCACTTTGCAGCAAGAGAGGTTTTTTTCTTTTCTCCTTTTCGTTTTGAGTATTGTTGGTTTCTTCTTTGAGTTTGTAAAAAAACGTTGGCGTTTTCATATCCACAAAAGCTTTGTGGAACTCATTTGCATTTCATCATTGCAAATTAGTGAAATCAAAACCTTTTTAAGAAAAAAAAGAGAGAGTCTACTTTTAAAGTTGGAAGAAGTGGGTACATTCTACTTTTAAAGTTAGAAGGAGTGAGTACACTCACTGTTTTAGTTTGCAGGTTCTCTCAAGTAAAGTGATCAAACTTTATATATTTTTTCCATATTCATACGTCATAATTGGGCCACATGCCTGTGATTAATTATATTTAATAAGGCTAATTAATAAGAATGTAAGCCCATAAGGTTAGTACTCTCTAATGCATTTGCTATGAAAAAAGGTTACAGACAAGGAAACAATATATCAAATAAATTTATATTTCATTGCTTCAGATAAAAGTGAATAAAAGATTTAATTGGCCAAGAAAAAGAGTACTATTTTGTTGTAGGGATCAAAATTAAACAAAATATTTGGAAAAAATAGAGAAATGAACATCCACAAAAAAAGGTAAGAAGATGCTTTTGGATGTTAAAACAATTATAAAGTTTTTTTTTACCACATTTTGTGTTGCCATTCAAGTCCATCACCGAAATCACACAAAAATACATTAAACATAATCTTTTTAATATATAGTTTGATGCGGTCTTATATTAGGAAAGAATTAAAACCAAAACATCCAACTAATCATATCCGATGAGTTAATAACCTTTGATTTTCCCTCTACGGTTTCAGAAAATTTCACCATGATATTAGTACATACTACTATTTACCATTTAGGCCGATACCAATTAATTTCTTATCATTAAAACTATATATTTTAATTAAACCAGATAAAAATGGGAAATATTATCCAAGACAATACATATAACCAAATAAATTTTACATTGTGCAAAATAATTTAGAAACATACTAAGACTTGAATATATCGAAATAAACTTTAACAATATAAGAAAGCAACAAAAGTTATAAACAATATTTTGTAAAACAAAAACAAATGCAAAATAGACAAATCTAAGAAACCATAAATAAACGTGTTAACACATTGTAAAAAAAAAAAAATCACATGTTATTTATTCACAATTTTGTTTTTTTAACAATATAAATTAGCTGTGGGCCTTTGGCTGGCTCATTCAGCTTCACACGGTTAAAGTACATGCACACAAAGCAAAACGTTGGTTTGTTTTTATTTTAAAAACCTCCGTTCATTCTCAAATTCCGTCACCGTCACCGTCACTGTCCAATTCCTTTTTTCTCTCATCTTCTCCGATCTAACTCGCCGTCGCTAACCGTACGATGGACGATTCTTTCTCGCCGGGATCTTCTCGTCCTTCGCCGTCGACGCTTTCCCGGGAAGATTGCTGGAGCGAGGAAGCGACTTTCACGCTAATCCAAGCCTGGGGTTGTCGTTACATCGACCTTAGCCGTGGTAATCTCCGTCAAAAACACTGGCAAGAGGTTGCTAACGCCGTTAACGACCGTCACTTCAACACCGGCCGTCACGTCTCCGCCGCTAAATCTCAGCCGTATCGCACCGACGTTCAGTGTAAAAACCGGATCGACACTTTGAAGAAGAAGTACAAAGTCGAGAAAGCTAGGGTTTCGGAATCCATCTCCGGTAACGGTTACATCAGCCCATGGCCTTTCTTCTCCGCCCTCGACGATCTTCTCCGGGAGAATTTTCCCACGTCTAGTACTCCTGATTCGACTGATAATAACCAGAGACCATCGCTTCCGATGTCGATTATCCCAGTTCCCGTCGCTCCACGATCGGCGATCTCTAGACGTCCGGCGCCGGCGCCGGCGCTTATGCCAATCGGCGGTAACGATTTGCTCGGAATTCGCGGAAATCTAAACGCGTTCGCTGCGGCAGCTGCGGCGGCTGCTTGTCCGGCGTCTGAAGATGATTCTGATGGATCAAGGTCTAGATCGAGTGGCCGGAGCGGAGGTAAAAGGAAGCGAGAGAAGGAAACTGAACGGAATCAAGGTTACAAAGAAGTCGCCGACGCGATTGAGAGGCTTGGGCAGATATACGAAAGGGTAGAGGAGAGGAAGAGGAAGGAGATGGTGGAGTTGGAGAAGCAGAGGATGAGATTTGCTAAGGAATTGGAATGTCATAGGATGCAATTGTTCACTGAGATGCAGGTTCGTCTTCACAAGATCAGGCGTACCTCTGGTTCTAAAGGTCCCACTTCTTCTGCCTCCGCCGGTGAGACCTGAAAACCCATGGCTTCTTCTTCTTTTGGTTTTGGTTATTGCATTTAGTATAGCTCAAGAGTGGAAAAGGACTTTACTTTTTAATTGTGATTCTCTGTGCCAATGACAGACTTATACAAACAAATTTGGAAGTAAAATGGTTTTGCTTCTTGCAGCTACATGAATTTCATTTATGCTTTTAGAGGGTTGGAAAAATTTAGTGGCCTAGGTAGGTTCTGCGTCAGAGAAGAATAGTAAAGGAATATCCAGTAACCTGGTATTGAATCAAATTGGTATCAAATGGAAAAACAAAAAGGTAGCAACTTGCAAGTATATGTAGGAGGTCCTGGTTACATCTTGCTTTGATCTTGTTTATTGAGTTTATTAGCTTGAGCCTAGAAACATTCTTAGAATGACTGATATGAGCATTAGTTGGGAAACTATAGACTCTGCTTCTGTTTGCTGCTATAGCTTAAGCGTTGAGTTCTTTATGCAGTGGCACGACAAGGGTTCGTCTATTGCGTTCCTAAGTGTGACAATCAAGAATTTGGTCCAAACTGTACTAGTATGAAATGAGTAGTCTTAAGGGGGTCTTCATTCAATGCATTGCTGGAATTTTGCTGGTTATTTTGATTGAGAAGATTGTGAGTTTTTAAAACGATTGTTACGAAATTTAGGACAAAATGGTTTCGATGTTTTTAAAACGAGAATGTATATTATGTTTGAGAGACAGTTTTGGTATACAGATAATGCTTGAGATACTGCTTACGAATGAAACTGAGAAAACAAACTAGCATGACACACATGATAGGTCATAAACTCAAAAGAGACTTGTAAACATTAATCTTAGGTAAAAATATATGCTTTTGTGATCATCAAATCCTGCCTGCAACTTGGCTATGGCATTACACAACGGATCTTGTTTCTTTTGATTTTCTTAAGTTCATCGTTCTCTACTTGTTAATCCAACCTTTTACCGATTAATTTGATGATTTCATCTTTTGCTTTTACGTGTTTGACCTCTAAAACTAATAATCAGCAACAGTTTATGTATCAATAATGAAAATGGAATTTTTTGTGTGTATGCAGCTCTTGAGTATGGGATGATGGATTTCCCTAGTTACTTCTAAGGGTTAGGCTCTTGATCTTGTCTAAGTGAATCCCACTGTCATGTTTTATTAAGTTGTTAGGCTTAACTTGGTGTGCTTGTGATTTGCAGTATCATGAGTTTGTGATTGTAGCAATTGTTGAAGAAAGGGATAAAGAAGTAAGCATCTGAATCGTTCTTCCACCAACCAATAGGAGAAGATATGATAACAGAGAAAGAAAAAGGAGTTTGTCTTTATTTTTGTATATTTTTACCCTTTTTAGGAGATTTCGATTCAAACCCAGGAAGAAGAAAAAGGTTTTATTTTATTTTTGTGACGTTATTTGGGTATAATATTAATACAATGAAACAGTACAAGAAAAGAAAATGGGTTTCAGCAAAATTTATTGGTTATTATCTTTTTTCTTTTCTCCGCTCTCATTTATTGGTTTTTTAGATAATTTTTTTTTTTCAACAAACTCCATATATTAAATCATATTTGTTCGATAGAAACATCCCGAAATCGGATACTTTCTACCGACTCATCGAGATCTACATGGGAAAATAAATGGTTCCGTGCTCGTGTCGTTTTTGCAAGGGCATCAGCACGGTTATTACAAGAATGAGGAATATATGCTAGTTGAAAGGAAATAAAATGTTCTCTAAGTTCTGCGAAGTGAACTAGCTCAGACCGGAAAGCTGGCCAATCTATCAGATCGTCGGTCATCGTCAATAGGTTTGAGCAATTCGTCTTAAATCGGACCCTAAGTATACGTTTCTGAATAAGGCAATCCATCGCCCAGAGGAGTCCCTCGAACTATGCATGTAAGGCTGAGAGACTTCTTCAGCATCCCTGCTTGCCGGTGTGTGTTTGACCTGATGTGCCAGTGAGACAACATCCGAGACCGCTAGTGGGCCCTTGATTTGCCCAAGATGCGTCCACTTGGCAGATCGAGATATGTGGATGCTTGGATCGGATGATATCTCCATTCTCGGTAGTATCTCCTTCTTTTCTAGCCAAGTTCGCGCATCACCAACTTTCTTTCTCTAACTGGGCTAGTTTGAGCGTAATCGCGGCTGATACATTCTTTCCATTGAAGAGCTTGTTGTTCCTAGTTTTCCAAATGAACCAAATAATTCACGGGAATATATCCCTTTGTGGTTTGGGGAGACCTATTTCTTTTGCCCTCCAAAATAGGAAATCCATATTTTGGTATAGGGATGTACTCGGGAAATAACCCGGAAGGCACGAATAGTCCGATAAAGCCCACACCTGAGGGCCGGGGGGCACTCAAAAATCATATGATTAATTGTTTCCTCTGGTGCACCACATCTGGGACAACTCTTATCGTTTTCAAGGTGCCGGTAAGTCAGATGTTGGCAAGTGGCTACACACCCCGTTAAGGCTTGCCACATAAAGTGTCGAAGCTTTCCGGGGGTCTTGATTTTCCACACTTGGCTAAACAGACCCATGATGCTCGGCTCAGATATCTATTGGGGTTGTAGTCTTCGTTGGTTTGTGTTGTGTAGTAACTTGTATCCAGATTTAACCGTATATATTCCTGATTTTGTATAACTCCACGCATAACCGTCTAGTTTGAAAGTTCTACTAGGCTTCAACCCCATAATTAGGGCGACATCCTCGAGATAGAATAATTCCCGAATTCTTGTGTGATTCCATTCTGGTGAGTTGTGTAGCATAAGGTCTTTAACTAGAAGATGGGGATCTCGCCGGGTCTGTCTATCTAGGCGTCTTGGTAAACGAGCCGGTTTGTCTGGAATCCAAGGTGAATACCGTGTACCTTTCTGATTTTCTCTCGTAAACTATACATGTACTTGAGAAAAGAAATTATTAGTTTTGAGAAAAATTGAATGTAAAACAATAGAAAAAATAACACATCTATATGAAATAGTATATTGTTGTAAAATGCTAGATGAATCAAAAAATTAATGCGAAACAATAATTTCTTTATGTAACATCAAAAATATGAAATAGTATCATTTATTCACATTTATAGACAGTTATAGTGATGGGTGATAAAGTAACCAAACTGTACGTGTATCTGGTCTTCCCAAGGCCGGTATATTTGTATAACGCTACGAAGGCCTCCAGAATCTCTACAAAACGTAAGCACCAACACATGAGCGAGAGATGTATACAAATAAAAACACGCACAACGGAAAGAGAAATAATATGGATACCAATGTACTTGACCGAAACAATCACAATCCTGATATTTTTCAAACAATCACATAGACGTTTAAGTTTCAAAAAAAAAAGATATATATATATATATATATATATATATAGACGTTTAACTAGTTAGAAACATTCTTTTTCCACAGAATGTATTCACCTTCTACGAATCTGGAATTCCACGATGTGCTCTGCGTTGGGTACGGAGTAGCTAACGGAGTTCCTTTCTTTGAATTTTCAAGAGTCCTATGGACCTGCTAGAGGAGACAATGGCTTTGTCCGTTTTAGAAGGGTACCAAAGCGATCCGCCACTATGTTAAAATAGATGTCTAGATCCTAGACTATTCTAATTAAGTTTTTTTCTTAATCCTTTAACGATTCAATAATGTGATCTCTTTTATAAAGATATATCTTAATTACTTACAATACTTTTTAAGAAAAAGAAAAAAAAAGTCTAAAAAAAATAGATATATAGGGTTAATTCTCCTGGTTCCGTTTTAATATATAGAAGAAATTTTGTTATACTTTTCAACTAAACAAACAACAATACCAAAATTGTGCTTTTATATTTCTTAATATATGCTTATAATTATCTTTAATTATGCTCATAAAAGTTTTTACATATGCTCACGAATCCGAGTGTCATATGTATCAAATTGTTTCATTAGCTTGTTGGTAATGTGACGTGTCATATTCATGGATCATTATGTTAGTCATCATCTTAGTCAAAGATTCACAAGTTATACTTTTGCGCAAGTATATATACAACGAACCTCAAAATTATTAAGAAGGTAATTAGGTAAACTCAAATAATCAAACGATTTCAAAACAAAAGAAGATGTATAATCAAATACGTACCATGGTATCTCTTCTTTTCCATAACGGCACGAGCTTCTTGCATAAGCGCGCAGAGGTAAGAGGTTCACACTCATTTTGATGGGTTTTTTTTTCTTTTTCTTTGTGTAATGTTTTTCTTTTTTGAAACTTTTTTTTGTGTGAATGAATTGTTTATTTCCAAAGGCTCATATATATATTGAGTGAGAAAGGTATTAGAGTATATAGATTAAGGTTTAATGTTGGTATCTGGTTTAGTTGGTTTAGTAGCTTTTGTTAGCTTTGGTTAAGTTCTACGTGTATATAATCTTTCTCCTTTACAGGCCTTTTCCCCAATCTTCAAGTTTCTGCTTCTTCTTCATCATTTGAGCTTTAATTGCTTTATATCTGGCAGATTCTTCAGATCGTGTTCGGATTATCTTCAGTCGAGCTTCGTTTTCACCGATTGAGCTTGGATCTATGTAATTTCGTGTTGCAGTTCGAATTCTTCTGATCACTAGATCCAGCAACGATTCGATCGCGTCAGGTTCGTTCATCATTGAAGAATTTTGTGTATTCCGATCAGAGTTGTTCGTTTATCATAATCGGACTTCTCTCAAGAATTCTCCGATTCTCTCCAATCGATACGTCCTATCGATTGAGCTTCCGATCAGTGTTGATCGTTTCTTCTGGATTGTCCCCCAAAATTTCTTTCGAATCTGCGTCTCCAGATTCTTCTTCCGATCGATACATCAATTTCGATCGCATTTCTTCAACGTTTCATTGTTCTTGTTTTTGGATGAATGTGTATTCATCGATTTTTGGTTTTATTGAATCTTCCAGTCCACATGAAGAATCTCTTGTAGCTAACGAGTTATATGGAGATAATCCATGGATGGATTTGAAGTTGGAGTTTATACGCTATGGTTCTTTTCCAAGACCGCCCGAGCGTTGTTCAGGTTTCGTTTCATGCCGCACCTTCATTGATTTGGTATGTATCTGGCTTTAGACCTCTCTCTACACTAATGTAGCTCTTGGAAATACTAGCTCCTTTTCATAATTTTTCATAACGTAAGATTTTTTAGACATTTTGTTTTGTTTCAAAATATCCTAGGTACTTTTTAACTTTATTGAATATTGTGCAACCAATAGTATTATGTAGTTTTTCTTTTTGTTGGTTAAAATGTTTTTTATATATATTTAAAATGTTACTTTTTAAAGTAAAAGTAGTGTCTTAATATTTGTGTTTTTCGCTAAAACATCTTATATTAAAAAACGGAGGAAGTATCTCGTTTGATGCTGAAGTTGCCATATGGAAAGTTCTGGAATATAGATATGGTCATAGAGAGGGGGAGCTAAGGTTTGAGTTTCTTAAGTCTATCTTAGACTATAGAGGTGGTAACGAAATGGTAGATATGAGGTGTGCAAGACTGGTATTTGCATTCACAAATCCTTGTTTAACGATTTGGTTAGCGAGCATGAAACACAATTTGGAATTTGCTATAGATAGATGGTGGTTAGCTTTCTGGTTTGATAAGCATGTTCATCTACTCACACTATCTGGTTTGAAGTTGTTCTTCAGAGAGCTTAATGAGGATAATCTTATTCTGATTTGTCCAAGATTGATTGTGTTTGATGGTTCACACTATGTTCGAGACTGCTTATGTGTCATTCTGGTTTCGACGAGCAACGGACATGAATTGCAGGAGTTAAATAGCTTGATTAAATTGCTGGAAATCTTTTCCGAGTTGTGTGTTGATATGGTTTATTGTTGGAGCATAAGGCATGGATTTCCGAGGCATCAAGGATTGTTTAAGAAGATAGAAAGAACACTTGATCAATGTTCTTTCTTATTAGCTTGTTTCAATCCTGCCACAATGTTTCCAGCATCATTTGTTCTGCATCTTGTGAGTTCTTCTGCTCGTATGCTGTTGTTGAACATGGATGTGTTGCAACCACCTGCTAGTCAGATTATTCCAAGCCAGGGGAAGTTGCGTTATACATGGTTTGCTTTGGTGTATCTTGATGAACACCACATGGTCAAACGTTTTCAATTTTGCTTAAAGTCGATACATTCACCCCAAGTGAGCCTTAATGCCAATGCCGATGGAGACTTTGGTAGACAATGGATTTGGTTCAGTGTGGGTTGCAAAGTCTTTCTACCAAATCAGAGACGAGATTGTTGGTTTATTGAATTTTGTTATGGTTCTTCTACTCGTCCATCAGACAATGTTTTGGAGTTTCTATCCTTTACCTCTTCAAGTTTTTTTTTAAGTCCAAGATGGAACTTCCATCTTGAGGGGAAGTATTAGAGTATATAGATTAAGGTTTAATGTTGGTATATATGGTTTAGTTGGTTTAGTAGCTTTGGTTAGCTTTGGTTAAGTTCTACGTGTATATAATCTTTCTCCTTCACAATGTTTATGATTAATGAAGATTAATGAAGATTAACAAGATTATTGAAAAAGGTGCTCTACATAACTTCATATTTTCTAGTCTTTTAAAATTTTGGTTACCTATTGATACTTGGCTTTATACTTATTTACCATATTGGCCATATGGGCTTATGACGAAGGTTCACATTTTAGAAGGAGAAGCATTTTGATGATGTGTCAACCGTTGAACAAACTCATATCCTCTATATATTAAAGGAGAAACATTTTGATGATGTGTCAAGCTCTCAATTTTTTTCAATTTTTTAGTTAATAATTTTATTCTATTATTAATCATTTACTATAATATCATCCAAACACTCCACATTAATGACACAATCCTTATAACCAAACATAATTGTGTAGAATATCTTTCAAGATTATACACAATCTTCATTTTTGGAATCTTTTAATTAATGACAAAATTCATTAGTTGTTTTCAAAACTATTCATTATATATATGTGTATATATATATTGAGATGTTTGTAAAGCTAAGATAATTATCATTCAAATAAGACAAAATATTTTTTTTGAGTTCTTACTCATACATAATTTATTCAATGTGTTTTCTTTAAATTAATTATAAAAGTTTTAAGATTTTCCCTTAAAAGCAATTCCAAAACAAATTTCATCGTAAAAAAAAAAATAATTTTTTAATTACACAAAGACAAATAAATATAGATCTAACTATTTATATAAATCATGTAATATTGTACCACAAAAAAATATTAGACAATTATAAAAGTGATCAAAATACATAAACACAATTAATCTCATCAATACTTTTGGAGCCTAATAATATTAACAATCTCTGTCAATATCTATATTTACATGTAATCAAACAATTGAATTAATTTAATGGTTACAATTAAACCCGTGTTCAGCACGGGTACTAACCTAGTTAATTAACATATACATGATTACATATCAACATATATATATACAGAAATTTAACAATTAAATTGTTAAAGTCATATAGAAATTGGATTTCAAAACCAAGGAGCCATGGCACAAGAGATCAATGTAATAAGACAATCTTCATCATCCAAATATTCTCATGCCGACTTAATTTAATTTCCTTTGATCTAGGCGGGAGAGCACCGGTATACTTAAATGACGCCTCGAAGGCCTCCAGAATCTCTACAAAACGTAAACACGTAAGCAACCGTGGATAAAAATAAAACACCCGTCCACCGGATACATACCATATCAACTCCGACCATGAATCACAACGATTGTAATTAATATATATAGTAAAAAAAACGCATACGTACCATGGTATCGCTGATTCTCCATAGCGGCTTGAGCTCCCTCCATCACCGCAGATGTACAAGCCATATTGATTATTTTTCCTTTCTTTTTCTTGTGTGTTTATGTATTTGTTAATTTCCCATGCTCATCGATCATATTATATCGAGTAAAAAGGTATGATGATATGTTGATATAAACCATACGTATTATCACTCGCACAGTATGTTACATGGAATCGGAAACAGGGTACGCGGAAGCTCACCTTCGTGAAAGAAAAGATATACATGTTCTATACTCAGTTTCAGTCCGTGCATGGTTTGATTTCTCTCAATTATATTGATCCTATAGTAATTTGGAACCCTAGCATGGGACAATATGTTACCTTTCAAAAACCAAAAGGGGGATATTACATAAGCTATTTCGGAAACGATCCTATTAGAAAAACGTATAAACTACTGAGCATGCCAGATGACTCCACTAATGAGACTCATGTTCTTACATTGGGAGCTCAAGAATCGTGGAGGCCGATCAAAGATATTTTTCTTAAAAGCATTGTTCAATAGCGAGAGGGATATGGATTAATGGATTTTTATATTTTCTTGTTAGCGGTCTAAGAGAAATAATGAGTTTTGATGTGCGAACTGAAAAATTTAAATCAATTCAAACAAACAGTTGTATAGACATGCATGAGGACATGATGTCTAATAATTCACTGGTGAGCTACAAGGGAAGATTAACATGGAATTTTTTAGAATCATCTTTGTTACGTAACCAACACTACACTTCAACAAGATCTAGCGCACACACACTCTTATCTCACATTTGTTTAGCAAAATAAAAAAGCACGGAAACAGAACATGAAAGTAAAAGAGACACAAGACTTTTTAACCTAGTTTAACCCATCGTTGTGATGGCATCTACGTCTAGGGCCGGATTCAATCCAGGCAATATATTGATCAGAGATGATAAATACAAGCTCAAGAACAGAGCTACAACTCAACCAAGTCTCTCCTTGTCTCACTCTCACGTCTATCTTGATGAAGAAGAGAGGAGTATTTATACAAAAGGTAAAGCAAAGACTCTAAAACACCTAGAGGCTTTACTCTACACTTATCTTCTCCAAAACTCACCGTATCACTTAGATCACAACCTGATTTTAGTGAACCGGAAATAACCGCTCTTCAATCTCAAACCAACCTCAAACCGAAGTCAATTTGAACTTGAATCACAAAGCTTCTTCTTCAACAATCTTGTGAATTTGCCTTTGGTTCAAAATCAATTTGCCTTTGGTTCAAAATCAGACCAAACCGAATCAATCTCTAAACCAGGGTCAGTTAACAGTTGGGCTGATTATGGGCTTACACAGGTTATACAAAAAGAGACAAGCTGGGCTAAGTGTGCACAATGACCCAAGAAGAGAAGAAGATCGAGATAACATCAAAAGCAAAGAGAATATCTTGGAGCTGAAGTTTAGGAGTACACAATCTCTTGTGTTTATCTTCTACACTTACGATCTTCTTATATAAGCTTGTATATGTATATCTTCTTGTTTAATGCTTTTTTTCTAGAGAGAGACCTGTGTAAGAGAGATAGAGAGATTGATTAGTGCTTGTAAACCTTTTCGATCTAGTGAAGTTGAGAGGCAAGAGTTCCTCTCCCCAGACGTACCGAAAGGGAACTGGGTTACCAATTTGCTTGTGTTCTTGTTATTATTTCTGTTTTAGCTCTAACGATCAAACCGATATCCCTCACAAATCTTTTTACAAATTATGGGTTCTTGAAGGCCGAAAAGGACGAATTGTCGTGCAAAAAGTTTCATGTACCAAATACTCCAAAAGATCCCATTGTGAATAATGATTACGTTTTACGTGCTGTGACGGATGATGGTGAGTTTATCTATCTATCGGTATCATGGAAGGATAAAAAAGATTTATGTTACTTATTATGATCCACTGAGAAATACTAACAGGAAGATCAAAATTGAAATATTTGAAGATGATGAATTTTGGCTGCGCAGTGAATGTTATTTTAACAATTCGAAATATTTTGGAAGTTTGTCCAATCACAGCGAGAATCTCATATCTCTAAAGAACTTCACTTGCTCACCTTCTGTGTGATTCTTTCAAGTGTTTTAGTTTTTGTTGTAATCTCATTGAGTTTATGTCATAGTTTGTTATTCATAGTTTTGTGTACTATATTGGCAATTTGGTACCTCAAATGAAAAGTATATTTTTTTTACTTTAGTTCATTTGTTAATATGGATACTCTACTGATAGCTCAGTATTTAGAGATTCTTAACCAATAAAATTAGAAAATCCAATGACCCATTTGAATGGGGCAATATACCATTTACCAAACCAATTAATATATAAACCAAGGCATTTCACAATTGATGAGTTTTTGTGGGAGAAACATTTTCCTCAGATAAATACAATCAGAACAGATTTTCAATAGGGTAATAATACATTGAAACAAAGTAAAAGAATGAAAATTTCAATTGAAAAAAATGGCACTTTGAATCAATTTACGTTCCTGAAGACTAAAGATTTTGAAGAAAAGAAAGAATTGTGTTATAAGAGGAAATGTGTAACTGAGTCCTCTAATAACTTGTGACTTGGACACACCATTTCCTTCACTTTCTCTCCTTTCTTATAGATCTTAAAGGTTGGAACTTTCTTGATGCTCTCCGCTTTCGCCAATGCCATGCTCTCGTCCACATCCACCTATAGACAAAACCCGAAGTAAACATACCTCGTTAGATAAAATACCAAGAGCTATTTTGCGCTAAATGCTACTGTGAATGAGAACAAGTGACTCGCCTTGAAGAAATGTACTAATGGATACCGTAAGCATAAAGTATTAACGAAAGGAGATATTGCTTCGCTTTGTCGGTTTGATGATGATTTGAAGTAAACCACAGAAATTCCTGATAAAAATTTCCATTTATAAGCAAACAGAAAACAGAGGAATCTTGAAAACACAAATCGCGAAAATGGGTTAGTTAGTCTTTACCAGGAAGAGATGTCGCGGTCTTGAACTTATCGAAAGTCGAAATCTCTTCAACTTCGTTATTGTTACCCAAGTATATATGTTCTTCGGATTTGCTCGATAAAGCGGCTTTCGCTCTCTCTAAAGACTCAGCAACCTCACCGTCTCCTGGAAGTTCTTTTCTCAAGACTTCGTAATCCCTAACCGCATCCTCCCATCGACCGAGCTACATTTAACAAAATAATATCGTCAATTCAACACTTTGAAACTCGGTTTGAAGTCAATATAATGTCTTTAATCTCACCTTTCCATACGAAGCAGCTCTTCGTAGAAGAGCCTTAGTGTAATTAGGCTGGATTCGTAGCGCTTGATTACAATCATCGACAGATTCGTCCCACATACCGAGTTTAAACCAGCACGCCGCTCTATTGCAATACAGAACCGAGTTGAAAGCATCAAACTTAAGTCCATCTCCATAAGCCACACTCGCTTCCGAATATCTTCCCGCACTAAAAAGCTCATTTCCACGGGTACGAGCCTTTGCAACATTCATCACATTGTTTAAGACCGATACTACCTCGGGATTGTTGCTATGATCAATCGTCATAGCTCTCTCTGCCTTTACAACTGCGTTCTCAAATCTGCAACATACCTATCATCTCTAATCACTCACCCACGAACCAAACAACACTAGTACTACTAAATAAAGAATCGAAAACACTTCCTCGACTTTTAAGTATTTCGAAACTCACCTTCCTAACGCCATATCGACTTGAGCTTGAACACATAGCACATACGCATCACTCATTATACCAAACAGTTTCGCCTTTTCCTGAGTACGACGATGATCCAATCTCGCAATGCTAGATAGACATAAATCCGAATCCTTTACCTCGTGAAGCCGCAAAAATGCTTCTGCTTTACACGCTACAAGCTGCAAAAACCGGAATCAAATCGAGTCACTTATATTGGAAACACAAAAGAGACAATGCCGATTCGATCTCTAACCTGAGGAGAAGAATCAGCTCCGTTAGAAATAGCTATATCGATTTCGCTAATTACCGTTCTCCAATCACCGATCATTCGAGCCTCCGTACACAATCTAACCTGCTTCTCAAGAATCTGAAGTCTCTGGAGATCAGCTTGATCCGGACATTGCCCGAGATGTCGTCTCGCATTCTCGGCTTCTCCTAATCTAAACCAAACACCAAACATAAACATTATTCATTTCCTCATCAATTAGACAAAACCAATCACAAGAACTTAGGATTAGATTCTAAACCTGAGATATAGAGAAGCAAGTCTTTGGTGAGCTCTAACGTAATAAGGATCAAATCTCAAAGCTTCAATACATTCTTTAACAGCTTCCTCTAACCTCCCTGAAGAAGCTAACGCCGCCGCACGATTACTCCGGTAAGCTGGATTTTCCGGCGACATTGAGATTGCTCTATCGTAAAACGACAATGCTTCAACGAAATTCCCTTTCCTATACATTTCGTTACCTGCTTTCTTCACTTCCTCTGAGTCGACCATCTCCGTCGTCGCAGTCGCCGTCGTTCGATTCGTTTTTCCGGTGGTGCGTACGATGTTTCCGTGGCCGTAATTGGCCGTGCCTGTGAATAGAGTTTCCGGTTTAACGGAGGATCGTGTGGCCATTCCGGTTTTTAAGATTCTTCCCGACGGACAGATGTTTCCGGTTGGTAAAACGCCGGGATTCGGTGACGTGGCGCCGCTTCCTCCGCCGCGAGAATTTTGATTACTCGCCGGAGAGAAACCTAAACCGGAATAAATCAACGGTGTTCCAGCGGAAGCGGATCTTCTATGACCCGGTTTCGGATTCCGGTTATTGGTTCCGGATCCGGTTAAACCGGAGAGCTCGCCGGAGTGACTCCGATTGGGTAATTGAGAAGTAACCGAAGGTTTACCGGAAACAGAACCGGAGGAGCTTGAGCTGCTTCCACTAGCGGCGGGAGTAGCAGTTGCGGAGGAGGAGACACGTGGCCTTAACGTAGAATCACGTTCTCTGAAATCGGGTTTGTCGCTGACGTCATCATCTCGCCGGAGAGTCAAAGAATCGCGGTATTTTCCGGTAACGGAGTCAATGGAAGGTTCTAATGAGTGTCTTCTATAATGTGACATCTTTCAAAAACCAAATCTG
Organism: Draba incana; assembly: GCA_963576765.1. NCBI lineage: Eukaryota > Viridiplantae > Streptophyta > Magnoliopsida > Brassicales > Brassicaceae > Draba > Draba incana. Next base: position 29,162,116 of record OY755217.1, on the reverse strand, counting down.
ATTCGCCTCTGAATAAAACACAGAGGTTTAAGAAAAAGAAGCGTTCGTGAAGAGAGAGAGAGAGAGAGAGAGATCTTGTGATAAATAGAAAGAAAGAAAGAAGGAAGAAGAAGAAGATGGTGAAATGAAAATGAATTGAGATTAGATTAACGTTAAGCTCTAGTATTAATTAATACTAACTATGTTTTTGTTTTTTTTTTGGTTTAAGTCGGATTAAGACATTGATCATCTTCTTCCTCTTCTTCACGAGCCTCTCATATCCTCTCCCTGACTTCCGTGTCTTTCACGGCTGCTTGTCGCTAAGATATGGTAATTCATTTTTATGGAATTTTAATTTTAATTTTAATTTAAAAAGGTTTTGTACTATAGAGACTGTATGGTTGGTTGACTTTGAAGATTATTTATGTTTGAACAGAATATGTAGATGAATTTATATTTGCCGACCTGAAAAAAAAAAAAAAAAAATCTTGGATGTCTTTTGGAGTAAATATGAGATCGTGGTGGAGGACAATAAAAGAACAAAACTGTTACTAGACATAGTTACTCTGTTTTGATTCGTTTGTCTTTAGATATTTCTAAATTTTTGCTCTGAATAGATTGAATCTTCAACAGAACAAAAAGACAGAGCAGACTAGTAGGATTATATTGTTGAATTTTTCTATAAGTACAACAAATTTAAGAAATGTTCAAATTTTTTAGTATAGTATTAAATTAGGTTGATTGACAAGAATATGTTAGTTTATTAGTTACTGTTTAGAGTTTTCATCTTTTTATTGTGTTATAATTCAAATTCAAATTTATGTGATAGACACAATGTTTGGGTGATTTAGGTGCAATATATTTACACTGTTGTAAATTTGATAACCCAAAAAAGACCCTACTAACTTAGGAGTCGCGTGTCCACCGTCCGAGCTTCTTCCCATCGGATCTCCTTCGCCGGATCTCTTCCTCCACCAGTCAAATCACCACCTTCTCCATATTATTAGCACCCCCATCTCCTCCGGTGAAGTCTCCCTTACCACCGGATCTTCTCGTCTCTCTCTTCCCGGCTCTCGTCTTTCCCGCCGATTCTCCTCCGCCACCGGAATCAACTAAATTCCTTCTCCTCCTCCTCCGACGGATTCCGAAACACCACCGTCTCCTCCAATCGGTATGGGTTGTCAATTTGTCATCGGTATGGAATGGGTTGTCATCGGTACGGATTCCGTAATCGGTATGGGTTGTGATCACCATCACCACCACCACCGGTGAAATCTCCAACACCGTACTATTACCAAGATCCATCACCACGACCACCACCGGTGAAATCTCCAACACCGTACTATTACCAAGATCCATCACCACAACCACCACCGGTGAAATCTCCCGGTGAAGTCTCCCCCACCACCGTACAACTCTCCACCACCACTACCACCACCACCATCACCGTAGTATTACCAAGATCCACCACCACCGGTAAAATCACCTCTTCCTCCCCCACCGGTTAAATCTCCACCACCACCGTACCATAACAACTCTCCAAGAAATCTCCACCACCACCGTACTATTACCAAGATCCACCACCACCGTACCATTAAAACTCTCCACCACCACCACCACCACCGGTGAAATCTCCACCACCACCGTACTATTACCAAGATCCACCACCACCGGTGAAATCATCTCCTCCCCACCGGTCAAATGTCCACCACCACCGTACCATTACAACTCTCCATCACTATCCCCACCGGTGAAATCTTCACCACCACCGTACTATTACCAATCTCCACCACCACGGGTGAAATCACCTCCTCCTCCTTACTACAACCATCACTATTCCCACCAGTCAAATCTCCACTACCACCGTACCTTCCTCGTTGTTTCATTACGTAACCAACCGGTAACACAAGGTTGGGGTCCTTAGGGATTGAATTGTCTTTTGGGTTGTTAGGGGAAAAGTCAAAACTAATTTTTACCTTCTTAATGCCATTTTCCTAAATAATATCTTGTTTATGATTTTTTAGCAAATTCTCCCTAAAAATTATCTATGGTTTTATAATCGCCAGTGTTATATAAAAAATTCATTGAATATTTTATGATTCCTTCCCCAAAATCTTAAGCCACGATTACTCTCTAATTTTTAGCAAAAATAAATTCGTTGAACATAAATTAACAGTTTCATTAAATATCAAGTACAGTAGTAGACTCTTTGCTGTCATCAAATGAGGTGTGAAAATTCTACCCTTTTTTTTTCTCTGACTAATGATCATTTTAAATGAAATTATTTAAAATATTTTAGAGCTGGTAAAACTTCTCCAACAAATTATTGGGCCCGATTGGTAACCTAACTTTTTTAAAATCTAGAACGATAAGCTTTATAGCATAGTGCAAAGTTGTATAGATAAAAATTTGAGATAAAGTTGTATAAATAAAAATTAGTGTAATAGTGTTGGTAAAGCTTTTGATAAAGTTTTTGTGATTGGTATAATCTAAAGTGGTACAAAAAGTGGTAGAAGATTATAAAGCTTTGCACCAATCTAACTCATTGACTTTTACTCATTTTTAAAAATGTTGAACAGCTTGGATGAAAATGAAAATGCCACCTCGGATTTTGAACCCCGCACATATCATCAGAGTCCGAGACAGCAAAACTAAGGGTAGAATTGTCTTTTGCTACAAATATATTTAGCAGATTAGCTTCAAAAGAAAATTAGTAAGATTTTGAACATTTAGCTTTTATATGAAATTATTAAACATAGAGAAATTACTTATGTGACACTTTCCTAAACAGTGATTTTACTGTGAAAACAAGAATCATTAATCGGAAATTATATTCTTCATACATTCACACGAAAATAAAAACAAAAAGTATATATTTTTATATGTAGAAGAAAGCAAAAGAACAGAAAACAAAACCAAAAATGGGGAAAATAAAGCAAAAAAGAGAAGTGAAAGCTCATTTACTGATGCATAGGTTACATAGCTGGCAATTTTTTTACAGGTATCCTTCGACAGAAAAGCCTGCTAATTTTTTTTTCTTCTTGGATTGAATTAAACAAATATTTTAGTTATCAACTTTAATTAGTTTTTGATATATTTTAAAACTTTTATAGACTCTGTAGTTCTTTATAGCTCAATAAATAAATGAACGTAGAACAAAAAAAAGAAGATAAATATTAGGAAGTCGTGGATAGGGGTAAAATAGGAAATATACAATGACTCTGGCCACGTGCAGTGTGACCATGCCAGCTGTTTCTTAACCTCTTACCTACAGTTGCCAGCTAAGCACGCCGAATACAATTAACGCCGTCTAATTAACACATAACGGAGTAATCTACGCTAAACCGATGGAATATTTGGAAAACGGTCCCCAATTCCCGCTAAACCATTATGGGCGATTGACATTTCGACATACCGGACGGTCCGTGACATGAGTGGGTCCAAATTTCGGATCAATCAAACCGGCTTTTTTTTCTATTCAAACCTTGACCGAAATAGCAAGTATAATTTTTGTAGAAACATCAAGTACATAACAAAAAGTAAATAATAATTGGTCCCCAACTAAAATATAATCATTTGACCGAGAGCACCATTCACAGACTAATAATAACGACGAATAGTTTTCAATTCTTGATTTATTCAGTGCAAAAATAATTAAAAAATCAGTAAAGAAAATGTCTTTATTGAAAGTAAAAATACTCAAATATTATTTATACTATTTAAATCGCTTTAAATCCTAATAGTAGACGACAAAAAAAAAAAATCCCAATAGTAATACGGCGACCAAAAAAACATAAATAGTACGAAAATAGCAATATGAAATTAGATGTCACCATGTGGCCCAATCATTTTTTTCAGAAAAGGGATTAATTGAATAGGATTGGCCACAATTTATCACCCAATCAAAATAGACAGAAGAGGAAATGTTAAGTAGGCCTAAGTGTTAAGTAAAATTTTAGAGTGCGAATGAATAAATTAGCTGGTAATTATGGTGCTTTAGACCGTGATTAAATAATAATGGTTGAGGCATGATAATCGCTAATTTTCTGTATATATAAAAAAACATTTTATCTCTTCTTCTTATGCCATCTCATCAACTATATTTATGTAAAATCGTAATTTTATTTAATTTTTATAATTTTTAATTTGATACATTTGATTATAATATTATAAAAAGAATTTGAAAAGCCATTATTCATTTTCTAAATTAAACATGATAGTTCACTAAAGTAATAGCAAGTTTAAAATTTTTAGTTATACTAATATATTTTACACTATATTTTTAATTAGGTAAAGTTTTCTTGCATATATTATAAAATATCCTTAAAATTAAAAAAATAATTTGATCTATTGCTAAATCCATAAAACAAAATATAAGTTGGTAAGTCTTACATCTAATAAAGAGAAAATAAATTAAATTTGGATATACTTAAGATATTTCTTACAATTATACATAAGTAAAGTGAAAAATAGAATAATGTAAATTATTTAAAACAAATTAGAGAAACAATCAAAAGTCATAGCAATAGAATAACGAGAAGGCGATTATTGCGGTATAACAATTTTTTGTGTGTTTGTGATGATTTATTTTTTAACCAAAAAGGAATTTTAAATGTAACTTAAAAAGAGGAGAAAACAAAAATTCTAAACTATTAAGTAAATGATATAATATATATCATGTGATGTAAAGACAATCATTATTTTAGAACCAATGCTATATGAGATTTTAAAGTTGATGTTTGACAAAATATATGCATTTTTAACCTTCATGTGATGTAAGTAGAATTAATATTTTAGGAACAATGCGATATGAAATTTTTAAGTTGATCTATGACAAAAAATGCATTTTTGACCTTATAAATACTTTTTATTTTCAATTTTAATTACTTAAGTTTTATATTCAACCAATAGTTTTATATTATCCACGATCAAAAGTCATAGTAAAAAAATCTTCAAAAATAGTAAGAAAATTAAAATCTACAATGTATTGTATTTAAAGTAATACTAAAACATTATGATAAATAAAAAATAAAAAAATTAATTTAAAATAATAGAATATTAGTACACTAAAATAACATAATTTGTATCAAAAATAGTAAATATATTATAATTTATGTATGTAAACCAAAGTTTAAACAAACACGAATATAGGTATTAGGCTAATGGACCAGCTAGTTGTGGCACAGTGTTGACAAAAAAAAACAAAAAAACAAACACGAATATTTTTATATAGTAATCATCAATATTCAAGTGGTTAAGAATCACTTTGTATTTTTATATTCATGCAGTATAGATAAGAAAAAAAACTAATTAATTTTAAAACAATTACTATAAATCAAACTATTTATTTCTAAATATAATAAAATTGTAAAAAAACACTCGCGCGTAGCGCGAGCCAACTCTAGTTGGAATTGAAAGATTTGGTTTCAAACAAAACAAAGTAATAAACACCGAAGTACATCTCCTTTTCCTCCCATTGGGGAACATACTTTATATATAAATCAATTTAATTTTGTTTTATTAAGAAAATTAAGTAAAATGATGCTCATGATTTCTCAAGGCATGGCCTTAATTATTGTTTGGTGGTGTGCGGGGAAAATGGACCCACACGTACAGGTTTTAGTTATAAGAAACAAACATGACGTGTGCTAAATTGTTAACCTAAAATTTTTCACTAAACGAAAGCGTCCAATTTTTTTATAAATCAATAATAAAATACATTAAAAGAGTTTGTATCACTTACATTATAAATAAAAGGTTGTAGTAAAATTTTCCCATAATCGTAGTAGGAGAATGATTTTTATTGTGTATGATTTTGGTCACTGGAATTTTCACCAAATGGCTATGTTTATTAGTACTAAACTCTTTTTTCCACTTCATTTTTGTACTCATATTGAAAACATTCACATATAATATATGACAAACTCAATAACTGGGTCATATATACTTTTTCCAAAGAAACTTGATATTTCGGGACTTATGATTTAGTCGAACAACTAAAATTATTCGGGAGTTAATCAATCGTTACATCGATCTAGCCAACTATGAATAATATAGTTAGATTAAATATTTTATGACCAAATGACTTAACAAACGAATATTATTATTTTGTAAGCAAATCACATTTGTATATGACTATATTCTGTTTGGTCTAATGGTATCTGTAATTAATCGAGTAAATAAACACATTGATTCTTGATAGTTATATACAACGACAAATAAACCGTGTATGGGTATTATCTGGTTTTCTAATTATTTTGATTAATAATTTTTAATTAACGACAAAACGACGCTTGGCTAAGCTCGATCCTTATGATCATTAAGGGTATCCAATGTTTCAGAATTTATATTTTAGTTCCATAATCAAAATAATGTCAGTGCAAATACACTAAGCAAGAATATATGTAGATCGCATTACCGTCCAACTCGTATTTTTTATATAAATAAATTATGTTGCACGTATCATCGAGACTGCTAGACCGAGTTAAGTTAACTATATTATCTAATTTTTGTATAGAGATTTACGTTTTGATGTAGGTATGCGAAAACAAAATACATATTTTAGCTAGAGTTGTTCTGGAGATGTTATTCAATTAATTTATGTTCAAGTTCAACCAATTTTGATGTTATGTTTTGGTACTATATCTTCGTGGTTGATCGAAGATAAGGTCGAGAATAAAAAAAAAAAAAAAAAAAGATAAGGTCGAGAAACTGATTTTTATATACAAATATGTTATTTGACTTATAAAAACAAAGTTTTCGGATTTTAATTTATAATTTTCTTAAATAAAAAACTACTTAATCTATTGACTGTGAACATTATTATTTGATGCATGTTGAAACTAAAATAACCCTTCTTTCTCTAATCAATTATGTCATTTTTTTCTAATGAAGATAAAATTTTGATATATCTACATGCGTGTGGTTTTTTTTTAACCCGGTTCAATAAATAGTAATATTCAGATCCTACCAATATGGTAATTAGTGCCTAAGTGTTAACAAGGCGGTAAATAAATCACGGAGTATGTAATTAATAATTTGTGCATATATTTATAAGAAATTGAGAAAGAGAGATAGAACAAATATATGTTATTTGTATATAAAAATATCAGAAATTATAGAGTGTTTAAATTATTTTCTCTTGTCCCGTTTCTCAACTCGTTAAGCGTGGTCAATGAATTGAAACTAATACTTCATGACATTAGATGTTTAAGTATAAATTTTTTTTCTCTTTATCTTTTGTTTTTATCCCGCGATCGGCTAATATTGCCGCCGACGCGTTAGCTAAGTCCGATCGCGTTTCTTTAAACTCTCTTCCAATCTTTGGGAATTAAGCTAATACGGAGTATATGCTTTCGGTTTGAAAAAAAGTGCTTAAATGAGTAATTAAAGCCATTAATCAAACTGACAGGATTATTGCAATGATCCTTATTGGTTGCCACTTGAGGTTTATACTGCTCGAGCATGTGAGCACATGCTCACGAGCTGTGAATTATCTCCTTTATCATCATCAATAAGCATATTAATTAAGCATTTTATTCAAATTAATGGTTCTTTTTTTGGTTTCTTATAATCAAAACCAAAAGTTGAAGAGCTTTTCGTAAACTACGCACGATATATGTGCTGTTTATTTAAAATTTCACATGCCGGTTTATCGGATTTAGAAGAGATTCTTTATTTTAAAAATTTAGAAGAATCAAGGCAAACTTGTATGATATAAATCAAATAAAGTTGGGTTTTGATCATATGGAATTGTGGTTCTTGTTTCAACGTTGTTGAACTTGAACTTAAATCTATCCCCACGTTTGAAAAATGAAGATTTACGCATAATATGATTAAGAAAAAGTGATTTTGTGGGTAGATAAACTTGTATTATTCTATCTAAAAAAAATAGAAAAAGTATAACATCTTAACATTCATAAAAAAAAAGATTTGGATCTACAAATTATGAACCAAACACTTGAAAACTTTTAACAAACATAACATGTATATATTATATGCTTTATTTCTTGTAGGCTAACTCCTTTTTATAGTTTACCTAAATAGGCTACATGAAATCTGGTAAGAAAATAAATTAAAAAAGGATGTTAGAGAACATTGACATATATTTTAGAAGTAAGAACGTGACATAGGGTTAAATAAATATAAAAATATATAACTATCAATCAATCTGAAAGACATCATACAAATGTCTCACGTTGTTTAAACAAGATATATTTTCTGGGGGGGAAAATGGTAACTTTTATACAGAGTTTGTGATGAAAATGATTAGTCTTACAGTCGTACTCTATTGCTTACTAGACATCATGGTTGAATTGGTATTAACAGCAATAATGATGAAGTTTTGCGTCAAATCAAGATCATATATGATTACTGAGACTAAACATCAATTTTTTTTGTCTTTATTACAAAATTAAAGTAAATCAATTGAAAGGGTATTGCTCACTTTATGGGATTCCACTATTACTCATCAAAACTTGTTTTTTCTTCCAAAAATAACAAAATTAGTGTTTAAAATACACTAGACGATAAATCATCTGCTATTATTTTGCTTGACTTACTCGGTATGTTTCAAGGAGATATGACAGACATTATTAGCACTAGAAATTGACCCACGCGATGCGTGGGTTTATTACTCTTTATATTTTTGTAACTTGTGTAACATTGTTCTTATTTTGTAACTAATCACTTTAAAATATGCTCTTGTATAATTTATTTATAGATTACATATGCAATAGTTTTATCGAATATAATCGGTGTTAAAATATTACGATATTTTTAAACATTACTTATAAGTAGATAATATATTAACATTAGCTTTTAATAAAATATTTTTCGTTTTATTTTGAAGTTCCGTTGCATCAGTGAGTACGATTATGATTTTAATTTAAATATTATACTTGCTTAAACAAATCCATTTCTTGATATTAGTAGGTACATATAGTTGTTATATATTTCAGATTACTCTAAAAAACTATTTCATGTATTTATTATTTGTAATAGATAAAAAAAATATACGTTGGTTTAATACTTTAGCTGCACTAAAAACTATTTATGTCATTTACTTTTGATTTTACGAAGAGCATCCAACACTTAACAGTCTCAATACTTCATATCACTCATGTATTAAGTTCTTTTGGGTTCATTGTTAAATAAGTTTTAGCTAACACTTTTGTTTTGTTTGTATTTAGTATGAAACCTTTTTAATGTTAGTTTTCTTTGGCTGATTTAATTTAAGGTTATTTTGTGATTGTACTTACTTTTGTGTTTCAATTATAGAGTTTTCAATTCTTTTTATGTGGTTTTTATGATTTTATCAAACTTCTTGAAGCTAAATTTTGTAGTGAATGACGTCTTAAATAAATTTTGTTCTTTGCTCTATCATCTTGTTTTTGGTTTCTAGCTAATAAGTTATAATTTCCTGTAGACATTTGTAGATATAATTGAAACCACATAGCATGTAAATCTTGCTAGCTCTTTGATGTTTATATAATGGTATATAGAGCATGGCGTGACTATTAAGAATTGTAAGACTATCACATCCATATATATCAACAGTAAATGTTTTATCTAATTTAGTGGTAATGGAGGTTTTTTATACAATTGAAGAATATAAATTAAAAATTATCTTAAAACTTGATTACCCTGTCCTATAAACTACGTCATATATTTCATGAAATTTAATTATTGTAGACAATGAATAAAATCTTATAGATTTTATGGTAGTCTTATAAATATATGTTTTCTACGATTTAGTCAAATTCTCTATGTACACTTTTCACTAATATTTCTTTCGTCATGTTTCAACCTATATTCGTTTTTCTCCCTACATCTACGTTTGTTTCGTCTTCCTATGTAATTTCATATTTTTTTATATATTTTTTTCTTTTGTTTTAATCTAATTTTAATCTCTTATAATTATAAGCAGAAATAAATGAAAATAAACATGAATTCATGAATTTTTATTATAAATTAAACCATTATTTGTTTTGATGATGGTGATACTTTATATGGAGTGAGAATGTATATAGTGAGAATGTATATATTGCCACAATGAATTTTATTTTTCATGTTCATATAAATTTATGACATGTTATTATTCTTTTATCTATTAGTCATTTGAGGTTTTTTTTGGCAAAAAAATAAAATGACTTTACTTTTTATCTAATTTATTCATTAAAAAATTCTACTTTATAAATTATTTGTTGTTTTTTCATCAAATATGTATATATCGTCTTCTAAATCTACCATATATTCGTTTATCATAGAAAAATAATTAAGATTTTAGAATAATATTTTGTAAACGTTGTTGTACCTAATAGAGTCATAAATCAATGAGCTAAGTTAATTTATAAGTATAATGTGTGGTTGAAAAAAATGTAAGTTGCATGTACTATGAAACTTTGTTTTTAAAAGGTGAAAATAAGAAATACTTTTCATATATTTTGGAATATATAAATCTGAAAATCAAGTTAGAAAATTTGATTTTTTGTTAACTTCTTAGAAATATGGTTATCTCATTTTATTTTTTAATGTATCACTTAACTCATAAGCATATTATATTTTGTTTTAATATGTGTAATATATATTTTTCCGTAAGAAATAAATTCATATTACTATTGCTTATAAAATCTTGAATATTTTTATATAAATAAATTTGATTTTCATTTAGTTTACATAGTTATCACGTTTTTAGTTTAATTCAATGATTTATTAGTTCTAAAAATATTTAATATGATTTAGCATGTATTTAATGAACGTAATATAAAAATTAAATAGCTTAAGAATTAGTTTTGTCTATGTGGACACTCTGGATGGAGAATAAACTCCCTAATTATATATAAGATTAATGCAACAAATCGATAAACAAATCTGAAAAAGTACGCCGATAAATTAGTAACTTGGTTCAGTTCGCGTTGAAGTCATTGCCCTTTTCTACATTTTAGTTCCACGTTTGATCCAATGTTTAAAAAAAAATACCCAAACACAGTGCCAATATATCGGAGTTGTATCCCATCTCTATTTTGGTTAAAGTCTAAAACATGAATCCTTATCAATTGGACATTAACAATTCTGGAAGAAAAATTTGAAGTAAGCAGAGAAAAGTTTGTCTTTAGTGCTTTTTTGGGATAAATGAACATGAAATGTGGGAAAAGAGCAATACAATATGATTGGCTACACGTGTTGGTCTTTGTCTTTCTCTAATTCTTGAGCCACACTATCATATGATTGCAGAATATCTATTTTATTCATTTATTTTGAACTTTTTTTTCTGTGTTTTCTTTTTATCTTCAAGCTTTTGTGGATTCATATAAATATTTTCTTTGAAAAAATGAGAAGAAGGAGGAAAAAGACTTGACATGTAATGAAAATGTGCAGAGGGAAACAGAGCACATGTCATTACATGTGATTCTAATAATTTAGATTCTTCATTTCACAGTAAAAAGAGAGACAAAAGCATTGTGCTCCTGCCAATTTTCTCTTTATCTTTGAATTTTGAAAGAGAAAAAAAAAACACAAATTATTATTCCTTTTATAATAATAATTATATATATTTGAAAATTGAAAAGATAAAGAGAAAACCAGATATTCCAAATCAATAAAATCTATCTGGCATTTACAAAAAAACTTATCACTTTATCCTTTGTTCAATCATTCAACATGCAAATACAATTTCAACCATGTTATTACTTTACTCATAAATTTGGGTTAAAGAAACTAAGCTATTTTAAATTCAGACTTTGAAATGTAGATAGGATTTAAACCATTATAGTAAAATGTTGAACGAATAATTACCTTAAATAATTTAAGTTGTTTCTTTAAAACTCTTTGCCTTTGAGCATGTTCAAAGGTAGCTGATGGTTTGGCTAAATCATCAATACATTGGTCAACCCAGTTTAACCCGGTTTAATGAAATGAAAAAATCCCATTTGATCAGAAAAATAAAAGAATCACATGTTGTAGATTATAGACTCTCAAATTGTCCTAAATTCCAAACACTCATATCCAAAATTAAGTTGTAGTTTAGCAAATGATGCGAGAAACTCATTAACATGATTTAAAGACAAAAGCAGAAAGCAGAAAGCATCTCATTATTATTGGAATTTCAAAGAGACAAAGAGACATAATTATTCAAATCCTTATTCAAGCCTAATAAAAACATCCCAAACTCTGGCTTTTATGTAGAATCCGATTACAATAAGAGTGATAATTTTTTCAAACTTTCTCACTTCAGTTGCTAGACTGGCGCAACTCGGGTCGAACAAAGTCTGCGTCTTCAGGCACAGAGATGTCGACGGTAGGCCTGAGCTGTGCGCAGACCTCAATAGCACCGTGGACTGGATCAGAGAAGAAGTTGCTGATCAGGTCTCTGTTGATCGGTGCACCATTGTCCACAGCCACCAGAGCTTGTTGGGTCAGGTTGTAGTCGAACCTCGGGGCCCATTTCCTCGATCCCAATCTTGCTGTGGTCGAGCAGTTGTCCACCATGAAGGACACTCCTCTGGCGTGCATGAACGGGTTTAGAGAGTCGACAGATTCAATCACACTCTCGTTGATGATTTCTGAGTATGAGTGACCTTTCTTCCTCAACACCTCGATCTACATAATCCCGCAAAAACCAAAATTTAGACCAGACCGAACCAAAACGACAATAAACCGATTGAAACCACAAATTCTTTCAAAAATCTACGATTAAAGACATATTTTTGATATATCTGAATCCAAATTGAAACCAAACCAGATTCTAAACCAAATCTTTAATTAGTAACCAGAGTGAGTGTAGACAAAAGACATACCTGAGCCATCATAAGTGCAACGTAAACTCCAGCAGTGAAGGGATACAACGGACCCAAGTCACCAGCTGGTCTTGACTTCCTGACGCATTCACCTACCTTCCACATTCTTGTCGCATCAATCTTTCCCATTGGGAATGCAGGCAATCCCTCCTTCTCCTGTTACAAGCAAGAAAATCAATCAAAAACTGTGTTTTTGGGTAAATGTAACAAAGAAAAGTTTGAAAGAAGAGTGTCATTACATAGAAACGACGACCGGCTAAGACAACACTCCGGATTTCGCTACCAGCAGCTACATCTTCGTAACATTCATAGAGAATCTCCATACAAGGATAGAAGGATGCACTGTATGCAGCTTCGAAATCCTTTTTACCATCTTCAGACAAGGAATTGTACACAGCCAACATTCCCTGAATTTCACAATTCATCAGCGACAAGTTTCAAAGTTTGATTCGGATTTGGCCAAAAACGGATAGTTCTAGTCCCTACAGATATCTTCCTACTAACCTGGGTAGAGATAGTCCTCGAAATATTTCCTGTGATGCACTCTACTGTGTTCTTGTAAGCCAAGTCTTCACTCATTCCATTTTCAGTGTACCTTCTAAAGAGAGACTCCACGATTCCGTGAACAGCACCAAGCAAAATGCCTGTTAAAAAAAACGATGAAGATAGGTTTTAACATTTAAGCACGGGATTGTGCGATAGACAGAGAGTTCTATAAGTGACGCCCATCTCACCTCTTTCTCCAAAGATGTCACTCTTGTACTCTTGCTCAAGAGTAGTAGCAAAAGTAAAAGGAGAACCAAGTGCTACTGACCATCCCAGAGCAACATCTGCGGCTCTACCGTCGACATCCTGCAAACATGAACGTATCAATGGCGAAAAAAATAATAATACAAAAGGTATATAATAGTTTTCGTTATAGAGACAGGTAGAAAACCTGGTGCACTGCAAAACTGGCGTTGATTCCAGCACCGTTGATTTCTTTCCCTTGAACGTAAAGCCTTCTCACAGATGGACCCATTCCCTTAGGGCAAACAGCTACCACACTGATGTTCTTTGGGAAATCAAGTCCTGTGGACTGTAAATGTCCTAGTAGAAACCCGTGAGACAAACCGAGAATGCTGTTTGGCTTCATGTGAGAGAATATTTTCTCATAGTTATCAGCCTGCAAAAAAAGACAACACATTAAAATCAATGTATATACCTATTGAGCAAAACTTCAAGATAATCAAGATTCTGAAAATGCAATTACCTGAGCAGCATCAGAGATCAAAAGCAACACAAGATCACTGCCAGAGATAGTTTCCCAAATATCACCCAAAGTACCACTTTCTTCTGTGAATCCAACAGCACGTGCCTCCTCAAACGAACGAGACCCCTTTCTAAGCCCAATCTACATTATCATAGAAAACAAAAGAAAAAAGAAACCAAGTCAGGACATAGCGTTCGATTAACAACATAAAGCATAAAGCCAATAAATATAAAAGTATGAAGCCCAACACATCAGTAGAGATTACCTTAACAACAATGTCAGACTTTGCCTCCACAAGTGAATCCCTTAAATTCTGTGCTTGAGCAGGTCCCTGCACATAAATATGTAATTTAGCATGAGAAATGCAAAAAAGAGAGGAAAATACAACTTTTGTTTTTTTTTTTGGTCACAGGAAAATAAAACTTATCTATCCATCTTGTTCATTCAAACTCAAATATACCAAACGCAAGAAAATGAATTAATTAAATAGACAATTTCATTCACATGACATTCATCAAGATTATTTTATTTCCACAATGCAAAGTAAAGTAGAGTCAGTGCTGAGTTTTAAACAAGAAGTGCATAAACCCTAGTTAGCAAAACAAACCCCCCCAAAGCTTATGAATTCACAACTTAAAGCATAACAATGTAACAGCAGCCAAACAAGAATCACGTTCATTAAAATAAAAGTACAAAACAAAATAAGACAAGAGACAAAAACAAAAACAAATAATTACCTGAGATCCCCATCCAATAACACCAATCTGCTTAATCCCCTTGAATGCATCTGGAAGATGCTTGAACAAATCCCTTCCTCCTCTCACAATATACTAAACAAACAAAAAAAACCAATCATTAGCAACAAATTCAAATCAAAAATGAAAAAAAGATAGTGACGAATGAAAAAAAAACCTCATCGTAACCAGCAAGAGACACTTTCTCCTTTTTGAATACAGATGTCTCAAAATCCAGAGAAACCGGAGTTCTGACGGCAGAAGACGCAACCATTCGTGCTCCAAGAGAAGATCCGATACCAGAACCGACACTGTTTCCGGCGACGGTAACGGTTAACGACCTAAGAGACTTAGAACAAGACGAAAGGAATCTGATATTTGGCAAAGCCAAGCTTGTGGCTTTCGAAGACCTAAGGGTTTTGGATGAAGAAGAAGGAGATGGGCAAGAAAGGGAAGGAGCGATTGATGAAGTCGCAGCCGCCATTTTTGTTTTCTCTCAGTGTGTGTTTAGCAAATGTCTGCGCAAAGAGAAAGAGCTTCTGAAATTAGGGTCACAGAGTCAGGTAGATAGAGAAATTAATAAAGCACACATTTTTACCTACTCAATATCACGAAGAGGCAACAATTACAAACAAACAAAAAAACAAATCCAAAACAATTGTAATGGGCCAAAGCCCAAAGGCCCATTAACTGGTTTATGTTGACTTCTCTATGATAAACACGTGTCTTAAAAGTCAACATAATGGACGGTTGAGATTTAAATAAGTTCACTAGATCGGATGGTTTTGAGGTTACGGTACACCTAACGCGAACCTCTGGATTTGTTTCGTCTTTATTTAATGGTTTTAAAAGTCAACATATTGGACGGTTGAGATTTAAATTAGTTCACTACATCGGACGGTTTTGAGGTGAGGTCGTATCGAAGATACGGTACACACTACACCTAACGCGAAGCCTCTGGGTTTGTTTCGTCTTTATTTAATGGTTTTAAAAGTCAACATATTGGACGGTTGAGATTTAAATTAGTTCACTAGATCGGATGGTTTTGAGGTGAGGTCGTATCGAAGTTACGGTACACACTACACCTAACGCGAAGCTTCTGGGTTTGTTTCGTCTTCTTCGTGATTGTAATCACTGTAAGGAAAAGACTCGAGATTGAGGATTTTAACGAGGTGTTTGATCGGTTTAGTGATCTGGGTTTTGTTTGTGAGATGGATCAAGCTTCGTCTTCGTCGAGTGTAGAGGAAGATAAGAAGAAAGCTTTCACTGTTCCAGTGACCGTCGATGATAACGAGGAGAGAGAAGATATAGAGATTGCTCTGTTCCAAGTACCTGAATTCTATGTTTATTTGGTAAAATTTCTAACTTTGATTAGGTTATAAGGAGATGGGTATTTGGAATTTGTGATGATTGCCTTTTTTTTGTGTAAGTTCACTCAGATGATTTTAGGAAGAGGGTTTTTTTGGATCTGATGATCATAAGTTTAGTTAGTAAACTCAGTTTGGTATTATAGATTTCTTGAGGAAATTATGCATTTGTTAAGTTAATTTCTTGATCATCCAAATTTGTGATCTCTGAAATCAAACTTGAGATCATTGTGATTCCAAATTGGTTGCTTTGAACTGATATACATTTTGAAGTGCTGCCATTTAGATTAATTACACAACTTTGGAGCTTGACCGTTTCGATCTTATTCCACTGTTTATACGTTCTCTTGTATATGTTACTTTGCGGGATGGTTACGGAAAGTGAGTTCGTCTTTATCTTTCTTTGGTTTGTGTATGCAGATACCTCCAAGGAAAAGTGCAGCTTCCTACAGGTTATTTCTTGCCTTTGTGACAATATAACGTCTAAACCATTCTAATCCGAAGTTAGGAGATTCTTGCTAAACCCTTTTGGCCTTAGCCAATGGGCAATCAATAACTCGGAACAAACCTTCTTGAATCAATTCTTGAAATTAGTTGTAATGGTCGCTTAACCATAATTTTGATCAAGATAGTCTTTTTATCAACTCAATTTTGGCTTCTTAGACCAAAGATACTTAAAAAGTGCATCAGAATAATCCTTGGGAAGATGGAGATAATGGATATTCGCTGATACTTTTGAGGTAATTGATCATTGCAGAGCAGATGAATGGGATGTGAACAAATGGGCATGGGAAGGATCATTGAAAGTGGTGAGCAAAGGAGAAGAGTGCATTATTAAACTTGTAGATAAAACCACAGGGGAACTTTACGCTCAGGCCTTTCTGCGAGATGGTGAACCTCATCCAGTAGAAGCTGTAATCGACAGTAGCAGGTAACCAAAAAAATTAACCATGGAACTTAATTCGGTCTTCTCATGATCCAGCTAGTCTAACAAAAAAAAAAAAAAAAATGTTGTCTTGTAGATATTTTGTTCTCCGTGTTGAAGAAAAGATAGGTACTTACACACCATATAGATGATATACCGAGATGTAAACTTGGAGTATTTGTTTTGAGTATACTTGTTTGAAGCAATGCAGGTGGTCGTGTTCGACATGCTTTTATTGGAATCGGATTCCGGGAAAGAACTGAAGCATATGATTTTCAAGCAGCACTTCATGATCATATGATGTAACATTCCACTTCCTAATCTCCATGGCGTCTTTTCGATTTAGACATTGAGCAATTCTTTCAAAACAACTATATCATCTCTGTGTCTTTGGTAAAGGTATCTGAACAAGAAGAAAACAGCGGAAGAAATGGAACAACATTTTCAGAACACGTCATCCGTCGATTACAGCTTAAAGGAAGGAGAAACCATTGTTCTCCAACTAAAAAATGTAAGATTTACAGTTATTTTCATCTGCAAGTTTCTTGTTTTTGACATCAAAATAATTGAAACAGAGAGGCGAGAAAGACACAAAGTCAAAAATTGTAGAGAAGGGTCTGAGCAATCTCTCGTTAGAGGATAAGGGCAAGTCGATAGAAACCATTCCTTCAATAATCTTACCACCTCCACCTCCACCTCCTGGGCCGCTTTCCCCTGCCACAACCACTCAGAAGTCCCCGTCAAGTCTCAGCCTCCAAAGATCGTATGAACAACAAGATTTAAGTACAAAGCGTGAAGAAGTAGAGAAGAAAGAAGACCAAGAAGTAGGCGTCGAAGATGCACCAGATGATGACTTTGGAGATTTCCAAGCCGCTGGTTAAACAAAAATTACCATACTCAAAATCGTTTTATAAGTAATGTGACTGATCAAAGTTTGGATTGTGTGCTACTGAGAGAGCCATCTTCTGTACAATTGAAATAGACAAGACTTTGAAGTTTTTCATTTTAAAAACTCAAATTTTGCTTTCTTTAGCATAGTCGAAATTGAGAGTGCTTCTCTGTTCTTCTGCAAATCTATTGCAACCATCAAGAAACGTACGCCATACAGACGCATCTGCAGGGAAAGGCATTCCACAAACCAGCTGCTCAGCTTCTTTCAGGTAACTGTTTCTAGCCAAAAGATCAACGGCGCAACGATAATGATCCATTTCTGGTTCAACTCCATAATCCTTCATTTTCTGAAACAACTCCATTCCTTCTTTTACCATACCACTGTGTCTGCAAGCAGTTAGCATCGAGATGAAAGAGACACGGTCCGGCTTAAAACCCAGAGATACCATTTCCTTGAACTTTTCAAATGCGTCATGTCCATAGCCATGGATGCCAAGAGACGAAATCAATGCAGTCCATGTAATGAGGTTCTTCTCTCTTGTTTCTTCAAAGACTTTGATAACACTCGTAATGCTTCCACATTTCCCATACATGTCAATCAATACGTTGCAAACAAATGTATCGGCGAGGCTGAAATCTGTTTTGGTGATTACACCGTGAATAGAACTACCAAGCGTAAAGTCACAGAACTTAGAGCACATACTTAAGATACTAACGTATGTGTAATTATCAGGGCGGATGTTTGACTGAAGCATGTGTTTGAAAAGTTCGATAACTTCTCTGTGGTTATCAGAACGAGAGCAGGCTGCGATTGCAATGTTCCAAGATACAGTGTCGGGTTGTTCTAGTGTCGAAATCAGCTTCACCGATTCATGGTACTGGCCTGTTCTGCTATATATTCCGGCAACAATGTTTAATGGAACGACAGAAGAAGGGCCGCTAGACCAATCCAGGAGAAGAAGAGCATCACTCATCAGTTGATTCTTGGCGTAGGATCTCATAAGAGAGCTTAACACATAGTCATTGTCTTCATAGCCAATTCTCACAATAACTGAATGCAGCTGTTGTAACTCTATGACACAACAAGATTTGAGGGCAGTCGAAAAAGTAAACTCAGTTGCCCTGTAACCCACACGAAGCATTTGAAGGAAAAGAGAGAGACAATTGGGACCATCTTTGTTAGCATAACCCCAAAGCAGTGTATTCCAGGAAACAATGTTCTTATCACGTATAGTATCAAAGCATAGGCGGGAATCTTCAAGATTATCACATTTAGCATAAAAGTCAATCAATGCATTCCCCAAAAATATATCAGTTTCGCAGCAGTTCTTGATAAGCAACCCGTGAATTTGGCATCCAAAACTCAATATATGCATATGAGAAGCAGCACCAAGAACACTAACGTATGTACCTTGGTTCGGAAAAATCCCATGCTCTGACATGCTTAGAAAGAGTTTAACTGCTCTCAAAGGATTTTCACTTCTAGCTGTTGCACCAATTATGGCGTTCCACGACACTATGTCAAAAGAAGTTGCCTCTTCAAAAACTCTCTCTGCCATATCTGTGTTGCCACATTTTCCATATGCGGAGATGAGAGAGTTAACAATGAAAATCTCACAATCCAACCCTTTTTTCATTGCAGAGCAATGCAATTGTACGCTAATTTCCAAGTCGTTTTCGCAAGATACACCCGACAGTACACCCAAGAAAGAGCATTTCGATAAACAAGCCTCCATCCTAACAAGCTCACGAAAGAGAAACACGCATTCTTTCAGAAAACCACGCTTCCCCAACATCGTCATCATATGGTTCCATGTTTCCAAGCTCTTCAACGGCATATCTTCGAAAACCCGTTCTGCCATTTCCAACAATTCAAGCCTCCCATACAAACACAACAAACCAGTACCAACAAATGCATCAGCCATAAACAAACCATACTTCAAGCTCAAACCATGCAACTGAACTCCAGTACAAACATCCAACGATTCACAGGACAATAAACCACCCACTGTTAACTGATTCGGCGAAAATCCAAAACGCCTCATCTCAGAGAATACATCCAAAGCTTCCTCCGCATACCCGCATTTGCTAAACCCACTAACGATCGAGTTAAAGGAAGCTGTGTTTCTCTCAGGCATTTTATCAAACACCTTGGCTGCACAAGAAACTTCACCAAGCTTTGCATAAAGACTGATAATGTTGTTGCAGATATAAACGGGTTGCTGAAGGAAAGAGGATAAAGTGATGGAAAGTGCGTGAAGAGCTTTGGTTCTTGAAAAGGAAGGAGCTTTTCTGCAAACATTGAGTAAGCTAAGCAGACGATTGTTGTGATTGGCGAAATCTCCATAACTGAGGCTCATGCAGAAGGAAACTGAAAAACAGAGAAATTTTCAGGCACAATGCATATAAATACGCTCAATCTCAGGCTTTGAAGCACACTGATGACCTGAAACACGACGGTCTTAGCACGACGCGTCGACGACGATGATCGGAGACGGTTTTTACTTTTTACGAAAATAAACAATATGAGTTAACCGGTTCCACCACTAACAATAAAGGGTTTGATTTAAACGACTAACCGGGTGGTTCTACCACAAGATCATGGTTTGATTTGTGTACACTCTCTCTAATATTAAAAGAGAAGTCATTTTAGTACAATGTCCAAAATCCTACGAGTTATTACTGAAATTGCCATTGATTTTAAACTATAGAAATTCAATTGAAATGGGTAATTTTGGAATTTTTCAGTGGCAATTTCCGTAATTTTAAGATCAATTTCGGACATTTTTTTACCTGGATTTCGGTAAAAAACGCGGATCCTGGGGCGCAACCCGGTTCCGACCCGTTTCATTAATGGCAAAAATGTAATTTTCTGCCTAGAAAAAATCTGGGTCATCGAGGGTTTCTTCTTTTTCTTCTTTCTTCTTCAACGAGAGCATTTCATCTCTCTTTCTCTCAAGATCCTTAGCGAATTAGATCGGACCTTTTATAATGAATAATAGCCGGTGTCGAACGCGGAAATTAGCTCCGGTTCGTGGAGGAATTGAATGATTGAGTCAAGGACTTGAGCACCGACGATTAGACGGTTCTGTTCGATGCTTGAGATTCCGGTGAGTTCTTCGATGTTTGGTAGAGTTAAACCATCGGAGTAAAGGGAAGAGATGAATTGGGTTGATACGGGAGATGACGGTGGTTAGAAAGGTTGGTATAGTTGTTGTCGCGGTGGTAGGTTTTTGGGTATCATGTTTTCTTGTGATCGCCGGGAAGAGGAGACGATAAGCATTGGATCGGAATTCCAAAAGGTAAATATGTTCAATGCTTTTTTCATTTTTTTCTTTTTGTGGGGATCAACAAATGCATGACATATGATTCTTTGATTGTAGTCACAGTTTTGGTATCTTCCTTAAGTTTTAATGGAGAAAGATATTTGTAGAAGACATTTTTCAAGAGAAGGGATTGGATGTGTTTGGGTGTTTATGAACATGTTTGATTTCAAGCATGGTGGATCTAATCAAAAGCTTTTGATGGATAAAAACCGTGGAAGCAAATAATCATAGGTTTTGTTTCATACACATCATTATAAATTTTGTCTGAAATTAAAAGATTCTCACTTTTTTTGGGTTAATGAAATAATGCAGGTAACATTGGAATGTTTGGGACTAAGGTCGAGAAGCAACTTACTTGTGAATGTGACTGTGACTGTGAGGTCTTGGTTAAGTTTGTTTTTGTTGGTTTTGAGACTCAATCTATTTAGTTGTGTAATGGGTTTTGAGGAATCAAAACTGATGTAGATTGTTGTTGTTGTATCAGGAGAGTGAAGCTGGAAGGCAGAGTGTTAAGAAACTCACTGAAGAGGAGACTCGGCAAAAGTGTGATTCTGAATGCAGAGGAGGCACAAAGGTGACTGTTTCGGTAGGACGGTAAAGGATGAAGGGTTTGGTTCTCTATGGAGAGGAAACACCGCCAATGTTATCCGTTCCTTCCCCACTCAGGTTAGTTGAGTTTCCATACTATCTTTGTTTTTAGTGGTTTTGAAACAGAATAATTCTTTGCTAATCCCCTGTTTTTTGTTGTTCCATGCTAGGCCTTGAACTTTGCATTCAAAGATTACTTCAAAAGGCTATTCAACTTTAAGAAAGACAGAGATGGCTACTGGAAGTGGTTTGCTGTGACAGTTCTAGAACGTGCAGAACATGCCAAACAGTTCATCTTTAAAATAAAACTATGAAATAGCCAAAATATAGAAAACCCAGAAAAACGGTTGTCCATCTCCCAGAATATTCCCGAGAGGATAGAGAAAGTTAAATCCATCTAATACTTTTAAAATGGGAAAGTAGCCGTGTTTCTCATTTAACCCAAAAACATTATTTAATAGACTAAAATCTTAGGAAAAAAAGTATTTTCATTTAATCGAAAAATTAGATCACATGAAATAAATAAGGGTAATTAGCATGTATATTAGTATTTGCACCATTAATTAAATTTCTAACATCCACTAAATCATAATTTAGTAACTAACAAAGAGAAACCAAAATTTGACTAATTTGCCCATAATAAATTCAATCTAAATTGCCAATTTTAATGCCTAATTAATACACATTTATTTGTAATAAAAATGTAACTTTTTTTCAAAAAAATAATTTCGAAATTGACATATATAAAAATTCTTTTTTTCAGAAAAAAATAATTTGAATAAGGTATATAGTGAACTATATCATAATTTAGATACAATTGAAATAATTAGTGAACAATTTTAGGACAGTTAACTATACATATAATAATGAATATATATCAATTATACTTGTTAAACTATATGTTTATATATAGCCAAGTACATATAGATACATATAATAATGAATATATATCAATTATACTTGTTAAACTATATGTTTATATATAGCCAAGTACATATAGATATATAGCTAACTATATTTAAATATAGTTATTTAAAAACATATAAATAATAATGAAATATTCATGAATATAACTAGTATAGTTAACTATTTGTAAATTTTTTAACTATATAGTTAACTACATATATTTATAACAAACTTTTTTACATATATATATATATATATATATATATATATAATCAACTACATATATAGTTATTTAGACTTTTCAATTCTATTAACTATATATTTATACATGGAGTTAACTATGTAATCAAATATATTCAAAAACAGTCAACTATATTTTTTATGTTACCAATAGTTCATTTAAATATAATTAGTTATGAATCTATGTGTATCTATATAATTAATGTTTTCACAAATAGTTAACTATATCAGTTATATTCACGAATAGTTCAGTATTATCTAAATGTAGTTAGCTATATATTCATGTGTAGTTAGCTATATTTAAATGTAGTTAGCTATATATCCTTGTGTAGTTAGCTATATGTATAAACATATAGTTCTCTTTATAGTTAATTTTCTTCACAAACAATCAATTATACTTGTTAAATTCACAAATAGTTCACTATTACACAATTTTAGTTCACTATTTATTTATATTTGAATTTAAAAAGTGAGATAGTTCACTATTTATTTGAATAGTATCTCAATTGTGATATAGTTCACTAATTAATTTATATATTCAAACAATAGTCAACTATTATGAAATTAAAGAGCTTGGTTGTTTTGAGCAAATGTTTAATGCATAAAAAAAATTATGTATGTTAATTTCGAATTTAATTTATTGAATTTCTTTTATTTCATTTTATTATAAGATAATTTGTATTAATTGTGCATTAAAATTGACAACTTTAATTGAATTTATTATGGGTAAATTAGTCAAACTTCTTTTCTCTTTGTTAGTTACCTAATTTTCTAATTACACATGTTATTTTATTAATTTACATGCTTAAACATGTTATCTCACTAATTAACCCAATAAATAATTGCAAATTATACAAACATCTAATAGTTTCTAAATTCATAAATTTTTCAATTTTTAATATATTTATTGTGATAAATATGAGTATTATTTATATCAACAAATCTATTTTATAAAATATATTTGAAATAATAGAAAACATTGAAACATAAACAATAAATTTTTATTGGAAACTACTCAATCTTTGTCTAAACAAAAAAAAAAAAACTCATATGAACCTATATGTAGGTATGTTAAAATGGATCAATACTCATGGGTTATCGAAACCCGTCCATAATTTAAGTGGGTTAAGGTTAATTTTTTTACCCATATAAATAAATGAGTCTTCGGTGGGTTACCCCTAATGGGTTTATGAATTTAGCACATAAACTCATTAGGATCATGAGTTACCGATTGATTTATCACAAAATTTATCAAAAATAAAATAATAATATAAATGTAAATTACTTTAAAAGGTTATCAATTGTTTTTAAAAAAATTAAAAGATATGTTTTCATCTTATCATCATCCAACTAAGATCGAAGTATCTTTTAAAACTAATCAATGGTTTATTGCTTTTATTGTTTTATTGATTTTATTAGATTTATGATTTTTATTTTATTTTATTTTAAGATACCTACACATTTTAATTTAATTTGTTAGTTGAAAAGTTGAAAACGTTGGTCCGATTTATAATAATATGGATTGTTTGATTTATCTATTAATTTATTCTTATATTTTAATTTTATATGTGAGTAACTCATATAACCCATTAAGCCAATAAGTTTTATATTCTTAGATTTGGATATGTAAAATCAACTCATATAACATATGGGTCCGGGTCACCCCTATTAAATCTCAAATCCATCTGGATTTGGGTCGGATCGAGTTACCCATTTTGACATTCCTTGGCTAAACCCCTTATTTAAAATTTTTAAGTTGATATTAATATTCCAGTACAATACGAAAACTACGTTTAGTTTACAACATATATAACGAATGTTCCCGCACATAGTGGGGGTGAGAATCTAGATTATTGATTACTCCTTCAGACACAAGATTACCTTTCAAACTGCGTCGTAGACAGCTATCTTTATCCGTTGCCTTTTGCGATAACCATCAACTAAAGTCAAGGACAGTCTCTTAGAGAAGTTGGGTTGCATTTGCCTCGGCCAGTGTTTTCGCATAGT
The DNA here is from genome assembly GCA_963576765.1 of Draba incana. NCBI lineage: Eukaryota > Viridiplantae > Streptophyta > Magnoliopsida > Brassicales > Brassicaceae > Draba > Draba incana. The sequence continues at coordinate 29,137,104 of OY755217.1, read as the reverse complement.
CAGCTATATGTGGCTATTTCTAGAGTGACTTCCAAGAAAGGTGATGTCTCGAGTTTTAACCCAAAATAAACTGCAAGTGTACAGACAAGAGCAGTAGTATAAGAGGTATCGAATCCACAGAGACCAAGGTTACACTATGAATTTATAGGTTCTAAAATAAAGCTAAGATAAATTAAATAGTTGGAAATGGTAACGAGCAGGTGCTCAATGCAATAGAGCAGGTGCTTGGAATAAAAATCGGATTAAAAACAGATGATAAAAGCACTAAGCCGAGATGATTCTCCGGTGATTTCGGATACTTAGGTTGAGCATCTATTCAGGGTTTAATCGAACACGGTCTAGAACTCAAACATGAATGTAATATTGCCCTGCTTTCGGCGGCGTATCAATATCTTTGTCTACAACCTAAATACCTAAACTTCCGAGTGGATTTAGTAATGAAGTAAACAAGCCTTAATGCAATGGTTCGATATGTTCACACTCGATGGCAACGATCAATGGCGTTTTGGTTACCACCGAATGCTCATCAATGGTAATTCTAGCAACCTATATCATTTTCGGTGAATAGATTAAACCTAGAGATCATAGACTAAGTGATCAATTTAGCCTAAGCGTTAAGACTTCCTAGAGATGAAGACATAAGATTACCCTATTTTGCTCAACCATCTAAGATCCTAAATCACCATTGAAATCACCCCAACTTAGTTATGAAACTACTCGGACATGGTCAAATCAAATGCAACAATCAATAGACAAGAATTCATAATGGAAAATGGAAAATGAAAGGGGGTTTAGAATTCTTCTCTAGTAAGGAATTGTTGTGGAATGATTCGGAATGTAATGATTTTCTCCAAGGCAGAGACTTGACAATTAAGCAACGATGGAACCAAACAAACGTTTCAATAGAATAATCAAAAATTCCAAAGTCAACAATATCAAGCTTTCTGAAAGAGAGCAGTATGTAGCCAAATGAAGAAGAGAAAGAAAAAATAAAATAAGAACAGAGAGTTTTCAAGTGTAAAAAGTGTGTCCAATGAAAATTGCTAAAAGATGAATATAAAAGTCTTCTCCCTTGCTCGGCCAAATCTTCACTTAATGCCCAGCGTGATCTTCTCCAATCAAGTCAACATTCTCCTTATTTTGTGCCAAGTCATGATCTCTCATAAATGGGAAGGATCAAATCTTCTAAAAGTGGCAAGTCAACACTATCTAAGGAGAATAACTTTAGGAGATATTTCAGAGCTATCAAAGGGGGAATCTTGCTGTGGGGCCCTATCTTGACCGGTTGCTTCAAGAAATTAATGCTTCTCGGATTCGGGTCTGGGTCAGAGGGGGCGAGCAGGTGCTCGCACAGACCGAGCAGGTGCTCGGTTGGGTGATAAGTCTTCTTTTTGCTCCAATTCTTCTCCTTTCCCTCAAAGAGCTCCAGCAACTCCAAATCATGCTCCAAAGCATCCTAGAACCTGAAATGACACAAAAAGAACTAGAAAAGACTCGAAAAAGACTAGAAAACAATAGGTAAAATAGGCTAAAATCCTAATATATCAACATGTTTGAAAGTTCTTATTGTATATAGCAATAGTAAGACTCAGAAGAAGACTATGAACGTTGTTTTCAAAGAGGTTTTCCAAAATATTGACTCGCAATTGTTGTGTGATGAAGGTATGAATATTCATCTATTCAACTTCTTTCAAATTCGTCTCTTACAACAAGTATTTCATTTTTTTAATATTTTTTTTCTTTTTTTTAACATATTAGTTTCTGAACTTGATTAAAGAGTTTGATCAATCTTCGGCGATGGAGACTCTCAAGTATTATTGTTTTGCTTTTTCGATCAAATCTTCGGGGTTCCACCTACAATTTATGTTTTGGTTTTTTTTTTACTTATTTAGATTTGTTTAATTACATAGAAATTCAGTACGTTTGCCATATTATAATTCATTCTTATTCCATAAGTAAATACAACAGACATATGTACATGCACAAAACTAAATATTATAATTTATGTATACCAACTACAATGATTATTCATTATAAAATTTAGTACTTAACATACTTATTCTCTACCTTCAAACTAAAAAAGATAATCATACTTTTTTAAAATAATCGATTCTACTTACAAACTAAAACAATACATATCACACTTTGAACATATTATATAAGACACAATCCAAAATTTTAGCTTACAACATATAAAACGAATGTTCCCGCACAAAGTGCGGGTCAAAATCTAGTATGGCTTAAATTAAGAGAAAAACTAACGTTATTTCTCTAAAATTAAGAAAAATGAATAAAATGAAATATAAAACACTCTTGTTATAAATCATAGTGGATTGTCATAACTAGTTCTGGTCCGTTTACGGCCCATTAACACTTAGTCTTTAGGCCGGTTTAATGAATCCTAGTTGATTTAGGATTTTCCTTTTATGTACTTTCCTTTTCCCATTAGGAAAAGGAATTTTCCTTTTCTCTCTTGTAATAATCCTATATAAAGGATCTTATGATTAATGAATAAACACAATCTTCCCCATTCGTTCTCTTGATTCACAACACGTTATCAGCACGAGTTGCTCCCTAAACCCTAAAAACACAAAAAACGCGATTACTGTTCATCGTTACTATTCATCGTACTGTTCATCGCGTACTGTTCATCGCGCACTATTCATCGCGCACTGTTCATCGACGATTACTGTTCATCGACGATTACTGTTCATCCGGCGTTACTGTTCAAATCATAGTTCATACAGCCTTTAAGGTTACGGCGAACTAGAAGAAAGTTCATACAGCCTATCAACGGTTACGGCGAACTAGAAGACTCACGGAGGTTAAGGTAAACAATAAGAAACCCTAATCTAAAGAACCTAGATTCATGATAATCTTAGAAACCCTAATCTAAATCATGCTTGTTATTGTTATTGCTTGCTTGATTGTGTTTATTGATTCATGATTCGTAATCACTAGAAACCCTAACTTGAAACCCTAACCTAATTCAATTAAAATCCAAACCGATTGCATGATCTGTACCCGTGTCGATCGACACTAGTTTTATGTCGATCGACACGTAAACTTCTGCCTGAATTTGTTGTTTGAATTAAACTGTGTCGATCGACACAAATCACCCGTCGATCGACAGTAAACACTCTGTCCAAATTTGGTTGCATATTTATTTGAACTCGTTTGTTTGTTTGCTTGTTTGGATTGATTCGTTGATTGATAAACATGAAACTGAAACTGATTGCATCATATAGACATAACATGCTTGATTAAAATCCGGTCATATCATCATACGGTTTAGAATTTGAATACTAGGCTTGCATCATGAGCATATAAAACATTATGTTAGGTTGTTAAACATAAAAATCTGGTTTCATAAGCCTCATGCATCCGTACCCGTTTATATAAGCACCCATGACCTATTTTGCATCATATGCATAAACTTTAAAATCTTATAGTTCTTAGAGAATAGGATGAATGTTTTCAGATGTCGAAAATCAACAATTTGGATTATGCTGCCCTCAATCTCTCTGGAGACAATTACTTACAGTGGGCGTTGGATACTAAGATAAATCTAAAGTCTAAAGGACTTGGCGAATGTATCATTGAGGATAATAATGAGAATGAAAGGAATCGATACAGAACGATATCGATCATTCGTCATCATCTTGTTGAGGGTCTCAAGGATCAATACCTAACCATTGAGAACCCTTTGGACCTTTGGAAAGAATTAAAGATAAGATATGACCACCATAGAACGGTGTTGTTACCAAAGGCCAATTATGATTGGAGGAATCTCAGGTTCCAGGACTTCAAGTCCGTGGAAGAATATAACTCGGCTATGTTCAGAATAGTTTCTCAATTGAGACTATGTGGTGAGAAGGTAACTGAGAAAGACATGTTGGAAAAGACCTTCTCCACCTTTCACACTAATAACGTGTTGCTTCAACAGCAATACCGTGAAAGAGGTTTTGAGACATACTCAAAGCTTATAGCATGTCTATTACTAGCCGAGGAGAATAATACACTGCTAATGAGAAACAGTGAGATGAGACCTCCTGGATCAGCCCCACTTCCTGAAGCGAATGTGGCCACAGATGAAAAGAAAGAAATTAACCACGTCCAAAGTGATTATAGACATCGTGGTCGTGGACGTGGGGGTAGATGGCAAGGACGTGGCTGTGGCCATTTTAATCCATACGGCCGAGGTCAGGGCCGAGGTCACGGATTCCATAACGATCATTCTAACCGCGGGCGAGGACGAGGACGCGGATACCGAACTGACTATGATCGTAATAACCGTGGTATTACTTCTCAACCACGAGAATCAAACCCAAAATCAGTTTGCCATCGATGTGGAATGAGTAATCATTGGGCTAAGACATGTAGGACTCCCAAGCATCTGGTTGAACTCTATCAAGAGAGCCTTAAAGGGAAGAATCCAGAAACTCATATGATCCAGCATGATAATGAAGGAGATTTCGATCATGAGCAAGATGACTTGATGAATTTTGAAACCTCAGATATACTTAAGTGATTGATTTTGATTTTCTGTTTTGGTGTTTTGTGTTTTGCTTGTTTTACGTTTTACACTTTATACTTTGGTTTTGTGTTATTGCTTTCTATTAAACTTTATGGAATGAAAGAGTGTTATTTAAAAGTATCTATTGTTATCTCTTTTGAAGTATGAACGATATGGATGTGTTCATTGTGGATAGTGGATCAAGCCACTCGATATTAAGAGATAAGAGATACTTCATTGATCTTACACTTAAAAAGGCAAATGTAACCACAATTGCGGGTATAGCAAATTTAATTGAAGGCCACGGTCAAGCCCATATTTTATTACCTAAGGGAACGCATCTAGAAATTTCTAATGCGTTATATTCACCTAGTTCAAAGAGAAGTCTATTGAGCTTTAAAGACATTCGAATGAATGGTCTTCATGTTGAAACTAAGGACGAGAATAACAAAGAATTCCTTCAAATCTTTGAAACCGTCCATGGCTATAAGAAAGTCCTAGAGACTATACCTGCCATTTCTGTGGGCCTTTATTGTGCTAAGATCGGAATGATAGAAGCAAATGCTATGGTAAACAAAGAGTTTACTGAGAATTTCACTTTTTGGCATAACCGGCTTGGCCATCCCGGTGCTAACATGATGCGAAAGATATTAGCAAGTACTAATGGGCACACCTTGAAAGAAAGGAGAGTTATCCCAAAGAATCTCACGTGTGAAGCATGTTCACTAGGGAAACTCATTATTAGGCCATCACCAATCAAAGTAACTAAGGAAACGATAAATTTTCTGGAAAGAATTCAAGGAGACATATGCGGACCAATACACCCACCTTGTGGGATGTTTAGATATTTTATGGTCCTTATTGATGCATCCATGAGATGGTCACATGTCTGCCTATTATCAACTAGAAATGTGGCATTTGCAAGATTGCTTGCCCAGCTCATACGTTTAAGAGCACACTTTCCAGATTTTCCTTTAAAGACTATACGTTTTGACAATGCTGGTGAATTTACGTCCCAAGCGTTTAACGATTATTGTATGTCCATGGGGGTAAGTGTTGAATATTCTGTGGCACATGTACATACACAAAACGGTTTGGCTGAATCGTTTATTAAACGCATACAGTTGATTGCTAGACCGTTGCTAATGAGATCAAAACTCCCGGTCTCAGCTTGGGGACATGCAGTTTTACATGCAGCAGAGCTAATTCGTATCAGGCCATCTAGTGAACATAAATATTCCCCATCACAGTTAATAACGGGTCAAGAGCCAGACATATCCCATCTTAAAACATTCGGATGTTCCGTTTATGTGCCTATTGCACCACCACAGCGAACAAAGATGGGACCTCAAAGGAGGATGGGGATATATGTTGGATATGATTCTCCTACTATCATTAAGTACCTTGAGCCAACCACGGGTGATTTGTTTAAGGCCAGGTACGCAGATTGTCATTTTGACGAATCTGTCTATCCAACATTAGGAGGAGATAACAGACTGGTAAAGGAAATTATATGGAATCAAACGTCCTTAAAATGGCAAGATCCTCGGACTCAAGAATGTGAATTAGAAGTCCAAAAGATTATACATTTACAAAAGCTAGCTAATCAATTGCCAGATTCCTTTGCTGACCCGAAAAGAGTAACTAAGTCTTACATACCAGCTGTTAATGCACCGAGTAGAATTGATGTTCAAGAGGGACACAATCAAGTTGCTACAGAATCTAAACCACAGTCAAAACGTGGCCGGCCAATAGGTTCCAAAGATAAGAATCCTCGGAAAAGAAAGAAAGGTGCTGAAATCGTGGTTGAGGAATCTGATGGAACCCCAGACATAACTGAACCGATAGTTCCAAGCAATGAGACTCGGGACGCCGAGTTTCATGGTTCTGACGTTCCTGAAAATAATGAGATCTCAATGAATTATGTTATGTCTGGAATACAATGGAATAGAAAGTGTGTGGAAATCGATGATATATTTGCTTTTAAGGTAGCACTTGAACTTATGGAGGATCTAGAACCTACGTCGATATATAAGTGGTGGAGTTGAATTCTTTAAGGAAAAGGGATGTCTTTGGTCCAATAATTTGGACACCCTATGAGATTAAACCAGTTGGACATGAATGGGTCTTTGTGAGGAAAAGAAATGAACATGGTGAAATCGTGAGATATAAAGCACGGCTTGTTGCACAAGGATTCTCACAGAGACCAGGAATAGATTATGAGGAGACATACTCCCCTGTGGTGGATGCTACATCTTTTAGATTTTTGATAAGTCTGGCTATAAGAGAAAAGTTGGATATGCGGTTAATGGACGTTGTAACTGCATACTTATATGGTCCACTGGATAATGAGATTTATATGAGATTACCAGAGGGTATTGAGCTCAAAGATAAGAAAGGTTCTCGAGAACAACACTGCATAAGGCTGAACAAATCCCTTTATGGACTGAAGCAAAGTGGGCGTATGTGGTACAATAGATTGAGTGAGTACTTAGTCAAAGAAGGCTATAAGAATGATCCCATCAGTCCATGTATTTTTATAAAAAAAAGTTTGCAAACAAAGGGTTTGTTATCATAGCAGTTTACGTGGATGATTTGAACATCCTTGGAACCCCTGGTGAAATCGTCCAAACAGTTGAATGCCTCAAGAAAGAATTTGAGATGAAAGACCTAGGCAAAACTAAGTTCTGTTTGGGATTGCAACTTGAGTACATAAATGATGGAATCCTTGTGCATCAAATGGCATATACTGAAAAGGTACTCAAGCGTTTTAATATGGATCAATGTCACCCATTGTCCAGCCCAATGGTGGTGAGATCTCTTGATCTAGAAAAGGATCCGTTTGGTCCTAAGAGAGACTCTGAAGAAGTCCTTGGTCCCGAAGTGCCATATCTCAGTGCCATAGGAGCTTTAATGTATCTGGCAAGCCACACTAGGCCAGATATATGTTTTGCCGTGAATTTATTATCAAGATTTAGCTCATGTCCGACCCAAAGGCACTGGGACGGGATAAAACATATTCTTCGTTACCTACAAGGAACGAAAGACTTGGGTCTATTTTATACTAACCAATCTAAGGACGGTTTAGTTGGTTTTGCTGATGCAGGTTATCTTTCAGATCCTCATAATGCACGGTCCCAGACAGGTTATGTGTTTACTCATGGAGGAACTGCAATATCTTGGCGGTCAATGAAGCAGGCCATTGCAGCTACATCTTCTAATCATTCAGAGATATTGGCAATTCATGAGGCTAGTCGTGAGTGTGTTTGGTTAAGGCTGATGACCCAGCACATAAGAGTGGATTGTGGAATGGCCGAAGGTAAGCAGGAATCGACGGTCTTGTTCGAGGACAATGCAGCGTGTATAGCTCAACTTAAGGATGGATACATCAAAGGTGATAGGACGAAGCACATTCTGCCAAAATTCTTCTTCACATCCGATCTACAGAAAGATGGAGAAATTCAAGTGCAGCAAGTACGATCAAGTGAGAATTCAGCAGACCTATTCACCAAGTCACTTCCAACCTCAACGTTCAAGAAACTTACTTATCAGATTGGAATGCGTCGTTTGAAAGACTTGCAGTGAGGTTCAGAACAGGGGGAGTAATACGTGTTGTACTCTTTTTCCTTCACCACGGTTTTGTCCCAAAATGGGTTTTACTTGGTAAGGTTTTAATGAGGCAACATCCAAAGCGTATTACAAGCCCTTGATTTTCGACATCTGAAAACATTCATCCTATTCTCTAAGAACTATAAGATTTTAAAGTTTATGCATATGATGCAAAATAGGTCATGGGTGCTTATATAAACGGGTACGGATGCATGATGCTTATGAAACCAGATTTTTATGTTTAACAACCTAACATAATGTTTTATATGCTCATGATGCAAGCCTAGTATTCAAATTCTAAACCGTATGATGATATGACCGGATTTTAATCAAGCATGTTATGTCTATATGATGCAATCAGTTTCAGTTTCATGTTTATCAATCAACGAATCAATCCAAACAAGCAAACAAACAAACGAGTTCAAATAAATATGCAACCAAATTTGGACAGAGTGTTTACTGTCGATCGACGGATGATTTGTGTCGATCGACACAGTTTAATTCAAACAACAAATTCAGGCAGAAGTTTACGTGTCGATCGACATAAAACTAGTGTCGATCGACACGGGTACAGATCATGCAATCGGTTTGGATTTTAATTGAATTAGGTTAGGGTTTCAAGTTAGGGTTTCTAGTGATTACGAATCATGAATCAATAAACACAATCAAGCAAGCAATAACAATAACAAGCATGATTTAGATTAGGGTTTCTAAGATTATCATGAATCTAGGTTCTTTAGATTAGGGTTTCTTATTGTTTACCTTAACCTCCGTGAGTCTTCTAGTTCGCCGTAACCGTTGATAGGCTGTATGAACTTTCTTCTAGTTCGCCGTAACCTTAAAGGCTGTATGAACTATGATTTGAACAGTAACGCCGGATGAACAGTAATCGTCGATGAACAGTGCACGATGAATAGTGCGCGATGAACAGTACGCGATGAACAGTACGATGAATAGTAACGATGAACAGTAATCGCGTTTTTTGTGTTTTTAGGGTTTAGGGAGCAACTCGTGCTGATAACGTGTTGTGAATCAAGAGAACGAATGGGGAAGATTGTGTTTATTCATTAATCATAAGATCCTTTATATAGGATTATTACAAGAGAGAAAAGGAAAATTCCTTTTCCTAATGGGAAAAGGAAAGTACATAAAAGGAAAATCCTAATTCAACTAGGATTCATTAAACCGGCCTAAAGACTAAGTGTTAATGGGCCGTAAACGGACCAGAACTAGTTATGACAATCCACTATGATTTATAACAGTTCGGTTAGTTTTTTGTTTGCATTTTTAAATTTTAAATCTGAAATTTTGTTAAGCTCAGTTAGCTCCACTAATGTGTAAAATTAAATAACAATTATTTTGAAACGTGGTTACTAAATTAACAACAATTAAACACACGATCTTTCACAAAACTTAGTTGACAGTTTGACTTACTTGCCACGACCAATTTGAATCCATATAAGAAGCTATTTGCATCCGTATCTTGTTTCAAAATTTGACTTAATTAACAAAACTTTTATTTTTCTAAATAGTTTAAAATAATAAACTAATTTGTCTATGTCATGCTAAAGACTTAAATTATACAAATTATTAATTAGTAGGTGTAAACTATGGGTATGTCTAATTTAAAATACGGTTAAAAATTTAAGGTTTTAACCTTACGGTTAACCGACAGTTATTTACGGTTACGGTTAAAAAAAATATATTAACCATAACTAATATATTTTTCCGGTTAACGGTTACGGTTATTAACCATTTTATACGTTTACGGTTTTGGTTACGGTTTAAAACGGTTCGGTTACGGTCCGAAACACGGTTACATTTTGGTCATGCTTAATTGTGTATGGTTAAGACGTGGATGGTTTTGGATTGTTCATTGGTGGATTATCTTTTCTAGAAGTAGAAGCGTACGAGTCTTAGTTTCCTCGCCCATCAGAGTCGTCTTCCTTTTGTTCCTTTTTCAGAATAATTTTTCAATCGGCGATGTACATCAACAGCTTGCCCTCGTGGTATTAGGTTGAATATAAGTTGAAGATCTCCGGGATAGTGGTTTGATTTCTTTTTTGGTTGGTGGTCTTCTCCTTCTGGGTATCAATGTCATACTTTCCGATTTGGGCTAATTTTAGTCATTTTTATTGGTGGTTCATGCTTTCTCTACCGGGGTCTTTGTCTTCATAATCGGTGTTTTAATGTAACTGTTTCCATTTTTATATCCATAATTTCGGATTGTATATGGTTAGGTATTCTTGTTTGGGCCTTGATTCCCAGTAGTCGTTTGGTCCTCGTTTCACTCTTTCGGGCTCTTGGTTCCGGACGGATTTATTTTCGTGTTGCTATGACAACGGATGGGTGTTTATTCCCCTACCGACTTGTAAGTTGTATCACTAGTAACCTCGGATCAATCTTTTAAATATAATCCCTCTAAATGAAAAAAAAAGAGATTCATTAAAAAACAAAATTAATAAATAAAAAATCATGGTTTTGAAGATGTGATAATAACATAAAAAATCTCTAGATTAACTACCATTTGCTATTTTATTTCATCATAATATTAGATAAACGCATATAATCATAAAAATCATAAAAACTAATCATATAATTTTAGTTTAAAATCATAAAAACTAAACTCTAAATAATCTTCGATACATCTTTGATTTGTTCGTTAGGCGTTAGACTTATCCGAACGCCAGATTAACGTCTTGAGAAATTTTGAACAATGTACATTTTTAATCCTAATGAATAAATTAATGATTTTATTTTTTGTTGGGTCTAAAATTCTAAAGCCTGACGGCAAAAAAAAAAAAATTCTAAAGCCTTCCAATATTTTTTCCTTTGTTCTTTACTATTGCTTCCACTTCTCACAAGAAAAAAAATATAAAAACAAAATCATTCATTGAATTTTTCCAATATCAGCGTAAGAATCGATCCTTGAACTTTTCTCAAAGATCCACCTCAACCTCCACATCTCTCTAATTCTTAAAAGTTTTCTCCTTGATTCTTATTTTCCTTTTTTTTTTTTTTTTTTTTTTTTCAATTTTGGGATCCAAGTTTCTTTACGTGCAGATATATCTAGGGTTTCGAGAGATTCGATTCGATTCGATTCGACGAAGCGAGGTTTTTGGGTCAAGTAAATGGTGGATCACCCTACCTTGGAGTCTATTTCAATTGGGTTTCATCGAGAATTCACTACTAATCAACGTGTTGGTTCGATTCTCTGCTTCGATAGTTCGGAAAAGCAATGCTGAGCGTGATCCGAATGCATCTACCTTCCGAAATTCCCATTGTCGGCTGTGAATTAACTCCTTACGTCCTTGTTCGCCGTCCAGATAAGACCGCCGCTACTGACGATGTGCCGGAATCGGCTCCTCTCGAAGGCTACTTTTTGAGATATAGATGGTAGAGTTTGCTCTTGATTCTTGATTTCTCTTCTTGGGTTTGGTTCTTTAAGCCTAATTGCTTGTTTTGGATCCTTTGGTGATTAGGGTTTAATCAAAGTTTGGATTTTGATCTAAATTCAGAGACTTTTTGCTGATTTAGGTTGTAATTCTGAGTTGTTTAAAGATTCATTCTTTGGGTTTTTTTTATGTAGGTTTCGTGTGCAGAGTGATAAGAAAGTAACGATTTGTAGTGTGCATCCAACTGAGCAAGCCACTTTGCAATGTGTATTCTGTTCAAAGCGTAGAACCCTTGTTTCGAAAAGTTATCACTGTTCTCCGAAATGCTTTACGGATGCGTGGCAACATCATAGGACTTTGCACGAACGAGCAGCTGCGGAAAACGGAAACGAGGAAGATGATTTAGTCCGAGGTGCTGGGGTTCTCGCCGGTACCTTGTCCGGGTCTATGTCAAATATAAACATTGCCAATAATGGCCCAACGCCGTTTTATCCTTCTAATATTGCGCAGAAGAATGGAGGAGAGACGTTAATTGAGGTCGGGGGTTTCAAAACGTACACACCAACCGCTGACGATATTGGCTATGTTCTGAAGTTTGAATGTGTTGTGGCTAATGCAGAGACTAAACAGTCTTTGGGACATCCTAGTACGATTTTGACTTCACGGGTTATTCCTGCTCCTTCTCCGAGTCCTCGTAGGCTTATCCCTGTCAATTCAGTTGATTTGATGGGTCACTTAGATCAAGATGGTCGGATTCAGTCTGCAGGATCATTCACTGTTCTCTCATATAATATTTTGTCAGATACATCCGCAAGTAGTGATCTATACAGTTATTGTCCTCCTTGGGCTCTTTCTTGGCCATACCGAAGACAGAATTTGTTACGGGAGATCGTAGGTTATCGTGCTGATGTAGTTTGCTTACAAGAGGTATGTTTTGTGTATGAACTTGGTTAAGATTTCGTTTCGAATTAGAAAATGTTCATTCTTCTTCTTCTTTCTTTATCTGGTAGGTACAAAACGATCACTTCCATGAAATATTTGCTCCTGAGTTGGATAAGCATGGGTATCAAGCTCTGTACAAGAGGAAGACTAATGAGGTTGGATCATTGATTCCTCACACTCTTTCTTTTTGTGGGTTTTATGTTGCATAATCTCTAAATCCATAACTTACTCATTGCTAGGTTCTCAGCGGAAGTACAAGTGCGATTGACGGCTGTGCAACATTTTTTCGACGGGATAGATTCGCACATGTCAAGAAATATGATGTTTGTATCTGTTCTATATGTTTACTCGCCTATCTGTTTAGATCGTCGTACTAATTCACGGGACTGTTAATCCAGGTTGAATTCAATAAGGCTGCTCAGTCTTTGACGGACGCTATACTCCCTCCTGCCCAGAAGAGAACTGCTTTAAACCGACTAGTTAAGGTATTTTTGACACGTTATACTGTTATTAGAGAGTTATTGTTTACGTCACTGATTCTGGTGATTGTTATGTCGTAGGATAACATTGCGTTGATAGTTGTTCTTGAAGCGAAATTTGGCAATCAATCTACTGATTCTTCTGGGAAGCGCCAGCTTGTTTGTGTGGTAGAGTTTCCTTTTTCTTCCTGTTCAATTGTTTATTGAGAGAAGACTGTTCTCATAAGATCGGTTACTTTCTGTTCTTGCTCTTTGCGTGAAAACTGGCTAATTTATTTTGTTGGAGTGTAGGCAAACACACATGTCAATGTTCAACAAGAACTGAAGGATGTGAAGCTGTGGCAGGTTTGTGTATATTCTAAAGAACTCAAATTTCATCGAATTCAAGAGAAATTAGTATTAACCTCAGTTTTTGTTGTTTAATTCTTTTGAGTTTAGGTACATACCTTATTAAAGGGATTGGAGAAAATAGCTGCTAGTGCCGATATCCCTATGCTTGTGTGTGGAGACTTCAATACGCTTCCCGGAAGGTTTTTTGTTGATTCACTAATTCTTCTGACTCTGACAAAGCAAATGTTCTTGAATTCTATTGGTATAGAAAGCTAAAAGCTCTCCTTTTGGATTTTTTTTATTACAGTTTACCTCATTCACTTCTTGTAATGGGGAAGGTTGAAACTTCGCACCCAGATCTTTCGGTTGACCCCTACGGAATCCTTCGTCCGTTTACCAAATTAACTCATCAATTGCCTCTGGTAAATATTTTTTTTTTCTCTTTCAGTAAAGCATATTTAACCTTGTTTGCCTCTCTTCTGGATTTTTGATAAGTAAAAAAAAAAAAAATTGGTTTCAGGTGAGCGCGTACTCGTGGTTTGTGAGAATGGTGGGTCTTGGAGTAGAACAACACAGAAGGAGAATGGATCTTAATACAAACGAGCCTTTGTTTACGAATTGTACAAGAGATTTCATTGGCACTCATGACTATATATTTTACACAGGTAATAACCATTTTAAATCTCCTTGTCCTCTTTCTTCGACTACATCAGAAAATAACATGTCAATTAAGCCGGAACATTCCTTTTGTTTCAGCGGATACATTAATGGTGGAATCGTTATTGGAACTATTGGATGAAGATGGATTGAGAAAAGATACAGCTCTTCCTTCCCCAGAATGGTCTTCTAATCACATTGCTCTCTTAGCTGAATTTCGATGCATGCCTAGAAACAGACGCTAACCGTCTTCGCCACTTTCTTCACCGTCCATCGGCATTTGCTTACAGATAGGGTTTTTTTTTTTTTGGTTCGGGTCCTTTACAAGATTATGACAGCAACTGTTTAGACAAAACCTCTACCAAAAATCTGTGATAGAGATGACACAAAGTGGTTCTGATCCAAAAGTAAGGCAGAGATCACTTTCTGCAGTTGGTCATTCTCTGTGTGGCTTTGTCTAACCCTTTTTTTTTCTCTCTCATTTTAATCCTCAGTTTAGTGAAAAACCATTATTGCCTCCATTTTAATAAAAAAGTATGGTTTCAACATTTTCGTAAAACTATAATAATATTAGAACTAATGAAAATATAACCAACTAGTAGAGAAGTTTTTCTTTTTCACAGGGAGTCAGGGAGGAAGAGAAGATTCGTGTCTACATAACCATTTTTTTTTTTTGTCAACAATCTACATAACCATTTAAAGAGCAAGCATACACATCGGTGCTCTCTATCAAATAAACAATAGAGATAAGAGAGAACATAATCAGTTCTTGAAGAATTGAACTAATAAGCTTAGTCCCAAGCACTAGCCACTCCAGGACCATAGCCTTGGCTAGGAACGGTTCCATATCCTCCAGGGTAGTAAGCACCAGTGCCTCTTGGATAAGCTACGTAACCACCAGGTACGGGTCCATACGCACCAGGCATTGGTCCATAGGCACCACCGGGAACAACTCCATACCCACCACCACCACCACCACCATAGTAGTCACCACCACCACCGCCTCGGCTAAATGATTCTCTCCTGAAGTCACGGCCACCGAATCTGCCACCAGACCGTTTGTTTTTACCACCTCCAAATGAAGCACGAGATGCGTATCGAGTCAGCCAGTCAGGGACTTCCTGGTTTGCCTCTTGCATTAGCTCAGTGAGTGGTTTGGCCATTGAGGTGTTGTTGTCGTTGAAGAAAGCAGTTGCTAGTCCTGACTTGCCTGCACGTCCTGTTCGTCCGATACGATGGACATAGTCATCGATGTCATTTGGTAGATCAAAGTTCACTACATGAGCCACATGTGGAATGTCAAGCCCACGTGCTGCCACGTCAGTTGCAACCAAAATAGGTGTCCGCCCAGTCTTGAATGATCTCAGTGCCACTTCTCTTTCCTTATATGCATAACAACAGAATACGATTTCAGGTTTAGTTGCACACTGAACTATACTCTACGATATCCATTTTTTATGTCAACAACTCACTAACCTGTTGTGACCTATCACCGTGAATGGTTGTTGCTGGGAATCCATTGATGCACAACCAATTCTCCAAAGAGTCAGCTCCCTTCTTCGTCTCCACGAAAACTAGAGTCAAAGCTTGCTGTAGAATAAGATAAACAGGGTCGTCAAGGAGTTCTTGAACCGCAATGCATCATGTAGAACAAAAGACAATGAAACTGAAGGGAGCACTGGCTATTGAATATGTTCACTTTCATCCAAGAAACCAATCATATCAGTTAGCATTACCTTTCCTTGGTTACCATTCTCTCTCTGGGCATGAAGAAGGTCCATCAGGTGGCTTCTTTTGTCAGAATCGTGGACAAACTCTACTCTTTGGACAATTAAATCCGTACTTGAACCCACTCTTCCAACAGCCAGGAAGATGTAATTTGAAAGAAAATCAGATGCAAGTCTCTGCACACAAAAATAAAACTTCAGTGCATATGGAACGAAAAAGAATCATTTCCTTCACAATACGTACGCAAAACTTTTGCAAGTCTAAACCAAAACAACAAACATTGTAAAGACAACAGAGTGAACCTTCCACAAATAATGGATAGCAAGATTCCCGACTAAATTTCACTCTTTTCTACAATTATATACTTCTGAGACAAGAAGCAGCTAGCCTTAATTTCTCTGAGACAGAAGTATATTAAGATTCACTGAACTGCATCTTTATCTTGTTCTTTAATATATATATAGCATAAGAACCATCAAATCATTTGCACAAGTAAATGCCGAGTCAGATTTATCCAAAGTCGCCCAAAAGCAGTGTCATATACAGAGTAAGGATTAGAAAATGACATGTGAAAGAGTTCCACAAACCTGTATCTCCCTAGGAAATGTAGCACTGAACAACATCGTCTGTCGGACACCAGGAGGAGGCATGTCCATCTGCTGAACGATCTTCCTGATTTGTGGTTCAAAACCCATGTCCAGCATCCTGTCTGCCTCATCAAGTGCTAAGAATTTTACCATCTGTAAAGAGACTCTACCTCTCTCAAGCAAATCATTTAATCTCCCTGGAGTTGCAACAAGAATATCAACTCCTCTTTCAAGCTCCCTAATCTGTAAAACAGCAAAACAAGGGTAGATTAGCAAGAGCACCAGACTTACTACTGCAGCTTTTCATTTATAGGATATAATAGTTATTTATCATACACCCACATATACAGGAGGCATTCTGGTATATAACAGAACAAAGAACAACCCAGACAAGGCAACAAATAAACTAAGAGCTCAAAACAAAATTTAACAAGTCACACTGGAGAAGTCTAGTATAATTACAGTGAGGAAAAGGACACGAAATCTCCCATCATCTCTCGCACACAGAGCCCATTAGATGTAGAAATTAAAGCAGTTATCAAACAGTAACAGAAACCTGTTGGTTGACTGGTGTTCCTCCATAAGCAACCACAACTTTCACACCAGTTTGATAGGAGAACTTTCTGGCTTCATCATGTATCTGCCCAAAAAACACAAAACAGACAAATACTTTTCATGAATCTGCATGCAATTTTTGAATGCACATAAACTTTGATATTAGACCAGTGGTTCAGACCTGACATGCCAACTCCCTTGTTGGTGAGAGAATGACAGCTAGAGGATAGACTCCTCGCACTCCACGTGGTCTCTCTACATGCTGCTCCTTCATAATCCCACTAATAATCGGAAAACAAAAAGCAGCCGTCTTCCCGGACCCTGTCTGAGCACAAGCCATCAAATCCCTCCCAGCAGCCAATATGGGAATTGCATTACGCTGCACAGGAGTCGGCTTCATGTACTTGCACCTCTGGATATTTAGATTCAGAGCCTCTCCAAGGTCAATCTCTGCAAATGTATTAACAGGAGGTGGTACATTATCCCCACTTGTCTCAATAGGAATATCTTCATACGCCTCAAAGTTAATAACTGTGTTTTCCTGCTCGTAAACAGCCTCGTCTGCATTTCCATCGTTACCAAACGGGTTAGTTTCAGTATCCCTACGGTCCCAACCTCCACTTCTGTTATTCCAACCGCCGCCGCCACCCCCTCTACCACCCGCATAGCCTGAGCCTCGACCACCATAACCTTGGCCTCTACCACCATACCCTTGAGGTGGACCACCATATCCTCCACGATCATAACCAGGTGCAGGAGCAGCAAACTCCGAAGATTGTAGACGAGTCCTAAGATGCGGAGGAACATAGTTGGATCGCGAAGGGCGAGAGTTCCCGTAACCCCAACCAGATTGTACTGCTCTCTCCGACTCAGAAACATCAGCCCATGATGAACTCATACTCAACCTCCCAGAAAACTGATTTTGATTATACACTGCTTGGTCTTCGATT
Organism: Draba incana; assembly: GCA_963576765.1. NCBI lineage: Eukaryota > Viridiplantae > Streptophyta > Magnoliopsida > Brassicales > Brassicaceae > Draba > Draba incana. The sequence goes on along the minus strand of OY755217.1, from coordinate 29,119,356 downwards.
TTGCCCTGAAGATGGTATTAAATTTCAGTTAGAACAAGTTCATTTTTTACAGAAATGAGTTTTAGCAGTGCATGTAGGAAATAAGAAAGAATCATCAAATCCATATACTGAAAATGAAACAAATGCAGATCGATGAAACAGAAACTATCTCCAGAAGAATCGAAAAAACCTCAAGCTAATCGAACAAGACGATAATCCAACAATAGAAGGTCGTTTAACAAACAAAATCACGACGAGCTAACACAAAGCTAAGAACAATCATTTCCTAAAACCAACAAATGCACGAATCACTAAACCCTAGAAGAAGCAAAACAGGAAAATCGCTTGCATATACAAAAAATCAAAACCATGCATAGAGAGATAAAGCTCCAGACCTTAAGAAACTCGAAAAATCTAGATCAAAGATCAATGGAGTTTCGAAAAAGCTCCAGAATTATAAACCCTAATTTTTCCTTCTTCTCGCGATCGCACACGAAGCAAATGAAACAAGGTTTCTGGGAAATGAGCAAAAGAGAAAAAGATGAAGAGATTTGTATTTCGATGAACTTTTTATTATTTCTCCAAGATTTTCTCGTTTTAGTTAGACTGTTTGCCGTTTTTTAATCATAAACTGCGTGCCGGAGTAGCTATAAATAAGTGAACTGTGTGTCGGGAGTTATTATCTTGAGCGCGTGACTAAAACGACGAGGTGGGATTGGATAGAGACGAATGTTTATTTTGGTCTGGACAAAAGTAATTACTGACAAAATTAGAAATTTATTGCCAGCCAAAATATTACCTACTTATTTCTTATTTTTAACCAAAATGCATTGGAAAAAAAAAATTTCCAATTACCTACTCATTTGTTATTTCTAAAGTAGTAGTATCCTACACTCTCAATCATTTTAAAGATTCCTTATTTTCTTATTAGTAAAAGAAATTCATTTTCTCTCATTTTTTTTAGAAACTCAATTCATAAATGGTAAACCAACACTGGAATGAGAATCATATCGAGACAGTTGTAAACTAGGTTACATGGAAACTCCGTCCGAGATGTGTTTTCCGTTTCGGAAATCGAAACTTTTGGAAACTCCATGGAAACACATTTCTTAGAAAAAGAATATTTGGAAACACATTTCCTAAAATTTTTTAATTTGGAAACTCGTTTCCTAAAAATCTAATTTGGAAACACATTGAAAACATTCGATTCTTTATGGAAATATGTCGATTTTTTTTAAAAAATGTAATGATTAATTAGTTTTGAAATTTTTAGATATATTTAGAACTTCAATAGGGGAAAGTAAAAAAAATTGTGAAAATTTGCTTTTGTAGGTGAAAAACAACGAAATCATCATAATTTTTTTATTTTGTTAAGCTATATAATATATTTATGTATATTATTAGTGTTAATCAAATTCTTTTTAAATATTGTTTCGATATTGATTTTTTATTAATCAATATATATATATTTATGTATGTGTATGCATTTCCAAAACGTATCCGTTTCTTAATTTTTTCTAAAAATTCGTTTTTACGTTTCCAAACGTTTTGTTTTCACGTATCCTTGTCCGTTTCCAGGCAACATAGATTGTAAATAACATTACGAAAAACGAATTCATAGGTGATTTAAAAAAATAAAAATAGCTGTTTAAAAATTACATAATTTGAAAATAAAAGTACATAATTGTAATATAATGATATATGCATCATTATTACACTGTACTGTACAGTGTATATGCGTGTATGTATTGGTCCCCTCTTGAAAATAAAAAATACACACCGTATTGGTTCTTCCAAAATTATACCTTTTTTATTTTCTTCCTCCTCTGTTATTTTTTTCTTCTCGTAGCGAAAAAATCGATCTCACTCTTCGATTCAATTTCTGGGTTTATCTTTTCTAGGGTCTTTAAATTCCGGTTCGAGCAAATTTTCCAATGAAGAAAACTGAGTTTAATCTAGGGTTCTTGCAATAACTAGGGTTCATCAATGCAAGAGGGTTTTAGGGTCAAGTAAATGGCGGATCCATTAGGGATCTACTTTATATCTTCTTCTCTCTCGCGTCAAAAAGTCTCAACCTTTGGGGCTTCGTTAGTGTTGATTTGCTTTCAGAATTACAGTTAGTCGCTTTAAAAACAATGCTTAGTGTTATTCGAGTGCATCTACCGTCGGAGATACCTATCGTTGGCTGCGAACTTACTCCGTACGTGCTTCTCCGGCGACCGGATAAGTCTGCCACCACCGATGATGTTCCTGAGTCAGCTCCTCTTGAAGGTCACTTCTTAAAGTATCGATGGTAAGTTATGCCAATGGCTTTTTCTACTCGATTTTATTGATTTTGATTTGTGTGGGTTTTGACTGTGAATTCTTTTTTTATGTTTATGTCCTTGTGGCAAATTTGAGTGTGAAGATGGTTCCTTTCATCAAGAAAATTGATTTTAAGAGTCTTGGATTTGTCTTTAGGATCTGTATTTAAGATGGGTCTTCTGTATTTTTGATTTGCAGGTATCGAGTACAGAGCGATAAGAAAGTTGCGATTTGTAGTGTGCATCCATCTGAGGCGGCCACATTGCAATGTTTGGGATGTCTAAAGTCGAAGGTTCCAGTCAACAAAAGCTATCACTGTTCGACCAAGTGCTTTTCGGATGCGTGGCAGCATCACCGTGTGTTGCACGAGCGTGCTGCTGCAGAAGGAAATGACGAAGATGAGTTGGTCCGTTTGAATAGTTCAGGCTCTGGATCTGGCGTTCTCAGCACAAGTAGTTTAATTAATGGTAACGGTTCATCATCAGTTTACCCCACAGTGATAACCCAAAAGACGGGCGCAGGAGGGGAAACGCTTGTTGAGGTTGGACGGTCTAAGACATACACACCAATGGCTGATGATATTGGCCATGTTTTAAAGTTTGAGTGTGTAGTGGTCAATGCAGAGACAAAACAGAACGTGGGACAATCATGTACCATATTGACTTCCCGTGTTATTCCAGCTCCATCACCTTCTCCGCGTAGGTTGATCCCTGTTAGTGGAGCTGATGTTATCGGCCAACTGGATTCTAATGGCCGACCTGTGTCTATGGGATCATTCACTGTGCTGTCCTATAATATATTGTCTGATGCGTATGCTAGTAGCGACCTATACAGTTACTGCCCCACGTGGGCTCTTTCGTGGACATACCGTAGACAGAATTTATTGCGGGAAATTGTTAAGTACCGTGCTGATATTGTTTGTCTACAGGAGGTATGTTATATTTTTTTGGCGAAGTTACTAACTTTGCAAACGATGCTATTACTTTTGGTTTCGTTATGACCCGGTGCACTCGTGGTTATAGAGAATTACCTTATCAATATTTCCCTTTTTTCATCTTGCAGATACAGAATGATCATTTTGATGAGTTTTTCGCTCCTGAGCTGGATAAGCACGGATATCAAGCTCTTTTTAAAAGGAGAACAAATGAGGTTTGTTTGGACGCATTCCCTTGATCCCCATTTCTGGTCACTTATATGGCAAAATGTGCTGACCAGAATATATTGTTCTCTCGATATCTTAGGTTTTCGTCGGTAATACAAACACAATTGATGGATGTGCTACTTTTTTCAGAAGAGACAGGTTTTCCCATGTTAAAAAATATGAGGTATGTCTTAGTTATTCCACTTTATTGCCTCTATCTATTTATGCCTTTTTGCTAAGTCATCAAGCTACTCATCCAGGTTGAGTTCAATAAAGCTGCTCAATCTCTCACCGACGCTGCTATTCCTGTTCCTCAGAAGAAAATTGCTTTGAATCGATTGTTCAAGGTATTCAAAATTGCTCTACTGTGCGATTCCTGTCCCCCACACATCCGTGTTTAATTTTCATGTAAAACTGATTTAGATCCTTTCTCTGTAGGACAATGTTGCATTAATTGTTGTACTGGAAGCAAAATTCGGTAACCAGGCTACTGACATTCCTGGGAAGCGCCAGCTACTTTGTGTGGTCAGTTTTTGTATTGTTTTTTTCCTGTAAAAGATGGTTCTAAAGATGAATTGGTGGTTCTAAAGATGGTTCTTTTTCTATTTGATTTATTTGATGAATGCAGGCTAATACTCATGTAAATGTCTCTCATGAGCTGAAGGATGTAAAGCTCTGGCAGGTTTATCTTTATTTCTCATTGTAAGAAAACTCCCAGATTTCGGATTTTTAACATCAATACTAATCTATATTTGATTCTTGATATAAATAGGTACACACATTATTAAAGGGACTTGAGAAAATAGCTGCTAGTGCAGATATTCCAATGCTTGTGTGTGGAGATTTCAATTCAGTACCTGGGAGGTCTGGCTGTTTTGCCTTATCGTTTTGCCTAAATTGCTAAACTGTCAAAATCCATCGTATTAACTCAGAGTTCCGTTCAAATATTCAGTGCTCCTCATTCACTTCTTGCTATGGGGAAGATTGATCCATCTCACCCTGATTTGATGGTTGATCCCCTTGGAGTTTTGCGTCCTTACACCAAGCTAACTCATCAGCTGCCATTGGTATTATCTTTCTCAAAACCGGAAAACAGATGCAAAGAATCATGAACGACATACTTGAAAAAAAAACTTTAGAATTGCAACATATGTGTAATCATCTTACCTTGTGAGCAATGCAGGTTAGTGCTTACTCATCGTTTGCAAGAATGGGAGGCAGCCTTACTGCTGAGCAGCAAAGGAGAAGAATGGATCCTACGTCAAATGAACCGTTGTTTACCAACTGTACCAGAGACTTTATAGGGACGCTTGATTACATATTTTACACAGGTTAACTTACGCTATAACTTTAATATGCTACTCAGATTTCTTTTTCTTCTTGTAAACATTTTACTTCTTTTCTTTGTTTCAGCGGATACTCTAGCAGTGGAATCGTTATTGGAACTGCTGGACGAAGAGAGCTTGAGGAAGGACACGGCTCTTCCTTCTCCTGAATGGTCCTCTGATCACATTGCACTCTTGGCTGAATTCCGCTGCATGCCTAAGACCAGACGCTGATGCTGCAAACTCACAGATGAAGTAATATTTTATGGAGATATCACAGCTTGTAACAAATACTTAAACGCCCCAATGGAGTATGTTAAGCTAGACCGCGTGGCCATGTCCTCCCCGGGTTTTCTCTTTCTAGGTTTTTCGCTTGTGTTCTACTCTATATCACAGTTTTATTTCCTTTCTCACTGTAAGAAGCATGATCACTTTATGGTTCATTGTTTTTCTTTACTCCTGATAGTTATTTCTCTTTGCCGGTAGGGGTTTTTTCTCCCCTGGCTTGTCATTGTATCAATGTACACTCTAGATTTTTTCAAGAAACTAGTAGCTTTACTTGAGAATAAAATCTGTCTATAGCTTACTTGATTATTCAATGCTCTACACTCTTTCCCTGTGGATATCTTGCAGAGATTGTGAAAGCGAATTGTGAACAACTTTTATATATTTATGTTAAGTAACCCTCCAGAACAACCAAAACTCAAATTTCAACTCAGACATGAGACATGTCAACTAGTAGTCATTATTTAAACATTTTAATCAAGTTTCTTGTAGAAATAAACTCTGATTATCCAACTTGAGAGGGAAACATAAAAGTAAGCAAGTATGGGTTTATAAAAAGGCATTTTAAAGTTCTTTGTTGCATAATAACTGATGGCTAGATTCATGGGTTACAATCAAAATCAACCAATGCTGGCTCTAAGCATAACAGTAGCAATAATGTTTCTTGGTGTGAGATCAGAATTGAATCAGGACATAAAAGGATGTCAGGAATCAATGACTGATCTCTACTCTTGTCTTCCTTTTGTCAGTAACAAAGCTAAAACTCCAGACTCAACATGTTGCAAAATACTCAAGGAAAAATTAGACAAAGGGCAGACCAAAAGATGTCTCTGTGTTCTTGTCAAAGACAGGGATGATCCTGGTTTAGGGTTCAAAGTTGATGCCAATCGTGCAATGAGCCTCCCTTCCACTTGTCATGTCCCTGCAAATATCTCACAATGCCCAGGTGAGAAAATTCAAAGCCAAATCTCTTCTACAATATTGATTTAACAGCTTTACATGGTCACAGAATTACATTCTTTCTCATTATTTCATTTTGTTTGCAAGAAGAGCTTTTACATTTGCCTCCAGATTCAGCAGCTGCTAAGATTTTTAAGCAATTCACTGAATCCACTCAAAACGCTGGACGCGGAGGTACTAATATTACTCCTTATACCGTTTTAATTCTACTCATGCAAACATTAGTTTGTCACTTTTCTTGGAACTAGAGAAGAAGACAGAAATAACAAACAAGCAAAAAATATTGTAGCGGTTTCCACAGGTTCAACTTCAAGCGCTAAAGGAAGAGATAAGAAGCAATTTGGTTTAGTGCTGGCTGGAGCTCTCTCAGTATGGTACTTAGTGTCATTCTTTGTTATGTAATTTGATAAATATAACTAAAACTGCTATACGACTCATATCTAGCTAAGTGGATGTACCATGGTTTTTAATAAAACATATTGAAAACACTTAGCATCTGATTAATATTAAGTAATTGAGAAGAATCCTCATATGGAGCCACTTGCCTTTAGTAAGGGGCTAGATATTTGTTGAGAGTCCTGGAATATGAGCACATTAGCTGTGTACTTTGAAGCATGTCAGACGAGGGAACATCTGAAGCAATTCTTCACGACTTCGTCTCTGCATAATTAATCATACGGTTAACATTACGTAAATAAAAAGTCTCAAGTCTCGAGCATCTCCACAAAATAGAAATTGGATATAGAGAGGATGGGAAAACAAATTAAAAATCTTCATAGGACAAACCTTAATGCCGATGCAGCCATTGACATCAAGAGTGGTGAGTGTAGTAGAGCATGTCTGCGAGAGAGTCTCCAGACATTTATCGGTCACTCCAACTATTCCAAACAAGCTGCAAATTTTGTTTTTTCGTTGAATTGTGTCACCAAAAAGAATCATAAACAAAATAAGGCAAATTGTTCTAGATTTGAATTCAATACCTGAGAAATTCGAGGGAGGTACAACTATTAGCAATGGTAATCACACTTGCATCTGTGATACGCACACACCTGCATGTTTACGAAGCATTTGCATTAAAGCCTTTGGAATGAAGATGCAGCTTTTCGCTCATTATATTTCGTGGAAGGCGAGACTTAGCTTACCATGTCAAGTTGAGAGACTCTAGCTTGTTGCACTTAGCTATATCAGCAAGCCCCTCATCAGATAAATTCTGACAATCAAAGTCACCCTCTTAGTTAGATGAGAAAATCATAATTAATGTAGTTAATCTGTGCCATGGAACTGGTAGCAATTGAATCCTTAGTTATATTCTACAAGCTAGTGAGAGATATCCAAAATCTCGAATAAACCAATTCCTCTTTAAAAGAAAAAGGATAATGCAACCAAATGAATTAGTATTCACCAACTAATACCTGAGCACCACATAGATCTAAGAACTTTAGATTAGCCAAAAGTGATATCATCTTGTATGCTTTGTCTGTGAAGCTGCAAGAATTGCAATATCAGTTTCAGAACTTAGAACAGCTAGATTTTCAATATAGCCAGATGAGACAAATGGAATCAAGTTTCATATATACCTTGAAAGAGCATAGAGATTTAAGGTATGGAGAGAAGAACACTTTTGTAGCACTTTAATTAATCCATCATCTGTGATCTTAACACACCTGGCGACATCATAAACAACAAGACTAAACACAAAAAATACAAATAACAATGTAACCTTACAAATCATACTTCCATCTATCTAAACAATCGAAACATTAAGATCGATCTCATCCAACAATGTTATGGATTATCCGTCACCAATCCAATAATAACAGGGATAAGTACTTATTGAGAAGTAAGACTTTTACCATAGTTAACTTACCTAGTGATATTCAGTGACTCTAAGTCTGGATAATTTTCGGCTACCAGCTGCATACTTTTGTCGGTTAGGCTCTGCATCAATCGGTGCACATCCAAATCAAATTCCTCATCCAATACAAACAGAGAGCATAAAAGAGAAAAAGGTTTCCATGTGTGTGAAAACATTGCCATAAATTACAGCTATCCATCGAGAATAGTACATGAAGAATAGTAGAGACAAAGATACCTTGCAGCCACTTATGTTCAAATTAATGATATGTCTGCAATTCTTCACTAGATGTCTAATGCCAGCATCATTCACCCTATTATACAAAATCTAGCATTAGGCTCGTCCGATGAGGTAAAATCAAGAAGTGTGAAACAAACAAGTCAGGCAGAAAATTCACCTAACGTTCCAGTAGATAGAGAAAACTTTTAACTTGGGACATATGCTAGTTATATTTTCGATTCCACTGTCCGATATCTTTTGGCACCCATTCAGATTCAAGCATTCTAAATTTAAAAGAGCATCCTGGCACTGAAATATTCAAACAGCACCCAAGACAATATCGTAAGAAATTCATGCCATAACTGGAACCATCACAAGTAAGTTCTGATAGAATCTGCAAAAAAATGTACCCGGCTTTTCACAAGTTTAAGATGGCTGTCTTCAACACCCTGAGCAAATTCAAGATTGATATGCTTTACTTGACGATATCTTGGCTGCAAAATTAAAAGCACTTCTGCTCAAACATCCCAAACACTCACAACAAGAAACAAATACGATGGAATCCAGCACAATCAAGTCACAAAGTATCAAACTTTCAATTTAACTAACCAAGGAAAGAGCAGCTAAAAGCCGATCTCCTGCATTAGTCATCTCGCGCAAATCAATGTTCTGCAAGAGAACAATCAACACTTTGTATCAGATTATTAATGGAAAAAAAAGTTGAGAACTTGAAAAGACCTGAAAAGAAGTCAAGCTTTGTTTTACCAGCCAGATTGAAGGGTAAGAGACAAGAGTGCGATTAAGCCAAGGGCTAACGAGAAGAAGAGAAATTAAATCTTTCTGAGGCAATCTCGTGCTCACTATTCTCATCACGCTTGTTACTATCTCTCTCCTCCATGTCTCTTCTTCTTCTTCAATCATTTTCTTCTCTTCCATGATTCTCACTCCAAGCTTGCGATTTTTTCAACCAATCAGCCTCAGGACTATCGAGGAGCACGAAATAGCATAAGCTTGCAACTTTAAACGAACCAAATCTTCCCAAGTCGCGAATCGAGTCTCAACGAATTGGAACTTATTTTGGTTTTACTGCAGACAAAAGTTCGAACTTTAGGTTCTGTCTGTACAAATATTTCGTGAAGCCAGTTAAAGGGCTCACCTTTACTGGGCCTTAGAGTAAGAAGTCGAAAAATCCTAGCTTTGAGATTCGTTCAGGAATTTCGTCGAGCACCTTGTCTGCAATAGGTCTCCCCCGCATTTCTCCGTCCTTCCGACGAGCCTTAAACCCTAAACCCATTTCGCTCTTTCAATTGCAGATCATCCAGTTTCCATTCAAAGTTGAGACGTTCTATGAAGATGTATGTCAAATCGCAAAGCTTTCTCTTTTCAGTGAGTAAGCTCTTTCACAAACAATGGCGAGGAATGGGTTCAATGACAAAGGTGAGACTGAAATGGGTTAAAAACAAGAACTTAGATCACGTCATTGATACCGAAACCGATCTCAAAGCAGCTTGCATTCTCAAAGACGCCATTAAACGATCTCCCAGTGGTTTTCTCACCGCGAAATCCGTCGCCGATTGGCAAAAGCTCCTCGGACTCACCGTCCCTGTTCTCCGCTTCTTACGCAGGTACAATCAGTCACCTTCTCCTTCAATTTCGATGAGAAAGTAATCAAATTTGACGGAATTGATAGAAATTTGCGAGAATGGTAATGTAAAGTCGACGTTTTTTCGTAGGTATCCGACTCTGTTTCACGAATTTCCGCACGCTCGTTACGCGAGCTTACCGTGTTTCAAGCTAACGGATACTGCGCTTATGCTTGACTCTCAGGAAGAGATAATTCATCAAAGTCATGAAGCTGATACAGTGGAAAGACTGTGTAGAGTTTTAATGATGATGAGAACGAAAACCGTCTCTCTAAGATCACTCCATTCTCTGAAATTCGATCTCGGGTTACCCGACAACTACGAAAAGACGGTAGTCATGAAATACCCTGATCATTTCTGCTTCGTCAAGGCCTCTAATGGAAACCTGTGTCTAAAGCTTGTAACTTGGCGTGACGAATTCGCATTCTCGGCTCTGCAAAAGCGAAACGAGAGCAATGTTGTTACCGGGGAGGATAGTAGTTACCGTGAGTTTAAACGAGGTCAGGCTTCGTTGACTTACCCTATGAGTTTTCCTAGAGGATATGGAGCACAAAAGAAGGTTAAAGCATGGATGGATGAGTTTCAAAAACTTCCTTACATATCTCCTTACGATGACTCGAGTAACATTGACCCGGAAAGTGATCTCATGGAGAAACGAGCTGTTGGAGTTTTACACGAGCTCTTGAGCTTGACTATCCACAAGAAAACCAAGAGGAACTACTTGAGAAGCATGAGAGAGGAGCTAAACATTCCGCATAAGTTCACTCGTCTATTCACGCGATATCCCGGGATATTCTACCTTTCATTGAAGTGTAAGACAACGACGGTTATTCTCAAAGAAGGGTATCGTCGTGGGAAGCTAGTTGATCCGCATCCTCTTACTCGGCTTAGAGATAAGTTCTATCATGTGATGAGAACAGGGTTTCTTTACCGAGCTAGAGGATTGGGTATGGTCTCGAAAGAGGAACTTTTGCTCGATAAGACCGAGGATGATGACCTTGACGAAGAAGGCTTTGAAGAAGAAGAGATTGTGGAAGGAAGTGAGCTTGAAGAAGATTCAGAAGATGAATAGTAATAATTGTTCATCTTCATTTTATTGCATTTTTGTCTTAATGGAACTGAGTTTGATCTTTGTAAGCATAAAGATATAATGAGAGATTGTAGTTCGCCAAGGAAGATTGTCAACAACAAAGGAAGTAGAAAAAAACAAAGTGGATTCCAAACTAACAAATGAATTTGTTAGAAGAAACCAAGAACAAGATCAAAATCGGAAAACACTACTGTCTATTTTTTATGACCAATCCTAAAAATAGCCTGAAACCCAAAAACAGAGACTTCACCTAATAGAAAGATTAGTTGTATCTATCTCTAGAATGAAAGATCTCTAAAAGGTGGGGGCAAAATACATGTATTCTCTTGGTAATGTAGAAGAGAAGAAATAAAAAGTCAGGTTATCATGACCAAAAATTTGGGAGGATGCCTAATTGGCTAATCCCAAGCACTGGTCACTCCTGCACCATACCCACCACTTGGAGCACCACTGTATCCACCACCACCACCAGAAGCACCACCGTAGCCACCACCACCACCAGAAGCACCACCGTAGCCACCACCGCCATAGCTTCCTCCACCATAGCCTCCTCCGCCATAGTGGTCACCACCACGACCGCCGCCTCCTCCTCCTCCGTAAGAGCCATCCCTTCTAAAGTCACGGGCACCAAACCGACCACCAGTCCGTTTCTTACCACCACCGAATGAAGCACGTGAAGCGTATCGTGTGAGCCACTCGGGCACCTCTTGCTTGGCTTCTTGCATCAGCTCAGCGAGCGACCTAGCCATTGATGCATTGTTCTCGTTGAAGAAGGCGGTTGCTATTCCAGATTTGCCTGCACGTCCTGTTCGTCCGATACGGTGAACATAGTCATCAATGTCATTTGGTAGATCAAAGTTCACTACATGAGCCACGTGTGGAATGTCAAGACCACGTGCTGCCACGTCTGTTGCAACCAGAATGGGTGTCCTCCCACTTTTGAATGACCTCAGTGCCACTTCTCTTTCCTTTAAAAGCATAAAACACAAAACGAACTTAGTCAGACAGAGAACAAACTTCTTGATGATGAACTTGAAAGAGGTCATTTCAGCAATATAGTTTGGTTTTAGTTTCCGTTGGAGTGAAGTATACATATTACTTCACAATAGCAAGGTTTGGTGTTCACATTTACATCAAAGAAACGCAATTTCAATCAATCATTGAACCTGTTGTGTTCTATCTCCGTGAATGGAGGTTGCTGGAAATTCATTCATACACAACCAATTTTCCAGAGTGTCAGCTCCCCTCTTTGTCTCCACAAAAACCAATGTCAAAGCTTGCTGTGATGTGAAAAGAGAAGAAAAGCTAGCATGAGTCAGAGCGTAACAAGTTATGATCCATGCCATGTGATAATAAAACCTTGGATAAGTAGGCGTTACCTTGTCTTGGGTATCTCTCTGAGCATGTAGTAGGTCCATGAGATGGCTTCTCTTGTCAGAATCATGGACAAACTCAACCCTTTGGGCAATTAAATCAGTGCTTGAACCCACCCTTCCCACAGCCAAAAATATATAGTTTGACAGGAAATCAGCTGCGAGTCTCTGTGCAAGAAACAATTATGTAGGTATTAGAAGAAACGTTAAGAGCCATGCATTCTTGTGCTGATATTATGCCACTGTTCTAAGATACGAAATATAGCACTCAGAAGGCATTTGATCTCTTTGCCAGTCTAAAACTAAACCATCAAGTTTTTACCATCATGATCTTGGAAGGGACGAAGTTACGGATATAAAAGGAATATCCTTCGACATTTTAAGCTTTCCATCCCATGTTACTTCACTATGATAGAATTTAAGAGCAAGAAAAGGGTGTGTCATGGACAACTAAAACTAACCTGGATTTCCCTTGGAAACGTAGCGCTAAACAACATTGTCTGTCTCACCCCACGTGGAGGCATGTCCATCTGTTCAACAATCTTTCTAATTTGTGGTTCAAAACCCATGTCCAGCATCCTGTCCGCCTCATCAAGAGCTAAAAATTTAACCATCTGTAATGAGACTCTAGCTCTCTCTAGCATATCATTTAACCGGCCAGGAGTTGCCACAAGGATATCAACTCCCCTCTCAAGTTCCCTGAGCTGCACAAAACAATAAAAGATGAGATCAACAAATCAATGCTTGAAACCTGACTGACTAACACCAACGACCAGGATTAACTCCAATACTTCTGCATGTTATGTAATGATGATACAAGCGAAATGGCAATGCTAACTAGCATTGTAATGTACAACAAGATTAATTGTGCATTGCTGACTTCAAAATCAAAACATATTTTCAACTACGGAGATTGACATTAGGAAGGAAAGATATAGCAGTACTCACATAAAAGAGACAGCAGTGCTATTATAAGCATGTAGCAACTAGCAATATCCAAAGGCATAAGCTGTAAACCAAGAAAAACTATCTCTACATGATAATTACCTGGTTCTGAATTGGCGTTCCTCCATAAGCAACAACAACCTTCACGCCAGTTTGGTAGGCGAATTTTTTGGCTTCATCATGTATCTGCCAAAAAAACACAGAATGAGAAATTCACATACATTTTCCCAGAGAAACTCTTTTCTATGAGAGAATGAGCAGATTCTCAATGTTACCTGGCATGCCAACTCCCTTGTTGGTGAAAGGATGACTGCAAGAGGGTAAACCGTCCGCGAACCACGTGGTTTCTGTAGCTGCTGATCTTTCATGATTCCACTAATTATTGGAAAGCAAAACGCAGCCGTCTTCCCAGACCCTGTCTGAGCACAGGCCATTAAATCCCTCTCAGCAAGCAGTATTGGAATCGCATGACGTTGTACAGGTGTTGGCTTCACGTATTTGCATCTCCGGATGTTCAGATTCAATGCATCACCAAGATCTATGTCTGCAAATGTGTTAACAGGAGGAGGCACATCTCCTCCACTGGTCTCAATTGGAATATCCTCATACGCATCGAAATTAATCCCCGTATTCTCCACCTCGGTAAAAACAGGTTCTACATCAACATCAGCTCCAAATGGATTTGCTTCCTTACGGTCCCATCCTCCACTCCTGTTGTTCCACCCACCGCCAACATTACCTCCTCGTCCACCATAACCATACGTCTGACGCGGTCCTACATCAGTCCTGTAGCCGCCACCGCTAGCACTGCCACCAGGAGCCCATTGAGACCCACCAGCTGGTTGACCACCATATCCTGGACGATCACTTCCTGACAAAGGAGCAACAGGCTCTGATGGTTTGTTACGTAGATGTGGGGGAACGTAAGCCGGTTTAGACCTTGAACCGGCCTTCTCTGAATCAGTCACATCTGCCCATGATGCACTCATGATTGAAATTTCTGAAATCCTAAATCTAGAAAAACTTGCAACTTTCCCAACAGAAAAAAAAAACTTAAATCAAATCGTAGCTGCTCCGGTTACTTGTTTATCCTTCTTATCAACGAAAATAAAGAACCTGGAAAAAAATTCCGAATTAGGTCTAATTAGCAGAGAAACGCAATCCTAGAAATCTAAATAGCTTCTGGGTATTGTAAAAAAACGAAGCTTTATCGAACTCTATAAGCTGGAAACAAGAAACCCCAAAATCTCAATCAAATCTATCAAACAACTCGAGACGAATTTGGAAGAGAGAAAAATCTGGGAATTTTGATAACTCGAAATCCAGAGATACGATCGCCGAAACAAAAACGAGAGGATATAGAGAGAGAGAGAGTACCTGAAAAATCGGTAGAGAGAATCGAATCGAATCGAAATCGAAGAAATCGAATCAACAGTAGTCGTCCACACAACGGAAAAGCTCGGGGGGTGAGAGAAAAGTGAAAAACCCTAAATTCCTTTGTTTGCTTTTGGATCGGACAAAATGCGAGAAAATAGATGGTTTATTTTTTTTTATTAATGACCTTAGAAAATACAGTATGAGATTAGCTTCGCTTAAATCTTCGTTTTAAGATCTCTTAACAAACATCTAAATATTGCATTAATATAAGTGTTGTATGTAACTCAATATAAATAAAAATACATCCAGTGGTAAACTAAAAGATTGAAATTTGTATTAATTAATAAATACGGATGATTAAAAAAACAAAATTAAAAGAATAGTGAAAAGAGAAAAAACCCGAAAAATAACCCAACTAATTTATATTTGGCAAAAAAATACATGAACTTTTTAGGTTGCCAGAAAAATACCTCAACTAAATATAATTGTTCGTTTAATACACACACTTTCAAAATATGATCGTTTTACATTTTTAGATTGACGGAAGTTGGCGTCCGTTAACAGAATATAAAACGCCGTTAGACTAATTAAAGAAAAACTCCTAAAAATACCCTAACTAATTATTTTTGCCAAAATTATACACGAACTTTTTTTAGTTGCCATAAAAATACCTCAACTAAATAAAATTGTCTTTTTAATATGCAGATGAAGTACTTTGTTCATAAGCAAAAAAATTGATTTAGAAATTTTGATGAATCTCAAGAGTGTAGTTCATACCGTCCAATTTCCTTCTTTTTGTGTGTGTTTGATTAGGGTCACTCAATTTATATGTATAACTTAAGTACTTTGTGTTTGATTTTGAAGTTTGGTTATGAACTCGATTGTCTATTTGTATTCATTATTTGAATTTGATTTGTATACAATGATTCACAATTCATAAAACTCAATTGCATTATGGAGAAGATAATAATATGCCAAATAATGTGGCAACAGTGGATTCCAAAAATATTGGAGTCAATCATGATAATGATGAGTTGGAGAAACAATATAGGGGTTAATAGTGTCAACTTATGTTAATTGACCATCGGATTTCGTGGTCTAATGGTTAGTTGAACAAAATACTTCATCCGCGTATTAAAAAGACAATTTTATTTAGTTGAGGTATTTTTCTGGCAGCTAAAAAAGTTCGTGTATACTTTTGGCAAAAATAATTAGTTAGGGTTACTTTTAGAAATTTTGCTTAAATTAGTCTAACGGCGTTTTCTATTCCGTTAACGGACGCCAACTTCCGTTAATATGAAAGTGTAAAACGATCATATTTTGAAAGTGTGTGTATTAAACGAACAATTATATTTAGTTGAGGTATTTTTCTGGCAACCTAAAAATTTCATGTATTTTTCTGCCAAATGTAAATTAGTGGGAGTATTTTTCGAGTTTTTTCCCTAGTGAAAATATAATCTCTCTCTCTCTCTACTTTTCCCTCCTCCTTCTCTCTAGAACCAAAGAAGAGGAAAAAGTTTTCCCAGCGTTCGGCCTCGCCAACGTCGGGATTGTAAATATTTGTTTAGTTTTTTCAGTAATTCCGTTCTATCGGAGTTTGGTTCGGCTTGTCCGATTAGTTTTTCCGGCTATGTTCGGATTTGTATTTCCGTTTAATCGGATTTCTTCATGTTTCTTCAGATTTAGTTCCGGTTGGGACTGGATCTAGTTGTTTTTTCTAGATTTGTTATGGTTCTATCCCCGGGCAACTTTTATATTCTCTGTATGTCCTTTGAATGAGTCTTGTCCTTCCGATTGCTTGAACCTCTTATTCCGGAGTATCGATCTTTACTCCCATAGTTATGGGGCCTTATGTGGCTTAGGTGAAGTTTCTATAAGAGTTGAAGATTCATGAGTTTGGTTATTACGGCGAGGATGAATCCAAAATTAGTTAGGCGATGCGATCTTCGTCTAAGTTTTGGGTTTCTCCTTTGCTTAGGATTTCCAGTTTTAAAGATTAATCGGTAGTCAAGTTCGTTTTAAGGTTCATAAGAGTTTTAAGGGAAAGGATCAAGGGAGTGATTAAAATAGAGCATCGGTTTGTTGAAGAAATTAACAAGCTCTGTTCGTGCTGAAGATTTGGATGTTTTTCCGGTGTTGGAGGAAAAGCTTTCGGACTGTGCATGGTCGGAATTCATATGGTAATGCCACGTGGTCTTAGTTTATGCTTAATTTAACATCTGGCCTATGATAATTGATATACCCGGTATTTTACCACTTTTACTATCCGTTTTCCCTATTTTATATACTATTTAAATAAGTTTTTTCATCAAAAGAGGTAGTTTTCTCGTATATTTGGTTTTGAAGAGTCATGTAGGTAAAATCATCAAAAAGGGAGTAAAAAGGAGCAAAATGAATATTCTTCATCCTACAACAACTTACCAAGGTCAAAGGAGCCAATCTAAATCCCCCAAGTTGAAGATTTCAGAATTTCCCAAGTTGGACAAAAGTTAACCAGCAGAGGCCTAGCTACGGCCGGACGACCAAACTGACTTGGACGGCAATGAAATTTCACAAGGAGATAGCCCTTTCAGTCATATTTCCAATGGAGTTGGAATTATATCAAATGGAGTTGTAGTTTGGAAGATATTCAAGTTTTACCGAAGACATTTCATTCTGCCTAGAAGAAGAATCAAGTCCAAGATGGGCCTAAGCACCGAACCAACCCATGGGACAGCTCATTTACTTGAAGCCACGCACAAGGAGATGATTTTGAGCCAGACCCCGGACAGATTCACGTGACCGGTGCCACCGTCCGGTGCCGTGGCCACTTCTGCGCACTTATCGACAAAAATACGTTTTTGCCCAAGACAAAACCCTAGGAGTTTCACCGACTAAAGACCTCTTCCTACACCTATATATACTTTCTTTTAGCCTCTTGAGAGAGGGAGAGCAGCCCTAGGCACCACAAATCAATAATAAACATGTATTTTTGTTATTCTCTTTAGATCTTCATCTTTATCCTTTGTAAAAGAGCGATGAAGGCCATGGTGTTCTTCTCAAGCTTTGTGCTTCGAGATTCATCTATGCCGAGCCCTTACTTAGCACGTCTACTGTTTTATCAACTTCTCTAGTTGCTCCATGTTTCATAACATGTAGAGTAGTTGTATGTTTGATAATAAGTTATTTTAAAGTTCTTTTGCTTGCATCTTCTACATATTTATTGAGTTTGTTTCTAGCATGATTCTCTATCTTTATTTGTGCTCAAGGCATGATATAGACTAGCTACCTAGTGACCGATATTAGATTGGTGCCGATTCCAAAAGCTTTTGCACCGTTCAGATCTAATATTTGATAGGCTAGGCGTCTTAACAATCGAAAGTTTAGTTAAGGAGTCTAGTGAGCAATCAAATCTAATTCTTACAGTGTGATTCCACCTTGCAATAACCATCGAAAGTTGAGTCTATTGGGGTAGGAGTTATAGGTTTCGGAGCCTCGAAAGGGAAATGATTCTACCATAGTGATTTGAGCTCTAGAACACTAGTTGCATCTCTTTAAAAACCGTGTAGTTCATGTTGCATTAGTTCCTTTTAATTTCTTCTATCTTGCGTGTTTTGATTTATCTATCCCTTTATTTTATTGCATATCTATTTTATCATAAACCCCAAAACCCCAAAATATGTTTTCTCTTAGCTTATTGTGCATCATATAGATTTATAGCGTAACAACATAGTCTCTTGTGGATCGACCCCTAAGTACTACAATTGTCATCTGTGCACTTGCAGATTAAGGTTTATAAATTTAAAACTCTTTTGCATAGCACTAACACGGCTGCATCAATAATTATGCTTGTATTGTTCAATTTTCTTATTTGGCCACATATTGTAATCACTCCCCTTTTAATGAAATGAAAATTTGTCAAAAAAAAAAAAGATCCAAAAACAAAATTATGTGGTACATTATTATACATATATAAAATTATTAATTTATAATAATACTGAAATCATGTAATTTACATAGAACTGAAATCATGTAATTTACATAGAAATTATTAGATTTTATCATGTTTATTAAATTTTGTAAATTGTTATATTAATTATATTTTAGATTACACCATGTCTCTCTCTCTCTCTCTTCTCTCGTTTGTTCAGCACCCGCCGCTTTGATTTTTGCCTTGACCGACGTCGGTGGCTTACACATCGCCGGCGTCGGTCACTCTAGATTTCTCCATGTGTTTATTTTCTTTATTTCATGAATTTTGGTAGATCTCTGAAGCTTTTGTGGTCTAGATCTAAAGGCTCATAGAGGTTGAGAGATGGAGGTTTTTGTCCTTGTCGGTGGTTTGATGGCTCTGTCTCGGCTCTTCGACCTTTGAAGGTTTCGATGGCTCTATCTCGTCTCTCTATTTTTGGTTTAATTAATCTGTCGGATAATAGTTGGAATTTGGAAGCTATTAGACACTATCTACTTCATTATGAAGATCTTATCACCAAGATCGTTCTTAGTTCCTTTCCCATGGAGGAGTCGATCGTATGAAGCACCAAGTTGTTCTCCCTCCCATTGGACTCTCGGAATTTTCCATGTTTTTGTGGCTAGTGTGGAACCTATGTAAATTCATAACATTAGATGTCTTAGTAAAACCTTCACACTTCTCTCTTTTGCTTCTTTTTTTTGCTCGGTAGAATGACAAGATGGAGAGGCCAGTAAGACCAAGGACAAAAGAAACACAAGATGGAGAGGCCAGTACGATCACTGAGGTAGGCTTTGAGTTGCTTGAAGGCTTCTTCGCAGCTATTGTCCCATGTAAACTTCTTGTTTCCTCTTAATAGGTTGTAGAAGGGGAGACTTTTGTCAGTTGCTCTGGATATGAGGATTCAGCGCTGCTATCATCCCAGTTAGCTTTTGCACCTCCCGGGGATGCCATTTCTAGGAATGCAGAGATTTGTTTTGGGTTAGTCTCGATTCCACGTTTGGTGACCATGTACTCTAAGGTGGGCTACGTGATCGTTCTGGTCTGCAAACTTGACCAACATGTCGTGTATGTAGACTTTCATGCTTCTCCTAAGATGTTCTTCAAACATGATGTTGACTAGCCGCTGGTAAGTGGGTCAGTGATGAATGACATTACCTTGTAACAGTAAATGCCTTAGTCGGTGATGAATGCGGTCTTCTCCTGATCGTTGGGGTTCATCAGGATTTGGTTATACCCGAAAAATGAGTCAATGAAAGATAATAGATGGTGTCCCATAGTTGCTTCGACCAACCTGTGTTTTTCAACCCGAATGGCATTACCTTGTAACAGTAAGTGCCTCGGTCGGTGATGAATGTGGTCTTCTCATGATCATTGGGGTTCATCAAAATCTGGTTATACCCAGAAAATGCGTCAATGAAGGATAAGAGATGGTGTCCAGTGGTTGCTTCGACCAATCAGTCGATGTGTCGAAGTGGGAAACTATCATTCAGGCAAGTTTTGTTGAGGTCTGTGAAGTTTATACAGACTCGCCACTTGTCGTTCTTCTTTTTGACTACCACTGGGTGGGCTAGCCAAGCAGGATACTTGACTTCTCAAATAGATCATACTTTAAGTAGGCGTTCTACTTCGTCATTTACTGCTTTGGCCCTTCCAGGCTTACATCTCTTCCGCTTGACGGGTTTGTATGTCGGGTCGTTGAGTTTAAAAGACGCGACATCGACGTCGATGTCGATTCTTTTTATGTCTCAGGTGGTCCAAGCAAAGGAGTTGGCGTTTTATTTTGGGAAGGATACGAGTTCCGACCTGATCGGGTCATGCAACTCGCTACCTATTCCAACACATTTTTGAGGGTGAGTTGGATCGATGACGACTAGGTCCTTGATGGGTTTGGTGAGTATGATGTCATAAGAAGAAGTTCTGGTTTAGATGATCTGTTGTTTAATGATGGTAGGGAACAAGGTTTTTTGGAAGATTTTACAAGGTATTTAATGTTTTTGTAAAGGATTAATATAAAATCTATCTATCTATCTATCTATCTATCTATCTACTATATAAAAGCACAATGCTCTCTCCATGAGCTTGACACGTCAGCTCTCCTATCTCTCCTTATGTTGCCACGTGTCTTAGCAAACCAAGAGTTGACGTTTCTTCTCCTCCATTTCTCAGTTATGTAATCTCTTTCGTTACACACTCATTCCCTGTTCATATAATTCCAAACCTGGAAATGCTTCTTTCGCTATTGATTCTTCTACTTCCACTTTCAAATACTAAATGAAATTTTCAAGCCACAACCACAAAAAGAATACGAGATCCAGGGGAGATATCGCACAAAGTTGGAGTCGATTAGGATCCACTGCGGTAAGCCCGATGTATCTATCGTCACTCCATGCATCGCTCTTTAGGATCGATTAGGATCCACTGCGGTAAACAAAAGTCAGTTTAGTTTCCATGTTGATACAATCGATCCAAATATCCACACTTATGGTACAACTGATTTCCAAAGTGCCTTCCCCTCAACTTCCAATTCTAATTCCCAGTTTTGCCTTTCCTTCTTCTGCCCTCAAAGGTAATATCATGTAAAATCGAATCATAGCTCAATTTCGTTGAAATTCTTAGGAATTGCTTGATGGTTCATTGGGTTTTGTGGTTAATCTCCAGTATTGCTTGTTAATTTTGTTCAAATTCGATTTTTTTTTCATACACTCTTAGCCTCAACGTTAACGAGGTTAGTGGTTTCATTGGTGAGGATGATATCTTGAAAGAACTAGAGCTTGGTGGTTTAATACCTTGGAGGTCCGGTATGTATGACTGACCTCTCTTACTAGCAAATGTGAGTTCGTATAATATATGCTGAAGATTTTATCCATTTTTTTTTTGTCTTTTGACTTTCCAGTATTAGATTTTATTTATGTGAGATTCTGAGATTTTTGATTTCATTGTTTAGGGGAAATACGGTTGATGCATTTTGGACGCATATAATGCAGACTACGGAGTTGGTAATTGTCATGTGCATCAGATTAGTGGATGCTCCTTTGTGTATATGAGAATCAACAATGTTTACATAGTAATTGTTCTTAGTAACAATGCTAATGTAGCTTGTGGATTCAAATTCGTTGGTGAGGTAAAGCTTGGTTTTAGTTTCAAAATAGTTTTTATTCTTTGTTGAAATTGCAAGAGATTTAGATTCATTCTTTACACATCTCACTTAGCTACTACTTCTTTTTGTTCGCATTCAGGCTGTTGCGTTGTTCAAATCATAGTTTGGTGGAGCTTTTTATGAAGACACTATTCGAAAGAACTTTGTTCTCATTTATGAATTGTTGGATGGTAAGTAAGGTTGGTAGTGTCATGATCAAGTTACTTTCTTTAAAGTCTGTTTGGTTGTATTATTTGATTACCTACTTTTCTATCTTGTGGTAGCACCAGAGGAATAATATATGTTAGTATATGAGATTGCAGAGATTATGAAAGCATATGTTATAATCTTTCTAACGTCTTTTCGTTACGTCTAACGTATTTTCGGTAAATAGCTTTTATATAGTCGATTAAACAATTACCTCCTTCCAATGCTAATTCCCAGTTTCAGAACCCACAATGTTTGCTTAATTCTAAATTGTTCGACGGGTTCAACGATTTTGATGAGTCATGGTCAAATGGAACCTGCCCATCTCGAGATATTGTATGTCATGATATCTCTTACCTTTTGATCCTGCTTGATGGTGGATATTTTTGCGCAATCTTAAGTTATTGACAATTTTAACTTTTTCTAGAGGTATTGTGTTGATGGGTACAAAGAGGGGAATTACTTTCCAGAGAATGATATTTTGGATATTTTGGATATAGGTAATGGAGGTGTTAGACATGTTTTCTTCGAGAGCCCAAAGCAGGTGATTTCTTGTTTGATTCTTTAAAAACACCTAAACAAAATTATTGCCCACAGATGTCTCTTAATAAATATTCACCATAGGAACTAGCAATGAATATATGATTCGTACCATAGTAAGTGGATTTGCTTTAATATGTAGATGCAAAGTCTACCCAGTTTGTGTATAGATTTTATTATTAAGGTTCTGATGTGATACATATAGTTCTCAATTTCATTGTAGAACATGGTTAACTTTTCTCGTGCTCTCTCACTCTTCTCTGAAGTGTACACTAATTTAGAACATGGTAACTTTGTTTTTAATTGATATAAAGTCTCTTGAAGTTCTGAACCCATACTTTTTGAAATACGTTTGAATCATGGTTAAAATTATTTGATGAAATTTTTATTTCCAGGTGAGAACAATGAGCTAGAGTTGTATCAACCTTAAGCGATATTGTTCCTCAATACAATTTTGATGACTTTGCTAGGTAACATATATCTCTACTTCATGAGACTTTAGTTATTTTGATTATAGAGATAGTTACTGGTTGTATGTCATAAAATCGGAGTCAGAAATTCTATGTAGCTTAGGATTGTACTAAGTTTTTATCTGGATTGATGATTTAAGAAAGCAATTAGCTTAAGATTTGGGAGCAGCCTGCTTAAAGTTCTTTAACAGAACTAAGATGCGTTTAAGCTTTAGTGTGTGTAAAATTTCCTCTTTCGTTTTTTGAGAGAAGATAACATTATCTGGTTTAATTTCTTGATTGATTCTTTTGTTTTTGTATAACTGAACTGCAGTTTCCTCTCCTCCTTAGCAGATGGGTTTTACTCGATACAATTTTCCGGGTAAACATTTAGGCATTAAAATGATTGACTCTCTTACATCATGATTAAAATGATGTGTACATGGCTTTGGCGGATTCTTCTTGTGCCGTAGTTCCTACTCTCTTGCTTTTTCAACAAGGTTGACTTCTACGCACATATCTGTTTTTCTCTTCAGGGTATTTTCACTACAACAGTTTTTTGGCCATTACTCATGAGAAAAGTGTAGGTGGCGATCTTGTCAACCATGTTCCATGTGGAGTTTCAACTTAAGTGGATGGATGCAGGTCGCGCTTATGACAAATCATATATGATATAATGTAATCAGAGTATGTGTTTCATGTATCTTTAAATATAACATATGTGATGTTATGATCTTGTTGATGTTTGTTCGGTAGGGTCATGATCTGTTAAGATTATACAAAAAATCAATGTACCGCACGACCGAGTACTTTTCAAGATCCTTGCAACATGGCAAGTAAGACGTTTCAGTTGATACTTAACAAAATTTTATGGTTTACCGGTCTCTAGATACGATTAGAATTTTACTAATTGCTCTTACAGGAAATTGTGGCTGCAAAATTGCTGGTATCCGAGGGTAACGAAACGAACTTCACCTATGTTCGCAGGTACCATTGGACATGTATTTTAACTCTCAGTCTTTGGAATCTTGCATCTGAGTTCTATTTTTAATCTCATTTTATCTAACTCCCTTTGCACAAGTTGATGCAGTCTCACTAGCTGGTGCTTTTGTCATTCAGATTTCGTCGGTCGCCTTAGGGTAACTTTTACTATCAAATAGAGGCTCAGTAATTTCAATGGTATGCTAAAGTTAGTATCTTGAACCCTTCAGGACTAGGCACATACCCAATCTGGAGATACTGAGATTGAAGATGCTATTAAATCCGGGGGAAATCATGGTTTGGTCTTGTTTAAAAAAACCATATAACTACATTCACAATTATGGTTACAAGTCCAAGGTAATGGATTCAGCTGTCCAAAACAAACAACACTTCACCAGTCTTCTCAGGTAAACTTATATTAGGCACAAAAAAACTGAGTCTACGGCGGAATGAAGAAATGATCTCAATATGAATACTACAATTTATGGAGATCATGTTCCTGAAGCATCCACAGAAAGGTAAGATGCCACAGTGGCATATACTAATTTGACGCAAAGTCTATAGAACGTTGTTTAGGGTTTCATATAACACAACTGGATTGTGTATTAATAGCTAGAAGGAAAAAATTATCTTTGTTTAATTATTTAACGAGTATGATTTTACTAAAACTGGCAAGGGAGAACAAATGATTTGATGTTGTTATCCTCTTTTGTGGTACTCCTTGTATTGATGAACTTGGATGTTTTCCAACCATAGAACTTGGTTACCGTTTGTAGATTCTGATATTGTACAGTTTGTACCAATAGATGTACTTCCGCAAATCTATATCCAAGTTTGGTCATAACTAGCAAAGTAATATAATCTCAAAGTTGTTTATTTACTCTTCTCTTTCTTTCAATTATCGGTGATGTTTGCAGCTGTTTTATATACGGAAAAATACACCCGCACTTACATGATCAATGGCGATGATCCAAGACTTTCATCAAGATCTTACACGTTAAGCCACTAAAGTTAACTCATTCAACATGAGATGATCAAGATCACTCGGCATAATCTACGTTCTAGACTAACATCTTTTCAACCAGATCATAGGTGGTACATAGTACCTCGAAGGTTCTAAGCTTTTGATGTTCATATTTTATAGTTTCATAATGTTTTACATTTGAAAAAAGGTCAAAATTTGTCGTTCTACTATCTCCCTTCTTAGATTGATAGTGTTGTTTAATTAGTCTCCTTAAAATTTGAAAACAAAATTAGTCTCTCCATATTTTTTTGGAGACAAACAATAAAATGTTTAACATGCCATCTCTATTACTAATTTGTTGATACATAAACCAAAAATGTTTTTATAG
Source organism: Draba incana (assembly GCA_963576765.1). NCBI lineage: Eukaryota > Viridiplantae > Streptophyta > Magnoliopsida > Brassicales > Brassicaceae > Draba > Draba incana. The sequence goes on along the minus strand of OY755217.1, from coordinate 29,094,243 downwards.
AAATTACTAAAAATTAATACCAAAAATATTAATTCCATATAAATCACAATATATAAAATAGAAATTACTAAATATTAATACCAAAAATATTAATTACACATAAATCACATAGGCCATACGGAGAGAGGATCGGTGGTGATTTTCTCGGTGGAAAGAAGATTTTAAATGGAGCCATGCTCGAATTTATCCTATAAAAAGATAGTTGGTAAATTTCAAAGCTCTGGTTGTGAAAATGGGAAGATATGAGGTGGTGGAAGCTCCGGCGAACTCACACTGAGATCATGCATGTTCTCTTTTCTTCCTCATTCTAAATTGTAAACACGTGTTCTCATGTGTCAGTATGCTTTGACTTTTACAATGTAATGTTTGTTTCATCAAGGGTTAATTTGTTGTATAGCAAAAAAAATATTATAATTCAAATCATAGCAAAAATTCCTAAATCTAATGGTTTATTTTGCCACATAGGACACAAATGGTTAGTTTCACAATTATAATTTTTTTTATTTATTGAGCAAATTATCCCATTCATTCATCAATATAAAAATTTGCAGACAAAAAAAAAACTACACATAAATCACAATATATAAAATAAAAACCCGTGCATAGCACGGGTACTCACCTAGTATGCATAAAAGATATTGAAAAGTAAAGTTAATAATGCAAATACCAAATACCAAATACAAAGTATGAATATCACGGAAACAAACCATCTACCCAACTACCAAAGTATGAATATCACAAAAACAACCATAATATTAATACCAAAGTAAATATATCAAACCAATAAACCAACCATTGTATCATTGTCTAGAAAGTATCAAACCAAAGCCCCTCATTCTTGAGCATAATGGATAATGGCATTCGACGGATGATGATTTCCATGAGTGTCAACTATGTCATGATTGAGGAACACGACCCTGTAGACACGACGCGTAAAATAGCCTCCATCCTGAAGTAATCTGCTAGCGACAGTCGCCCTTATCATCACGTGTCCAAGGGGATGAAACTGAAAAACTACAACAGAGAAAGAAAATTATTAAAATGTGTCCAAGGTATGAACAGAGAAACAAAATTATCAAAGCAAACCACGGATGATTATCACTCACTTACCATGTCATAGGAGAGGGTTAATCTGCCTGCGCGAACCTGAACATTTGGAATAATTCCAAAATAGAAGATGAGAGGATTAAACTGGTTTCTATCAGTGTGCAATGATGGATTGTGGGCGTGATACACAGCCTCCCTGCCAATTGGAATCTAATTAACGACCGTGATGGGTAACACGTTCTCGACAAGAGCAACACGTAGAAGAACAGTGACTTGTTCTACATCAAGCCAGTCGTGAACTGAAGCTCCCAAAATAAATGCCACCTCTGCCACATACCACATATTACATACACATACACAGATTAACAATGCACATAAGATGGATCATTAACAAAACATTTACGAGGGAATAACAATGCACAAACCATGATGGTGAATAACAATGCACGTTGGAACTTTTAACATGAATAACAATGCAATGATCATTCATAACAATGACCATAAATATTTATCGCAATGGACATGGTAAATAGTATTGGTAGGTTGTGAAAAATGCCAACTTAGTTTTCATATTTCAAATTGTTACTTAAATGTTGTTAAAATTTTGTTCAAACTTATAAACCATTAAATCTTAAATAAGACTCCAGTTTGATAAGTTACAAAAGAAAAGTTTGTACAAGTTTTACACAATGAGATATAGACATACTATTCAAATAATACTTATAAACATAGGAAACATAGTTCTTCTTCTTCGTTTTCCTTCTTCTTTTTCCCTCTCAGATTTCTGTTCATCCAATGTCAGGTGAATTCCATGCACTTGAATCTCTCAAGCTGCGTGAACACCATAAGAGTGCCAAAAGAAGGAAGAAGACTCTATCACTGTAGGAGAGGTAAACCGTTGTTCAGGTAGTTTGGAATTTCCACACATGTCCTCTACGGGACAACAAGAATGGCAACCAGTATGAAGCTTCGAATCTCTGTGATAACATCAACAAAGCTCTTCATCATCTCGATCTGAGCCTCAAGGTTGAATCAAAATTTTTTGCCTCCGGCGATCCCAAACGTATTTCTGGCAACTTGGGGGCTTTTAAATAGTTTGTTACTGTCGTGAAGTCCGAAGACTGCCAATTCCTCTGCGGAAGATGTAAGAATGACTCCGAGTTCCGAGAATTTCAAAAGATGGCCCGGAAGTATTCACAACGCTTCAAGAGCACTTACTCGGAGAAGCGATCGATCGAGGGTCTCCGGGTATAGTGCTCTTGATCTCCTCTGATTTTAGTCCCGCCATGGATTTCTTCAAGTATCACAATTTCATGGTTATATTGGCCTATCAAAAAAATCGATTCTCCCGACGAGTATCGTAACCGTGACCTTCCTAACCACGCCCAATACACTTACATTTGGAACGGTCATAGAAATAGAAAAGCTCCGAAGTATGAAATGTGATAATTTTCCTAAAGATTAGGGATTTGTTCTTGTGGTTATGTCTGATTGTTAAGGGATTAGTGTCTGATTGTTAATGGTGGGATTAGTGTCTGATGGTTAAAGGTTTAGGGATTGATCCATTGTTTGTTTTAGGGATTGAGCGTATCGTATTTAGGGATATGTTTATGTTTTTATCCAAATTCTAATTCTAATTCTAATTTTAGAATGATTTAAACATTGTAATAGTTTGACTATAATTTATGGAACAATTTAAAAAAAAAAAAAGCAAAAAAAAAAGTTTCAAAAAAAAACATGGGACACGTATATACATATATGAGAATATTGACTGGATGTTATGTTTGTATCCAAGCCTGGTATGTAAATAATTCAAGTACATGTCGTCATTGTAATCTTCTTTATATAAAAGGGATTGATTTTGTGGCTTCTAAGGTATGTCACCTAAGCAAAAATAATGGGGAATATTTTTAGCCAACCAAAGTGACATGTTTTACGATTTTCGTTGGGCTAATTAGGATAACAAAAAACATTTCAGCCCAATATTATGTTTCAGCCCAAAGACTAAAGACAGTTATCATTCTTCTTCCCGACCAGATCCCTTCGACAGCGATGACTCGACTTCTTCGTTCACCGTTACAAAGACTTGAAACAGATAACACGTCTCACCTCCTCCAATCTTCAATTCGGTCCCCCTTCCATCCTTCTTAACGGCTAAAGTCACGATCCTAGATCGGCTTTAAGGCTCCATCATTGCCACTACTAGACGATCCGCAAATACTAAATCCTATAAATATAGAAACCCACACCTCTGCAACACACCGCAAAGTCTCTATTTCTTCATTTCTCTATATCGTGTTTCTCCATTTCTCTATTTGGTAATTCCGGTTTTATTGTAATTTTTCTTGATTTGATCTTTATTCCATGTTCCAGGTTCTTACAAGATAAAGCTTCGGATTTAGTTTCCAATGTCGCTATTTTATGAAGGTAAAGGGTGTGATAAAAATTGAGACTTTGTGTACTTAATTGTGAAAAAACTTTAAGGGAGGGTTATTGGTTGATGGATTCTTATAGATTTTTAGAATTTGTGGAATCCATTATTATTGATTTATGGATTATGATATTCTTAATGAAATCCCTTGTTATTGGTTTGATGATTTTTACATTCCATTTAAAATTCATTGTTATTCAAAAAGTTTAGGGGGGGTTATTGGTTGATAGATTCCTATAGAGTTTTAGAATTTTTAAAATCCATAGATATGTTAAATTTGTAGAGAGTTTTGTGTATTTGAAAAGTTTGGTTATTTGGAATTCTAAGAATCCAATGGTTTTATGAGGTATTTTCAAAATCTTGTTTTATGAGTAAAATTGTACAAAATCCATCAACCAATAACATTAGATTTTAATAGATTTATAGAATCAATAAATACTAAGGGAGGGTTGTTATTGGTTTGATTACTTAATTGGCTTTGGTTTTGATGATGTTCTTAGGAGCATAGAGCAAAGCGACTTCCTTCTCAGGTGGTTGTTCAAGTAAGTCTTTTTTCTTCTTCACAATTTCTCTGAATGCTTTTGTATAAATTAGAGTATAAGTATAATCAACAATCGTATATAAATGCAGATACTTGAAGGATTATGTGACAAATGACTACATCCGGTATTGTTCTTTATCAAATGCCATTTTCTGTATAAAACTGTTTTTTAGTTTCAACGATTCTTAGGTTAATTTGTCTCTGTGTGTGTATATAGGAGGATTTTATGGATTATTCAAAAACTGCATATCAAGATTTATCTACCACTCGTGTCCTGTGGATTTCAATAGCTACTTGGGAGCCCGATTTGCAGTTCATCCAACTACGATCGAAATGGGTGGCGAATGGTATTGCTTTCAGTCTCGATTATGTTTTCCTCAACAGGTTTGCATCAAAGCAAGCCGAGTTCTTAGTTGAGAGCATAAATATGAGAAAAGGATGAGAGCATAAAGAGTAAACAAGAAGCATGAATATAGCATGATTGAAGTCCATGGGGTTCTTGAGTTATTAGTTGGTCTTACAGAACTCATCATTCATGCCATCAGATTGTTAGATACGCTATTTTTTCTACCAGTGTAACTGCGTCTGCTGTAGAAAATATTGGTTTATCACTGAGTAAAGTAGAGATGTTTACTCATTTCTCAGAACTGGTGAGTTTTCTTAAGCATCCCACCTTTTACTGTTCAAGTCTGAGTCTTTCAGTTATGTGTCTTTCAAGTTCCAAAATTGTTCTGCTTTCATTTAACTGTAGCTTTTTCTGTATGACTTTTCTTATTAAAGCTTACATGGTGGTATACGCGGTAGGATAAATATGAGGCATCATATGGAAGTTCTTGATGAAGATGGGATACGGAATGACTGCCCTTTTTCAGGTAAGGATATGATTTCCATATTTTCTCATATCTTGGCTGTTTGTGTGTGAAAAATTGATGATAAAGTTATAACTAAGAAACACTATAAAGACACTGATATTTAAAAGTGAATTATACATGCCATTGCCATTGTCTTGAGTTTAGTACATTAATTAAGGTCAAAATTTTGTTGGTCACTATAGAGCTAACTCTAATTCACTTTACAAGTTTCTGAGTTTGTTGGTTCTGTGAACAAAATTATACATATTGTAATTGAATGTTGTCTGCCTTCTCGCATGTGGCCATCTCAGATTCTCTGCGTTCTTTAAAATTAGATTCTTTTAATAACCACGTGAGATTTGATGTTCACGCAGAAAAATGTGGTGAATATACTGAACTTTATATATCAAAGATGGGAGCGACAATAAAGAAGAATCTGTTGGGGTAAAATATAAGGAAATCGTTTACAAAATAGCGAGGAGAAGTACGAGAAACTATTCTTGATGTCTCTAGGTTAGTTGGTTGATTACTCATGACTCATGAATAGCTGTAAAATATTAAGGGTGACATGCACTCTCGAGGTTTGCTCAATGAGAATTTCAAGACACAGCTTTGGTTTCTTTGAGACAGTGTCTTAGAATTGTATATGCACATTGGTTCCGCCTATGGAAATATTAATGTGTACTTGGATGAATCGTAAGACTTTGTTTCTAATTACTATGTCTACTGTGCACGCAACAATAATTAAATCTTGCCTGCAAAGAAACTACATAATATTACCCGGGATTTCGTTGTTTATATAGAGCTTCAAACCAATGAAACATAATTGATCATTGTTACTTCTCTTTTTATTCCTTACATCTAACACCATTTTTTTAGTTTGTGACAAAAGACTCTTTCTAGAGACAACCAATCGCATACCATCGAATTTACATGGCTAAAATATAAGACCTCGAAGTTTTACCGCTTTAGCACAATCCCCTCGGATTTTTGTACAAAGGAAATAATTTATACTAAAATGTGGAGAAAAGATACTAAAGAAGCGAACATCTCAGTGCTCGGATGCAAAGACCGGTCACTCGGTTGGATTGGCAAACAATGCTGGTCAAGGGGATCGACATCAAACAATCCATAGCCCAAATCAGCGGCGCAATTGCCACATCTCAATGCCAACAGAAAGTTAAAACGAAAATGAATAAAGCCAAAACAAGAATATAAAAATGTAATTTACGAGTATCATTCTTAAGTCTTAACAATTAATTTTTCTAATAAACATGAAGTTCACAATAACATCAAACATGTCAAAGATAAAGAAAGAAAAGTTAAGAGATTCAAACCATGTATTACAAACGATCAATGAACCAATTTAAAAAAACAATCAAACAAATCTTACGAACCATGATATTACTAATGCTTAAATTGATATCAGCTTATATCAAACAACATTCGCGTGTCGACATGTAAAGTAGAAACGTAGAATCAATAATTGATAAGCTTGGTGAGACACATTTTGATTTTTGAGGTACATGCAAAGTCAAAGAATAAGAATCATGGAGGAAGCAACATGTTTAAAAGATATTGCAATGTATCCCTGTGTCTAACATTTACATAATAAACATGTAGCTCATACTGTAGATTTAAGAAGTCATCTTTCGTGATATTTTCAAAAGTAAACCCCCCAAAAAATATTAGTTAGAAAACTAAATGATACCAGGCCCGGCTCAGTCACAAAGTGGGCCCTGAGCAACACAAAAAAATTCTGAAAGTTTAAGATGTTTTATAAAATTTACAAAGATTGGAGCCTTTTTTATGAAAACTTCAAAATTTTAGGACCCTTTTGCAAAGAAAATTTCAGCCAAAATTGTGGCTCCCACGTGGGGCCCTGTGCATCTGCACAGGCTGCACAGTACCTAAACCGGGCCTGAATGATACTAACACAAACTTAAGTAAAATAATTAACCAACTTCCAAAAGAACACAAAAACATCTATACAACTAAAAGTTTATTATGATCATAACGAAGCAAAAGAAAAAAACATTCATTTAACAAATATATAAATATAAATGATTAAAATACCAATAAAACATATCCAACATAGATACAAATATAAAATCATATCCTAAAAAAATACAAAATCAAAACATAAACTATTATGAAATCTTGACAAGCCCAAAATAAACAATTCAACATAGATACAAATATAAATTAATCAAATATCAATATAAAAAAGTCAATTAATGCACCGGTCCTAAAAAAAATAAAATAAAGAAATCGAATCCAAATATATTTAAACGATTCACTATAAATCTCGCATATAACGCGGAGAAAGACCTAGTATATAAGTAAATTTTTGTGATTTATGAGATCAGAAATAAGAGATGTCTCTTAAAAATTAGATCTCAAAATGAAGGGTATTATAGTAAACTCAAGTCCCGACTCGAAAGCTACAAACCCACTCGCTCATTTCCTCACGCGCCTCTCACATTTCGATTTCCTCTCACTGCACGAAGCGAGAGAGGAGAGAGAGAGAGAATACGCAGAAACCATCCAATTTAGGGTTAGGGCTGACCCTAATCTGGAAACCTTGTCCCTGGTTTCTGATCTGTTTTCCCTATCCGATTTGAGGAAAGAGGATGAACACGATGGGCGCGAATTCGCTTCCCACTGATTCAACCCTCGATCTAGATGAGCAGATCTCGCAGCTCATGCAGTGCAAGCCTCTATCTGAGCAACAGGTGCTTGCGATTTCCTTAGAATACAATTTCTTTTCGTTCTTCGTCGTTTGAATTAGATCCGCGATTTAGTTTTCTGGTGAATTTGGACCGTATGAATGATTAGATCTTAGATTTTTTCGATTTTCTTTCCCGTGAGTATGTGATTATCCGAATTGATGTCTAATTTCTCCAGAAAAATCTTCTGGAATCGGTAGAGGTCGACGTATGTGTGTGTATTTGTTTCATTTCAATTCAGTTTTATGGATTGAATAAATTGGATTTTGATTATACCCTTTCACGATAAATTGAATCTCTCTGTTTGCTGCTTATATCAAATTGGTGTCTCCTATTTTGGAAGTAAAGTCATGTATCTCTTTTGGAAGTAAAATAGGTGAAAGATGAACTAATCATGTGCAGTGTTGGCTTTATTTTCGATAGGTTAGAGGATTATGCGAGAAAGCTAAGGAGATCTTAATGGATGAAAGCAACGTTCAGGTTAGTTCTTGATCTTGTGATCTTAATTCCCATTTGGTAAATTGTCTAACCAGCCTGAATGTATTTAAAGCTTATATTCATTTGTTTGGTTTAAGTAGAATTAATTTTTTACGTTTTTATGCTCGTGCAGCCTGTCAAAAGCCCCGTGACAATCTGCGGGGATATTCATGGACAATTCCATGATCTTGCAGAGCTTTTCCGTATAGGGGGAAAGGTAATATATATAACACTAACTGAGATGCATAGTGGCCAAAATGCAAGTTTTTTTTTTGTTTTTATTCAGCATCCTTCTTTTCTAGCAATTATTAGTTCTGGCTGGGGAATACAAAGAGTGGATGCTCACTGAATAATCATTATTTGGAGCCCTTTTGCAGGGGTTATATCTGAAAGTGGTGTTAGCCTTTACAAAACCTAATGAATGTTCATCTTGCTCCCTTTTGCAGTGCCCTGATACCAACTATCTATTTATGGGAGACTATGTCGATCGTGGATATTATTCTGTCGAAACTGTTACGGTACCAAGTTTATACCATCTGCAGACTTCTTTTTTGCTCACTAATAATTATATGATTCCCTATTAGAAAGACATCATTTTCTTGTTATATATGATTTCTCGTGTTGATATTGGATGTTTTCTCTTCTTAACGTTTATGTATGTCTGTTATATATACGATGTTGATACCCTTTCTTTCATTTAATTCCTTTTCCAGCTGTTAGTTGGCTTGAAAGTACGGTATCCTCAGCGAATCACTATTCTTAGAGGGAACCATGAAAGTCGTCAGGTAAACTTATTTTTTTAAAAGATACGCTATGTCTATGATATAATCATTTACAAGTCACTTAAGTTTGTCCTATATTTTGCTGTATGTTTGTGTCCTGTCCTCCATCAATTTACTGACTCTTGGTTTAAAACACTTTTTTCGCGCTGGCAGATTACTCAGGTTTATGGATTTTATGATGAATGCCTGCGGAAGTGAGTCTCCTGGCTAACATCCTTATGTTGTACAAATTGCTAACTCACTTTGTTGATGTCATGATACTTCTTCTTTCCTCTAATACAAAGCTCCCTTGTACTTGCAGGTATGGCAATGCGAATGTTTGGAAAATATTTACAGACCTCTTTGACTATTTCCCACTGACAGCCTTGGTTAGTACTTACCACAGAAAGCTGCTCCTTTCTTTCCAGTTTTATGAAGTTAGGACACACAGAAGTTTAATCTGGTATCTTACTCCTGTAATACAGATGACTAATTGTCTGTTTTGGTGCATGCTTATTTGCTTCTGTGTTAAAATCTCAATATTCGATACATTTAAAAGATCGCTTTATTGATGCATGCCTGTGTGTGTGTGTTAGTGTATTTGGTTGGCAAGTGTCTTCAATTTGAGATGGTTTGTATTCTGATTTGCTGTTACTGACGATATAAATTGCATTTGCTGCTTATACTTTCTAGAAGGAAGAGTGGATGAACTTTTAAATATAACTTGTCTGATTGAACTGATGGGTGTTTTCTATGACTTTTAGTTCCAACAAATAACGAGGCTATTCATCTCATGTTGTATTTTCTGTTTGCAGGTGGAGTCGGAAATATTCTGCCTTCATGGTGGATTGTCACCATCTATCGAGACCCTTGACAACATTAGGAACTTTGATCGAGTTCAAGAAGTTCCGCATGAGGGACCTATGTGTGACTTATTATGGTCTGATCCTGATGACAGATGTGGATGGGGAATCTCTCCTCGTGGTGCCGGATATACATTTGGTCAGGTACTGAATCACGAAGCCTCAGTTTTAGAAGCTGTCCCGAATCTCCTTTTATTCTTCCAAATAAGTGTGTAACTGACTTTCGGTTTTTCATTTTTGTTTGCGTAGGACATATCCGAGCAATTTAACCACACTAACAACTTAAAATTGATTGCCCGTGCGCATCAGCTGGTTATGGATGGATTCAACTGGGCACACGTAATACAAACGAACTCCTCTTCCCTGCATAGATTAGCCAAGCCTGAGAATTCTTGCTCACTATTTATATAAATGTATTCTCATTGACAGGAGCAAAAAGTGGTTACTATTTTCAGTGCACCAAACTATTGCTATCGTTGTGGAAACATGGCCTCGATTCTTGAGGTCGATGACTGCAGGAACCACACGTTCATTCAGGTCATTACCCAAAACTATGTCCAGAAATCTTTTTTTTAACCTCTTTTCTTGAGAGAAAAAACTAAAAGAGTCTAAATCATGAAACAGTTTGAACCAGCCCCGAGGAGAGGAGAACCAGATGTTACCCGAAGAACGCCTGACTACTTCCTGTGAAGACTGAGTCAGAACATCTCACAGCTGCAAAGTCCGGTTGTTGGTTTTTGAAGATCTCTGCTTATTCCATTTGTGTTCCAGGTTGCTGCTTCTTCTTAAAATCCATTTAGCCCTCTCCTTTGAAATAGTGTAATATAGGCAACGAGGTCACATAACTTAAAACCCCCATGAATATTTGTGTTTGGCTGAACTTATTCAGCTCTCTTCTGCATCAGAATCTGTTTCTTTTTCTTGTGAGATAATTATTTTGAATTAATTTCATGCAATTCTTCTCTTCCATTCCTGACATAAACCTAATCAATCTGAAGTTCTTTAAATCAATGGATGCTTTGCGAATGGTCGAGTTATTGCGAACACATTGATTTTATACAACCAGAAAATTGAACTGTTGTCACAAGTTGATGTATGAGAATAGTGAAGGAACAAGATCCACAACGGACCACGCAAGGCCTGCGTATTGCAAGAACCTTACACCAGTGTCAATATCAAACGACTCCTGGCTCAAGAGCTCGCACAGTTTTTGCAAATACCCAGCCGAGTTCTTGGTTTCGTCTGTCTTCTTCCCATCCGCGTATCCGTTGTCTAGCTTGAGCTTTGGAATGTACGTGCTCGATCTTATAGGAATCCCAAGTGCGTAGGATACGGTTGGTAAAATCCATTTCGCAAGGGATTTGCTGCAGAACTTCACTAAGAGTATCGTCGGAATCCCCACCACGACTCTCCCAAGGTAGGCTAAAAGCGGAAGCTCTGGCGAGAAGATTTTTGGAGCTCCTTCGTGGTGGAATTGGCTGTACGTTTGCTGAACTCCAGTCACCTATGACAAGTAAAATCAGTCATTGTCTGGATACACTATTAGCACTTTTGCACCATATAACATTTTTAGATTGCTTACAATTCCTAACGCAACTCCGGTGAAAGCGGTGTGGTACTCGTAGCTTGGAGTTGGGTGCTCAGGGGTCGGATAAGCAAAGAGCAATAAGAAACTCAGAGCGGTCCAGAAGGAGCTAACTGCACAATCCATAGGGCCAAGACTTCTCTGTTATTTCGGTGTTTGCAAGTAGAAGCATTTGTGAAACTAGGAGAAACAACGCTTACCGTTCTGTTTTGAGGTAACGAAATTGTCGAGTTTTTCATTGACGGTAAGCCAAAGACCTAAAATCAGGACTCCTATTGCAAAACCAGCGATGATATCGACCACACTGTGCATACCCAAGTAAATCCTTCCTAGGAAGAAAAACAATGAGTCAAATGAGGATTCAGATACAGATACTTACAAGGTACAATGCATTTCTCTGCTCTGAGTTGTGTTCTTACCGAATGCAATTAGGGCTACCAACAGACAAGCAAGGGCAAATCCATAGTATTGGATAGACGCGTTTTCGTGTTCAAAAGAGGACAACACATAGTGCAACAGGTATCTGAAACACCAACCAAGAAGGAGACAATTGTTAAAACCTTTTAATGCTTGGAATAAACTCAGTAAGCAATGGTTAAACCTTCTTCAACTATGGGATTCTATAGCATTCCAGTTACAGCACTTGGCCGATAACACGAAAAAAAAGGGGTAAAGAGTTTGCGGATAACATACCCGGATAAACAAACTGTGTTCAAAGTATGTGAAGAAGGCAAGCCATATTCCATTGCATTATCTTCCTCATCTTTTGTGGCAGTAATCCTTTTGACTGGTGGGCAGCTCGGACGAGGAGCTGATACAACATCCTAAAGACACAAGACCGTTTAAACCGAAAGTTCCTTCTTTTAGTCTTTCAAACTATAGAGAATAAATGTGTCAATACCTTGATGCAGTTCCCCAAGTAATCACAAAATGCTATCAACAGAGTCATTTGCCTAGCCAATCTACCATGCCCACTCTGCAATTACACTTATTAATAAAGCCATATCTAAGACTAAAGTTTCCAACTTTGATGTTCAAGAATAAGTACCCAGAAGAGCAAAGGCAAGAAAGCAGTGTAAAATGGCACTGAGACAACACATGATAGAGCTGAGAAGAAAGCATCCAACACTCCATTCTGAAGTTTCTGCAAAACAAATTAAGATCCCAAATTCACAAGTCAAGGCAAAATTAGTTTCAATTCTACTGCTTGGGTTTATAAAGCTGATTGCTTTAGGCTAATTAAGCACCTGGATTTTGAGAATGAGAGGAACACCAGCAACGACTTGACGAGAGACCCATGGTTGTACAAGAGATCTAAATTTATGGGTCGATTTCAGATAAGAAGAAACACAGATCCATGTCACAATACTCACAAGGATCAATCCTTGCCATGCCCCTGAACCTTCTTCCATTGGATCTTTCTAGAATCTTCCCTTTTTTCCCTCCCTCTTTCCCGCGAGAGAGAGAGAGAGAGAGAGAGAAAATGGAGTAAAGGTAGTTGATTTTTTCTGGGTTTTCAAAGTTAAAAAAACCAAAGAAACAGAATTACAAGACAATTATCCAATTTATCATCTCTCAAGGGCCGTACAGTGAGGAGCTCCAATGGATGTTCGCTGGCATTGACAAGGAGAGATTAAGAAAAAGTATTTGATTAAGGAGACCGAGAGTTTTTATTAGGGAATATTTCATAGCCACCAGTTTTGAGCCACCACTTTCTTAAATCCAAAAAGGTGTACGTGTGATTTGCGTGACTTTAGTCAACGCAGAGATTTAGTCAATTTCCTTGAATATTCTTCTTTTACTTTCTAATGGTGATTGCCATTTCAAACGATTCTAGTAATTTTTATTTTTATTTTTGCCAGCTAAAAGACTATCAATTAATTTTGTGGGGAGACATAAGAAAATGTAAAAGAAACAAATTAAAAGGAAAATATGCAAATGCTAATGCCATTTCTCTTCTCAACAATATTAAGTATAAAAACACCCATAAACTCCATAACCAATTTGAATTGATCAAGTACCAAAACATTTATTTGTTCTTCCAATGACATCAAAATCTCTTTTAACAATAAACAGAAAAACCAAAACAGAACAAAAATGTTAAACAAATGGTTTCCTGGTATTAGAACCAGTTATAGCGACAGAGTAACAACAAAAGTCTTACTTATGATTTCTCTCCTCCTTTTGGCTTTTTAAGTAACCTGAATGTAAAACCAAGTAAGTTTGTCTATGAGCGAACACCTCGGTTAAGACTTACCATACGGCTAGAACCATCCATCTGCATTCCTCTGTTCCCTGTTCCACCTCTTCCTGCATACCCACCACCTGTCCCTCGGTTCTGACCAGACCACTCTCTTGTCTGACCCGATGATCTGTTATTACCGTAACCAGACCTTGGGCCGTTATTGTAACCTTGTCTTCCTTGGTTGTACGACATATTGTCTTGCCACTTTCCGCCACCAGCTCCTCCTGCATAGTCCTGATTGTTGTCTCTTCTCCTCGAGCTTAGATCCAGACCGCCACCACCGGTCCTAGCTTCCATTGCTCTTTCGTTGCTCTCTGCAAGAATAGCAAGTTTCTCTGTTAACTGGAAAGCCAAGGTTTGAAGCCTGTTGTGCTGGACTTCGTGGAAGACGATGCAACGTGTAGGTTGGTCCCAGTTTGCATGGAGTTCTTCGTTGATCATCATCTTGCTTACGATGCTGTGGACTTGGTTCTCAGAGAGATCAAACATCTTGGCGAGCTGATCTAGACTTAGAGACTCGTAAGAGGCCGAGTATGTGAAGAGGTAAGTCCTCAAAGCCTCTTCTTTGAGGCTAGCCTTCACCATATCAAGGACGGTTTCACGATTCTTGAGCAGTTTCCAAACATCAAGGGAGTTCAAAACTTCAAAAGCCTTTTGGAAGTCTCCTTTGGTGAGAGCTCGGGTCGCTGCCATGACATGGTCACGGACATTCTCAGGAGGAGCAGTGAATGCTTGCCTCTCGCTGACCTCAAGTAAGCGGCGGAAATTCTTGCTAATCACTCTGCGTCTCACGTCATGAGAATTGGCAGCCATGTTAGGAACCTCTAGTAGCATGGCACAGATGAGATGAACAGCCTCGAGAAGCTCAAGGTTAATGTGCATGTGATATGGCATCTGTCTTCTCCTTTCTAACCTTTCCTGGTGGGACCAAAAGGTTTTAAACAGTTAGCTACAATTTAAATATAATAGACTAACATTGAGAATCCAATTACACGAAAAGGAAACAAGTTCTATAAATCTGAAATGCAACAGAAGACACTATGTAATACAAACAAAATATGTGTACCTGCTCAGGAGTCTTCTCGTGGTATCGACTTTGCGAGACACCTTGAGCAAGCAACTCCCGCACCCTTTGACCAGAGTACAGCTCAGAGAGGCAGCTGTGAGCTTCGGTAATCATTCCAACCCGGAATGCGCAAAGACCAAGCTGTGCCATGGACCTGTTAAAGAGAATCTGGGTTGAGATGTCCATGTGCTGAATATTGTCTTGCAGATGACTCATCAGCAACAAATCTCTAGCAGTCCCAAACTTGTCCACTAAAGCATGGTGATAGATATCACATAACATTGTACGGGCTTTCGTCCGTTCATCTCCATGTTTGTAAATAAGGGAGACGAGAACATCCATCATAGCTCGACTACTCTCAGGGAAGGTAGGCTTACGAGGAACAACCTCTGGAACAACAATGAATGAAGGAGGAGGACCAGTATCCTCTTTCAGCTCCTCGATATCTTCTTCCTCTTCTACCACCAGCTCAGCAAGTTTCCTCATGGCATCATAAACTTCCTGAGGCTTGTAGTAAATTAACTCAACTCGTCTCAAGCCTACCTTTGCAGCAGCTTTGAAATCACCAGTGCGCTCGAAGTAGTCCTGGATGTTTTGAGCAAGAGCTAAAAACATCGGCTCATCTCTCAATCTCTCCACATACTCACGTGTATGAGGATCTATGCACTGCAAACTCTTGAAAAACTCAGTGTCAATCCTCTCCGCGAATGCAACAAGGTTTCCCCAGACCCGAATTGTTCCATCAAAATCTTCTGGTTTTGAAGTTTCATTCTCATCACGCTCAACCGTGTCGTCGACAATGATGTTATCATATTTGACAAGAATGTCCAGTATCGTAAACATGTTATTCACACACTTCTTCCACACATTGATAGGCATGTGTCCGCTGAGACCAGGATTCACATCAAACTGTGCAGAAATAACACTGAACAAGATTTCAAGTTTCTGTGCTGGAGTTTTGGCAATCCTTGTCAGGTGTGTAAGCTGATCAACCAGTTCAAATCGTGCAGTTCCCTTCCTGCCACGAGCAGCCCCAATTTCCTTGTATTTCTGGTTAACCCACTCCCATGTGATCTCTTTAGGATCTTTGTTATACAGCTTTTCCATAAGCTTATCTTTCTTGCTTAGCATCTTCTCCCAAGAAGGATCACCTTTCTTGTCATCCTCTTCAGACTCAGCCTCTACAACACCATCATCCCCAGAGTCATCATCCTCTTCTTCTTCATCTTCCTCATCTTCCGCATCTTCATCATCTGACTTCACTTCCTCGGTTTCCGGAGACTCCCTATACTTATTAATATCTTCTTCGTACAGCTTATTGTTCTTCTTCACTCTCTGTCTCATCGAATTCAAGGCCTTGGAGTTACTAGGACTCATCTTTTTCTTGGCTTCCTTGTCGGCCAGAGTTTCATTCAAGAAATCCTCCAACATCACAAGCGTCTTGATGTACAAGATCGGAGCCTTCACTGCCTCTGTAATCCTCATAACTTTTTCAAGCTGCTTATTAATCTTATCAAAGTACTCTTGTAGACGAACCCAATCATTGATCTTCATGGCATTCTTCATCTGCTCCACAGTATTAACCATCTCTTCAAAACGCTTGTCTTTCGCTGGCTGAACAACACGTTTACGTAGATCATCATCGTCACTATCACTAGCACCAGGAAGGTAACGCGACGCACCACCAGCATTGGTATCTTGAACCTCTTCCAACTCTTCCTCAACGTCACTCTCATTTTCACTGTCACTTCCAGTCTGGTGAACAAGAAAGTAAAAGTAAGTAAAACCAATAGACGCTATCGAAATTATCGAAAAGTATACGAGATTTCGAGGGAAACCTGAGCAAAAAACTTGGACATCTTTCTTAGCTGGAGGCGTAAACGTTACGCAATGAAAGCAAGGAGGATCTGCATTCCACAAACAAAACACAATGCAGAGTAAGGTCGAGGCAATCCAATTTGCAATTATCATCTCAATCTCAGTGGAATTCAGAGAAAAAACGAGAAATCATGCAAATGAAATCGGTAATAAGCATTTGTGAAATCTATTTCTCGAGAAAAATCTGAAATCAACCCGAAAAGAAGCTCAAAACTCAAGTAATACAGCTACATAGGTTTCGATTTAACCATTTCTGTCATCGATAACTTGAATCACTTTTACATTGGAAATTTCGGGAGAAAAAACAAAAAAATTGTTTTTCTACCACAGATTCGTTAAAATTCCAGAAACATCACACATAGCTTCAACGAATAAGAAAGAAAAGCGGCATAAGAGGAAATCGTTATCAGAACGAACCTGTAAACGGAGGCGACGGATGCACAAGAAGCTAACTGTAATCAAGTTTGCGAAAGAACCCTAATTCTAGAAACCTGAGTGATGAATTTATTACATAAATGGGCCAAACCTACAAACTAATTGTGAGTTACTATGGGCTTAAAAAGCCCATCTTTGTTTCCTCTTAATAAAGAAGTAGTATATCATTTCACTCCAAAAATTTAACATTTCGAAAGCTTTGTTGTTTTACAAATGACTAGTAACTGATATTGAAAAAACAAACCAAATTTTCTACATTACGTACGGGATCATGAATTTGAGGAAAATAACTTGAAAAATGCATAAATTATTAGTGAAGATTGAATATCACTAATGATTCAATGAATTAAAAAAATAATCACACGACGAAAAGTATAAAAAACAAAATTTCTGCATTGACGTGAAGAACAAGGAAGGATTCTTCATTTAAGCCCTAGTACTGCAGCAAAAAAAGTATTCAAGCCGGTCATTTTGTAAAATGAGCAATTGCTTCGTATGCATATAGACCTAAAGCATCTCAAGTTCTTGAGCCAAAGGACTTCTCCCAAGACTTGTTCCTCGTGATCTAACCGGTGCAAAAGGAGATAGGTTAGAAGAGCTTGAAGCTCTTGGAGATAGTTGAGCTTGCTCAAGAACCCTAAATTGGAGCTCTGAAGGGTAATCTCTCATACAACTGATTCTCGGTCCTGCACCTGTACTCCATCTCGAATGTAGCCGCTCAGCTAACTGGTAAGATTTGATTCCTTTGTGTGAATCTATACGTTTCATTATCTTTTCCTTTAGGACAGGCTTCTCGTATTCTTCAATGTCTTCATCGAACAGATTCGATTTCGGGTATGTGAACTCTTCCTCAGCTATGAATGTCTCTTCAGCTGTCTCATACCCTTGTGAAGGAGTTTCAGGTTCTTCTTCTTCTTCGTCATCCTCGATCTCGTTGTTGTCTTCATTTGGAATCTCCTGGCTTGCAAGTTTTGAACGGAACCTTGTTAAAGTTGGTAGCTCTAGATGATTTTTGGGTTTAGTGTTCGGACTGAAACCGGTCTCAGCGTCCACAAAGTCACATGGTTCTTCTTCGGTTTCTTTAATTGTTGAAGGCATTCTCTTGACCTTAACATGAGCTACTCCATCTTCTTCGATTTCTTTGATTCTTGAAGACATTCTCTTGACCTTAACATGAGTTTCTCCGTCTTCTTCATCTGGACTCTTCTACAGAATCCGAGAAAGAAAGTCTCTGTAAATGCGTGAATCATAGCCTAAAGAAAAACCAGATCCAAAACTTCAGACTGGAATGGAGTTACCTTTACGCTGGTGAGGTCTACATTGTTCTCCCGAAGAAACGACATGAAAGCCTGAAAATTCTCTTCTGTTGGAAGATAATGTCCACTATGAGGCCAAACTGCCTGAAAAGATCATCCAAAGAACACAACCTTAGCAAACCAGAGTTTTAGCAAAGTATTACTTCTCTTCTTTTGCATAAAACTAAAGCTAGGAACGGTCCATGGAAAATTCTTTCTTTCACCTTAAGAACACCATCGTCGACAACAATTCTTCCGGCAGATAATGTAGCTCCACCGGCTAGAAAACTTGAGTGTTGAAAGTTACCCTTTCTCTTCATTCCAGCATACAATATCTTAGATACGCTTAGAACAAAAATCCACTTTGCATCTGGAGGACCTTCTTTTGTATCGAGAACTATCCCACTATGCTTATAAATTAGTTTCCCATTCTCGATTACCACTTCATATGCCTCCCTTTCAGTCTGTTCGTAAGAGAGAATAATACATAATCAAAAAGATATCACACAAGAATGTCAAAAACATCGCAAAATCAATTTTTTCCAAAAAACATTTGTCTACCAAGTTTTGCTAAAACTACAGTGTGAAACTCACTGGGCCAAGATATTTGATGCTTTGTTGGTAAAGTTTTGACCTTGGACATCTTTCATGGTTCAATTCTTTTCCTTGTCCTATGTCAAGCCTACAAGTCCAAAGTTGGATGTTAGCACCTAAAACGTATGTACTTCTGCTATTGTCGATTGTGTAATCGCAAACTTACCAATAAAAAAAGGGTTGTTTACTGTCACAATGTAGCCAAGCATGATAATAGAATTGAAGATTGTGGCCATAGCGATGTCGAGGATCAATCTGTTAAGCTAGTCATTAAGATCACATGGATTCACACAAAGCTTATATGACCACAGCAAAAGACATTGTACAAGAATATTCTTACAGCCTCAAGCCAGTGTTGCAAAGCTAACTTCCTAGCTTTCTCGTCTTTTGACAAGCCTTTACCAACCTAAGTGATACAATTGTCAAATCATGAGTTAAAGATTGGAGCAAGGGGATAAAGAAAATAGGACCATCAAACCAGCATGTTTTTGATGTGCTTAATCTTACCTTTGCAGCTCTTGTTCTTGCTCTAGACCAGCGTGAAACTGCAGTCTCATGCCTCTCGATTTCAAAAAATGATATAGAACTTCTTTTAAGTTCAGCAAAGTCAAGTACCTTCCACCTGCAAATTCCATTTCATTACTAAAACAGATAAATTTTATAACGATGCCAACAATTATAGCTGTACGAACCATCTTTGCTCAACGACTACAGCACAATCAGCTAGCCTTCTTCTGGTACGAAAGCTTCTATAAACCTTCTGCAACTTTAACGCCGCTTGGTATCTTCCGTCACCTAATAACGCTAAAAACTCATTTCCAATATCGTTTTCGGTAAAAGGTTGCCATCTTCGCATTTTATATCTGTCATCTTCTTTCATAAAAGGCAAAGGTTCTCCAGTAAACGTGTCCTCCGCATCTCCTGTACCAATTTTGGATAGTTGAGTCCCTTTAACACTAAGTGATCTGTTGTATAGCGTCTTTCTAGTTTCAGGTGATTCAGCGATGTTTGTATCCGAGTCATTGTCGTTAAAGCTGATTGATCGAAGAATGGTCTTCATTTCCGCTGAATCAAAACAAAATCTATCTCAGAACATGTATTCCAAATCAAATGTTTTTGGCTCCTTTATTAACCAACAGAAAACATATGGAGATTCATACAAGTGGTCAAGAATACATACCCATTTTCACTCGAAACCAAATTCAAGCATATCCTCGTTAAGTCCCTGAAAATGCACCATTGAGACATTTCATCAAACACATTACGATCACCAATTAAACACACATAAAACACTCCAATTTTGCAAAATTTCCACCATTTTTTTTTCTAAACTTTTATGCTTTGCCTTTCCTAATCACCAAAAACAGGAAATTCAAGCACGAATCATGTAACATTGACCCAAAAGTACAAAATTCCCAAGTTTTTTTTAGGAAAAAAATAAAAAACAAGAAGCAGACCTCGAAAGAATGCAACTCAAACACAGCCCACGAGACGCAATGAGACAGAACAGATACTTTAATGGAAGCCAAAAAGGAATCAGGAAAAGTGGAAATGATGAGAAAGCTTACGAAAACTCTTGAATGGGGTTGATGTCTAGGATTAGATGGAAACGTGAGAGAGAACGAAAATGGCGGCCATTTCTGATTTAAGAGATTCTTATGAAATCTCAATCTATCGATTCGAATGTGTTCCATTGGTCGGGAGGAAATAGAATCCTCTGTTTTTTTTTCCCTCTTGAGCTTCTAAACATAGAGAGAGAGCTAAACACGATCGCACTGTAAATGTCGTTGGCTTCTCAGTTTCTCCTAAATTTGGCCCATCCAAAACGACACTGTTTTGGTCTTCATCCAGTTAGTTGACGGAGTTAATTAGGAAAATTTTCGAAATAAACAACATTTTACTCTAAAAATTTAAAATTAAAAGTTTTACCCCAATAGAAAAAATTCTATCAGAAATCACCAACTTTATACATCACTTGGCATTAAGAAACCATTTTTCTATTAAACATACAGTACTAGCTAATTTCAAAATCATTGTATTTTTATAGAATCATGGTCTACTTTCCTATTAAACCGTATTGTTATAATTTATTAAGGGTGCAAATAGTTTGCATAAATAGAATAGATTGAACATCGTGAGTGAAAAAATAAAAGAGTGTAAATTGTTCTACTAATTTCACTACAATTTTATAGAAGAATGTTTTTCTCCAACTTTATTCATATTTTCAACTTTTGTTAGTAGAATAAGTTGAATCACTTTTTGTAAGAATTACGAAAAAGTATGAGAGAGTAAGATGAGATTGATGAAGATTGAGAGAGATTAAGAAGATTAAGAGATTATGTAACCATGAAGAATAAAGGAGAATATGAACTTGATTTTCTTTTTCAAGATGGTTTACAAGGTTCATACAACAAGGTTTAAATAGAAGAACAACTTCTAAGAGAGAGAAAGAAAAGAGCCGTTGGAATTCTGGCAGTGGCACTCGTGTCGATCGACACTACTTGTGTGTGTCGATCGACACGCCTTCTCCAACGGTCGAATGCGCAACGGTCGGATGAAAGCGACGTCGGGTCGCTTTCTCTCGATGCGCGCAACGAGAGTTCGGGGTGCAACGATGTGTCGATCGACACTAGTGTGTGTGTCACTCGACACACTCGTTGCGGGAGTGCACCAGTGGGTGGTGTGTCGATCGACACAGATGTGTGTCGATCGACACTCCTTATTCTTCTTTTCTTCTTTTCTTCCCTTAACACATATTGATGGTACTAAGGTTAATACTCCCCCTCAAGTTAAACATAAAGGATTTATGCTTAACTTGGAACTCGCAACCATCACCTCATTAAAAACCTTAGCAAAGAAAACCACGTGAGACAAAACTTTGCTAAGGGAAAAAGAGTATGATGATTACAAGTAAATGGTCTTCTCATGGATGTGTGAGATCCACAAGTCCAAGTTTGCCAAAAATGTGATTGCAAACCTTAAGACTTGCGGCCTTAGTGAACACGTCCGCCAATTGGTCTTCGCTTCTTGTAAAGCACGGTAAAGTCCATCCTTGCTCAATCTTCTCTCGAACCTTGTGGCAATCGATCTCAATGTGCTTCGTCCTCTCATGAAATACCGAGTTAGTCGCAATGTGGATTGCGGCTTGGTTGTCGCAATGCATTATCATCGGCTTGTCCGTCTCAATTCCCAAATGAGCCAAGATTCCTCTTAACCAAGTAAGCTCGTTTGTCAACTTCTTTATGACCCTATACTCAGCTTCCGCACTTGAGCATGAGACCTCCTTTTGCTTCTTAGTTCTCCAAGTGACCAAGTTTCCGCTGATGAAAGTGCAATACCCGGTTGTAGATCTTCTATCATTCCTATCTTTGGCCCAATCCGCATCACAATAACCAACCACCTCCGAGCTCTCATTCTTTCTCATCCAAACTCCTAAACCCGGACTATCCTTCAAGTAACTAAGGATCCTCTCAACCATTTGCCAATGGTAAACCGTCGGTTTTTGCATATGTTGACTAACTTGGTTTACCACAAAGCTTATATCCGGCCTTGTGAGTGTCAAATAGATCAATTTTTCCACAAGTCTCCTATATCTTGATGGATCCTCATACAGTTCAATCTCTTTCTCCCCCTTTCGATCGCCCTTGTAGCCTTCTTCTAATGGGGTCTTGGCCGGCTTTGATCCAAGTTTGCCGGTTTCTTTCAACAAATCCAATGTGTATTTCCTTTGGGAGATATGCAACCCATTCTTGAACCTACACACCTCAATCCCAAGGAAATACTTCACTTCTCCAAGATCTTTCATCTCAAATACCGATTTGAGGAAGTCCTTTGTGTCTTGAATTCCTTGCTCACTCTTCACTCTTCAAGGACCGAATGGAATAGTTGTTGTTTTGATCTATGTGGATGATATGATCATCTCCGGGAGTGAAGAGTATGTGGTCTAGCTCACACTTCTTGAATCCTCTCTCCTTAAGTGTTGAGCTAAGCTTCTTGTACCAAGCTCTTGGTGATTGTTTCAATCCATAGATAGCCTTATTGAGCTTGAGGACCTTTCCGGAAGCTATAGTGGTGGCAAGGCCGGGTGGTGGAATCATATATACTTCTTCCTCAAGGTCTCCTTGTAAGAAAGCATTCTTCACATCCATTTGCCATAAATCCCAATCTAAATTTGCCGCCAAAGAAAACACCACTCTCACTGTGTTAAGTTTTGCAACTGGGGCAAATGTATCCGTGTAGTCATCCCCATAGGTTTGGGTAAATCCTCTAGCCACCAACCTAGCCTTATACCTCTCAAGATCTCCATTACTCAAGTACTTTATGGTGAATACCCATTTAGAACTCACGGTCCTTTTTCCTTCGGGAAGATCCGCTTCGTCCAAAGTGTGATTCTTAACCATAGCTCCAACCTCATCATCAACCGCTTCTACCTAATGCTCATCTTCCATAGCTTCCTCATAGGTCTTAGGAATAGTATACTCATCGATCTTTGTCACGAACGCCCTATGAGAAGAAGGTAAAAGGGCGAGCGAACACACCGCTTGGATTGGATGTGCTACGGCTTCATTGTTGAAGTAGACCCGGCTCTCTTTCCATTGAGAGGGGTCTTTCCTTATCCTTGTGCTTCTACGCAAAACCGGTTCTACAACTTCTTCTTGGACCACTACATCCGGAGCTATATCTTGGCCTTGCTCTACCGAAGCTTCATCATGATTGGCTTCCTCTAGGATTGCATCTTGAACCGTTTCTTGATCTTCTTGAACTTCTTCCTCTTGAACCGTTTCTTGAACTTCTTCCTCTTGAGTCACTTCCTCTTGAATCGGTGGAGCAATGTTTTGATCACTCATTTGTCTCTTGGCTCATGATTCCAAAGGTTTTGAAGAAGGAATCGCAAGTTTGAGCCAAGGTCCGACGGGGTAGCTAGATCACTCAAGTCACCACGATCTTTGACATCATAGAACCCTTGATCCTCAATGAACTTCACATCTCTAGACACAAATGTTTTCCTCGAGCTTGGGTCGTAACATTTGTATCCCTTTTGTGTTGAGGAATAACCAAGAAAGATGCATCTTGTACTCTTAGGCTCTAGTTTGTCCCTTAGTTCCCTAGGTACCAAAACAAAGCAAACACACCCAAAAACTCTCAAATGATCAAGAAAAGGTTTGGTCTTATTAAGTACCTCAAATGAAGAGATGTCGTCAAGAATCTTCGTAGGTGTCCGATTAATTAAGTAGCAAGCGGTCATGACCGCATCTCCCCAAAATCTTCTTGGCACATTCAGATGGAACATCATGGCTCTAGAAACCTCTATTAAGTGCCGATTCTTCCTTTCGGCCACACCATTTTGTTGTGGAGTGTATGGATAAGTCGTTTGATGCACAATTCCGAGTTTAGCTAAGTGGTCTTTGAATCGATTGCTCGTATATTCACCACCGTTATCTGTTCTAAAAATCTTAATCTTGGCATTGTAATTGTTAGCAATATAGGCTTAGAAATTTTCAAATGCATCAAAGACTCTATCCTTAGAAGGTAAAAGAGTAAGCCATGTATATTTCGATTTTTCATCAATGAATGTGACAAAGTATTTATTGTTATCTCTAGATGCGCAAGGTGAAGTCCAAACATCCGAATGCACAAGATCAAAGCAATTCTTATAAATAGTAGATGATTTCATAAAAACCGATTTACAATGTTTTCCAAGAATACAAGATTCGCAAGACAAATGATCAAAGGAAACATTGAGAAGCATTATTTCAAGAGCCCGAGAATGGGGATGTCCTACTCTAGCATGCCACATTGCATTATTTGCTACTCCTAAACAATTTTGAGATCTAAATGAACTAGATGAGCTTGGTGATAAGTCTTCTAAGATATATAGATCATCCTTGGTGCCACCACCTCCTATCACTTTTCCGGATTCAATATCCTGAAAATGGAAGTCATTAGGACCAAAGATTGCATAGCAATTCAAGTCACTAGTCATTCTTTTAACCGAGAGCAAATTTGATTCAAAGTTTGGCATGTAAAACGCTCTAGAGTTCTTATTAAACAACTTCAAGTTTCCAATTCCTTTGATAGGTATATTTTCACCATTTGCAATCATCACATTTCCTCTAGACGGTTCTAGTTTCTCAAGCAAGTTCAAGTTACTAATCATATGGTGAGAAGCACCTGAATCAACCATGAGAGAACTACTAGGTCTACGAGTATATAAAGTTTTACCGGACTCCTTGAGTGACGCAATTGACTTGATAAGAGATTCCAAGTCGGATTTCCTCACGTACTCGCCATGGTTGGACTCATCTCCTTGCTTGGATGATCCGGTTCCACCTTGGTCTTGTTTTGCCGAAGTGTAGTTGGCTCTTGAGTAACCCTTTGAGTAACCCGGTCTTGGCAATGGCCGAAGGTGAGGATTGAGCAACCAACACTTCTCCTTTGAGTGACCATCCTTCTTGCAATGCTCACACTTGAGATCCGGATTAAAGTATTTGCCTTTGTAGTACCGGTTATCATTGCGGTTGTAAGCTCCGGCATTGGCCATCGGAAGCTCCCCCTTACCGCCAAATAATCCGTGAGTCCCTTGCTCCCTTTGGATTTGTGAACACACATCCTCCATACTTGGTAGCTTCTCCGACCTTAGAATGTGTTTGATGAGATTGTTGTAAGCCGGATTCAAAGTGAGGAGCAACCCGAAGACTTTGTCTTGCTCTTTCCTCTCATTTAACACCTTAGGATCAATGGAACTTGGTCTCAACATATCAAGCTCCGACCATAAAGACCGATACTTTCCCAAATGCTTCGTGAACTCCATGTCTTCTTGATGGAGATTGTTGATAGCCTTCTTTACTTCAAACACACGCGCCAAATTCGAGACATTTCCATACACATTCTTCAATGTCTCCCAAAGCTCAAACGCCGTCTCGCAATAAGAATACGCCTCAAGAATGGAGGCCTCAAGACTATTTTGAAGAATGGCCAACACGGTTTGGTCCTCTTGGAACCACTTTGCTTCTCTATCCTTTGTGGAATCTTCATCTTCTTCTTCGGATGAATCATACACCGGTTTGGATGAGGTATCGATGTGGCTCCACAACCCTCGGCCACATAGAGCTATTTTCGTGGTTCTTAACCATAACAAGTAATTCTCTCCCTTGAGAGTCACCGAAAGTACCAAAGGTTTTGAGTTATCGAAAGAATTCATCTTTGAATGAAAGTTCAAAGCTTTTAGAAACGATTTGGGATTAACTATTCTATATGTATGTTAAATCAAGCGCATAAAGAGAATAGAAATCTCTATATAACGATTTGATCTAACGATTTAAAGAAAATCCACAAACCGGAGAAGTTGTAGAAAAGATTGAGATTAGAAGATTGAGGGTATGAGAATATTGAGGTCACAAAGATCAAACTTGCTCTGATACCATGTAAGAATTATGAAAAAGTATGAGAGAGTAAGATGAGATTGATGAAGATTGAGAGAGATTAAGAAGATTAAGAGATTATGTAACCATGAAGAATAAAGGAGAATATGAACTTGATTTTCTTTTTCAAGATGGTTTACAAGGTTCATACAACAAGGTTTAAATAGAAGAACAACTTTTAAGAGAGAGAAAGAAAAGAGCCGTTGGAATTCTGGCAGTGGCACTCGTGTCGATCGACACTACTTTTGTGTGTCGATCGACACGCCTTCTCCAACGGTCGGATGAAAGCGACGTCGGGTCGCTTTCTCTCGATGCGCGCAACGAGAGTTCGGAGTGCAACGATGTGTTGATCGACACTAGTGTGTGTGTCGCTCGACACACTCGCTGCGGGAGTGCACCAGTGGGTGGTGTGTCGATCGACACAGATGTGTGTCGATCGACACTCCTTATTCTTCTTTTCTTCTTTTCTTCCCTTAGCACATATTGATGGTACTAAGGTTAATACTTTTCAACCCAAATGGTAAATACTCCATACGTTTCATAATGTAAGATGTTTTAGACATTTTGTTTTGTTTCAAAATATAAGATGTTTTGACAATCCTATGTACTTTTTAACTTTATTGAATATTGTGCAACCAATAATATTATGTAGTTTTTATTTTTGTTGGTTAAAATGTTTTTCATATATTTTTAAAAAGTTAATTTTTAAAGTAAAAGTAGTTTCTTAATATTTGTGTTTTTTGCTAAAATATCTTATATTATAAAACGGAGGGAGTATTAAAGGGAATACATGATTCCACCAATTTTTGTTCCACTCAAATGGTAAAAATCTAGAGGAATATATAATTTCTATTCTTCTAAATGAACAACCATTTGCACCCTAAGTAAATATTTACAAATTTGTCTAGCTGATTTTTGCAAATATCATTTTGATTATTGTAAATCTTAATTAATTTGTGTTGGTAACAAAATGAAGGATCCATTGAAACCTATATCCACCAAAATTTATGTATTTAGTAGAAATCTTCAAAAACTTAAAATGTTTATGTATTTTGTAGAAATTCTCAAAACTTGGTGACCTTTTATGAAATTTCCCTATAAACACAAGCAGAACCAAAACCCTAATCAATACCAGCTATTAGCCGTGTCCGTTAAGTCCACTCCTTTTCCGACCAATCTAACTTTATCTCGAAACTCCGACGCCGAAACTCAAATGGCAGGAGAAGACGAGCACCGGAAACTAAACGGCGAAGTTTCAGCCGGAGATGTAGAAGATGACGATCCACTAGTATTGAGCTCTCAAGCATTAGCAGCACTCCAGGAATTTCTGGCCGACCAAAACAAAACTGTTTCATCCACACCGCCACCGTCTTCCGTCTCCGGAGAAGAAGATTCCGACAAAGTGGAGCTAGTTACAGAAGATTGGAGACTTAGTCAGTTCTGGTACGAACCTGAAACAGCAGAGACTGTAGCTGAAGAAGTAATCACTCTCTCTAATAGATTCTCAAACTGTCGAATCGCTTGCATCGCTTGTCCTACTCTCTATGTTTATCTCAAGGTACGATTTTTGATCAGGTTTTACTAAATATTGATACTTTTGGTTTGTTGATGATGATGCGAAATTTATGTGTTTGGTTTGTGATTGAGGTAGAAAAGGGATCCGAGTCTTCATGTGCAATTGTTGGAGTATGATATGAGATTTGAGAGATATGGAAGTGAATTTACGTTTTATGATTACAATGAACCAGAAGATCTGCCATTGCAGCTGAAACATTGCTTCCATATCATTGTTGCAGATCCTCCCTACTTGGTAAAATTCTTAACTTTTCAGTTTCACTTTCTAAAGTTCATAACTTCTGACATTCAAGAAGCTTGTGTTCGATGTGCATTGCTGATATATACAATGTCATTTATCAATTTCCCAAATCTTGTATTGTAGAATTCTTCTGAAAAACTATAAAACGTCCAAAAATCAGAAAAAAATAGTGTGTAAATCTTTAATCTGTTATGGTTTTGTGTTTCTATTGTTTGGAACATAAATGTCCTTGAGTGCATTCTAATAAGCAGATTAGTGATCTTGGTTTGTTTATGCTTGGCAGAGTAAAGAATGTTTGGAAAGAGTTACTCAAACCGTATCGTTCCTCGCAAGTCCAGTAGAGTATTTGTTGCTTCTTCTCACAGGTACATCAATCACTTCTGATTTCGTAGGATTTTCATGTTTTATTAACTGTGAGATTATTACACCTCTTGCAGGAGAGGTGCAGAGAGATCGGGCAGCTGAGCTATTAGGTGTTCGTCCTTGCGTGTTTAAGCCTCATCACTCTAGCAAACTCGGAAACGAGTTTCGACTGTTTATAAGTTATGATCCAGGTACCAGATTAGGAGGCTTGGAAGAAGACAATTAGTTGTAAGTTGCTTCTCTAATGCAGATTCATGTATCCTTCTAATCTCAAGAAACAAAGCAATTCATTTCTTGTTTTCTTCTTATGTTAATTTCTGATGGTGATAAAGTGGCTTAACCGATCTCAGGTTTCCGGTGTCTCAACTTCATCGAAAGTAACGTTTCGTTCGTGGCGGAGAACGCTAATGTCTTCTCATTTCTCAAGTGGTCTTGTAGCTTTCATAATTGATTCTCTTTGTTACCTCTCTGTTATGTATCTTGTTGCAACCACAAATCTTGGTGAATGAAAGCTCTGTTGTTGAAATATCAAAGTTTTGGTTATTGCTAATTTTATTTCATTACCCATTGAACCGATCCAATCAGTATAACACAAAACCACATTTTGATTCGGTTCAGAATTGGAAGTAAATAAATTAAAAATAAACCCGGTCCAATTCGGTTGGCCAACCACCACTACCCGAACCAAAGTTAATAACCGGGTTAAGAAGTTAAGGTCTCGAGAGAGTCTTTTACGGTGCGAGAGAGAGAGAGAGAAGAAGAAGTAAAGGTTCTTCTTCCATGGTCATCGAAATTCAAATACACAGAATCAGCAGAAGAGAAGGCGACTAATCCTTACGACTTCGGAAAATGAGGCCAAACATTGTTACCGAGGTGAGATCTGCTCCCCTTCTGCTCAACTTTTCCCCTGATCTTAATCAGAAATTGCTAAGGTTTTCGCTTCTTTGATCACCGAGAAACTCCTAGTGAGCTGATTAGCAGAAATCAGTACGAGTATCTATGAATTCGGTAGAGTTAACTACTAATTAGCAATTCGGTTTCGTGGCAAATCGTTCGTTGTAGGAACAATCTCTCATAATTTAGGTTTTCGCAGCTTCTGTTTGTATTTTGATCCATGAAATTGTGTTGTTTCAGTAGAAATTCACCGTTTTTGAAATGGAATCTTCTAGAATTGTGACTCTGGATCAATCAGACTACTGTAAATCTATAAATCTATAAATAAGACTACTGATAAAAGTCTTGTAATCAGGGTTGGTTGTGATTTGTTGTGGATTCTTATTTTTGCTATAGGCTGGGGTTCAAACTAGAGTTAATCAATGGTGGAGTGCAATACCGTTCCTTACGTCATCGGTGGTGGTAGTTTGTGCGCTCATTTACCTGATTTGCCTTTTAACTGGATATGATACTTTCTACGAAGTATGCTTCTTACCTTCTGCAATTCTATCTCGGTTCCAAGGTATGATCTCGTAGCATTGAAGCTTGCATTTCGTCAATTTAGAAGTGTGAATTGTCCTGGTTGTTTTTTTCTCTTATTCACTCTTTTCCGGTTATTTTGTTGTGCAGTTTATAGGTTTTATACAGCAATTCTTTTTCATGGATCGTTGCTTCACGTTATGTTCAACATGATGGCGTTGGTTCCTATGGGCTCTGAGCTGGAGAGAATCATGGGATCTGTCCGCTTGCTTTACTTGACCATTTTGCTGGCAACGACCAATGCCATATTGCATCTTCTTATAGCATCTTTGGCGGGATATAATCCTTTCTATCAATATGATCATCTCATGAATGAATGCGCGATTGGATTCTCAGGAATCTTGTTTTCAATGATTGTCATAGAGACAAGTCTCAGTGGAGTCACTTCTAGGAGGTAATCCTTTTATATGGCTATTTAATAATTTAGTATACTCTGATAGATTAAAATGCAAGCAATTATGAGCTTCATGCCTGTGAAAGCGCCTTCTGCGCATATTTTTTAAGAGATTCCGTGTGATGTCTCTGAGTGTGGGTTGTTTTTCGAATCTTTTGTGTTCACGAGGCATCTCACATATCTTGATGTGATGCTTTCTTTCTCTGTGCAGCATGTTTGGTCTCTTCAATGTGCCCGCTAAATTGTAAGCTCATTGTCTTGCTTGTCGGCATCTTAATCTCCACATGCATTTCTTGTTACATATATGACGTAAAATTTGTATCTGTTGGCAGGTATCCATGGATCTTATTGATAGCATTCCAGCTTCTCATGTCAAATGTTTCACTGCTTGGTCACCTATGTGGCATCCTGTCTGGATTTTCATGTATGATTTTTACCTGTTTGATTGCCTTTACTTTCTTAACCTGCATTTTTTGGTAGCTAATCTCTACTTCCCATTGTATTTCAGATTCTTATGGCCTGTTCAATTTCCTGATGCCTGGCTCTTCATTTTTTACCAACATTGAGTCAGCCTCCTGGATGGTAAGTACTTCCGAAGACCTGGCCTCTTATAGTTCATTTCTTTTGTTAGTTAAGAAGCCATCGAGAACCAAGTCGTCGTACAACTTTATTTACATCTACTTACTACAACGTTAATTGGCAATGCTGTAATTTGAAATGAGGCTGTGAGTGGTGCATTCATAAATACGTCTGAGTAAATTGTTGCTCATCTAGATTCCATGTCCTTTTCCAGTCTAGCTGCATAAGGCGACCCAAATTCATTATGTGCACTGGTGGGAATCCTTCCAGCTACATGCCCACTTATTCTGTACAAAACACTACATCCAGGTGCGAACCCCTAACTACATAGGAAAAACTGAACTGCTTGCCTAGAGAACATCCAAATGACATTTTTCTTTGAACAGTGGTTTCTCTACAGGCAATGCTTGGAGATCCTTGTCTTCATGGTTACCACAGAGGGAAGCATCAAATCAGGTAGGTTCATACTAATTTTTTTAGTCACTTTTCTTTGCATTGACGGATGTATTCACATCTATGATCTAACCTATAATACTTGCAGTCTTCTGAGGACAGTAGATTTCCGGGAAGAGCTAGAACTCTTAGCACTACCCGTGAACCAACCGCTCCAGCTGGAGAAACAGACCCAAACCTCCATGCTAGATTACTGGAAGATAGCAGCTCTCCAGACCGCCTTTCTGATGCAACTGTCACTGGCACGATGGAGCCAAACCCCACCACAAGGTATTAGTATGAATTATCATCTTACCATGCACCATTTCGTCGATCTCACCCTCATTTGTTAACTGTTTGCAGACAAGTGCCAATAGCAAATCCAGCAGTCCTGCCTCAATCTCAGGTTAGTTCCTTCTTTTTAGCTTTTTGCTCTAGACGGGAGCCCTTTTAAGGTATCTAGAAACTTTCTTCTCTCTGAACTATTAGATGCAGGGTCGTGGCGCTGCTTCTGAAGAACAAATCCAGAAACTAGTCGCCATGGGCTTTGAAAGGGTACGTTTCTTGTGCTTTATCATCATAGGAAACATTTATTGACAGAATTGTCTTAACAATCTCTGCGTAATCTTCAGACACAAGTGGAGGTTGCGCTTGCTGCTGCAGATGATGATCTAACCGTAGCAGTGGAAATTCTAATGAGCCAACAGGTATAAACTTCTCCGAACCAGAGTTCTATATTCTAACACACCTTTTGAGTTTAGACACAGTACTAACTAAGAACTCATTGTGATCTAACTTTGTCATATGCAGGGTTAAGTAACACCAAGTCGCTCAGTACCACTTTGGCTTGTATTGTACCGTTTGTGTCGCGTTCCATCTTTTTTACTTGCATTTAGAAAGTTCCATCTCTTACTCGCATTTAGAACTGTATAGCGTCTGTTTTTACATTTTACTATGGAGGTTCCTTTTAACCAAACGATCAAACCATTTCTCCGGTTTAGAATCTATACAAACGAAAACTTGGTCGGGTTGAATTTCGTGTTTACTGCAGTATATCTTGTTATTTTCAAAAACTTCAGGACTAGAGTCATGTAATTGCTCTTACAGTGAAAGTAAAAACAAAATTGTTATTGGCACGCTTTTTATTCTTACTTGGTACAAACTGAATGAAATAGAAAGCTGTTTTTACATGTTTTTTTTTCACACTTGTTCTTGTTTTCCTTACTGCTTACTAGTTGAAGTTTCTCTAGGCGGTCGCACAATGAGAATTGGACATTTCGCATGTTGTGCACAGTAATCACTCACGCTCCCTAAAAACGCCCTGCATATAATCCCAAACACCACAAATTAGTGAATGTTCACAAATCAAAACCCAAAATTTCATTAGATTTTTTCTTTTTGGTTAGAGAAATATATCAAATTATATTTAACCTTTTGATCATGCCGAGTCCACGGCTACCAACAACAAGAAGATCCACGTGAGTTTGCTCAACCGCTTGGCATATCATCTCCTTAGCATCTCCTTCGATTATCATCGTTTCCGTCTTCACCTACAAACACATGCAAATTTCAATGTATCGAAATCGAGTCCATGAGATTTTGAATCATATACACATATAAATATACAAATCACACACCATTTTGCCTCGACATATCTCCAATGCCCGTGTGAACAATTTGGTCGTGTTCTCTTCTCTTGCTTTTCTCATTGATTCAGGCGCTAAATCTGTCGCATAAACTGCCGAAGCAATTTACACACTCTCTCAATATGTATATGAATCAATATTCACATATTTTCATGCATGCACAAAAAGAGAATATATGATTTCTTCACCTGTTCCACCAGAAGGGTAGATATATTGAAAGTAGGTAGGATGAACATGAACCAAAGTCAGTAAACCGCCTTCTTGATCATTTTCCGGTTCGGCACTAATAACATCCCTGAGACGTTCCACTGCCCATTCCAACGCATAGAAGCTGTTCTTGCTTTCATCAATCGCAACCATCACCTTTAACTTCTTCTTGTTCGTCTTCGTCACAGTGGCCGTCTCCGTCGTTGTAGCTGCCGCGGCCGTGTCACTGACATCACTCGCATCAACGTAAGTCTCCATTTTTTTGTCCGAACGTTCTCTTTTTTTTTTTTATTCGGCTTTAGCCACTACATTTTGATTTTTATTATGTATATTATATTATCGTATAATTCGTATTATTTGTTACGTAATGGTGGTGTGTACATTGAGTAGGTGGAAGCTGGAGAGTGTTAACAGATGTTTATAATGAATTCTTGGATCGACACATCAGATTTGTATGGAGACGTGTCTTGTTCCTAACTTAGATCACAATTGCTCGTTTTTGGTGTACCTATAAATTTTTGAAAGTCAAAAAAGGCTTTTGGTTTAGAATCGAGTTTGAATCAATTACTATTTCCTCTGGCGAAGACAAATTTACCAAAAACCATCTTATTTTGGTTAGTTCGTGGTTTGGCTTAGCTTGATTTTAATTTGTATTGGTGTCGGTGTAAGATTGGTCGATTGACTTCGATTTTGAGAGAGGAAAAAAACTGAATCAAACATTTAGAAAAACTATTAAATTATGAATTTCCAACTAAAAATCAATTGGCAATTAGTAGAAAAGTTAATTCCCTTATATATTACTCAAATCCCTTACCACTTTGCTGATATGGGATCTCTTCTACACATAAACCGTAAGTTTCTTTTTTCTCTTGGTTTGATCAAGAGAAGTTGGGCTGGGGCTTTCTATATATACTTCCCTTCGCCTAACTTCACAATGAAAAGGAAGGGTTTTTGTTGAATGAAGAACTCATTATAGCTGCTAATATAGAAGTTCTTGACGTTATTGGCACATCAGAGGTCCTTACGCATTTGATGTTCTGATATATTAGTTTCTCTTATTGGTTTCCATAATAAGAAGTCCTCTTGTAAGTTAGTTGAACTTTTTTTGAAGTTGTCACATTTTGTGAAATAACAAAACTTTTTGAATAACAAAAGATTTCGAATGGAATTTAAAAGTCATCAAAACCAATAACAAACAATGGATTCTAAAACTAACAAAAAATATAAGAATTCATCTACAAAATTTGTTGAAAAGAAGATAGAAGAGAGTAGTGTGTCCTCTTTCGATCTACGATGTTGTTTGCTGATTTACCAAGATTCTTGTAGACTTGTAGGTGCATCTTTGTCTTTTGATGTCTCTTAACAAGTTACTGAAGATACAAGTCCTGTACCAATCACTGTACCATAGGTAGTACAGACGGAGCTGAAGCAAGGACAAAAGGACTTGGGCTTTGAGGAGCTGGGTCGTGGCCTAGGTTAAAGTGTGTAGCTGTCACGAAGTGAAACGGAGTGGCGGCCAAGGATCTTCGAGTGAAGAAAAAGGAAACGAGAAGATTTGTGAGAGATTTATGGAAGATATGGAAGATTTGGGAAGATACAAGATCTTACAAAACTTGAGAATATTCCTATGGGTTTATATATAGGACGTTAGCTGCGTTTGTGCAGGTAACACAATAGAGAATTATAATCTTTAGCAAAGGGATTTAGGGTTAGAAGAGATCATCTTAAGTCTAAGGGTTAAAAGGTAGTTAGAAGTTATAAGATCGTGTGTGATCTTTGAACTACAAGGCTAGGATTGACCGGATCGATAAGAAACGTGTAAGTCATCTTATCATATCAATCTAGTGAAGTTTTTGAAAGAAAAACCCTTGTGTATTGTGTTCTTGAGCTGTAGCAGTAGCTGTACGAGTAGCTAATACATCTTCATTTGGTATCAGAGCAGGCGTTTGTCTGCAACAGTACGGGCGAGATCCTGAGGAAGAGATGGATAGCTACCAAGAGTTTCTCAATGGTTCGAAAGTGATTCTGGATGACACAAACTACGATTTTTGGAAATCGAGGATGAGATCGATCATTGGAGGAATCGATTTCCTTGCTTGGAGAGCAGTTCTGGTTCAGTGGGAAGCTCCCACTGTAGCTGATGCGGCAGGGGTTAGATCTCTTAAACCAGAAGACGACTGGACTGAGACAGAGATGAAGAAGGCCAAGTACAACTCCAGGGCTTTCTCTGCCATTCATTGCAGTGTCACAAAGAAAGCCTTTGAATTGATTCAAGGCTGTGAGACAGCTAAGGAAGCATGGGATCTGCTACAGACGCACTTTGAAGGATCTAAAAAGGTTCAGAATTCAAGGAAGGACATGCTAGCTTACAGGTTTGAAAATTTGAAGATGGAGGACCATGAGACCATTACCGAATTTGTTGCAAAGTTAAAATCTCTTGCACAAGAGGCTGCTACTCTTGGAAAGAAGTACAAAGAGAAGAAGCTAGTCAAGAAATTCCTCCTCTGAAATTCATGGTCTATAAATCGGCAATCAATGTCTCCCAAAACACTGAAGAAATGAGCTTTGGTGAGATAGTAGGCATGTTACTTCAACATGAGACAGAGCTTGATGGTATCGTCTCAGAAACCAAAAAGATGAAGAATCTTGCATTGACTTCACGTGCAAAGCAAGAGACTGTATCAGAAGATGAAGGTGATACAGTAGGACTCCGGGTACGATGGTTCGATAGAGCTCTAAGACGTGTAGAGCAAGGTCAGGGTTCAAGGAAATTCAGTGGTTTTAAGAGACAACCGGAGGATGAGAAGACTGGGCGAAAGAATGAAGTTCAGTGCTATGAATGCAAGGGTTTTGGTCATATCAAAACTGACTGTCCTACGGTGAAACGGCGTGAGCTTAAGTGTTCTGGGTGCAGAGGTACATGACATACTCAACAAGAGTGTATCATCGAGCCACAACGCAGGAATGAGCGTTCAATGATAGCTGATGGGGAGTCAGACGAGACAAGCGATGATGAAGGTATGCTGAACAACTTCGTCACATTTGTTGGGATAGTTGAAGTGGATGAAACTCTGTCTGAGTCAGAGTCTGAAGAAGAACATGATAATGAGCTAATATCAAGTTACAGAGACATTCGAGACACTCTAGTTCGTCTCAACCTTGAGAATGCTTGTCTGATCAAAGAAAAACAACGTCTTGAGACATTGGTTCAAGCTGTTCAGGATGAACTAGATGCTGAGAAGAAGCTGGTACAAAGATGTGATATGGTCAAATTTACCCTAGACCTACTCTCTCAAATTAAGAGATCGATTGTAGTACTTGAGGTTATCGAATCCACAGGGAATCAGGGACACAATAGATAATTACTTTCAGACTAAGCTAGACAAATATAATATAAAAAAAAACAAATAAAACAAAGCAAGATAGTGGTAAGCTTTAAATAATGAAGATAAAAGCTAGGTTCAGGGAATTCGCAGGAGAATCAGATATGCAGATGATCAAATAAAGATAGGATTATGAAAGCTCTGTTCCTAAACATGAACACGAATGTAAAACAAACTAGCTGTCGCTGCGAATATTATCTATGCTTAAACCCTAGACAACCAACTGTCGTTGCGAAATCAGATTGATTTAAACAAGCATTAAATTTCAAGTTCAATTGTTCACAAAACCCTAAACCAAATTCCTTTGCGAATAAGAATTCTGCTCATCAAAGACTAGTTCAAGCAATCAATAACACTGTCGTGTCTATCAATTAACCTAATATCAGATTCTAGTTCATGACGCTAAAATCAGCAATAAACACAAGCCAAGATGAAGAACTCTAGTGATTTTATCCTATTAATTAAACAACCCTAACAATTCATCAAAACCTTTGAAAACCCTAAACCTAACAGAGAAATTACTCAGATATATTCAATGAAGCACAAAACATCTTTATTAGAGATATCTCTTAAGAGTAATTCTAAACACAATAAAATAAAGCTTTTCCTAAACAATGGCTGTTAAAACGTATATATAGAGTACAAGGACGGTCATGGGCCCAATTGCAAACATCTGGGTTTTTCTGGCGAGAAAACGGAAATTTTCCAAAAAATAAGAATCTGTCACTTTTTGGTCGCGTCGAGCGACAGGGATAGTGCGTCGCTCGACACAGTCTGCAGATTTTCACTCCGAACTTGTGACTTTGATAGCTCGTTCCATTCTGCTCCAAATTGCTCCAGTAAACACCAATTGAGTCCAAAGCATCCTTGTACCTAATATTAAACACCAAACACTAGAAAACACCAAAAAACTCTATAAAACGGACATATATCATGGTATAAAAACCGGTAAAAACCATGATATATCAAGAGGTATGAGTCTTGATATATCATGGTTTTTATGGTTTTTAGCCATGATATAAGTCTATTTATCTAGAGTCTTTTTCGTGTTTTCGAGTCTTTTATGTTTTATCTTAGGTACAAGGACGCTTTGGACCCAGTTGGTGTTTACTGGAGCATTTTGGAGCATAACGGAATGAGCAATCAAAGTCGTGAAGTCGGAATGCAAAATCTAAAGCTCTATCGAGCGACGGACACTCAGTGTCGCTCGACGCGAAGAAAAATTCCGTGTCGAGCGACGCACTATCCCTGTCGCTTGACGCGACCAAAATGGTGACATAATATTATTTTTGGAAAACTTCCGTTTTCGCGCCAAAAAGCCCAGATGTTTGCAATTGGGCCCATGCCGACTTTTGTACCTATAAATACTTATTTTAAGCCATTGTTTGGGCTTAAGCTTTATTTTACTTTGTTTTAGAACCTACTCTTGAGAGATATCTCTAATAAAGATGTTTTGTGCTTCATTGAATATGTCTGAGTAGTTTCTCTGTTAGGTTTAGGGTTACTCAAAGGTGTTTGATGAATTGCTAGGGCTGTTCTTAATTGTTAGGATAATATCATTAGAAGTTCTTCATCTTAACTTGTGTTTATTGCTGATTTTAGCCTCGCGAACTTAAATCTGATCTAGGGTTAATTAATTGAAACAACAGTTTTATTAATTGCTTGAACTAGTTTTTGATGAGCAAAATTCCTTTTTGCAAAGACATTTGGTTTAGAGTTTTGTGAACAATTGAGCTTGATCATTAATGCTTGTTTAGGTTGTTAGAATTCGCAACGACAGTTGGTTTTCTAGGATTTAGACATAGATAATCTTTGCAGCGACAGCTGATTGGTTTTACATTCGTGTTCATGTTTAGGAACTGAGCTTTAATAATCCTAATTATTTGTTTATGCCTGCAATTCTGATTCACTGGAGATTTCCCTGAACCTAGCTTTTATCTTCATTGTTTTAAAGCTTATCTTATCATCCTGCTTATTTGTTTTACTTGCTTTTTCATACATTATATTTTGCCTAGCTTAATCTGAAAGTATATAATCTATTGTGTCCCTGATTACCTGTGGATTCGATCCCCAAGTGCTGCAATTGATCTCTTAATTTGAGAGAGTAGCTCAGGGTTAAATTTGAGCATATCAAGTCTCATGAAAGAGAAACTAGCTCTTGCAACCAAAGCTGCACTACTTGAAAAGGAGCTGTATGATGAATGGAAAACATCAGCTCAGCTTCAAGCTCAGTTAGATTTTCTGTACAGAATTTTGTGGATTCGAATGTTTGCTGGTACACAATAACTAGGTAAGATTCTGTCTTATGGTCGCACAGAGAAAACACACAGAGTGAGACGCTTGAGACAGCAAGGAAAATACAGTTGGAATCATCAAAGAAATCAGATCTGGGTCAAGAAATCTGATCTTCAGGTCACTGGTACAAGGCGTGTGTCAAGCAGGTCAAGCAGAACAGAACTCTGGTGTAACATGGCTTTTGTCTCAGGGATACAAGATGATACATGTCCCTGGTACTTTGACAACGGCAGTTCAAGACACATGACATGCACCTTGAACAATCTTCAAAGTATTAAGAAGGTAAAAGGAGGAAAAGTCACGTTTGGAGATGTAAGTGGTGCTATTCAAGGGAAAATAAACACCGGTGAGACTGGACTACCTCAACTAACAAACGTGTATCTGGTACAAGGCCTGAAAGCAAACTTGATTAGCGTAAGTCAACTGTGTGACGAAGGGTTAACAGTCATCTTTACAAGTGTTGATTGCAAGGAAATTAACAAGGATGAAATCACAATATTACGAGGAGTCAGGTCTAAAAACAACTGTTACATGTGGAAAGAGGAGATTGACTGTCTCAGTGCAAGAGATGACATCAACCTGTGGCACCAACGGCTTGGACACATGAATACTCGTACACTATGTACTTTGGTCAATCAAGAGATGGTTTGTGGTGTTCTAAAGCTTAAATGTGAAGGTCAAATGGTGTGTGGTCCGTGCAACCAAGGCAAGCAAGTCAAGGTACAACACAAGAGAGTTACCGAAGTCTACACCAAGTCTGCATTGGATCTGGTACACATGGATCTCATGGGTCCTATGCAGATACAAAGCGCAAATGGAAAGCGATATGTGTTTGTACTTGTTGATGACTATACAAGGTACACATGGGTTAGGTTTATTCGAGATAAGTCTGACACAGCGGAGAGCTTTCCAATCTGGGCTCTACAACTGATTAATGAACGAGGTGGTATAAAGAAGATACGAAGTGGTCATGGTGGTAAGTTCCAGAATAAAACTATGAAGCTGTTCTGTGACAATCATGGTATTGTGCACCAATTCTCTGGACCATGGACGCCACAACAGAATGAGATTATTGAACGGAAGAATCGCACGCTCCAAGAGATGGCTAGAGCAATAGTTCATGGGAACAAGGTTGCAGTCAAGTATTGGGCAGAAGCACTAAGCACAACATGTTACATCATCAACCGAGTGTATGTTCGTAAGGGTCTGACTCAAACCCCGTATGAGCTATGGAAAGGGAAGAAGCCTAATCTGAGCTACTTTCACGTGTTTGGCTGTAAGTGCTACATTCTTAATGAAAAGGATCATTTGGGCAAATTTGATTCTAGGTGCGAAGATGGAACGTTTATGGGATATTCAGAGACTAGTACAACATTTTGCATTCTCAACAACAAGTCTGGTGCTGTCATCGAATCAGTGAATGTTGTTTTTGATGAGCAACCTTCCAGGTCTCAATCAGAGCATCACTTGGACAGTGATACAGAAGATCCTGATACAGCAACAACATAAAAGCATGACACACAAGAACAAACAGAAGAAGCTGATCTGTCTGGTACAGATGAACATGATGATCCTGATCAAACTATTGTTCCACAAGAAGTGCATCGGAATCATTCAACATCGGATGTCATTGGGGATGCGAATGGGAGACGGAAAACAAGAGGAATAAAAAAGGATTATCATGAGATGCATCATGGAACAAAGAAGAAGGATGTAAGTGAGATAATTCAGTTTGCTTGTTTTGTTTCAGTGCTCGAACCAAGGACACATGTCCAAGCACTTGAAGATGAGTTCTGGATAGTTGCCATGGAACAAGAACTGGAACAATTCCAAAGGAATGATGTTTGGGAGCTTGTACCACGACCTGCAGCAGTCAATATAGTTGGTACCAAGTGGATTTTTAAGAACAAGATTGATGAAAGTGGGATTGTCATTCGTAACAAGGCAAGGCTGGTCGCTCAAGGATACTCCCAAATCAAAGGAGTATATTTTGAGGAGACATTCGCACATGTAGCAAGGCTGGAATCGATTCGGTTGTTTCTTGGAATGGCATGTATTCTGAATTTCAAGGTGTACCAGATGGATGTCAAGAGTGCGTTTTTAAACGGTATCTTGCAAGAGGAGGTTTATGTCGAGCAACCCAAAGGCTTTGAAGATCCGGATCATCCTGAGTATGTGTACAAGCTAAGGAAAGCGTTGTATGGTCTGAAACAGGCTCCAAGAGCGTGGTACGAGAGACTTATGGGATTTCTGATCGAGAAAGGCTATGCAAGAGGAAGCATGGACAAGACTCTATTCACGCTTGATCGAGACAACGAAACAATGATGGTACAAATCTATGTTGATGATATCATTTTTGGTAGTACGTCTCAAGTTCATGTTGATGATTTTATTACAAGTATGACTCAAGAGTTTAAAATGAGTATGGTGGGGAGTTGAAATATTTCCTTGGTCTGCAAATCACACAGTCTGGAGAAGGAGTGTTTATCTCTCAAAGCTCTTATGCAAGGAATCTGATCAAGAGGTTCAAGATAGAACAGTGCAAGGAAGCTAATACTCCCATGAGTACTACAGTGAAACTGTCCCGTGACAGTGACAGTCCTAATGTGGATGTGAAGCTGTACAGAGGCATGATCGGCAGTCTTTTGTACCTGACAGCGAGTCGACCCGACCTGTGCTTAAGTGTTGGAATCTGTGCCAGATATCAAGACAAGCCTAAGCAATCTCATCTCAAAGCAGTCAAGAGAATCATACGATATGTCAGAGGTACAGTGGAACTAGGCATTTGGTACTCTAAAGGATCGAACAAGAACTTGGTTGGTTATTGTGATGTTGACTATGCCGGGTGTATGGACGATCGGAAAAGCACAAGTAGTGGTTGTTTCTTTCTCAGAAACAATCTGATTTTATGGATGAGCAAAAAGCAAAACTCTGTATCACTTTCTACTGCTGAGTCAGAGTACATTGCCTTGGGCAGTTGTTGCACTCAACTCATGTGGATAAACAGATGTCAGCTGACTATGGGATGGATTCTGGAACACTACTAGTTCACTGCGATAATAAGAGTACTATAAGTATCTCAAAGAATCCCGTACAACACTCAAGGACAAAACACATCGACATTCCACACCACTTTATCCGCGAACTAGTGGAGGAGAAACAAGTAGTGGTTGAAGACATTATCACTGATTTGCAATTGGCCGATTTATTCATAAAACCTCTGGACTT
This sequence comes from Draba incana, assembly GCA_963576765.1. Lineage (NCBI taxonomy): Eukaryota > Viridiplantae > Streptophyta > Magnoliopsida > Brassicales > Brassicaceae > Draba > Draba incana. The sequence goes on along the minus strand of OY755217.1, from coordinate 29,052,208 downwards.
TAATCGTTTTGTCACCTTAAGAAATTCAATTGGTATTTGTGGAATTTGATGTGTGTCGAGTGTGCAGAACTGACACAGGTACTGACTTAGGATGCATATATGTTTGGATTTTGTTTGGAGTCAAAAAAACTTGTGAGAAAGAGCTACCCATCATGTTGTCTCATCTTGTCATAGGCACAGGCTTCACCGAGGAAAACAAAAAATTTTAACAAAAAAAAGGTACAAATTATATTACTTTTGCTCAGGCAACCTGTACCAGTCAGTCGGTTTTATAAAAAAATGGTACAAGCTGTATTTCTTTTGCTCAGGCAGTCTTGTACCATAAAACTTTTTTAAAGCTTTCAATATGCAAGTGAGGGTTTCTATGACGGTTCAGACTGTATTACTTTTGTTCAGACAGTATGATACTTGAGGACTCAATGATCATTAGCTCTTCGAGTGAACATTGGTTGAAAACCGACTCAAGGGGAGATAAAGACATGATGGTGTAAAAGCTAATCACTTGTATCACTGATGGCCAGATACGGTAATCTGTATAAGCGAAAAATGTGTCTCTGGGTCTGGTACAGTGTTGGTTCATACAGCACAGCAATGGTGAAAAAGGTATGATTTTAATTTGAACAAAATGTTTTTCTAGGGCCAGTTGTTAAAGATTGAAATGTGGGCACCATTTTCTGATAATTCCCATTTAATTTCGGGTAAATGTGGTTGTGGTTGAGCTAAATTCCAAGAACTGTACTACTGATGGTTGTGTTTAAGTAAATGTGCAGTGAATCACAGTGAACTGGAACTCCTGTCTCAGAAAAGGACTTTGTATCACAGTAAATCAGTCCAAAGAAGAGAAGAACTTGTATCTTTTTCTGTCAAGTCGCATGTCTCTGCAGTGGTGCTACAAGCTTCAACAACAGTTATGCCTGCATTAGGACAGTAACACAGTCACGACGATGGGGCTGACTCAAGTCAGACAGAGAGTGAGGAACAACGCAAGGTTGATTCATGAAGTGTCACACAAAAAAATGATGTCTCGAGTGATAGAGAAATGCAAAGGAAATGGTACCAGACATGCAAGCTAAACGACATGAAGATTCGTTCAGCTGTCATACCACATGCTACAATAAAAGGTCATGTCATTATTCCCTATGTGCTTACTATATATGTTTTTAACTTGTGTGCTCACAAGCTGGGGGAGAAATAAAGATGTCTTGATTTCTGGGGGAGTAGATGTCTTGATTTGTGGGGGAGTATGACTGGATCATGGTTTTTTATGTGTTGATGATCTTGGATAGAGATTCGGTCACTAGTGATAGGATTATGGGGGAGTTAGGAGATGAGGTTATAATGTTGAATGGTTGATCTTAAGAACTCTAGAGAACTCTCTAACTCGGTAATTCCATGGTAATATACAGTCGTGTTTTGAATCCTATTTGTGGCTGGTTACTTGTGTTGTTATGTGTATATGTTCCAGGTGCTTGTGCTTGTGAGATACACAAAGCTAAAAAGGGGGAGATTGAAGATACAAGTCTTGTACCAGTCACTGTACCAAAGGTAGTACAGACGGAGCTTAAGCAAGGAAAAAAGGACTTGGGCTTTGAGGAGCTGGGCCGTGGCCTAGGTTAAAGTGTGTAGCTGTCACGAAGTGAAACGGAGTGGCGGCCAAGGATCTTCGAGTGAAGAAAAAGGAAACGAGAAGATTTGTGAGAGATTTATGGAAGATATGGAAGATTTGGGAAGATACAAGATCTTACCAAACTTGGGAATATTCCTATGGGTTTATATATAAGACGTTAGCTGCGTTTGTGCAGGTAACAAAATAGAGAATTACAATCTTTAGCAAAGGGATTTAGGGTTAGAAGAGATCATCTTAAGTCTAAGGGTTAAAGGGTAGTTAGAAGTTCTAAGATAGTGTGTGATCTTTGAACTACAAGGCTAGGATTGACCGGATCGATAAGAAACGTGTAAGTCATCTTATCATATCAATCTAGTGAAGTTTTTGAAAGAACAACCCTTGTGTATTGTGTTCTTGAGCTGTAGCAGTAGCTGTACGAGTAGCTAATACATCTTCAGTTACAAGTTCAGATGATTTTTTTTTTTTTATCAAATGTGACTTGAGTAGTGAAATTAACCTTAAAATGAAAGTCTATGTCGAGGATTTAAGTTTTCTAGGCTGCAAGAATGTTTCAGTTGAGCTTACATCTACAATCGATGTAGCGTGCAACTCTTCTCCCGTTGCCACATACACTGCTACAGCAACTGATATTGCTCCTAATTTGCTAACTCTCTCAACCCCTTCTATAGGTTCATTGGCTAATGAAGTTGTGCAAGGGAATGGTTTTGGTAGTACTCTTTTGGCTGTCTTAGACTCGGGAGATTACTCAGGATATGAGATGGGTGTCGCTTCTCAAAAGAATAGAGGCGGTAGGTCGATTAAACCGACGCAAAAAGTCCAAGAGATGCAATGGACCACGGTAAGAGGACGAAGTAAAAGGGGACGTGGCGGCCGAGGCGGCCACGAGCAATCTTAATAGAAGCTCCTAGAGACTCTTCTCTAGATCTTCTTATCTCTCTTACGAGACTATTTTGGTGCAATCTTTATGATTTATCATTAAAAACTATCTTGAACTGTATGATTTCATCATCATGTCCTTGTAATTGTTACTTATGCATTTAAATTGAAAGCCCTTTATCAAAAAAAAAAAAAATGTTTCAGTTACTCTCTCTAATCATTTTGAGAATCCAATAAACATTTATTCTTTAAATCACCGAGTTACTTGATAAGAAAGTAATCTCTTTTTGGGTATGAACAAAGAGTGGCACTCGAAAAGTCATTCAAGCGAGTAGTACTCATCATCAAGTCTTACAATTTATTAATTGGTAATTATGGCAGAGTATCAAGTCACGAAGGGACTTAGACTGCTGATTACATTCGTGAACATTACTCGAGATTCATGCATTTTCTTTGTATATATCTCTCTGTTTCAGGTATAACTTCCTCTACAAGGCACAGCTTCTCTCTCGCTGACTTTTTGGTAATTATAACTTTGAGTACCTCGTATAATATTTTTATTTTGTTGCTCGATAAAGTATTTTATTGGCGCTGATGACAAATTGTGTGTATATGTGTGTGATAATCACTCAAACGTTTATTTGTTTCTCTTTCTTTCCCTCAAGTCTTCTAGTTTGATAGGAAAGAAGAATCTTTATTACATCAATGGCCAATCGAGTTGGTAAGAAGTTTGCTTGGGTGATAAAGAACTTCTCATCTTTGGAATCTGAGATATGTTATTCTGATCCAGTCCTAATCGGTGACTGCAAATGGTAATAAAATAACGTTTTCAGTTTAGATAAAGGATTTATCATCCATGGTTTTGGTGACTCCTTTATTATTGTTTTCTTCAGGCGTCTTTTTGCATATCCCATGGGAAACAACGTTGATTATTTTTCTCTGTATCTGGAAGTTGCCAACTTTGAATCATTGCCTAATGGATGGAGAAGATACGTGAATCTTCGGCTTACTATAGTACAACAGGATTCAGAAAAACGCTCAATAGTGAAAGGTGATTCTTATTCCACAAAGATTATAGTGCAACCAGTATTTTGTTTGATCTTGGTTTACTATTTGAATGAAATTGATACAGAAACACATCGATGGTTTGATCAAGTGATATCGGGGTGGGGTTTCCAAAATATGCTTCTCCTCGAACGACTTTATGATGAAGGGCAAGGGTTTCTGGTGAATGGAGAACTCATGATTGCTGCTGATGTAGAAGTTCTTGAAGTTGTTGGCACAACGGATGAATCTGAAGAAGAGGTATCCGAACATTTGAGCGAGATGAAGCTAAATGATGGTCCGGAGTCTTGTGGTTTACTCAACAAGACTCAACAAGTGAATGAAAGCATTGATGTTAATGGCTTTCAAATTCTTCCATCACAAGTAAAACATTATAGACTTGTGCAAACTTCTTGTGTCTGTTTCCATATCTTCGAAGAGTAGTACTCTCTCATATGCTTTGTTGTACTTTTTCTTTTTCTTCGTTTGCAGGTAGAATCTGTGAGACTTATATTTGAAAGACATCCAGACATTGCAGTAGAGTTCCGTGCAAAGAATCAACATCTGAGGAAAGCATGCATGAATTTCCTGCTCAGCTTGATTGAGACGCTGTGCCAGTCGCTTCAGGAGCTCACCAATGAAGATCTTGTGGAAGCAGACATTGCACTGACGTATGTTAAAGACGCGGGCTTTAAGGTGGATTGGTTGGAGAAGAAGCTAGACCAAGTAAAAGAAAAGAAGGAGAAAGAGAAGTCTAGTTTGGCTCGGCTACAAGAAACAAAGGATAGTTTACTGAAACTGAAGCAAAAGTGTTTAGATCTGGATGATCTTGCGGAGAAGGAGGAGGCAGAATTGTCTGCTACCAGAACACCTCTGTCTTTCGATGAAGTTGTTTGATCTCTTGCGTTCTTAAGCATTTGTTGTTCTGTTATCTTAGTTTCTCTCTTGGTTTCAATAATAAGAGAACCCCTTGTAAGGTGATTGAACTTATGCCATATTGTGAAATAAGTATATTTTGCCAATGTGGTCTACCAAAGTTTTATCAACAAAATCGTTTTGCGCATGAAACATTGATCTTGAAGAGTTCATAGGCACTTGGATTTCATTGACTTGTTTTTGAAATGAGAATCATCATTGTTTGTGAATCTTTGAATAGAGAGTAATACATATATAAGTATGATTCTTAATGTAAAAAGTAATCTCTTCTTGAATAAATAGAGTGTCACTTAAAGAGAAATCTTTATAAAATCCATGGGGTTGAGTGATAAAGAACTTCTCTTTGCAATGTGAGATATGTTATACAGTACCAATCTGGTTTGGCCATTCTCCAAGAAATAGAGGAACATAGTAATGTTAATAATAACTAGGTGAGAAACAGAGTCCTCTGCTTTTAATTTGTGATACGTAATTACACTTGATTAATTGTAACTTATAATGGGGAACTAACGAGCATTCAAATGATATACTTATGTATATCCTCGCATGCACCAATAGTAACTCTTGGTCGGTTCATGTTCCCTAAGCAATAGTATTAAAACTTTCTTGTTGGGAATTAGCGATTCTTCATACATGCTTCTCTTTATAAAGCTGAAAAGACGAACTTGAATATTTTCTTAAAGAGTAGTGCAGTGTCTGAGCTCTCTATATACACGACTCTGAAGGGTAATCCTTTAACCATTGATCCTGGTCTATGATACATATTTTGTTTGATTGATAGGTATTCATATTCTGTTCTATGGCTGTATTGTTGTTCTGCTCTCATAGTTGTACTTGGACGAAGCTTCATCAAATTTAATGGCGGAGCAAGGTGATAAGAAGTTCACTTGGGTGTTAAAGAATCCTTTCTCTTTGCAATCTGGTTTTTTTGAGTCTGGCCATTTTGTGATTGATGGCTGCAAATGGTAAACATAACTTCCTTTTTTGGAATTGTTTTTGTTCATTTTAAGTTCTTGTGATTAATCCTTCTCGTGTTTTTTGGCAGGTGTCTTTCTTGCAGCTGGACCAATAGTGATGACCCTCAGTACTTGTATATATTTCTGGTTCCTGTAGTCGGTCCCTCATTGACTTATGTATGGGGAAGACATGTTAGGTATCGCCTAACTATCGTAAATCAACATTCGGAATAGCTATTTGTAGTGGAAGGTGATTCTTACTAGTGTATTCATTTTCGGAATTGGTCAGTGACAGTATCATATACACGTAGTTTTCATTTTTACAGTTGCAATTTCATCCATTTGCCTGCTAGAGATTGTTTGTTAGGTTATGGTCATTGTCAGTATCTTATTACTCATGCTAGAGATTTTTTTTTGTTTTGGTTTAGATCAGTCTGAACAATGCTAAATTAAGTTGATGTTTAATCCACAGTGAACAATGAACATACTGCTGTTCAAGAATTGCTTCATTAGATTTTGATTAACCAACCATTGGGGTGAAATGTTACAGAAGGAATGCACTGGATTGATTTAGACGCTTCCAACGGGATTTTGAATCCAGCCTTCCCATTTCAAAACTTCATGACAGAGAGGGTGGATTGATAGTAAACGGAGAACTCAAACTTGTTGCAGAGTTAAATGTTATGTTTTCAAAGTTAGCAAAGGCATCCGAAAGTCGGGGAAAAATAAAGGAAAAAGATGGTGCCGAGTCTAATGATGATGATGATGATGATGATGAGGGTTTGGATGGTAGTGACAAGTCTGAAGAGGGTTTAGATGATGATGATGATGCATCTCAAGAGGATCCGGATAATGCTGATAATGGCGATGCTTCATCTTATGTTTTAGATGATGGAGATAGGGAAAAAGGTCCTTTGAACCAATTGGATGCCTTGGAGGACACTTCTCGTACAGTAGAGAATCATGGTCTAAGCTGTAACAATGTATCATCTGAGACTGAGGTTTCGAATGGTGATACACCTAAAAACGATGTTGATCATGATGATGCTTGGTCTCTTGTTTCGAATGTGGAATCTGTTACGGAGACAGCTAATAATTTGCTCACTGAGACTCAACCAGTAGAGGAAACAGTTGATGTCAATGGGTTTGAGGTTTCTTCTTCCCAGGTAAAAACATGATTCATCATCTTCTATAGTTTCACTCTCACAATCTTGTTCCCCACATTGTTTTTTGAGAAATTCCCTAGAATGCCACCAATCAAAGTTTTTGTTCCTTAGATACTACTCTCTCCGTTTCACGAAGATAGATTTTTTGAGTTTTCACACATATTAAGAAAAGCAATTATTATCTTTAAAAAGTACATTGATTTCTACAATAAACAGTTTTCAAGACATCTCAACTAATAGTATTTGATACTTTTTCTTAAAAACTACAATCTTTTATGGAAATCTATCTTCATGAAACAAACTAAAAAATTCAAAAAATCTATCTTCGTGAAACGGAAGGAGTATTAATTTTTAAAAATTCTTTAGATACCATTTTTTTTTTTTAAAAAAAATCAAAATTTCCAAAAATACCACAAACACAAAAATTGATTTTAAAGGATCTAGAATTTAATTTTTTTGGTTTGGGTTAACTATTGTATAATTAGGGTATAGTTTTAGGGGTAGGGTGTAGGTTTAAGGTTTAGGGTTTAGTTTTGACTATTTAAAACTAATTTAAATTTTGTGGTATTTTTGTAACATTTAAAAAAGTGATAAAAAAAGTGGTATCTAGGGAACTTTTAAAAATTAATGTGGTATCTAAGGAAAAAAAACTTTTAAAAGTGGATCTATGAGAATTGCCCAAGTTTGTTTTTGGCTGCTAGGTAGAGTTGGTGAGCCATATCTTCAAAAGACATGCAGAAGTAGCATTAGGCTTCCGTCCGAAGAATCAAAGGATTAGAAGTGCTTACATGAATGAACTCCTTAACCTCATTGAGACGTTGTGCCAGTCACCAGAGAAGCTCTCCGAGGATGAACTAAGCAAAGCAGAAGAGACTTTAGGTGATCTGATTGATGTCGGCTTTAAATTGGATTGGCTGAAGACAAATCTGAATACGGTCTGCGAAAAGAAGAAGAAGGAACAGAGTAGCGTGGCCCGGATACAAACAATGGAGGAACAGTTGCAAACGCTGAAGCAGACATTTTTGGATCTTGAAACTCAGCTGCAAAAGGAAAAGGCAGAGGCAGAGGCCGCGAGAGCTCCTCTCTCGTTCAATGATGTTGTTTCCTAATTTACGAGGATTTTTGTTGGTGAATCTTTTTTGTCTTTTAATGGCTCTGAACAAGTCTCAAGTTTTCTTAATCTTTGTAAATGAGTCAGAGTAGTGAAATTAACCTATAATGAAACTGTATCTCGAGGTTTTAAGTTTTATAGGCTGCAAGAACGTTTCAGCTACTCTTTCCAATCTTTTCAGAAATCCAAAAACATTTCTTCTGTAAAGCACTGGGTTTCTTGATGATTAAGTAATCTCTTTGTGTATAAATAGAGAGTGGAGCACTTGAAAAGTCCTACCAAGCTTTCTATATCTATATTGATCTTTTAAGCCCTTTTCCTTTTCTTGAGTGTGTTAACTAATTTCAATTTGTTTATAGTTTTGTTCAGACCTGAAATGGCTATGTGATGCAGAAGCATCTCTTGTTTCGGCTACAACTTGATTGCCATTTGAATTATTTTTCCTTCTAGTATTTCGGTTTTGGTTTTTAATTAAGTTAGAACTTTTTAAAATCTTATATATAATTAGGGAGTTCTCTCTCCATCTAGAGTGTCCACATATGAAAGTTTTTTTTTTTTTACAATTAATTTTAGTTTCAAATTTCATTTAATTCATGTTTATGTATATTTATTGTTACTTAAATTTACCAAAAATTCTACCTAAAGGAAAAAAACGAAAATAAGTCAATAAATGATTAAAATAATACATTTAAAGTTATTTGAGTATTTTATTTTTGTCAATACAAAATTACAACAATATATATATATATATATATATATTATGAGCGATGGAAGAAAAATTTACATATTCAATTTAAAAACTGAAAATATGTAAAATGAATATACATAAAAATATGAATAAACGATATAAATAAATCCAAAAAACTAAATATTTTGAATGTCAAACGATTATTAAGAGGTTAGGCGATCTAAAGAGAACTAAGATATATTATTTCAGTTAAATGATATTGAACTATCTTACTAAATATGAAATAATGAGGTGATCATTCTGAATATATAATAAAATAAAAATTTGTAATATACAATTCAAAATGTTATATTTGAATTTTATATAAGTAAGTATGAAAGAAAAATTTAAAAAGTGTTATAGTGCCATTACTTAAAATTTATAACAAGTATATATTTATATACATAAAAAATAGAAGTTGATGGATTATTCATGAATTATAAAACAAAGAAAATGATATACAATTTGTTTAGCATACCACATGTAAAAGATAAATTTTTACACCATGCCATTTGATAAATATATATTTTGAATCAAATGCTTCAAAACCAAACAAAATTTTGCATGTGCTTTTGAATCATATTTGTTATATTTTAACAAAATAACGAAAACATAAAAATAAATAACTAAATAAAAATTTTGTCGCTAAATTTAATAAAATTGTAAAACAAAAAGATTTTAACGTCCCCACTTCAAAAATCTTAACCAAGCAACGAAGTTTCTATTGTTCGTGAACGAAAAATATTAATTCAAGAAAGATGGGAAGCAATACTATTTGTAAATGCATATAAGGCGATAACTTAAGGATGCATATTTCTTAAAGAAGTATATTTGATTTTTAGAAAGAGTACAATTAACCAAGATATAAAAAAAATAGTTTTTAAACCCGCGTGTAGCTTATGATTCGCGTTCTTTTTCCCTCATCAAAACAAAACAAAACATCAGATGCTAAGGTTCGTTGGTGATTTGCCGGTTTGTGGTCAGAAAATATTTTTCTCAACATATATACTATTTCAAATTTCTGTTTCCATTAATGCATCTAAAGATTCATCTCTTATGCTCGGCTAAACAAATTGATTGTGTTGATAACTTCAAGAAAGAAACCCCCTCCAAAGGTTAATCAAAATCAAAATTGTCAACTCACAAAAGAAGCATGTAGTCGGCTGAGACCTCAAAACCAAAATAAAATTCGAGCAAAAAAGCCAATAGGTGGAATCAAAGTTTCAAATAGCTTTCTTGGTTTATGCATATATTTTTTTAACATATATATGGAGGGTGTAATGTTATCAAATTTCAAGTTAGTGAAAAAACCTTAAAATATATACGTCTACTTTGTGTTCTCTTACAAAGTTGCAAGAATTCGATGCGTCTTATGCTTGTTGAGACATTATATTATAACTCGAAAAATATGATGCTGGGATAAACATCACTTGAGAATATATTACCGGGTCATAGACATGAATTGATAACACTCAAAAAATAATATCTCAAATGGCTTTCAAGAGATATTGATAAGCTCAAATTATCCCTAGAGCTAGACTCTCTCAAATTAAGAGGTCAATTGCAGTATTTAGGGTTATCGATCCATAGGAAGTCTAAGAAAACACAATAGATTATAAATTTCAGATTAAGCTAGGCAAGATGAATGTAAAAGCAAGTAAAGCAAGCAGTAATGAAAACGGTTGTAAAACGATAAGAGAAAAACGCTAGGTACAGGGAATTTTCCAGTGAATCAGAGTTGCAGATAAATCAGTTATTAGGATTATGAAGAACAGTTCATGAACATGCACACGAAAGTAAACATACCAGCTCTCGCTGCGAATAATTTCTATGAGTAAATTCAAGCAAACCAAATTCCTTTGCGAATCCTATGAATCTAAACAAGCAATAAATTCAGGCACAATTGTTCACAAAACCCTAAGCCAAATTCCTTTGCGATTAGGAGTTTTGCTCATCAAAAACTAGTTCAGGATTATCAATCAAACTGTCGTTTCTATTAATAAACCCTATATCATATTTCAGTTCGCGAGGCTAAAATCAGCAATAAGAACAAGTTAAGATGAAGAACTACTAAAGAATTTATCCTAATAATCAGATCAAATCATGCAAACTCATCAAACACTTTCAAAAACCCTAAACCTAACAGGGAAATTACTCAGACATAATCATAGAAGAAAACATGATTTTATTAATGATTAAGCTAAATAATTCAATAAAATAAAGCATGAGTCTAAACAATGACTCTAAAAACGTATTTATAAGGTTACAAAGTCGGCCAGAACATAAAAGTAAACATCTGGAAACTCCGGGCTTCGAACGGACTTCTGCGATTAAGAACTGGGCTTCTGCGAACAAGGTGTCGATCGACACTGATAGGTGGTGTCGATCGACACCAATCTTCAAAATCAGATTCTTTGCTTCACAAATGGTCGTGTCGAGCGATGCTCAGTGATGGTGTCGCTCGACACAGACTCCAAAACTTCATTCCATGATTGCATCTTTGTCGCTTCATTCCGTGATACTCCAAAACTCCCAGTAAACATCTTTTAAGCTCCAATCGTCCTTGTACCTGAAAAGACTCTAAAACCAACACAAAACATAACAAAGACTCTAGATAATGGACTTATATCATGGCTTAAACAGGGTAAAAACCATGATATATCAGATATCATATTAGTCATATGTTTGATGATTCTAAACATTGAAAATAAAAACATTACCACAATCCAAAGTAAAATTTATTATTATCAACTAACCAACAACAATAAAGATACTCCTATCAATAGCTCTAATCATGTATAGCTCTCAAGATCCTCAAGATCTCAAGTTCGAATCTTATTATTTAATAGAAGAGGTAATTAACATGTTATTATCCCCAATCGAAGGTACTTACTGTATGCCTAAAATCTAGAATCTCTTGGTTCCAAAAGAAAACAAAATACAATAAAACATATTAAGATAAAAAATATTCATCATACTTTTAAATTGTAATAACTCTTTTTTATTGTTAGCTTTTCATTCAAATCAACTAAGAGGTAGTCAATTTTATAACCAATCAAAGTAGAATTTAAAAAATATCTTCAAAATTATGTAAAACAAACTCAAATGTTGCATAATGGACAAATAGTTGATACATAACATTAACATACTTCATTCAATATAAAATTTAGAAATATACTCGCGTGTATACGCGGATTCTGTTTTAATTTGAGATATAATTTCACTCTAAAAAAAATATCATTTTATATGTCAAAGTAATTGTTCTTGCTATACATTAATATAGAAAATCTAAAGCGGTTAAAAATAAACTAAATTCCTTATGTCATTCTCTTACTTGCCCGGAATAAACTCAAGAAGGAACACTCAAGCTGATATTTGCAAGATCAAAAATAACCGAGAGTAAATATGTTTGAAATATGTCTTTTAAAAAAGATTTGGGAACTACACAATTAGTTAAATATTGAAAATTTATAGATGTTCACAAGAATTTATTACCGTTTCAAAGACATGCCACAATCATAGCTAAAACATTATATATATGATAAATTCTCTACAAACATAAAAAAATTATTGATATAGATTACTATTTATGTTGATTTTTTTTAGTAATTATGGTAAAGTTATTATTTATGTTTTGGACAATTTTTTAAATTAAACAAATCGTTAAAACAGATCCACGCGTAGCGTGGGTTAAAAACCTAGTTAGCCTAAGTGTACAAGTGTCGGCATCTTTATCTAACATGAAGATAAAAAGGAGTTAACGCCAAAAGTAAAAAGGAAAACAGAGGAATTAATGTTGATTGATAGGTATATATAAATAGAAAATTCTCGAATATACCACACTTTCAAGTTTTGTTTCCAAAACTATCACCAATTTTAAAAATTTCCAAATAACCACTTTTTCAAAAATTCCAAAAATACCATAAAATTAAAATTAACTTTAAATATTCAAAAATTAACCCTAAATCTTAAAACCTACACCTTACTCCTAAAACTATACCCTAATTTTATAATATTAACCCAAACCCAAAAATTTAAATTCTAAACCTTTAAAAATCAATTTTTGTGTTTGTGGTATTTTTGAAACTTCTGAATTTTTTTTGAAAAAAATGGTATTTTTTTAACTTCAAAGTGTGACATTTTAAGTGTGACATTTTAAGGAATTTCTCTATATGAAGTTGGATGTGTGTAGTCCTGTTCTAGGGTTTTATACTCGTTATATGCTATTGCAGTTTCATGTGAGGAATCTTCATCAGAGTAATGGCGAAGCAAGGTGATAAGAAGTTTACATGGATGATAAAGAATTACTGCTCTAAGCAATCTGATTTTTGCCGTTCTGATCAAATTGAAATTGGTGGCTGCACATGGTAGATATAACTCTACTCATTTTTGTTCTTCCTACTGTTTTTGTTCTGGTGACAAAATTTTTCTTTTGTGGTTTTTTTGGCAGGAATCTTTTAGCGTTTCCCGTTGGGGAAAACCTCGATTTCTTGTCTCTGAATTTGGAGTTTGATGACGGTCCACCATTGCCTTTTGGGTTGAGAAGATGTGTTAACTATAGCCTAACTATAGTAAATCATCTTTCGGAAGAGCTATCCTTACTTCAAGGTGATTTTTACTAATTTTTTTTCATTTTCCGGATTGGTCCTTGTCAGTGTCATAAGTTTAGTTATTGTTCAATCTACAGTGAGCATTGTTCAATGTTGATTAACCAATGGGATGAAATGTTACAGAAGGACAACACTGGCTTGATTCGATGGTATTGGAGTGGGATTGTACATCCATATATCCCCTTTCAATGCATCATGCCAAAGATGGTGGATTCCTGGTAAACGGAGAACTCAAGATTGTTGTGGAGGTAGTGTTATTGATAAACTAGATGTATCAGAGGAATCTCAAGAGACCCATACCTTTGAACAAGATAGAGGAAAATGGTGCTGTGATGTCTAGTGTGTTGCACAAGAAAACTTCATCAGTATATGAAACCATTGATGTTAATGGGTTTCAAGTTCTTCCTTCACAAGTAAGTAATTTACTAATGGTGCAACTTCTTGTTAGTCTACAAGACACATGATCATTTGTTTTATGGGAGAAAATGTTGTTTCGCTTTTAAAATTAATTTCTCAAGGACCAGGGCAAAACCTTATATGCAAAACTAGAATAGGGTACGTTGTGGTCTGTTTCCAGATCTCGGAAAAACTCTGATATGATTTAAATGTATGTCTTCATTTACAGGTAAAATCTGTAAGACTTATATTTGAAAGACATCCAGATATTGCTGTAGAGTTCGGAGCACAGAACCAACATCTAAGGAAAGCATTCATGAGTGTCCTGCTCAGCTTAATCGAAACATTGTGCCAATCACCTCAGGAGATCTCCAGTGAAGATCTTGTGGAAGCACACAATGCACTAGCATACGTCGAAGATGCGGGCTTTAAGGTGGATTGGCTGGAGAAGAAGCTAGACCAAGTTATAGAAAAGAAGAAGAAAGAGAATTCTGGTTTGGCCAAGCTCCAAGAAACACAGGAAACTTTACTGAAATTGAAGCAAAAATGTTCAGAGCTGGATGCTCTCGCGGAGGAGCAGAAGGCAGAGTTGTCAGACACCAGAACACCTTTTTCATTCGATGATGTTGTTTGATCTCTTGAGTTCTTAGGCATTTCTTTTTTTGGGATATCTTAGTTTTGCCATCGGTTTTAATAATAAGAGGTCCTCTTGTAAGGTTATCGAACTTATGTTTGAAGTAGTCACATTTTTTGAAACAAGTATATCTTGACAGTTGACACTATGGTCTAATCTAAGTTCCGGCTATCAATATTTTTGTATCACTAAGTTGAGGACAAATTAATCTCCTTGTGGAACAGAGATCTATGCTTGGGAAAGTTCTTAGTCACTTATGTAGAAAGTTTACACATATTGAAAAATATTCAATAGTGTGCGGCACTTTGGTTATGAATCTTGATGGTAAAGTTATCTCAATTTATGATGTTATTTGATCTCTTTGTGTATCAATGAGTTGAGAAGTTTCATTTACCAATATTTTTGTATCATTGAGTTGAGAAGTTCACTAGCCCTTATTTTGAAAGTTATCACATTTAGTAAAGCTTTGAACATAGTGTGACACTATTACGTATCTTGACATAGTAATTTTTGTGTATGAAAACAAAGAGTTGGACTTGAAGAGTCGTGGTCAAACCAGTTTGGCTCTAGCTTGACTCGTTTAAATAGCATTCATTGGTCTTACCATTTATTTTCTCGTAATGATGACTTGAGTAGCAAGTCACGATGAGCAAGTGCTATTCGTATTCTCCGCACGTCATTTATAGCTTTCATGTTTGCTTATATATTATCCATTGCAATGAGAAATTTCAGGAAAAGAAAAACTCCATTATAAAAGTGTACTTTCCTTTTTCACCTTTTTGTTGCTAGATATTGTACTTTATTGTTATTCAGTTTACGTGTTTTATTTTCTAAGGTTGATTTGAGTAATCTTTACAACATCAATGGTGAAGTCAGTTGATAAGAAGTTTTGTTGGGTAATAAAAGATTTCTCTTCTTTGCAATCTGACATGTGTTACTCTGTTCCATTCTTGATCAGTGACTGCAAGTGGTAAGAAATTTAACCGTTTTTTTATCATTAGATATATCGTCTATGGTTTTAGTTATTCTGCTCTTCGGTTTTTCTTGCAGGCGTCTTCTTGCATTTCCGAAAGGAAATAACTGTGATCACTTGACTCAGGGCATCCCAGGCCTATGAAGGGACCCAGACTAATCCCTAGGGGAGGTGCAGCCCATGAATAGACCCTCTCTCCGGGTATTCAAATGGGCCGAAAGCGAAGACCCATATCCATGTGGCCAAATGAGGTTGCTAGCAATTCCACGCTTGAGGGGAATCGATCCCTGGCCTAGACCAACAGGGCGATTCCTCCCCAAGTGGGAAGCCACTAGGCTACCACCACTTGGTTCTTGTCTCTCTATCTTGACGTTGCTTATATTGATACATTGCCTTGTGGATGGAAAAAATACGTTAAACTTCGCTTGACTTTGGTAAATCAACTTTCGCATACGCTCTCCATTTTAAAAGGTTGTTTTATTACCAACTCTATTCATTATTTGATTCATTTTGTTGATTCATGCAGTGTTTTATTGGATATTACTTAAACTATTTGGATGAAATGTTGCAGAAACAGAGCATTGTTTTGATGGAAAGTCTACTACTTGGGGTTTTCCAGCGATGCTTCCTCTTTCCAAACTACATGACAAAGATGGTGGATTTCTAGTCAACGGAGAAGTCATGATTGTTGCAGAGGTTGATGTTTTTGAAGTTATCGGTACATTAGATGAATCGGAGAATTTAGAAGAGACATCCAAACTTCTGAGCAAGAACATGGAAAATATCGGTGTCGAGTCTGAAGACGAAGATTTACTCCAGAAAACTCCATTAGGAAAGGAGAGTAACGACATCGATGCGACTAAACAGGTACGAAAATTAAGAAAGATGTGATTACAAGTTCCAAAATTACATTATTTTCTTGGTGTGTTTAGAGAGAAAATGCAGTTTCTTGTTTGAAAAGATCTTTGATTTTGTTTGAGTATGATGTTGGTTTGTTTTGAAAAGATCTCCAAAGACTGATGTTTCATTGTAACATCTTGTTTCCACTTGCATGATGAAGTAATAGTAAAATCTCGCTCGAAGAAAAAACGTATGAAGAAGATAGCAGCAATAGCTAGTGCAAAGAAAACATCTAGTGCAAAGTTCAACCGGTTTCCTAAGAGGAAGAAGAAGCCAAATCCAAAGTACCAATACTAAACCGGATTAGTCAATTGTTCGTCTCGCTTATTTTAGCAAATAATGGAGTGAGACTTGGTGCGAAGGACAAGCGCTTCTACAACATTTCTTTCCGTCTTGGTTTTAAAATAAGAGCTTCTTGTAAGACGATGAACTTTTATGTATTTTTGAAGTTGTTATTTTATTTTATTTTTGGAAGAAAGTATTTTGGAACTTTGAGGTCTATCTATGTTTCACATTCACATACCATATTAGTCACACAAAGTAAAATTGCACTTCATTAATATCCCGATAGTAAATTTATTCTTCAATATGTAATCATTCCTGCGAATTTCCTAAGACCTAGCGCTTGTTTCTTATAACCATCATTGTTTTTTTTTTTCTGTTTACTTAATATCGTTATTGCTTAGCTTAATTCGAATTCAAAGTCTGTTGTGTAATTATGATTCTTTGTGGATTCGATCCCTAAGTACTACTACGATATTTTAATTTGAAAAAGTAGCTTAGGGTAAATTTGAGCATATCATGTGGCACTTGAAAAGTTACAAAATTACGAATCTTGATGATAGAGTAATCTTTTGTGTATGAAAACTGAGAGTGGGACTTGAAGAGTCTTGGTCAAGCCATTTGGCTATAGCTAGACTCGTTTAAATAACATTCATTGGTCTTTCCATTTATTTATTCGTAATTATGACAGAGTAGCAAGCCACGATGACCCAAGGCTGCTCGTATTCTCTCCACGTCTTTTATAGATGCTTTTATTTTTTGCATCCTTGAAATAGTCTGAACAAGAAAGAACAAGACAGAACCAGAAGAATATGAAAGAAGTAAGAAGAAGTACTATGAATTATATATGAGTACGTGTTTTTATGTTCTTGAATTCTAAGGTTTTTCTCCTCTTCATGGTTTGTAGGTTAATACTTGATTGCAAGAACTTTCATCAAGCCAATGGGGAAGAAAGTTACTGGGAAGTTCGTCTGGGTGTTAAAGAACTTCTCCTCTTTGCAATCTGATATAATTTATTCTGATCCATTTATGATAGATGGCTGCAGATGGTAAGTAGATGATTTTTTGCTTTTCTGTTCATGCATGCATATACATGAATATATATATATATATATATATATTCTGTAGAGTTTTGTGATTCTTTGCTTTGTGTTATTTCTGGCAGGCAACTTTTAGTATATCCCAAGGGAAATGAAGTTGATTACTTGTCTTTGTATATGAGGGATCTTGCTGATTATGAATCTTTGCCTTCTCAATGGAGAAGAAAAACATATTTCCGTGTAATGATAGTAAATCAACTTTCGAAAAGACGCTCAGTACGGGGAGGTAATTGTTTGTTTATCTGGCTGATTAATACTTGTTTCATTTTGGTGAATGATTGCACAAGTTGTTGTCCCCAAATCCTTTTCATAGAGTAAAAATGCGTAACCAATTTAAAAAAAATAGACTGCTACATACTCCATTTTTTTATGTTACAGAAACCGAACACTGGTTTGATGGGATTCCTCCTCGCCATTGGGGTTTTGATTCCACTATACCCCTTACTGAACTTCATGCAGAAGATGGCGGTTTCTTGGTAAACGGAAGACTCGTGATTGTAGTCGAAGCAAATGTTTTAAACGCTATTGGCGGATTAGATGTATGGGAACCTGAAATGGCAACCAAAATGCTGAGCAAGAAAACGGAAAGCATGGAAGCCAATGGCCTTCAAATTCTTCCTTCACAAGTAAGAAACTTAAAGATATGTTTCATTTATAGAATATGTGCTGCTTGCATGCGCCAATATTTCTTCCATCACAAGTAAGAAACTTAAAGATATGTTTCACAACCAAAATGCTGAGCAATAATGTTTTTTTTTACCATTGCTCCTTTAGTTTTGATCTCTTGGACCCTGTTTTTCCTTTTTATGCACGTTTCAAATTATGTAACTAGTTTAAGCAGTGTTGTATGGTCTTAAACGGGTATTGAGTCCATCGTGGAACTTTTAGTTAAACTAAGGTTTGATAGAGAGCGTATTTGATTGCTAGGAGGAAGCTGTTGTAGCATTGATGGAGAAGCGAGTTGAGAAGAAGTTCGTTTGGGTGATAAAAGATTTCTCCTTTTTGAATACTGAGAAATGTTATTCTGATCCATTTGTGAACCGTGGCTTTGAATGGTAAAAAAAATTAAACTCTCTTACAAATGTTTTTAGTCGTTTGAAGGTCTAGTGATTCATTTTAATAAATCTTTCATGTGTTTTATTTTTATTTTTGGAAGCCATCTTCTTGCCGAATGCGACCTTGTGTTTTTGTATCTGCATCTATGCGTCGCTGATCGTCAATCACTGCCTTCTGAAGTTGTAAAAGTTCGCTTGATGATAGTAAATCAACTATATGAAAGGCTATCCATATTGAAAGGTGATTTATTTATAGTGAATGGTTGCATGAGCTTTGCTTCCAGTGTCATTGCAAGTAAATACTCTATGGGTTCGTTGGGTATCTACGAATCTCATGAGGGACTCATCGATATGGCTGGTACCACATACATCAAGCACTGCAGGTTCGTGGATGTGGAAACAAATTCTCAAGTGCCGACAAAAAGCACTAACCTTTCTCAAAGTGGAGGTCGGAAATGGTAAAGCATCTCTTTTCTGGCATGACAATTGGTCATCTATGGGAAGTCTCTTACCTCTGATAGGAGCTCGTGGAGTTATTGATCTGGGATTACGGAGTGAGGCCACGGTGGAGGAGGCGATAATCGCTCACAGGATAAGAAGACATCGGGTACGGGAATTAAACAAAGTTGAAGACGAGATCGAAGGGATTCGTCGGAACTATAACGCAGATGTGCAAGACGTTTTCCGATGGAAGTCGAAAGAGAACAAATATACTACTTGTTTCAACTCCAAAACAACTAGGGACCAGCTCCGGCAAGTCTCCCCGCGTGTAGCTTGGTCAAACGGGATCTGGTTTACTCACAATTGCCCGAAATTCGGGTTCATTACTTGGCTCGCTTTGCTTAACAGGCTGTCAACTGCAGATCGAATGCGGACTTGGAATGCACAAATCTCCACAGATTGTGTCCTATGTCCACATCCGCAAGAATCAGTTCAACATCTGTTTTTCTCATGCCCGTTTTCAAAACAGGTGTGGACCAATCTGGCCCGTGGGATTCTGATTCAAGATTTCTCATCGGATTGGAACGTGATAGTGAATCTTATCTCTCAATCACCACACAATAGGTTGCAAGGGTACGTACTCCGAATGTTATTCCAAATGACAATCTACACGGTGTGGCGAGAGAGAAACGATCGGAAGCATGGATCACAGCCCACACCAGCTTCGAGGTTGATTAAGGTCATAGACAAAGGAATTCGAAACCGATTCAGCGCAATAAGATTGCTGGGGGACGCTCGGTACGAAAAGGGTATGCAGTATTGGTTTGCTTCAAGAATGGAGGCTTGAAGGCAGTAGCTGAAGAAGGAGGGGATAATACATTCGAGAAAACTTTTATTATTTGGTTTACCTAGAGTGGTCCTTTACATAATCGATCGCATGTAAATGTAGAAAACGTTATTTTTTTCGGGTTTGAATATAATTTAACATTCATCCAAAAAAAAAAAAAAAAAAAAATTTTGAGATTTTATGAAAAATACATCTTTGGATTCTACTGATTCAGAGCATTGCTTTGATGAGAAGTCTCCTACGTTTGGTTTTACAATCCCTTATGAAGTCCTTGTGGAAGATGGTGGATTTTTGGTAAATGGAGAGTTAATGATTGTTGCTGAGGTTATTGGTGCATCAGATGTACTTGAGGAATCCCTTCCCCTGAGAAAGTTAGAGGTCAAAGGGTTTCATGTTCTTCCTTCACAGGTAACAAGTTACAGAGATCATGGAAGTAGTATGCATCTCTGAAAGTGTGGTGTGATATGGTTTACTTTACACATCATTTCACTCGCAGGTAGAATCTGTGAGGCGTATATTTGAAAGACACCCTGAGATTGCAGTAGAATTCCGTGCTAAGAACCAGCATCTGAGGACAACAATTATGAATTTCCTGCTCAGCTTAATCGAGACGCTGTACCAGCCACTTGAGGAGCTCTCCAGTGAAGATCTGGTGTAAGCGGATATTGCGCTAACATACATGAAAGATGTGGGATTTAAAGTTGACTGGTTGGAGAAGAAGTTGGACCAACTAAAGGTAAACAAGGAGAAAGAACGGTCTTGCGAGGCCCGAGTGCAAGTAATGGAGGCACAACTTCATGACTTGAAGCTCAAGTTTGAAGCGGAGAAGGCAGAGTTATCGGCCACCAGAGCTCCTCTCTCATTCGATGATTTTGTTTGATCAGAGTTACAATCTTACGAATTCTTGGTGTTGTGTGTTGCTCATTTCTTTCTGTCTTGGTTTTGAAATAAGAGTTTCTTGTTTGATGTTTTGGTTTTCTTAAGCATTTGGTTTTCTGATATCTTGTAAGGTTATTGAACTTGTGTCTGAAGTTGGCTTATTTTGTGAACCAAGTATATTTTGCCTCTATGGTCTCTATCTCAGTTTCGGCTATCAATAGTTTTTGTATCATTGAGTTAAGAAGATATTTGGCACTTATCTTGAAAGTTATCACATTTTGTAAAGTTTTGAACATAGTTTGGCACTTGAAAAGTGACATACATACGAATCTTTATGATAAAGTAATCTCTTTGTGTATAAAAACAGAGAGTGGCACTTGCAGAGTCATGGTTTAGCCAGTTGGCTAGACTAGATAAACATTCATTGGTCTTACCATTTAGGTATTCGTGTAAATAATGATGACGAGAGTAGCAAGTCACGATGAGCAAAGGCTGCTCGTATCCTCTGCATACCATTTAAAAATGCTTTCATAATTTTTTTTTCTATATATATATATATATATTTATACATTGCAATAAGAAACTTCAGATCAAGACAGAAATCCATTATAGTAAGTGTAATCTCGTTTTTTCTCTGAATTTTTTACATGCATCTCTGTTTATTTGATTCTTTAGTTAAAAGTTTTTTATTTTATTTTCTTCAGGTTCTTGTATCTTGGTTTTTGAGTAAGCTTTATTGTATCAATGGAGAAGCCAGTCGATAAGAAGTTTGGTTGGGTAATAAAAGATTTCTCCTCTTTGCAATCTGACAAGTGTTACTCTGTTCCAGTCTTGATCAGCGACTGCAAATGGTAAGAAGTTAAATCTTTTTTTATGCTATCATGTGTTTCGTCGTTTAGGTTATATATTGTCTATGGTGTTTTCTTGCAGGCATCTTCTTGCCTTTCCAAAAGGAAATAACGGTGATCAGTTGTCTCTCTATCTCGATGTTGCTGATCTTGAAGCATTACCTAGTGGATGGAAAAAATACGTTAAACTTCGCTTGACCTTGGTTAATCAACTTTCGCAAAATCTCTCCATACTGAAAGGTAGGTAAAATTCTATTTTAAAAAATTGCTTACTAGTTTATTGAATAGTACTTGGTCTGTATCAGTAGCATTTGCATACATTAAACATTTCGATTATAACACAATCCAATTAATCCTTGTACCCTTGAGCTTGTTTGGACTGGAATTCTATGTTGGTTAAGCATGTGTTGTGTTGGCTCTTTTGGAACAGTCTTGGAATTTTCTTGATCTTCGGGGACTGTTGTATTCGACAATACTAAAAAAAGTATTTGGATGAAATGTTGCAGAAACAGAGCACTGTTTCGATGGAAATTCTACCACTTGGGGGTTTCCAGCAATGCTTCCTCTTTCCAAACTTCATGACAAAGATGAGGGATTCCTCTTGTCAACGGAGAAATCATGATTCTTGCGGAGTTGGATGTTTTTGAAGTTATTGACACCTTTGATGAATCCGAAAAATCTCAAGAGGCATCTGAACTTGTGGGCAAGAAAAAGGAGAATATTGCTTCTGAGTTTGAAAATGTTGTCAAGAAAACTTCATCAGGGAAAGAAAGCAACAATGCCAATGGGACTAAGCAGGTAAGAAAATCCTCAAAAAAAAAAAATGCAAAACTAGACAAGAGTATTTTGTGGTTAGTTTTTAAGTCAAATGGTTTTATACACCAAGTCTTGTTTCCATTTGCAGGTAGACGTTGCAGTGAAATCTCGCAAGATGAGCAAACGTAAGAAGATAGGATTATTCCTCATCTTCATATTCTTTGTAATCGTGGCTGGTGGTGACAAGGAGAAGCCAAGACGATTCTCAAGAGTGAAAGACTCAAGTAGATTGATTTTTGTTTGGTTTAAATTAGTTTTGGTTCAATTCGGTTTGATCTGGTTGTGATCGGTTTGATTTGATTTTGGTTTGACTCGGAAGTCGGAACACAGTCTGTTTGGGACATGTTTAATTTTGATTTGGTTTTGTTTTTCATCTTCATCTTCCTCTTTTCCTTAAACCCTAATATTTTCCTAAACAGTATCACTGAAGAGTACGATTGATTCGTTGTCACTGTCTGTAATCTCATTCAGTTTCTGAGGTTTAACTGTGCTTTCGTATTTCGATGAGCAATTAGAGAAGAGATTTACTTGGATTTTGAAAAAAATCTCAACTTTGTAAGAGAAACTATTACAAAAACCTCAACTTTGAAAAAAATCTCGATTTCGAGAAACTATTACAAAATTTACAGCCAAATTCGTTAATTTCGAATTTTGGATAATTGGGAAGGAAATTTATTTTTGGTGGGGCTGTGTCTGGTTCTTTTTGGCAGGCACTATTATTGCCTATCCCAAGGCCAATAGACACTTGCCCGTGTATATAGGTCTTCTAAATCATGAATCTTTGCCTATAGGATGGAGAAGAGAAGTGAAATTTCGATTCAATGAGTAGTTACTAAGATTTGGAACGAAATGATACAAAAGTAGGTAAGTGTTTTCTTATTAGCACATTGCTTTGCTTCAGTTTTGTGTCCTCTTATCTGAAGCAAGTACAAAAAGATGCTCATGGAATTCCCTTGCTGATTGCGTAAGTTAAATGCATCGATGTCTAATTGTACTTTTCGTTCTCTCCTCCATAGAGAATTTAGGCCTGGGGGTTTTGAGCTTGTTTTTCTAGAGAAATGTGGAGTTGAGTATGTAGGTTTTATTGAAGAAAAGAATCAGGGCTATAGGAAACTGAGTTTGATGATCAAGTATTCGCTTTAATGTTCATTTGTTAACTTGTAATTATGCAGAATCTTAAGTCCTGATGACATACAAGTCTCGCTCTAGCCATTCGCTCACGTAATTTAAGATTCCTGCATCTTCTTCTTTATCCCCTGAGAATGATAGAACTACCTCACTGACCCTCTAAGGTAAGCATATTCTCTTTTTCTAACTATTTATACTCTGGTTTCTCTTCTTTCCGTACCACAAGTTCGATTCTCATTTATAATTGGTAAGGAAACCAAAGAGAACATCAACTTATCTTCATCCCTTCTTTTAGTTTAGAGTATTTTTGCATCGTAGGAGTAGCAACGTCTATATCTCTCTCTCTCTCTTTCCACGCGTCTCTAAAGGTGTATCCTTTATCCATTGATCCTAAGTCTTTGATTTGGGAGAATATGCTTGATTTTTGAGCGCTGTAACTAGTACACATTGTCAATAACAATGGGATTTCTATTTAGTGAGGCCCTGAGTCCATATTTGAAGCTTAGTTTTTATTTTCCTTTACATCGTGTTGATCGGGAGTGGATTTGATTATTCGTTTGTATATGAATTCAGGGTGTTGTGGCAATCAGTCAAAGGTGTTTTCTTATCTTCAGGTTTTTGTATTTTGATTGAGAGGAATCTTTCTCGCATTGATGGCGAAGTCTGAGAATAAGAAGTTTGGATGGTTGATCAAGAATTTCTCCTCTTTAAATTCTGACAAGTATTATTCTGATCCAGTTTTGATCGGCGACACCAAATGGTTAAAAGAACACCTCGTTGTCTTAGTCGATTTAGAATTAGGTGATATCGTCTCATCGTTTGATGATTATTTTTCTTTGGGTTTGTTTTGCAGGCGTCTTTCCGTCTATCCCAAAGGAGAACCTAAATTTCAGGAACATTTGGCTTTGTATTTAGATGTTGCTGATTACCAATCGTTGCCTTCTGGATGGAGAAAATATGCCAAATTTCGGTTAAGTATTGTAAATCAAATTTCGCAAGAACTCTCTGTTCAAAAAGGTGATTACTACAGTCTCTGCTCACTAATTGATACGTTTTGGTGAATGTCAATATCATAATGCCCAGCATAGTCATTTTAACAGTAGTAATGCTAGATATTTCCATTTCCAATAGTCTCCTTGCTGCAAGATTGTGCAAATATCTTGTTTTGCTAAAGGGTATTTGTTTGTGTGTTGCTGAGTGGTTTAGAAACAACAGCACAGCTTTGGTTTGATCAGAAAAATCCCGCACGGGGTTATCAAGAAATGATTCCCTTTACAAAACTGAATGCCAAAAATGGTGGATTCCTGGTGAACGATGAACTACTGATTGCTGCTGAAGTAGATGTTCTTGATGTTATTGGCATATTAGATAAGTCTAAAGAGGCATCCGAGCCTCTGAAAAAGACACAACAAGATGATGATGATGATGTCAAGTCTAAAGATTTACTTAAGAAAACTCCATCGGAAAAGGAAAGCGTGGATGTCAATGGGTTTCAAGTTCTTCCTTCACAGGTAAGAAACACTAGAATGATGCAAACTTCTTATTACTCTACAAAACCCGAGTTCATGTCCTCTTCTCATACGCTTTGTTGTACATGTGTTTTTCATTCGCAGGTAGAATCTGTGAGAAGTATATTTGAATTGCACCCGGACATAGCATCAGAATTCCGTGGAAAGAACAAGGATCTGAGGACAGCATACATGTACTTCTTGCTCAGTCTTATGAAGACGCTGCGCCAACCACTTGAGGAGCTCTCCAACGACGATCTAGAGGAAGCTGACATTGCGTTGGGATACTTGAAAAATGCAAATTTTAAGGTGGATTGGTTGGATTTGGAGCTGGACCAAGTCAAAGAAAAGACTCAGGCTCCTGTGAAGACTTGAAGTTGAAGTTCTATGTAATATTGAAAAGTGTGTGACAATAAAAAACAGAGTATCCCCCTGTAATTAAATAATCCTACATGTTTAGGGAAACTAATGATGATGAATAATATGGCTATGTAACTTTGTTGGACGAATAATAACTACTCTTAAGCTTTGAATTCATGTTTCCCTTAGAGATATAGAAGCGATTTGCATTCTTGATGTGTTCGTCTTCGTTGGGATCATTTACTGGCTGAGATTACAGAGTACTCTGTTTTTTATATAATTTTGGTTGACACCGGTTTGATATACTTTTGGTTGAGACCGGTTTGATTTAATTTTGATTGGGCCGGTTCAAAATGGTTTGGGAGATCTTTAATTTTGATTTGGTTTTCAAATTCATCTTTTCCTTGTCAAGGCTTTAAACCCTAACCATTATCACTGTGACACAATGTAGTAAGCGTTTCACTGGAGAGTGCGATTGATGCGTTGTATTACGAAATTGGGTATCGAATTCAGTTTCTAGGGTTTAGATGATCTTTCTTGCTTCTCACTCAGTTTCGATTGCGATTACCTTTCATCGTATTTCAATGCGCGAGGAATTGGATTTTGAAAAAAATCTACACTTTTGCAAGTTGAGTTTTGCTACTCTCTGTTCCCCCTTTGTCTTGCCTATTCCAAGGCCAAGGGATACTTTTACGTTCTGAAAAGATGTGAAATTTTGCATCAATATAGTGAATAAGATTTAGAAGAAATGATGATACAAATGTATTATTAGGTGAGTGTTTTCATTTAAAGTTTATTGCTTTTGAAGTTTTGATTCAGTTTTTTGTCCTCTTTTTTACATCTTGGAGTTCCGTCTTGTAGATTGTTTCTCCAATAATGATACGAACTTGTATCAAATCAAAGACGAGTCACAACTATTCGTGTTTGTGTTTGTACGTTATTGGAGATTTATGCATTTTTACATCTTTCTTGCACAAAGAAACACTACTCTATAAGACGGTACTCCATTGTGCTTTTCGTTCTCTCCTCAGTAAAGAATAAATATAGGCCAGGGGTTTTTAGTCAAGTATCAAAGCTTTTCAGCTTGTTTTTCTTGAGAAAAGTGGAATTGAGTATGTATGTTTCTTTGAAGAAAAGAATCATGGATAGAAGAAACTAAGTTTGATGATCAAGTGTTTGCTTTAGTACCCATCTCTCTCTGACCGTTAATTAACTCGTAACTATGCAGAATATCAAGTCATGATGACCGACAAGTCATACTCTACCCATTCGCTCACGTAATTTGAGATTCTTGCATCTTCTATAACCTCCGAGTAATTAAGGTAGAACTATCTCGCTCACCCTGTAAGGTAAGCATATTCTCTTTCTCTACTATTTATACCCTGGTTTCTCTTCTTTCGGTACCATCAGTTCGATTCTCATTTTGTAATTGCTAAGGTAATCAGAGAGAAATTCAACCTCCATCCTTTCTTGTTTTTGTTTTAAAGAATCATACCAACGTTTCATTTTCCATTGATCCTTTAATCTTTGATCTGGGAGACCCTGGTTGATTTTTGAGAGTTGTAACTACTTTGTGTGTAAGAGTTCGAGTTATTTTTTTATGAGGCTCTCAGTCCATATTTGAAGTTAATGTTATGTAAGAGTTTGATTCTTACTTGGTATATGAATTTGGGGTTTTGTGGAAAACAGTCTAAAGGATTTTCTTGCTTTCAGGTTCTGGTAGTTTGATTGCGATTTGCGAGGAGTCTTTATCACATCAATGGCGAAGATGATTCCTGAGAAGAAGAAGTTCGTATGGGTCATAAAGAATTTCTCCTCTTTGCCATCTGGCAGGCTTTATTCTGCCCCATTCCTGATCAGTGACGTCAAGTGGTAAAAAAATACAAATGTTCTCGTTGAGATTAACTTGATGTAAATCATCCATATTTCGTTTTGTTGATTCTTTTCTTTGGTTTTCTTCTCGCAGGCGTCTTTTTATCAATCCTGAGGGATTTAATGGTAATTTGAATGTGTTTCTTAGTTTTGCTGATGGTCAATCACTGCCTTCTGGATGGGGACGTTACGTAAAAATGCGCCTAACCGAACTACGTATGAACTCTCCATACACAGAGGTAAATCTTACTAGAATCTGCTCACTAGTTGATTCATGATGGTAAAAAGTGTTGGAAATAAAAACTTTAAGGAGATGGAGAATGTGTTTGAAAAATTTGGGAGAGAATAGAAATTTTAAGAAGTAGAAGATTTTATTACTTAGAACTTTTTTTGGAAGAGCTTGGTTACAAATGAAGGTGGAAGGAGGTATTTATAGTCTCCAAAATACAAAATATCTAAAATATTTTAATCCTAAATCTAGAGAATTCTTAACATTATTTTACAATAATTATCTAGATAATTTCATAGAAATCTCTAGATTTTTATTTTCAACACTTATCTAGAACATTTTAAGGAGGTGAAAATTTTAGATTTTTCTAGAGAACACTTCTAGAACATGGATCTTGGGTTTGGCTCACCATTAGATTATTAGCCCAATATTTATACTTGATCCAAAATTAAGTTTAGTTTTCAACACCCCCTCTTAAACTTGATTTTGCTACTCCGAGCAAACTCCTCATCTTGATTTTGCTACTTCGCGCTTAAGTGGCTTGGTGAAAATATCAGCAACTTGATCATTCGTCTTCACATACTCCAATTGTACTTCCTTCTTGGTGACACACTCTCTGATGTAGTGATAACGCGTGTCAATGTGCTTACTTCGATCATGGAAGACTGGGTTCTTCGCCAAAGCAATTACTGACTTGTTATCCACAAAGATCTTCGTTGGCTCTTCTTGTGCCAAACTCAACTCCTTTAATAAGTTTCGTAACCAAATGGCATGACAAACACAGGAAGTGGCTGCTACGTACTCCGCTTCGCAAGTAGAAAGAGTCACAATCGGCTGCTTCTTCGACATCCATGTGAAAGCCGTATCTCCAATATAGAACACGAAGTCACTTGTGCTTTTTCGATCATCAACGTCGCCACCCCAATCGCTATCGCCAGATCCAACAAGTTTGTAATCGTTAGAGCTAGAGTAATACAAGCCAAAGTCTATAGTACCTTTGATATAGCGAATGATCCTCTTAGCCGCTTTGAAATGAGTTGTTGTTGGATGCTCCATGTAGCGACTAACAACTCCGACCGCATATAAGATGTCAGGCCTTGTACACGTCAAGTAGCGTAGACTTCCTGCCAAACTCTTAAAGAGTGTTTGATCCACCTTTTCTCCCTCTTCATGCTTTGATAACTTGGCTCCACATTCCATTGGTGTACTAACTGGGTTTGAATCATCCATCTTGAACTTCTTAAGTACCTCCTTAGCATAGCCTTCTTGAGTAATGAAGATTCCATTGTCTTCTTGCTTAACTTCAATCCCAAAGTAGTAAGACATCAATCCAATGTCAGTCATCTCGAACTCCTTCGTCATTTCCATCTTAAACTCCCCGAACATGCTTGGATTGTTACCGGTGAATATCAAGTCATCTACATATAAGCATGCAATCAATATATCTTTGTTTTGAGTTTTGATATAGAGTGCATGCTCATATGGACACTTGATGAAGTTTTTCTCCTTGAAGTACTTATCAATTCGAGTGTTCCAAGCTCTTGGGGCTTGTTTTAAGTCATAGAGCGCTTTCTTCAACCTTAGGACCTTGTCTTCTTCTCCCTTGACTATGTAGCCTTGTGGTTGCTCACTGTAAACTTCTTCTTCAAGATCTCCATTTAGGAAGGCTGATTTGACATTCATTTGATGTATCTTTCAATTGTTTTGAGCCGCCAATGAAATGATTAGTCGAACAGTTTCTAAGCGAGCCACAGGGGCGAATACCTCATCATAGTCAATTCCAGCTCTTTGACTATAACCTTTTGCCACCAATCTTGCCTTGTGCCTTTCAACTTGTCCTTTAGAGTTTTTCTTTGCTTTGTACACCCACTTCACACCGATCGCGTTGTGCCCATTTGGAAGTGATGCTAACTCCCAAGTATTATTCTTTTGTATCGCCTTGATTTCTTCATCTATCGCATTTCGCCATGTCTTCTCTTCCATAGCTTCTTGGAAGTTCATGGGCTCACAATCCGCAAATAGACAAAATAAGGTAAGATTGTCTTGGTTTTCGGTTACCTCATAAAGCTCTTGTATACTCCTAAAACGTGGACTCCTTTCACTTGAGCTTTCATCTCCTTGGGAACTAGGTGTTGGTGAAGTTGGTGGTGTAACGGGCTCCTCTTTTGGTTACTCCAAGTCTTCTTCTTCAAAATGTGGAAAGAAGTTGTAATCTTCACCATTTGATCTCCAATCCCATTCTCCTTCTTCATCAAAGATGACATTTCTGCTTGTGATTGTCTTCTTTGTGTTAGGATCGTATAGCTTATAGCCTTTAGAGTTGGCGTCATAACCAATGAAAATGTACTTCTTGCTTTTATCATCTAGTTTACTCCGCTTCTCGTCCGGCACATGAGCATGAGCAATGCTTCCAAAAACTTTTCGATTCGAGACTCGGGGCTTCCTTCCACTCCACGCTTCTTGTGGTGTTTTTCCCAAAACACTCTTTGTTGGAGATCGGTTTGAAAGATAAACCGCACATGCAACTGCTTCTGCCCAAAACTCCTTTGGTAATTTTTTACTCTTGAGCATGCTTCTCGCTATTTCAAGGATTGTTCTATTCTTCCTTTCCGCTACTCCGTTTTGTTGAGGGGATCTCGACACCGTTAATTGTCTTCGAATGCCATTATCTTCACAATACTTCAAAAATTCTTTGGACGTGAACTCTCATCCACGGTCAGATCTCATGGCTTTGATCACAATGCCACTTTCCTTCTCAACATTGGCTTTAAACTTTTTAAAGTTTTCAAAAACTTCTGATTTCTCCTTTAAAAAGTAAACTCATGTTTTTTTTGAAAAGTCATCAATAAAGAGAAGAAAGTAGTTATTTTTACCGAATGATCTTGGCTTGATCGGACCACACACGTCCGTGTGTATGAGTTCCAGCAGCTTTCGAGCTCTTGTACTTGACTCATTTGGAAAACCCATTTTGAATTTTTTTCCAAGTAAACACCCTTCACACACTTGATTTGGATGGTTGATGCAAGGCAAACCTCTCACCATTTCTTTCTTCGAAAGTAGCTCTAATCCTCCAAAGTTGAGATGCCCAAATGTAGATGCCAAAGCCATGAATCCTCTTTGTAGCACATCTTGAGACATTGCGCGATGTCACTTTGAATGTTAAGAACAAACATTCGGTTTCTTGACATCGGTACCTTAGTAATGAGATTGTTTCCTTGATCTCTTATAGAAAGATGATTATCTTTTAATCGAATATCATAACCTTTCTCTAAGAGTTGTCCAAGGCTCAAGATGTTGGTCTTCATGCTTGGAATATAGTAGACGTTGGATATAAATTGGTGATCTCCATTCTTTAATCGGATGAGAATATTTCCTTTATCTTTCACCTCCATCTTCGATTCATCTCCTAAAGCCACATTTCCTTTCACCGATTCATCAAGCTCCACGAACATGCTTTTTCGCCCGCACATGTGATTGCTTGCACCACTATCGAGGAACAACTTGTGGTTTTCTTCCTTTCCATCATTCTTGCACGCCATCAACAACATATCTCCTTTGCCACTTCTTTCTTCAACATAGTTCGCCTTCTCTTCAACTTTTTTGTTCTTTGGAGCTTTACATTCAGAAGCATAATGTCCAAACTTCCCACAATTATAGCATTTAACATTTGACTTATTGTACCTTGGTTTTGAATTTCCTCTACCACGACCTCTTGAAGAGCTTTCTCCTCTTTGGTTGGTATTGTCTTCATATGGTCTCCAACCTCATCCATTTCCATATTCGCGACCTCGTCCTCGGAATTAACCACCACCACGTCTTTGTTGGCTTCGACCGCTTTCTTCTTTAGTTTCATCAATCCGCATCTTAAGTCGATATCTTCCTTTTTCTTCTTCTTTTCTTCTTCTTTTCTTCATACGCTTGTAGTGATTCAAGAAGTTGCTCCATTGTCATATCCTCCAAATCTTTTGTTTCTTCAATCACGGTGACAATAAGCTCAAATTTTTGATCCAACGATCTAAGAACCTTCTCCATGATTCTTACTTCGTTTAACTTCTCTCCATTTCTTTTTATGTTATTAGTAACCGTTAAGACTCTTGAGAAATAATCAGAGACGAGTTCACCTTCCTTCATTTTCAACGCTTCAAATTCTCCTCTTAGAGTTTGAAGACGTACCTTCTTAACTTGTTCGCACCCTTGTAAGAGGTTCGAAGCTTCTCCCACGCTTCTTAGGCCGACTTTGCTCCCGCGACCTTCTCAAACGTGTCTTCATCTAATCCTTGATAGATTAGACAGAGAGTTTTCTTGTCTCTCTTCCTTGAGTCTCTCAAACTATCCTTTTGAGTTTGAGATGCACTAGCTTCATTCTCCGGTTCAACGTAGCCTTTAACGACTATCTCCCACACGTCATGTGCTCCTAGATACGTTGTCATCCTTAGACTCCAATTGTCGTAATTGCTCTTTGTAAGCATCGGGACTTGGAAGGGAATGCTGTTACTCGCCATCTTTAGGAACCTCGCTCTGCTACCACTTTGTTGGAAATAAAAACTTTAAGGAGATGGAGAATGTGTTTGAAAAATTTGGGAGAGAATATAAATTTTATGAAGTTGAAGATTTTATTACTTAGAACTTTTCTTGGAAGAGTTTGGTTACAAATGAAGGTGGAAGGAGGTATTTATAGTCTCCAAAATACAAAATATCTAAAATATTTTAATCCTAAATCTAGAGAATTTTTAACATTATTTTACAATAATTATCTAGATAATTTCATAGAAATCTCTAGATTTTTATTTTCTACACTTATCTAGAACATTTTAAGGAGGTGGAAATTTTAGATTTTTCTAGAGAACACTTCTAGAACATGGATCTTGGGTTTGACTCACCATTAGATTATTAGCCCAATATTTATACTTGATCCAAAATTAAGTTTAGTTTTCAACAAAAAGTCCTTGTCACTGTCAGTATCATATGCACAATGTAATCTTTTTGACAGTAACTCTGATATATTCCAATTCCATTAGTCTACCTATTAACGCTGCGAGATTGTAATAATCTGTTTTGACTGCTAAATGGTGTTTGTGTTGAGTCAGTGGTTTAGATTTATTGTTGGTTAACTAATGGCCTGAAATATTATTCAGAAGAGGAGCTCTGGTTTGAGGAGAAATTTGCTGGATGGGGACTGTGTCCAACAGGTTTCCTTCCCCTTACCAAACTTAAAGCCAAGGATAGTGGATTCCTGAAGGAGGATGAACTAAGGATTTCTGCTGAAATAGAGACTCTTGATGTTATTGGCATATTTGATACTGAGGAGGAATCTAAAAATTTAGATGATGATGAGGAATCTAAATTTAGATGTCAATGGGTTTCAAGTTCATCCTTCACAGGTAAGAAACTCTAGAATGGTGCAAACTTCTTGTTACTCCTTCATGGAATGCTTTGTACATCTTTTTTCTCATTCGCAGGTAGAATCTGTGAGAGGTATCTTTGAATTGCACCCAGACATTGCATCAGAATTCCGTGGAAAGAACCAACAGCTGAGGACAACATGCGTGAACTTCTTGCTCAGTCTTATGGAGACGCTGCGCCAACCAATTCAGGAGCTCTCCTATGAGGATCTCGAGGAAGCCGACATTGCGTTGGGATACTTGAAAAATGCTAATTTCAAGGTGGATTGGTTGGAGGCAGAGCTGGACCAAGTGAAAGAGAAGATGGAGACAGAACAGGCTCAGGCTTGAAGCTGAATTCCTCTGTCCTTAAACAATACTCAATAAATGATCTATGTAATATGAAAAGTGTGTGACAAGATAAACATAGTATCCCCTTGTAAATAAATAATCCGACATGAACGATTTTAACCATACCCTGGTGTGAATCGTCATGTTCTGGGGATACTAATGATGAATAATACTACTATGTATGTACTATTAACGTTCATGCGTGAATAAGAATTACTATAAGCTTTCGATTCATGTTTCCTCGAGCAATATACTATGTATCCTAACTACTTAGATGTTATGATTCTTGTGAAAAGAGAAGTTTTCAAGCAACCAAATTATTATTATTTTTTCGTTTGTTTGATTTAAGAAATTGTAGTCTTGTTTGTAAGGTGAAATTAACCATTTCTTTGTTTTAAGAAATTGTAGTCCTGTTTGTAAGGTGAGAAATTAACAAATTGCAGTATTATTAGGTGAGTGTTTTCATACAAGCTCATTGCTTTTTTTCTGTTTTATATCCTCTTCACTGTATCAAAGTTAACAATGAGTCATTCATGTTAGCATTTGCACATTATTGGAGATGTATGCAATTTTCTTAATACATCTTTCTTGCAGGAAGAAAAAACACTCTACAAGACCGAACTCCCTTGCCGATTGCCTAAGTTAAATTCAACTTTGTCTAATTGTACTTTTCTTCAAGTATCAAAATGCAGGAATTGAGTATGTAGGTTTTGTTGAAGAAAAGAATCATGGCTATAGGAAACTAAGTTTGATGATCAAGTATTCGCTTTGCTATTCATTTCTCTGATCGATTGTTAACTCGTAATCATGCAGAATATCAAGTCATGACGACCTAAGCCTCTTCCCACCCGCTCACGTAACTTGAGATTAATGCATTTTCTGTATATATCTTTCTGTGGCAAGAAGAAACCCCCGAAAGAGACAGGACTACCTCGCTGACCCTGTAAGGTAACCATATTCTCTTTTTCTAAGTATTTATACATCTGGTTTCTCTTCTTTCCGTACCACCACACCAGTTCAATTCTCATTTTATAATTGCTAAGGTAATCGAAGAGAAATTCAACTTATCTTTATTCTTTGTTTTCAGTTTAGAGAATCATACTGAGGCTCTGACGAGATATTTGAAGCTTTTTGTTTTTTGTTTTTTGTTTTTTTTTCATTTTGTTGCTCGAGAGGGCATTTTTGTCAAAACATTATTTTTGTTTTCAGGTTCTGAATTTGATTGCAATTTGCGAGGAATCTTTATCTCATCAATGGCAAAGCCGGTTAGTAAGAAGCTCGCAGGGTTCATAAAGAATTTTTCGACTCTAAACTCTGAGAGGTGTTATTCTGATCCAGTTATGATTGGTGACTACAAATGGTAAAAAAGGGCACCTCGTTTTTATAGTCGAATTAAGATATATCGTCTCATGGTTAGTTGATTCATTTTCTTTTGGTTTTCTTGTAGGTGTCTTTTCGTCTTTCCCAAGGGAGTTAGACAAGTAAATAACTTGTCTGTGTATTTAGAACTTGATAATTATAAATCATTGCCTTCTGGATGGAGAAGCTACACCAAATTTCGGTTAAGTATTGTAAATCAAAATTCTCAAGAACTCACTGTACGACGAGGTAATTCTTACTTCACTCTCTGCTCACTAGTTGTTTCGTTTCATATGCACAATGTAATCATTTTAACAGTAGCAATGCTTCCAATTCCATTAGTCTCCTTATTATGCTGCGAGATTGTAATGATCAGTTGTGCAATTTTCTAGTTTTCACTAGAGTTCTATATTGCTAAAGGGTTTAGTTGATGTTCAATTCACAGTGCGTAGTTCATCCAGTGTTATATTTGTTTTTGATTAACTAATGGGGAGAAATACTATACAGAATTAGAACACTGCTTTGATCAGAAATCCTACGGATGGGGTATTAAACAAATGCTTCCCTTTACTAAACTTCATGCCAAAGATGGTGGATTCCTTGTGAACGATGAACTCATGATTGCCGCTGAAGTAGATGTTTTTGAAGTTATTGGCACAAAAGGTGAATCTAAAGTGGCACCGGAACCTTTACTCAAGAAACCTTCATCGGTAAAGGAAAACGTGGATGTTAATGGGTTTCAAGTTCATCCTTCACAGGTAAGAAACTCAAGAATGGTGCAAACTTCTTGATACTCACTATACAAAAGGCGAGTTCATGTATTCGTCTCATATGCTTTCATTCACAGGTAGAATCTGTTAGACGTATGTTCGAATTGCACCCGGACATTGCATCAGAATTCCGTGGAAAGAACCAACGTCTGAGGACAACATGCATGAACTTCTTGATCAGTCTTATGGAGACACTGGGCCAATCAATTCAGGAGCTCTCCTATGAAGATCTGGAGGAAGCTGACATTGCGTTGGGATACTTGAAAAATGCTAATTTCAAGGTGGATTGGTTGGAGACCGAGCTCGACCAAGTCAAAGAGAAGAAGGAAACAGAACAGGCTCAGGCTTGAAGACTTGAAGCTGAAGTTCTGTCCTCCAACAATAAATTATGTATGTAATATGAAAACTGTGTGACAATAAAAACAGAGTATCCCCTGTAATTAAATAATCCGTTATGTACGATTTTAATCATACCCTGGTGAATCGTCATGATTACGGAAACTAATAATGATGAATAATATTATCTAAGTATGTAATATCTTAGAACCACTCGCTTTTTTCTCTTCTACAATGTTTAAGTTATTCAAATTGTTTAATCTGAGCTAAAACTAAAATTTGCTAGTGTATTTGCTTTTCTCCATTCTATCGTAGTTTCATTGTGAGTAATCTTCATAAAATCAATGAAGTCTGTTGATGAGTTGGTAATTTGGTTGTGTCTTGGCTCCCAAATGATATTATCTCCAAAGTTTGTTTAATTATTTTGTGATGGAGTCTCTTGTTGCTGAATGCTTACTTTGTACTGCGTAAGCAACGAAAAAATTCGTAGACAAAGGCATAAAGACTGAATATGGTGAACAATTGGTTTGAGATACAGAGTACTCTGTTTCGGATTGTGTTGAGATACAGATACAGAATACATCTTTTATTTTCCTCGTGAATTAAACATGAATAAGAACGATTAAACATGCTAAATAAAAATTTTGGCATCAATCTAAATACTTGTTTGCTTTTCTTGTTGGCAGAGTAAAATATTTTTTGGATTTGAACAGAAAGTGGAATTGGAGGAGTCGTCGCTAGGCATAGTTAATATTTATGATTTTTCCAAAAAAATAAAAACCATGCACTGTATTAACAAGTCACGAGGAGCTAGGGCCTGTTATTCGAGGTGCATGCATTTTCTCTTTCAAATGTTTATATAGTTGGTGACCTTGTAGTTTGGTATATCGACTTCAAATGGGGAATCTAGTCGATAACAAGTTCACTTGGGTAATCCAAAATTTCAACACCTTGGAATCTGAGACTATCTATTCTGATAAATTTATGGTGGGTGGATGCAAATGGTAAGGTTTTCATCTACGTAGATTTAAGTTATATATCCTCCACGGTGTTTTGGTGATTCTTTTATTCGTGTTTCTTGCAGGTATCTTTCTGTCGATCCCAAGGGAGATGGTGAGGATTATGCAGGCTACTTGTCTTCGTATCTGGAATCTGAAGCATTGCCTTGTGGATCGAGGAGACTCGCAAAATTTTCCTTAACATTAGTAAATTCTCACGAACTCTCCCCAGAAAGAGTGGGTGAGTATTTCTACGCTTGCTTAGTTTATGATTCTACATGTTGATGGAACTTGTGCTGCTTGCTCATAACTAGAGTTCTATGTTACGTGAATTTACAGTAGGACCAGAATGGTTTGATGAGAAGACTCTCTCTTGGGGTTGCCCAGACATGCTTCTTCCTACCGAACTTTATGAGAGAGATAGTGGGTTTCTTGTAAACGGAGAACTCACGATTATTGCAGAGATAGAT
Organism: Draba incana; assembly: GCA_963576765.1. NCBI lineage: Eukaryota > Viridiplantae > Streptophyta > Magnoliopsida > Brassicales > Brassicaceae > Draba > Draba incana. Next base: position 29,015,222 of record OY755217.1, on the reverse strand, counting down.
GTTCTTGAGGTTATTGGAAAGTTAGATGAGTCAGAGGAATCTGAAGAGGAGACAACACAACCTCCGGAAAAAATGAAGCAAGATAACGATGGTGTGTTGTCTAGTGATTTACTCTATAAGACTCAACAGCTGAAAGAAGTCAATGGATTTCTAGTTCTTCCTTCACATGTAAGAAACTTCTCTTTTTGTTTAGTAATTTACATGGACTTTTTCTTAAGCTTGGAGATAAGAAGTGGTTTCTTGTAATGAAAGTAATCATTGAAGTATCAGAAACAATTAAATACAAAAAAAAAAGCTTCAGAATTAGGGATTATTCATCATCTGCTTTATTTTTACACTTGCAGGTAGAATCTGTGAAGCGTATTTTTGAAAACTGAAAAGCACCCGGACATTGCATTAGGAGTCCATACAAAGAGTCCACATTTAAAAACTACATACATTAACGTCGTCCTTGGACTTATCGAGACGATGTGTCAATTGCCTCAAGATCTCTTGATGAAGATCTGAAAGAAGCGTTCGTTACAGTGTCATATGCGGGAAACATGGGATTCAAACTGGATTGGTTGGAGAAGAAGCTGACTGAATTGTGTGAAAAGAAGACCAAGTTGAAAACCGTTGAGGCTAAGCTTCCAGAAATGGAGGAAGAGTTGCAGAACTTGGATAAGAAACGCTCAGACCTCAGGGCTCTTTTGGAGACGAGCAAGGCAGAGTTTGATGTAGCCAATATACCTCTCTCTTTTGATGATATTGTTTGATGTTTATGTGTTCTCAAAAACTAGGAGTTTGGTCTTTACTTTGTTTTCTGGTGTTCTGGTTTGTGTTTTGGTTTCCAAATGAGTGGTCTTAATACTTGGCCTTTTCTTATGGAGTAAATGTTTTAACACTCACTAGGATCTTGTGTGATAGGATCAAGTATCCGGTTTATTTTATTTTATTTTTTTTAGTATCCGGTTTATTAATAACTAGTATTAAGGCCCATTACGTTTTTTAATTTTGATTTCAATTACTTAAATTTTTTTTATTTAGCAATTACTTTAAATTATAAATATAGATGTTAAATAAATTAAAAAGTATAATATTAATATGTATATGCCTCAATATAAAGATTGACTAAACGTCAAATTAGAAGAAATGAATATGCGAAACTTTTATATAGTGGCAAAAAGACCCCATATTTATATTTGTTTAAGAGAAAAAAACTTACTTGGAAATAAACAGAAGATAATAAATATATCATAAAATATTGATTAGATACAATAGGTTACATGTAATAAGTTATAAAATTTAACAAAAAAATAATAAGTTATAAAATTTTCATTAATAGTTAGGAAGAAAGAATAGTTTTATTCTTTGTGTTACTGCATAAAATTTATAATTATAAAATCCGGAAATGGAATAAAAATTAGAAAAGGTAAGAAAAATAAATAATAGGAAAAAAGTAAAAGAAAAAAGAGAACCATGTGTGATTTTTCTCCATCGATTGTTCATTTGAATACTCCTTTTTTGTTGATTTCTTTCATCAAACCAATTCTCCCCCCAATTTTGGAGTGTTGTACTCCTTTCTCTTCCGATTCCAAATTGAGTTCACTTTGGTTGAGTTTATTAATCTTTCTCTTCACCTACAGTAAAAAAAAAAAGATGAATCAAATATATCTCAACAAAGATATCAGTTTTATTATGGGGAGAAAATTTGGAAAGAAAGTCTCGAACACTACTGTTGACCAAGGCAATGCCTCAAACACTCTCTTGTTTAATAGAATTTCTTTTTCAATTACTTTTAAATACAAAAACAACAAAATTACGTTAAAACCAGCTAAATGTATTAAAATTACACACCCAACCACATAATATCCATCTAATATCCACATACCGGATCCAAAAAAAAATCCCAAAAAAGAAAAACTCTTCAATTTCTCTTCCTCCTTGCATTTTTTCCCGATCAATCAAAATTTCTCCATCAAAGTCTCTCTGATTTTTTCTTTTTGTCAATCGCCATGGCCCTCCAACGATCCACTACTCCGCCCTCAGGTTCTTGGTCGACAAACCAGTCGTGGAGCTCGTCTCCGCCGTCACCTTCTTCGACAGATTTGGAGCTTTGTCCCTCATGAAGTAATCGAATCAGAGCTTAGGTTCTTATTCACGAAAGACAAAGGCATCGCGAACAGGAAGAAGGAGGAATCGGGAATAAATCTTGCCGGTAATGGCGGATTGATTCTAGGAAAGAAATCAACAACATCGCGAAGCTTGAAGAACAAAAACGCAACATCGTGAAGCAAAGAGAAGAAGAATGAAAGGATTCTTAGCGGCATCGAAAATGATTCAAATTTTCTAACTTTGAGTTGTTTTGGAGAAGACGAATCAAAAGATTTTTTTTGTTGTGGGCAAAAGAGAGAAGAAGATATTTTCTCTTGAATCCCCAAGTTTTCTCACGCATTTTCCCGAGAAAATTTGGCTGATTGAGTTTCGATGAGCCGTTTAGGTCACAAATCCGTGGTTTATCACGGAGAGTTGCGTTTAGGGGAACTCGATGTGAATCAAGTATCTTCAGGTCATGAATTTTGATTCCCCAACGATGAAATTCGAATCCACCACATTTCTCCGGCTGGTGAGAGATGTCCTCCTCTCGCGATTCTCCAGACTATTGCTTCTTTCGCCGTTCGATGCAAGCTTGAATCATCGGCTCCGGTCAAACCTCAGGAGCTGACGCCGTCTGTTTCCACGAATTGAAGGTAACATAGCTCGTTTAAGATTTGTGAAATGACATTTCATTGTGAATCTTAGTTGATTTAACTTGAATTTGTGATTTGTGATTACAGACTGCAGTGGTATTACTCGGAGAAGAGGATATTCACTTAGTGGCGATGCCGAGCAAGGAGAAGAAGTTTCCTAGTTTCTGGTGTTTCTCAGTTCCTTTAAGTTTATATGATTCATGTTTAAGGATGCTTAACACTAGGTGTTTATCTATAGTGTTTGATTTGGATGAGACACTAATTGTTGCGAATACTCGTTTGAAGATAGAATCGAAGCTCTTAAAGCTTGAAATTGTGATAGTTTTTGACTAGTCTGAGGAATTTCATCAGGTTTGATTTCAGGTGTTTCCATGATTTCCAACATGTTAGATGTCACAAAAATGGTTTATGCAACGGGAAACTGACAACGAGAAGAGCGATGACAAGTGTCGTTGGTTGATAAAAACACAATCTTGAAAACTCAGATGTAGAAACGGGGGTTGATCGGCTCTAGCGGTGATTAGAGAAGAAAAAGATGAAGAAACAAAGGAAGATCAAGAGACGGGTATGAAGAAAAAGAAGAAGATTTATAATATGTTCTTCTTGGTGTAAATAATCTATAAACAAGGTATATACCATGAAAGCAAATAGTGAATTTGGGTTTAGGAGTTTAATTTTCAGAGATTGTAATTGTGAGAATTCATGTGAACATAGAAAGAAATTTCGATGACGTGAAAAAGTTTTTTACTTAAGTGCAACTTGATTTATTAGGTACAACTAAGTATTAATATTAATGTACAACTAAGTTTAATAGGAAAAAAATAATTTATGTTATTAAATAGAACATTAAAACACGTGTTAATAGAAAATATAATATAAATGTGCCAAAAACATGTTAAACATGATTGATTAGATACTCACCGACATTGCATAAAGTTTTACCTCTGAAATTCCAAACAGTTTTACCTCATTTTTGGTTGTACCAATTTTCTTCATAGTTGTACATTCTAACCATTTTACAATATATTAGTTGTACCAACTAAATTATATATTTAATTAGTTGCACACATAATATTTGGTCTAAAAGGATACATTCCCAAGATTTGCATAAACTAATTTGTCTCTAAATCCATTGTATGCCTATTTTCATGGTATTTGTACATGAAAATGACACTAGAAGTGTAAAGTGTATAATGTGAGATGTGTAAGATTGTAGTTAGAATATTCATTAAACTACATTTTTTAAATTTGATTCTCATATATCATTCATTAACTGATACTTGATAGTCATTCCATTTTTCCATTTTTCTCAAGTCTCAATTTTTTTCAAACTAATTTTCTGAAGCAAATCAAATTTTCTTAAGACAATAACAAAAATAAAGAAATCAAATTTTCTTAACATACAACAATAAAACACAAACAAAGTCTTTCCTTTAAATTTAATAAATGGTGATTCTACAAAATTGTCTCAACTTTCATAGAAATTTTGATGATTCTTTCCTTTAAATTTGCTTCTTTTTCTTTTATGTAAATGATTGATCAATCATATAGTTGATCCTTATTTAAATTTAATCGCCAACAAAAATTTAATTAAGTTTCATATTTATTCAAACCGGAATCTGATTCACGTGCTTACAATCGTCATACACATGGCTACTACTTCTTAGTCCCAAGCCATGTAACCTCAACGAGCCGTCTTTATAGATCGTAAGCACATACATATTTTACGTAAATGATGATCAATCATATGTAAACTTAAATTTTTGTTTGCAGAGAGGACAAGTCGCGTTGATCCTTAGCCATTTGTCTACACATAAACTGTGGAAATGGTCCTACAAGGAAGTTCCCTTAAATCTACTCCATCTTCATACGCACATAGACAAATGCTACATTACTGCAAAAGTTTTTACGATTTTTCTCGAATCATTTCAGTGTCTTTGTCCGAAAGAAAAACGGGGTTTGGTTTTGGTTACTTACAACATCTTCGCTAGATAGCACGCGTTCGTTTTGAGAATCAATGCCTACTTCAGTCATTATCCCTCCTTGAGTTTCACGGATTTCGCCATTCACTTTCTCAGAATTCTTAACCGTTCGAGATCTGCTAGAGCGTACAAGATCGCGATGATGCAAGATAAGCATCAACAAACATCAATACCGATTAGACTAGCAACCGCAACGCAAATGACAACGAATATAACATCAAAAGCAAGGAATGCAACACAGAGCCTGCAAATATACAAGAAACCAAAATCTTTTGAGAAGATAAAAACACAAAGAGGAAGAAACAGAAACACAATCAAGAATCCAGAAACAAACCAGTAGAGTTGAGGCGAAGATTGAGCGAGAGCCTCGGTAGTGTTTTCGTCAAGCGCCACGATTCATACTTTGAAACTTGCAGGCATCAATCCATGTCTTAGACTGTAACAGTCTACAGTTTTCTCCCAGCTCTTTCACAAAACAAACAAACCCCACAACTTCAATAATCAACACTTAATTCATTACAATCTACCTTAAATTCCATAATCACAATACATTTACAGCCAATTGTGCATACCAAATTTCTTATGAAATCTCTGAATCAATTTACAGCCAATTGTGCATACCAAATTTCTAAATCCATTCAATTGAAATTCATAAATCCATAAATCCTCAAACCAAATTAGAAGCATACAACAACGAAAATTTACAACTACTTGGACCAACATGAACGATGGCGAGCTAACAATTGGACAAACTCACCTCAATTTTAAAGCTTCAAGCTTCAATGGCTAATCAATGAAGAGGTCGGATCGTTGCTATTACTCGACGAGATGAACTTCAAGCTTTAACTAGAAAGCAGAAATGGTGATGAGATGAGCTTTAAACTTCAAGCTTACACTGGGGAAGATTGACAGCTGAATCGGATTTGGCGTCGGACCTTCGGCATCTATGGCGACGAGGAAGGAAAATGGAATTGGGGTTGGATTTTAATTGGTTCAATTTTTATCAATTAGATTTTTTTATTAAAATAAAAATAGGTTAGTAAGGGTAAAATGGGTTTTGTTTAGTTCATTACACATGAGAGTATATTAGATTATAGAGGAGTCTCGTAGAGGAGAGTAGAGAGAGATAGTAGTGTTTTAGAACTTCATCCGAAAGAGGAAGACACAATGAGAAGAATAAAAACATGTCGAAAGTTTAATTATAAGAAGTAGTGTTGTTATGAAGAGGAGAGGGGAAAATAAGGCATAAGTTGAGCTAGAATCTAGAGATAGTGGGGAAGAAGATAGTGGGAAAGATTTTTTTTTTTTTTTGGTCATCTCAATTAATAATAAGCATAAAAAGTTTGAATTACAAAGCTATTTAAAAGGCAACAAGGACACAAACCAGAATCCTTATTCCAAACAAAAAGGACAATCAAATAGCCTAATTCAAAAGATAGCCTACTGATTCCTGCTCCAAAAAATCCCTAAGCCACTCCGGGGCACCTCTAGTAACATACGATTGCGATCTGAGATCTCTGATTACGCTATGGGCAATTAACCATGCCGCCTTGTTGACATTAGAGGATTCGAACTCCACCTTCCAGTCATTTAACCCATTAAGAACCAAGCCAAAAGCATCTACCTGCCAAGAGAAAGAAGGCCACTCTTTTGGCCTGTCTAAAGCATTTACAAATTCTTACATATTCCAAAACACTTGAACCAAAAATTACTTTTCTTATTCTGAGGTCAACCATACTTGTATCATGAGATGAGCTTGAATCTTTGCCTCTTCTTCCGTCTCAATCTCAGACAAACATCTGCGACTATGGAGCACTGTGTGACCAGCAGAGTTTCTAAGAATCCATGCCACTCCAACTGATTTTTGACTAGCAGACCACTCAAATCCAATGTTGCACTTAAGCCACGGGTCTGGTGTCTCGACCATCTCTTCTTAACCCAAACTTTCTTGACAGGAATACCAAAATCCTCCTTCTTCTCATTTGAATGCGTAAAGAACCAAAGCTCAGCCTCCTGACTAGCTTTATCTACAATCTCATTAGCTTAGAAAACTTTACCTTCAAAAAACAAACCATTTCTATTCTTCCACATATACCATAACATCCACGGAAAACTCCTTCTAGAGAAAAGAGGAATCCTTTTGCATTTTGCAACATTAAGCACGTAGGAGATGTTAGATATAAGGGAAAGATCATCAAATCCACCTTCAGGACAAGGAATTGAAGACAATGCCCAAATCTGTCTCGCAAAAGAACATGAGAACAAGACATGATTCACTGATTCTCCTTCATTTCCACAAATTTGGCATCGAGTATCTACCTTCAAAGTTCTTTTCACAAGCAAATCAACAACAGGAAGAGCTTTACTCACTGCTTTCCACATGAAAGCTTTTATCTTAGGGGCTGTATGAATCTTCCATATATTTTTCTTTACTTCCAAGGTGGAAGGACTCATTTTAGCCCATCTAATCAAATCAGCATGTTTGGACTTGTGAGCAAGCCAATAACCAAATTTCACAGAATAGCTATCGCTTCTGTTATGCATCCAACCCCAGAAATCCTTCGAAGAAAGTATGGGTTTCATCTTCAATATCAGATTGATGTCATCTGGATAGAAAAGCTCCTCCAGCTTCTCTTTATTCTAACTTCTAGCACTCAAACTCATAAGTTGATCCACTATTTGGCAAATATCAATGAGACAATTCTTTATTAAAAGAGCCTTCATGGTTGAATTCATTATCCACTTATCTGTCCAAACCTTTACCGATTTACCATTGCCAATCGATTTCTTTATTCCTGATTTAACCAGTTCTCTCCTGAATAAAATACTTTTCCATCCAAAAGAAGGCCTAGACCCTTCAATAGCATGCAGAAAATCGCAATACCCATGGTATCTGCTTCTCAAAAGCTGGGCTAGAAGATATTCGGGGTTATTTAAAATCCTCCAAGCTTATTTTTCTAACAAGGCCTGATTAAAGCACTGAATATCTTTCATCCCAAGGCCTCCCAAATCTTTTCCTAAGCACAGTTTCTCCCATGAAATCCAATGAATCTTTCTTTTATCTTCAGATGAGTTCCACAGAAAGTCTGCCATTGCCTTTGATAACGAAGACAAAGTAAAGATATGCAACTTGAAACACGACATAGCATAAACATGCATTGCAAGAGCCACTGATTTCAGCAAGACCTCCTTACCCCCGTGAGATAGAAGTCTACCATACCAGCGTGAAAATATATTCTTAAGCCTCTCCTGAATAAACGCCAACATCTCAACCTTCAATTTACTAAAACACTCGGGAAGGCCAAGGTAGGAACCAACACCACATTCATTACAAATACATGTAATCTGCTTGACCTTACCTTTAATATCCTCATCAACTTTGTCACCAAAAGTTATTGATGACTTGTTCAGGTTGATAATCTGACCAGTTGCAGCTCCGTACACTTTCAGAATCCCATTCAAGGTCCCAACTTCCTCCTCTGAAGCCTTGGACAAGAACAAACTGTCATCTGCAAATAACAAATGGCTCACAGAGGGCCCGTCATCAAAGAAACTAACACCATTAATTAACCCTTGATTTTCCGCTTTATTCAAAAGATGAGTTGATCCTTTAGTACACAAAACAAAAAGAGAAGGGGATAGAGGGTCCCCTTGTCTCAAACCCCTCTTCGGCTTCACCAATCCAAAAGGCTCATTATTAATTAACACTGAGAATGTGACTGAGGTAACACAAAACATAACCCAGTCAACCCATCTATAGTGGAAACCCATTGATATCATCAACCTTTTAAGATAATTCCATTCTACTCTACCATAAGCTTTGGACATATCAGATTTAATAGCAAGAAATGCCTTTGAAACTTTTGGATGGGTTTGAGACCCTGAACTAACTCATGAGCAATAAGAATATTGTCAGAGATTAGTCTCTCAGGAACAAAGGCAGATTGAGTAAATTAATGATTTTTTTACCAAGTGGTTATTGGGAATGATTTTTTTTACAAAGTGGCTCTTGGTCTAGTGGTTTTCTCCTCATCAAAAGTGAGAAGAAGTTCCTAGTTCGAGTCCACTTGGGAGGAGGGAGATTTCCAAAGAAATTGACTAAAGGCGGAGTCCACCTAGCTCGAGCCCACGGAAACTAAGGTTTCAGGACCGAACTTCGAGGTTATAAAAAAACAATGATTTTTCTTTTAATGTCAAATAATTTGTTGTGGTTCTCTCGGACGGTAAAAGTGAAGGAATTGGGACTTATGACACGTGGCAAAAGAAGAAGATTGCAGTTAATTGTGTTTTTACTTGTGATTTATAGTAATAGGATTACTATCAGTTTGGTTAATTACATTTTCAGTTGGTTTTGTACCGGTTTGTATTTTATTTCGGTTTGTCCTTGAAAACATTATGTAAGACCATCTTTAATGGTGATTTTTTTGAGTATCAAGAGGGAAAAAAAAAAATCAATCTCCCCTTGATTTTTGGGTCGATACGTATCAACCAGCTGAGTCCCGTGATACCGTATCACGGGACACGTGGAAGGTTGGGATTCAACACTTTTTTTTATTTTTTATTATCACTTGTGTAATGAATTTTTTTTTCTTACGATTAGAAATTGGTCGAGTGATTTTATATTTTTACGGATTGTAATATTACTTTTTTTAATCTTATGTTTTATATATAATATATATATATATATATTACTTTGATTATTATCTATTTCGTAAACATTTAAATTTTTTTTTTATACGATTAGAAATTGGTCGAGTGATTTTACGTTTTTACGAATTGTAATTTTACCTTTTTTTAATCTGATGTTTATATATATATATATTACTTTGATTATTATTTATTTAAGTTTTTTTTTTTAATAATATTGTCTTATTACTATTGGAGATAAATTTATTAACAGTATTTTATTGAATTTTAAATAATTAACTAATATTATAATTAATACTAAAAAATTGCTTATGATACTCCAAAAATATCACACCGTCCATGTGGGGAAATAACAATCAGAATAATATTCCTTCTTGTCTTTATCCTTGTCTCTCTCTCTCTCTACACTCATCGTCATCACCGTATTTATCATTTCACCATAGATCTGTTGAGCTTCAAGGTGATCCTTCTTATCTTGATCATCTTTTAGTCCTGAGATCTCCTTACCTTCGGATCCTTGGGGGATTTCTAGGTTTGGGCTTTATCATACTAACCTCCGTTTACCTCTTGGGTTTCAAATTGTTAAACGGGAGTTTTTTTTTTTCTTTTAGTAAGGCTTTAGTTAGGGTTTGAAAAGAAAATTCTGAACAGAGTGGGGAATAAAAACTCAATGAGTTATAGACGAGTTGAAAGACACTAGAAAATGGTGATACAATTTGCTCAAGGAGATTCAATCAGTAAAGTTAGCGGAAAAACACTTCCAAATTTAGTCATAGAGAGAAGATGAAAAAAAAAACATTTGGAGAGATTTTTTTTTTTTTTTTTTTAGAGAGATCTTGATTTTTTTTTGAAGGATAAAATCCTGTAAAGGCAAAACTGGAGTAGCGTAAATTAGTTTCGGTTTAGTTTGGTTGAGATCGGTTTGACTCGGAACACAGTCGGTTCGGGACATTGTTTAATTTTGATTTGGTTTAGTTTCACATATTCATCTCTTCTCTAAACAGTAGTATCAATGAATACGAGTGTCACTGAAGAGTGCGATTGAATGATTCGTTCTCACTCTCTGTAATCTCATCCATAATTTTGTAGTTTGATTGCTAGGAATCTTTCTCACATCGAATGGCGAAGTCTGAAAATAAGAAATTCGCATGGTTGATAAAGAATTTCTCCTCTTTAAAATCTGACAACTGTTATTCTGATCCAGTTGTGATCGGTGACACCAAATGGTAAAAAGAACATACTTGATTGAGACTTAGGTTGTATCGTCCAATGCAAGGTTTGGTTTGATGATTCTTTTGCTTTTTTGGTTTTCTTGCAGGCGTCTTCGCATCGAGCCCAAAGGAGAAACTAAAGTTGAGGATCATTTGGCTTTGTATTTACAAGTTGCTGATTATCAATCGTTGCCGTCTGGATGGAGAAGATATGCCAAATTTCGTTTTACTATTGTAAATCAACTTTCTCAAAAACTCTCTGTACAAATAGGTGATTCTTACTACTAACTAGCTGTTTCGTTTTGGTGAATTCCTTGTCCAGTGTCAGTATCATATGCAAAATGTTATCATTTTAACACTAGTATTGCTAGATATTATTATTATTCACTTAGTCTCCTTTTTATGCAAATTTTTTCTTGTTTTGATTAGATTTTTATGTTGCTAAAGGGTGTTTGTTTGTATGTGGGTGAGTGGTTTAGATTCAGAAAAACAGCGTTGGTTTGATCAGAAAGCCTCCACGTGGGGTGTCCGAGAAATACTTCCCCTTACCAAACTTCATGCCAAAGATGGTGGATTCCTGGTGAACGACGAACTACTGATTGTTGCTGAAGTAGATCTTCTTGAAGTTGTTGACACATATGATGAGTCTAAAGAGGCATCCGAATCTCTGGAAAAGATAAACCTAAATGATAATGGTGCGGAATCTAAAGATCTACTTAAGAAAACTCCATCGGTTAAAGAAAGCGTGGATGTCAATGGGTTTCAAGTTCTTCCTTCACAGGTAAGAAACTCAAGACTGGTGCAAACTCCTTGTTACTCGAGTTCATGTCTTCGTCTGTTTCCTAATCTCCAAAGAATAGTCTTTATGTATGCTTTGTTGTACATCTTTCACTGAAGTATCAGAAACAATTAAATACAAAAAAGAAAAAAAAGACTTTGGATGTAAAAAACAATGAAATATTCATCTTGTTTGTTTTTACACTTGCAGGTAGAAACTGTGAAGCGTATATTTGAAACGCACCCGGACATTGCATCTGGAGTCCGTACAAAGAGTCCACATTTGAGGACTACGTACATTAATGTTGTCCTTGGACTTATTGAGACGCTGTGCCAATCACCTCAAGATCTCTCTGATGATGATCTGAAAGAAGCTTCCGTTACATTGTCATATGCGGTAAACATCGGATTCAAACTGGATTGGTTGGAGAAGAAGCTGACTGAATTGTATGAAAAGAAGACCAATTTGAGAACTGGTGAGGCTAGTTTGGCAGAAATGGAGGAAGAGTTGGAGAGCTTGAAAAAGAGACGCTTAGAACTCGAGGGTCTTTTGGAGAAGAGCAAGGCAGAGGTTGATGTGGCCAAAATACCTCTCTCGTTTGATGATATTGTTTTCTGGTTTTCTTGTTTTCTGGCTTGTGTCTTAGGTTTTCTGGTTAGTGTTTTAGATTCTTAAACTTTGGAAGTTAGAAAGACTTTTTCCCCAAGTATGAGAAAAACAGAGTACTCTGTTTTCGTAGCACTTGCGTTTAATTCGTATTCGCCGAAGCAACATTGAAATTGAAATCTCAATCCATCAGAATCCAAAACTATCACTGGAAAGTGATTACGTCTAGAATCAAAACAATTTTCGTTTATCTACATTCTTGGCTATGATAATAGAGCATCATACTTTATACGATTTTAATCAAACGTAACCACGAAAACCATACCCGTAAATACTCTTTCAAACTAAAATCCTTGAGTCCTTGTACGTAACCAATTAGCTCTACCAAACAAATGATGCTAAACAAGATGGTCCAAGTCATAATAGATATAGTTTTTTCTTCCGAAATTGTGGCATGTGAAACTTGTTGGACCGGCTATGTCATATGTGTGTTACAATTTTGTTTTTGAATTTGGTTAGAATTATTAGAGTAGTGTACTCTAATAAGAATCGATGGAAAATTTGTTCGTGCTTAATCAAACTAACATCAATTTGGTACGATTTGTTTATTCATCTTTTGTAAAGTTTGATAAAAAATCATCTGATTAAGCGGTACATATATTTTATTAGATTAATTCGGTAGAATAACAACAACATATCTTGGTAATACATTTACCATGTACACCTGGCCAGGATAAATGTTTTTGTAAACAACACGTCTCGCATTCTGGATCAGCAGTACACGGTATGTAGCATTTTTGAATGTTTATTCCAAAACCTATTTGACAATAAGGGTTCATTAAACTAATATATTACAATTCAGAAAAAGGATTAAAACATGGCCATAATAAATACATAAATCATAATTATCAGTAAATAGTACCAGGATTCCTAGCGGAGCCATGAACAGAAGATGCGACAAAGAGGATAGCTAGAACAACTGCGATTAGCATTTTCTTAGAGAGAGCCATTTTTTCTTAATGTTATTCTCTTTTTATTTTCAATGATTTATGTTCTACTTCGAATGGTTATATATAGTGAAAATATGTTCATTAATTTCATTACTTTTTTTTTAACGTCTGAATTATTATAGATATTACAATCATCACTAGACTAATTTGATTTATTTGACCTAGTTCTATTAATTTCATTACTTAATAATTGTTTCAAACATGGTATATTGTTCTGGTCAACAATGAATAACAAGGCTTTCAATTTATTTCTTTTATTTCTAGTCAGAAAAGAAAGAGTATGATTTTCTTACCTAAATACATTTGAACATTCTTGTGATAATATTTTTGATTACATTTAAATATTAATTTGATTATACTTATTGTTATATACTTAGTTAAACAAGCATTAATTGTTATAGGGAAACTATTAATGTTACATGAAATGAAACGTTTCGAAAAGTCAAAAAGTTGTTTTAAGAAACAGAAATATGTGGAAGCCCCTTTGACTCAGTAAGTTGATTAAGGGTTTATTAATGCTTCTAGGCTAAGAGGTCTGGGGATTTTTCATTAATAATTTTTGAATGCTTAACCCAATGTTAAAATCGAAATCTCCACCAAAATCCTAACTACCGTCAGAATCAAAAACTATCACTCGACACGTCCATAAATCAAAACCGTTCTCGTTTATATACATTTTTGGCTATGATAAGGAATACTTCTTGATTCGGAATCTCTCATTTCCATTTCTATTTTTAAGGTGGATAGAACTGTGAGCGGAAGTAGCTACTTCTTGTGAGTATATATTTGACCATCTTTGTAATATGGAAACTGTGTGAAAAGAAAAACATAGCAACCTCAAATTTCTACCTTTACTCCTTCTACGTAACCAATTAGCTGTACGAATAATTGGCATCCATTGCAGTGTTGTACGTGACAAACTGAGGATTTAAAGTCGATTGGTTGGAGAAGAAGCTTGAGGAAGTAAAGGAAAAGAAGAAGAATGTGTACACTCAGGACCGGTCCTGGGCTAAAGCCCATGAAGCTGGTGCTTTAGGCATCACAAGAATATATAAAATTTGAGCGCATCAATTTCCAAAATAATGGTATGGTGCAGTGGTTAACGTGGTAGTACATAAGTAAGGGTGCCGGGTTCGAGGATGTTTAACGACATGGTTAGTTGTATTTTATAATTTTAGTGTTTCTTAGTGTGCATCAATTTTTGTTGGGCTTCAGCTTTCAGGCCGGCCCTGTGGACACTGGTAAGGCTCGCCTGCAAAAAATGAAGGAAGAGTTGCGAAAATGTAAACGAAAACTCTTGGGACTCAAATCTCTTTTTGAGAAGGAGAATGCAATTGTATCGGCCACCAACGTTCCTTTCTCTTCGATGATATTATTTCATAAACTTTGTAATTTGTTTATATTTATGAGAACTCAGGAACATCAAATAATATCATCGAACCAGAAAGGAACTTTGTAATCCGGACTTTAGATATCCAACCAAAAATACGGATATCCGAAAAACAAAATTTAAATTTATTAATTAAATTTCTTAACGATAATTTTTTCAAAATAAATATGAAATATAAGTAAAAGAGCTAAAATAATTTTCTGTACATATTATATATGAAATAATTTAATATAAATAAAATATATATGTATTTAAAATATTTAATGTGTCGAGATCCAGATCCGTATATAAGGACCCTAAATTTAAAAATGGATCCAAGATTTTACTATCTTTATCCGGATCCGGCCTCATCGAATAGGAGTGGATACCGGATCGAATCTCGGATTTCGGATAATAATTCCAGCCCTACTGTATAAGTTACGAGTAAGTCAAAGATCTTTTCAGATTTTCGTGCGTTAGAGATCCCTTGCTCACCCTGCAACGCTCTAGGTTAATCATAGTGATGTTAATATGGGTAAACCCACCCCATTTAGACCCTGTCCCATTTAAACCCCAAACCCGTTAAGACCCGTTTAGTTTAGGGATCTAATAGGGCTACCCATTTAGACTCGTTTAGTTTACACTTACCGATTTACATCCATTTAGACCCATTTAAGTCATATATGATTTTCTTTTCTTTTTAATAATTAGTTATCCACATAAATTATTTGTCTTTTAAATTACTTTTTTTTTATTTAGAATATTTTTTTTTAGAAAAGAGATATTATAAAGCAACTAGTTTTTATGAGAAATATTTTTTCGTAATTTTCCCGTCAAAACGCGTTTTTCGTAAATTTTCCGACAAAATGCGTTTTCCATAATTTTCCCGCCAAAAACGCGTTTCCGTAATTTTCCCGCCAAAAAAGCATTTCCGTTATTTTTCCGCAAAAACGCATTTCCGTAATTTTCCCGCCAAAAACGCGTTTCCGTAATTTTCCCGCCAAAAACGCGTTTCCTTAATTTTCCTGCCAAAAATGCGTTTTCTGTAATTTTTCCGCCAAAACGCGTTTCCGTAATTTGCCGCAAAACGCGTTTCCGTAATTCCCCCGCCAAAAACGTGTTTTCTGTAATTCTCGCCAAAAAGCGTTTTCCATAATTTAAAACGCGTTTCCGTATTTTCCGCCAAAAGTATGTTTTCTTTAATCTTATTATATAAAGCTTGATGCGTCAAACATAATAATTAACACGATCGTGACATGTGTCAAATTAATCGTCCACTATTTTGACACGTGTAAAATATTTTCCTAATTAATTAATAAATAACAAATTTGATCATATTTTTAAAAATTAAAGTAACTAATTGATAAACATGAATGAATACATGAACAATATCACAATCTTATTATATAACAATAATATGTATACATGTATTTCAAGAATAAATAAATCCTACTTCAATTTGTAATTGTAATATCGGATGCTTCGCAACTTTTCTTTTCTTTTTTTTTTTATTTCCAAAAATTTTCTATTTAATAGTCTATTAAAATAGTTAGTATATATGCATGATTTGAATTCAAATAGACTTAGGTTTACACATCTCCTTTCTCGAAGAAATTATTCTAATGTTTGCTCTAACTTTTCTTCTTTGCATATTGTATTTTTTAATTCTAATTTTTCGTTTCCCTTAATTTGTTTGTGTTTTCTTTAGTTTATAATATCTTTTCTTGGTTTCTAGGTTTTGCTTTCTTAGTTTTAAAAGATAAAGTATGTTTCCTCAACTGTATAAAATATGAATTTTGTTTCGTTTTGTTTGTATGTTATTCCTATTTCACGGTTTTTTTTTATTATAAACGTCTATTTTTCTTCTTCTTTTTTTTGTATTTTTTCAAGTTTCTATGAATAATGAATTTTTAACCTTTTTCTTTTAACCTTTGACCCAAAACAAAACAATCTTTTGAGTTATGATCTATAGTACTTAAGTATTGGGCTAATTTCTTTTTTGACGTTTTATAACTTTTATGGATATATACTTCGGTGATTAAGGTAATGTTTTTTTGAATCATTCTTTACGATTTTATTGTGATTTTAGTTCACTATGGGTTTTATAATTTTTTAATTCTTGGTTTATTTAATGTGATAAATCACCGTCTAGAGTTTATTATTATGACTTTTACTATTTACTTTGGTCAATTTTCCATCGAACGTGTATCTTCATCTCGGAGTTATATCTAGTAAAAGTTCCCATCGCTGATTGTTATTTTTGTTGATTTTTTTACGGGTTGTAAAATATTTTTTCATAAACCCGTATATATGCGGGTCCTTCATCTAGTTTCTAATAATTTTTAAAAAAAAATGTAAATGGGTTTAATAGAGTGCCCACTTATTATAATGTAAAACCCATTTAATTAGTGGATTTTAATAGAGAACCCATTTAAACCCATTAAATTTTCATAGATCTAGATGGGTCTAAATGAGCATTTAATCATACTAAAGGCCCATTAAAATCCCACAAAACTAAAACCCATTTTAACATCACTAGTTAATCATCATCAACTTGACATTGATTCTTTATTTTTCTTCTTCACGTTCTTAGCGTTTAATATTAATTTTATCAATTTCGAACAAGGGAGAAGTTATTCAACTTATGTTTCATACTCATAGCCTGCATATGAACACCGTGTTTATTACTTAATCCTCTTTGTGTGGTGAAGGATTAATTGAACACCGTGTTCTCTGTTTTCTTAGTAATTACGTTGAATGGAGAAGCAAGCAGCTGGAAAGAAGTTCGTCTGGGAGATAAAGAATTTCTTCTCTTTGCAAAGTGTAGTTTTGTGTTCTGGTGTCTATGTTATCAGTAATTGTCAATGGTAAAAAGCTAAACACTATTTTGTTATGCGATTGAAATTGAAGAAGTGACGATCTGGTTTTGAAATTGAAGAAGTGACGATTTTGTTCTAAATAAGGAAAGGCGATTTCAAAGGTGATTTTTAGGGTTTGAAGCTCTTGCCCTACGCTAGGGCTCCGGCAACTATGGCGGCGCCGGAAAATAGTGAATCTGACGTGCCGGATTTGGGGAGGATGACACAAAGTGTGCAGACGTTCTCTCCGATGAATCAAAAGACTGAATCAAAAGTTACAAAAGAAAAGTCGATATCTCTCCGATCTACATGGTCAGAGGTAGTGCAGAGAAAACCAGAGTTAACAAAGTTTGATGTAGAGGTAAAAGAGATCGAGGGTGTTCAAACAATAAAGGTGCCGGATAATATCCTCGAAGATGCCCCACCCTTGTGGGAAGATTTTATAGTGGGGCATTTCCTTTCGGAAGCGCCACATGTAGCAAAGATTCACATGATCGTGAATAAGATTTGGCCTTTAGGAAAACCCAACGTTAAGGTGGATGTGTTCGTGGTGAGTAATAGGACAGTGAAGTTTCGCATTCGGGATGCGGGGGTTCGACAGAGAGTTCTTGGCCGCCGTATGTGGAACATCATGGAGATTCCTATGATGGTTTCAAAATGGAGTCCGGTTATTGAGGATGCGCAACCGGAAATGAAGAAAATGGAACTGTGGGTGATTATGAAGAACGTTCCCAGGAAAATGTTTTCCTGGAAGGGACTAAGTTTCTTAGCAAGTCCAGTAGGAGATCCAAAACGACTACATCCAGAAACAGAGACATGTAAAAGTTTTGATGAAGCGAAAGTGTGTGTAGAGGTTGATCTGACAAAGAAATTACCCCAATCTTTCAACTTTCAATCTGATAAAGGAGTAGACGGTGTGGTAAAGTACGTATACCCTTGGCTTCCTCCGCAATGCAACGATTGTGGTAAATGGGGTCATAGAACCACGGACTGCATTGCAAACAAGGAGCGAAACAAGCAATTAGTGCATGGTGCTATCACTAATTTGGACAAAGAAAACGTTATGGCTAGAGCAAAGGATACTGAGAAAACAATTCCTCCTGAGGAGAAAAACGACATGGAATCTTTGCAAGCAGGAAAACAAATGCAAATGGTTGTTGCACAGACAAACACATGTATTGATGATCCGGCTCAGTTGGAAGTTGTAAACGATCAAATACAAATGAGGATGGAAGGGAAAGAAGGAAAAACGATGGATGATACATGGGAAAAGGTTTCACCTTCAAAGACGGGTCGAAAAGAAAAGATTGGGACAAAGCAAGGAATGGAACTGACTGTTTCTCCATCAAGATACTCTGTTCTGATGGAAACAGAGGAAGATAGTAAACAAGAAGAAAATGCGAAGGAAAATGAGAAGGAAAATGGAACAGATGTGGAAGAAGAGGAAGAAGGGGAGATTCCAAAAGAGTCACTACCAGTACTCTCACATTCAAACCAAACGTACGTGGAGCAGGGGACTCGTATTTCTATTCCAAGAACTTTGAAGTCCGCACATAAATTTATTTCGGAACCAGTTACTCAAATCACGAAGGTGCTCCCCAGTGATAGGAGTAAAAAAGGCCGAAATAAAAAACATTAATCATGTCGGGGTTTTTTTGGAATGTGCGCGGTTTTAATCAATCAAAGAAACATTCCATAATGAAAGAGTGGGTGCGGGAGAATTCTTTTCAGTTTGGTTGTGTGTTGGAGACAAGAGTAAGGGAGACGAAAGCGAAGAAGATTGTTTCTACAGTTTTCCCAAATTGGTCTTTTCTATCAAACTATGAGTTTAATAGGTTGGGTAGAATTTGGGTCATTTGGAAAGATGCAGTTAAGTTAAATCTGATATATAAGAGTGATCAAATAATTACTTGTTCCATTCTAATGGAGGGTAAGACGGAGGAGTTTCTTTGCTCTTTCATTTATGCCTCCAATGATGAAGGGGAAAGGAGGAAATTATGGGCTGATTTGAGAATGCACCGAGATTCTCAAAATTTCAGGAATAAAAAATGGATGGTAATGGGAGATTTTAACGAGATTCTTGATGGTGAGGAACATTCGAACCACGAGATATCTCATAACATTTCCCAAGGAACTCGTGATTTTCAGAACCTTGCTAGAGAGTGCTCGTTCATGGATTTAAATTTTCAGGGTCCTCTGTTTACGTGGAGTAACAAGAGAAGAGAGGGGGTGATCTGTAAGAAATTGGATCGAGTGTTGATTAAGGATGGGTGGATGTCTGATTATCCACTTTCATATTGTGTGTATGAATCTGGAGGATGTTCTGACCATTTGAGGTGTCGGATTGAGTTAGATGCAGAGGAACCAAAGAAGAAGAAACCCTTTAAATTTGTAAATGCTCTAACCTCATTCCCTGATTTCGTTCCAATGGTGGAGGAGCACTGGAAGGACACGGAGGAGCTATTTCATTCAACATCTGCTTTGCATCGGTTTTCAAAGAAGCTAAAGACACTAAAGCCAAAAATTCGGATTTTAAGCAGGACGAGACTGGGGAATCTTGAGAGGAGGGCTAAGGACCTTTTTGTCAAACTCTGTGAGAAACAAAAACAAACCTTAGAAAACCCTTCAGACCATAACATGAAAGAAGAATGCGATGCATATAACCAGTGGGCTCACGTCTCTGACTTGGAGGAAAAATTCACAAAACAAAAATCAAAGTTGCATTGGTTGAAGGTTGGGGATCGCAATAACAAAGCTTTCCACAAAGCAATAAAGGTACGCGAGTCTAGTAATACCATTCGAGAAATTCAAGGACCAAACGGTGAAATGCTAAAGAAGATTGAGGAAATAAAAGATGAAGCGGTTCGATATTTTACAGATTTTTTGAACTTCCAACCGGTTGATCATGAAACAGTATCTATAGAGAGGCTTATGGAGTTATTGCCGTATCGTTGTGATGAAGCCGAAAGGAAACAACTAGAAAAGGAAGTGACTGAGGAGGAAGTGAGGAAGGTTTTGTTTGCTATGGCGAACGATAAATCCCCAGGACCGGATGGATACTCAAGTGAATTTTTTAAAAGCACATGGCAAGTTGTTGGAAAGGACTTCACAGTGGCAATACAATCTTTCTTTCTCAAGGGGTTTTTGCCGAAGGGAATTAATACCACAATCTTAGCTTTGATACCGAAGAAAAAAGCGGCAAAAGAGATGAAAGATTATCGCCCAATATCTTGTTGCAATGTCATCTACAAAGTTATATCCAAGATTTTGGCGAACCGTCTAAAAGCGATTCTACCAAACTTTATCACTCAAAATCAGTCCGCTTTTGTGAAAGATCGTTTGTTGATGGAGAATATATTACTTGCTACAGAAGTGGTTAAAGATTATCACAAAGAACATATTTCCCCAAGGTGTGCTATGAAGATTGATATTTCAAAAGCTTTTGATTCGGTGCAGTGGGATTTCCTTCGGAATGTTCTAAAATCTCTGCAATTTCCTGATCGATTCATTCATTGGATTATGTTGTGCGTCACGACGGCTTCCTTCTCAGTTCAGATAAACGGAGAGCTTGCAGGGTTTTTCCAAAGTAAACGTGGACTACGTCAGGGTTGTTCACTATCTCCATATTTATTCGTAATGTGCATGAATGTTCTGTCCAAATTGTTGAATCAAGTGGTGCTTAACGGGCAAGTTGGATATCACCCGAAATGTAAAAACATTCATCTAACACACCTGTGTTTTGCGGATGACCTTTTGGTCTTTACGGATGGAAAATTGAGATCAACGGAAGGAATCATTAAGGTGTTTGATGAGTTTGCGCGAATGTCAGGGTTGAGGATCAGTATCGAAAAATCGACAATTTATTTTGGTGGAGTTTCTCAACAACATAGACAATTGATCGAATCTCGATTCCCATTTGCTTCAGGTTCATTACCGGTGCGTTATCTCGGATTACCGCTACTCACCAAATGTATGACTCAAGCAGATTATAATCCTCTACTTGAAACAATCAGAAATCGTATAAGCTCATGGACGAATAAATTTTTATCTTATGCGGGGAGATTGCAATTGATCAAGTCTGTGATTGCAAGTGTAACTAATTTTTGGATGTCGGCGTACAGGCTTCCAAGTGGTTGCATAAGAGATTTGGAGAGCTTATGCTCCGCATTCCTCTGGTCAGGTCCTGAATTGAATCGCAAGAAGTCAAAGTTAGCATGGAGAGATGTCTGTACTTTGAAAGAAGAATGAGGATTGGGGGTTAGGTCTTTAAAGGAAGTCAATAAGGTTTGTTGTCTCAAACTCATCTGGCGGCTAATGTCGACAAATGCGTCGCTTTGGGTGCAATGGATTAAGGCTTATCTTATTCGCCATGGCTCATTTTGGTCTATGCGGGAATCGGCCACCTCAGGATCTTGGATGTGGCGCAAATTACTCAAATATCGAGAGGATGCTCAGAGATTTTATAAATCGGAGGTCAATAATGGTTATTCGACATTGTTCTGGCATGACAATTGGTCAAGTTTGGGAATTCTTTTGAATATAACAGGAGCAAGAGGAATCATTGAATTGGGAATCTCAGAAATGTCATCTTTGCGTATGGTGATGGACACTCATAGAAAGAGGAGGCACCGAATCTCTGTTTTCAATGAAATTGAAGAGGAAATCCAGAGCAGGAGGGAGAGGCAATCAACTCGTGAGGATCAACCTCTTTGGCTACGGAAATCAGGACATTATAAGCCTAATTTTATAGCTAAAGATGTTTGGTCTCAAATCCGTGTTCAACATCATAGAGTATCGTGGTCACAAGGCGTTTGGTTTAAACATTACACACCTAAGTTTGCTTTTATCACTTGGTTAGCGATGCATAACCGGCTCTCTACATGTGATAATTTGAAGCTATGGAACTCAAATATCTCAGACACATGCGTGCTATGTTCGACTCAACCAGAAACCCGAGACCACCTCTTTTTCACATGCCACTATACCCAAGCGATATGGACACAATTAACCTCTGGTCTGCTACAACAACGGTGGATAGCGGATTGGAATTCAATTTTGAACATCATCACTACGGCTCAAGATTCACATATTCTCGACTTCCTCCTTAGGTATGTGTTTCAAGTAAGCATAACACTTATATGGAAGGAACGAAACGGAAGACGACATGGGGAAGATCCGATCTCATCCACTCGGCTCACTCAGATGATTGACAAAGAAGTGCGAAACCGTCTAAGCACCATCCGTGGGATGGACTCAAGACTCGAAGGAGCCATGACCATTTGGTTTGCAACAAGAAATTAAATCCTTTATATTATCTTAGCCATTTAAACAACAATGTTGCACTTGATGTAAAAACGGTTTTTTTGCTTTGAATATAATTTTACATTCATTTCAAAAAAAAAAAAAAAAAAAAAGCTAAACACTTTTTTTTTCTTTTGTTTTTGTCCATTTATGTGCTGAAGATTAACTTTCTTTGTATTCATACAGGATTTTTAATGTTTATACGATGAAAAATGTCGATTACTTGTCTCTTCATCTGGGAGTTTTTGATCCTTCTTCATTTCCTAATGGATGGAAAAGAGGCGTGAAACTTCGCATACGTGTAGTATGATACGGTCCCTCTTCAGAACTAAGAGATTGTGTAAACAATAACACAATGAAAGTTTCTTAAGACACAAGTTACTTTAAATTTCTTTTCATATCTTTAGCATTGTTGCATCTTAAGACTTAAATACAAAAGCTAAAATAAAGAATAACTACTACATGTACGTGATCATGTTCACGTCTCCCCTAATCTAGGAAAAGCACTACTCCACATTCTTTGACACATAACCTATCTCGGTTTTCTCCGGTTAAGCAATTGAACCTCATCATAGTAAACCATATATCAGAAGAACTCTCTGAAGTGGCAGGTGAGGTTTATCTACAGTCTTCTCACTCGTTTCATTTTGGTTAATGATTTCAAGAATTGAGCAGTATTTTTATAAAACTGAGTGTAAAATTGATGTTTCAGTCTCTATAGGACCATAGTGTTTTTATTAAATCTTTATGTTCTACACGTAATAACCCTGTCTAGAAATGTTACAGAATCAGAGCTCTGGTTTGATGAGAAGGTTCCTTCACGGTCTTTTCGGGCCATACTAGCCGTTTCCAAACTTTATGCCAAACTAAAGGATTTCTACCAAATGGAGATCTGATGATTGTTGCTGAGTTAGATGCTCTTGAAGTTATTGGTTCTTCAGTTGTATCAGTACAATTAGAAACTCTCAACACGGTAAAGGAAAATCATGGCGTGAACTCTAATACTACTTTACTTGATAAAAGACAACAACAATCTGAAACCGTGGATGTTCATGGGTTTCAAGTTCGTCCTTCACAGGTAAGAAACTTAAGATTAGTATTCATGTCTCCAAAAACTTCTATGATATGGTTCATACATCCTTTTATACACTCGCAGGTAGAATCTGTGAGAAGTATATTTAAAAAACACCCTGACTTCGCATCAAAATTTTGCTCAAAGAATCGGCACTTGAAGTCAACATACATAAATGTCCTCCTTGGACTAATTGAGACAATGTGCCAGTTGCCTCAAGAGCTCTCTGATGATGATATGAATGAAGCATTCGTTGCAGTGTCGTACGTGGAAAAGGGAGGATTTAAAGTGGGTTGGTTGGAGAAGAAGCTTGAGGAAATAAAAGAAACGAAGAAGAAAGTGGACAATGGTAAGGCTCGGCTGCAACAAATGGAGGAAAAGTTGGAGAAACTCAATCAAAAATGCTTAGAGCTGAAATCTCTTATGGAAAAAATGAATGCAAATGTATCGGCCGCCAACGTTGCTCTCTCGTTCGATGATGTTCTTTGATATTATCGAGTTCTCAGAAACTTGTAATTTGTTTCTACTTGACGAGTTGGTGTTCTAGTTGTGTCTTGCCTCAGAATATATAGTCTTCTACTCTTCTTGAAACTGCGTTTTTTAAGATAAAGATTCATATGTCCGAAGTTTTTTGTAGTACTTTGTAATGGAGTTATGAACAAATGGTTTAAAGCTAAGTTACCTTATGACAAAGTAATTGCTCTGTGTCTGAACAGAGTGGTGAATATCGCAAACCCTTTTCTAGAAAACTAGAATTAGAGGCATCATCCCCGAGCTTGATGGAGGCTTGGTGCTTTGGTTCGAGGCACGGAGCTCTACCTGAAAAGATTGGCGAGTAGAAGACTGGTGCTTTTGTGTAGAGGAATTTTCATCAGGGTCATGGAGAAGAAGATCACTTGGACGATAAAGAATTAATCCACTTTGCAATCTAAGGGAATTTGTCGATCAGTTCGTCGTTGGTGGATTCAAATGGTAAGGTTTTCGTCCATGTAGAGTTATCTGATGTTTTCGAACTAAGAGCGTATTATACTTATGTTTCTACTAGCAGGTAGAATCTGGGAGCTCTGTTTCTGAAAGACACCGAGGCCTTGCAGTAGAGTTCCGTGTAATGAACAAAGATATGAAGAAAGCAGGCATGAATGTTTTAGTCAGCCTAACACAGATGTTGTGTCAAACACCACCTCAAGTGCTTTCAGTTGATAATCTGGTCGAAGTAGAGAATGCATTGGCTTACATGAAAAATTCAGGCGTTAATGTAGATTGGTTGGAGAAAAAACTCCAGGAAATCAAGAAGAAGAAAGAGATTTCTGGTAGTTGAAGGGAAGGAAAGGAAAATAAAGAGATTTTTTTTCAGTTACAACTCAAAAATTGGAAAAAAACACTTTTTTTCTAAATGGATTTATTTTATATGTTCTTGCTTTAAAGTTTATCACATAACTCTGATGAATTTGTGATCAATGGCTGCAAATGGTTAGAATATAACCTGTTTTCCCTTATGTTTCTTCTCCCGGGAAAACTTGATGACTCTAGCCAAGATAAAGAAAGAGTGAGAAAGAAACTTATCTAAAATCAATAGAGTTAACATTAGGACCCATAAATGGAATCCAGAATGTGCATGCTTCAAGTAATCTTAGGATCCAAAATAGCTAGAATCCAATGCGCATGTTCCATGTAACCATAAGACCAAAAGATAGATAAAATCCAATGGCATGCTCCAAGTAATCCTATGAAGATAAATGAAATCTAAATTGCGCATGCTCCAAGTAACCATATGGTCCAAAGAGAGATAAAATCCAATGCAGATGCTCCAAGAAAAGTCTCTAATACCTAAAGATAGATGAAATCCAGAATGCGCATGTTCCAAGTAATCTCCAAATAACTCTAGGAGTCAAGGATAAACAGAATTCAGAATGTGCATGATCTAAGTAACCCTAGGACCCACAAACAGAATAAAGAATACACATGTTCCAAGAAACCCTAGAAGGAGCGAAAACATTCACATCCCTCGTGTATTTAATCGAAACTATTAGCATTTTGGGTGGTTCATACTAACAAAGGCTTGAAATTCGAAGTTGTTATTTGATTGTCCGATTAAACAAATTTGGGTTTGTGCCACTTAGGTTCTAGGGATTTTCTTTTCTTCACCGAGAACAATGGAGAAGAAAGTTGATAAGAAGTTCACTTGGGTGATAAAAGACTTCTCTTCTTTGCAATCTGAAAAAATTTATTCTGAGAAATTCATAGTCGGTGGCTGCAAATGGTAAAGATTTCAAGTGTTTTCATCCATATATAATATTTAGGTCACATTGTCCATAGTTTTGCTTATTAATTTACTCGTGTTCCTTGCAGGCAACTTAGTGCTTACCCCAAGGGATATAAGGGTGAGAATTCCTTATCTTTATATCTTGAAGTCGCTGATTATGGGTCGTTGCCATCAGGATGGAGAAGAAACGCAAAATAAATCCTAACTGTTGTTAATCAACGTTCGGAGAAACTCTCCAAACGAAGCGGTAAATAATTCATCCTACTGCTCTGTTTCATAGGTTTTTCTAAATATTTTCGATGATAGTTATCATACAAAAAAAAAACCAATCACTTGGATGGTAACAATGCTAGATATTTCATCCCATACTCTTATAATTCGGACAAAAATATAGTTCAAATTTTAGGAATCTTTGAATTTTGGGTTATCCATTTTCTAAGTCTCGTGTTGGACTGAAATTCAATTTTGGGTGTTTGAGTCCATAGTTATAAACTTCTTTATTATATGAATTATGTTTTGTGGTTTTACAGAATTACAACACTGGTTTGATGAGAAATTTAACAACTGGGGTATGCCATCCATGATTCCCCTTACTGAACTTCATGCCAAAGATAGCGGATTTCTAGTAAACGGGGAGCTCAAAATTGTTGCCGAGATAGATCTTCTCGAAGTTATTGGCAAAGTAGATGTTAATGGGTTTCACCTTGTACATTCCCAGGTAAGAAATTACGAATGTTAATAATTTTTTGTAGAAATTTAAGCAACTATACTAGTTGGCCACCCAAAGAAACATAATCTTTAAGGTCACAAGTTCGATAATAGGTGGTGGAAAGGGGCTAATTTACTTGGTTCCCAAGTCATACCGGGCAAGTCCCCGATCCAAGCAGATTATAGGCCAAAGACTTCTTGGCTACCCATAAAAAAAATCCAGCAGCGAGAGATAATTAATGTGTTCTAATTCTATAACATGGTGCTTTTGTTTTCATTCTCAGGTGGAATTTGTGAGTCGTATGTTTGAAAAGCATCCAGAGATTGCATCTAAATTCCGTCCAAAGAATCCAAATATTAGGACAGGTTACATGAGTTTGTTACTCAGTCTGATTGATACTTTGCGCCAGTCGCCTCACAAGCTCTCTATTTTTGACCTGGATGAGGCATTAGCTGCATTGGAGTCTTTGACTGAGGTTGGATTTAATTTGGATTGGTTGCAGAAGAAACTTGATCAAGTTTCAGAAAATAAAGAGAAAGAGAAAGCTAGTGAGAATCGGATGCAAGAAATTGAGAAGGAGTTGAAAGAGTTGAAGCAGAAATGCTCAGATCTCGAAGCTCAGTTGGAGAAGGAGAAAGAAAATGTGTCAATTGCCATAGCTCCTATCTCCTTCGATGATGTTATTTAATGTTCTTGTGTTTTAAGATACTTGCAGTTTAATCTGATTTGGTCTGTTTCGTTTGTAGTCTTAATTATGTAATGTTGTTTGAATAAAGAACTCACCAGTAAATGTTACGACAAGCTCTGCTTCTTAACATCTGGTGTATTGTATCACCCTGTAATAAAATTAGCTTTTCTTGTGTGCTTACTTTTTTCTTCTGAGATTTTGTGTGCTTGCTTATATATCAAGTAACAAATATATGTTAGATTATTCTGATTATTATTTTATCAAGAAAATGAAGTTGAAGATAAGAAAAAGTGAGTGAAGAATCTGAGTGAGATGGAGAGAAGCAGAAAGAAGAATCGATGGAGTTAACCCTAGGACCCAAAGATGGAATCTAGAATGCTTATGCACAAGTAACCCTAGGAGGAGAGAAATAGATTCTCATCCCTCGGTGTACGTAATCTAAAGGATTTGCATTTAGCAAAGAAATGTTTAGGGTGGTTTGAGCTTATAAAAACTTCGATTCCATATTGGAATTATTATTTCAGTTATAGTTATGTGGCTCGAGATTGTCGTTTGATTCTCCGATTCAAAAAAAAGTGTGTAAGTTTAAAAAAAGAAAAGAAAAAAAAGTGTGTGTTGCCACCCGGGTTCTAGGGTTTTTCATTCTCTACATATTTAAGTATCAAGTATCAATGGGGAAGCAATTTAATAAGAAGATCACTTGGGTGATTAATAATTTCCCCTCTTTAAAATCTGAGAAAATATATTCTGATGATTTCTTCGTCGATGGCTGCAAATGGTAAGAAGACAGGTTTGCCTTTCTCACGTCTACGTCCAATTTACGGGATATTCTCTTTTGGTTTAGTCAGGGCCGGCTCAACTTTATAAGGGGAAAAAAAAAAATTTGGCTCCTTAAATATGATTTAAAGATTTTTTGCTAAATTTATTTTTAAAAAAATATATTTTTTTGTATTGTCAATTAATTAAATAAAAAGATTTACATTATAAAATATATTTATGGATCCCTAATTCTTGGGACACGGGGTGGGGCCCACGGGCGGCGCACCACTTGTCCCCCATGTAAGCCGGCCCTGGGTTTAGTGATTGTTGGGAAAATTGGGAAAAAATTATCTTTTGAAGTTTGTCGATCTAAACTTTTCTAAATTAAGCTATTTAATGACTAAAGTAACCATAACAAATTCTTTAAAATATCTCAAGTAGTATTTTAAAAACAATAACAATAAAAAAAAAAGGAAACACCCGATCATATTCTTCCCATGGAGAGTTTTGACGAGTAAGCCTTTGTATCCAATTTACGGGATACTCTCTTTTGTTTTAGTGATTATTCTATTCTTGTTTCTTGCAGGCATCTTGTTGCCTACCCTAAAGGAAATAACGTTGATTACTTGTCTCTATATCTGGAAGTTGCCAATTATGGATCATTGCCTATTGGATGGAGAAGACACGCAAAATATGATTTTACCATAGTAAATCAACGTTTGGAGAAACTCTCCCAACACTGGTAATATTTCCTCCTACTACTCTGTTTGAAAGAGTTACATTTTCCTAATTATTTTCAATGACAGTATCAGAAACACACAAAAAATCATTTAGACGGTAACAATTTTATATATAATCTATTTCATCCCATCTTCTCGTAATTTGGACAAACGATAGTTTAAATATTTCAAATATTTCTTGTCTTGTTGCAATGACTTAAAATATAGGCTCTAAATGGTAACCGTAGAATGATTAAATTTCTGGCAGAATCTGACAGAGTAAATGAAAGTTAAATGGTATCAGTAGAACCATTACACTACAAGAAAACAGCGAGAAACTGACGGAAATATCCGTCGGAAATCTGTCGGAAAAGGTATATTCCGACAGATTTCCGACAGATATTTCCGTCTGTTCTATCTTGTCAGAAATGAGAAGTCTGTCGGAAATCCGTCAAAAAATTCTGATAGATTTCCGACAGACCTATTTCCGACGGAATTCCGACAGCCTGCCGGAGTCCGGCGACCAGTCGGAATTCCGTCGGAAGAATAGCCGTCGGTTTTTTTCCGACAAAATGCCGACGGGTTCCGATAACTTTTAAACCGACTACTTTCCGACAACTTTCCGGCGGATGTATTTCCGACAGATTTCCGACGGTTTTATTTCCGACAGCTTGCCGACGGATCCATTTCCGACGGATTTTCGACAGATGCGTAGAAATTATTAAAAATGATAATAATTTAAATAATAATTATTTTAATATAAAGTTTTAATTTAAAATTTGAAATTATTTAAATTAAAATAAAATTATTTAAATTAAAATAAAAAGTACTATTGTTTTACAAAAAGATTGAAAATAAAAATCTACTCGTCGGACGGCATAGGAAAATCCCCGTTGCGCCCCAAGTACTCCATCATCCGTCGCATCATGTTCCTGTCCTTGTCCTGTGCATCTCGTATCTCCTTGACCGTCGTCTTCAATTCGTCAATTTCGGCGTCCTTTAGCTCCATCTGGGCTCTCAGCTCGGATGAGTCGTTGTAATAACGAGAAGACCCCGATGAGGCGGCATCGTCGGGAAGACCATAAATCCACCCTTTGTCGCGCGGAGCAACCTGCGGGAACGAATTGTAAATGAAAAATACTTGAAAACTATTATAAATTTTACATACTTTTAAGACGAATTCGTTGATGATGTCGTCCGGGGCTTGGGTGATGGGAGGAGTTCCTTCCGTGACTGGCTGAGACAGAATGTAATCTTCTTCCATTCTTCGGAAGCTCTCACTGATCTCCCGAGCTACCTGGTCCTGGATGACACCATCCTTGTCGGTGTGTGTTGCTAGCAAAAGTTCCAAGTGGTTGGGTTCCCGACCCAACTCCTTAGCCTGCAGTTGTTAGATATTTATTTGATAATATAAATGTATAAAACTAAAAAAAAATTAATAAAAATCAAGACGTACATAAAAAACTTACCATTTTCCTAGCCTTTGTCTGCTTGCTGGTAGCTCCAAGGTTGTGGGTGGCTTTACCCTTGCCCTTGCGCTCGCTGTTCCGGTTGGTAGAGTGATATGTAGAGCTCGCCTTGGTATCCTCTCGTTGCCAATAGGCGATGAACCCGTTCCACAAGTCCGGCTTCTGGACCATCTTCTTTGGCACCTGATCGTGTTGCCACTTATCCTTCCACTCGAACACCTTCTTCGAGTAGTGCTTTCCTGCGTATGAGTCGAATTCCCTCCTGACCAGAGCGGTCAAGTGTGGTTCCCACCTAAATTCTTGCTGGAAAAAGAAAAATTACAATATAAAAATATAATACTTTAAATGGAAGCAAAAATTGTGAAAACAGCTGACTGACCGCAAATTGGCGAAACCATATTTCTTGATCCTCCGGTGGCATGGCGCCGTACGTCCCATACGGATGGCTGAGGAAAGAGTTTTCCATCTTGTTGAGGGACTTCGAAATCCCAAGTCCAGAATCACCAAACATACGGGAAAAAAAAGTAACAATATAATAACATTAGTTTAGTCACAATTAAATTAAATTAGTAAAAAAAAAACACAAATGTAACAAAAAACTTACCATCTGTCGTCACCGAGTCTGTCTGGATGGAGATTAGTCAACCTACCTCGTCCAGGAAGACCCATGAAGTCCTCGACGCTAATTTGCAACGGTGTTGTGGCGGCTGTGGTGTCACCGGCGTCTGTAGAGGTGTAGACGACGGTGTTGGTGTAGACGTCGTACTCGAACGAGATCTACTCGCACGACCACGACGTTCGCCGCCAGTTGCAGCGAAACCACTATAATCCCTACATTTATATTAAAAACACATTTCGTAAATTTCCAAAATTCTAAAATTTAAAAATTCTAAAATATTAAAATTCCAAAAATTCTAAATTAATCCTTATAATTATTTAAAAATTAGTAAAATTTATATAAAATTTATAAAAGTATATATATAAATTCAAAAATTAATTCATTAATTATATAATTATATAAAATTTATAAAAGTATATATAAAATTTAATAAAATTTATAAAAGTATATATAATTACGAAGTATTAAAATTCAAAAATTGTAAATATATAAATCTAATTATATAAAATTTATGATTATATAAAATTTATAAAAGTATATATATAAATTAAAAAATTAATTCATTATCTTAAAATTACGAAGTATTAAAATTCAAAAATTGTAAATAAATCCTAAAAATTGTTTTAAAATTGTTTTAAAATTATTTATTTGGTTAAAATTCTATAATATAAACATTCTAAAATTCTAAATAAATCCGTAAAATTGTTTAACAATTATAAATCCCTAATTCACAAAAAAAAAACCAATTTCCTAACCCTAAAATCTAAAAAATTCCAAACAATTCCATAATTTACAAACACAATTCCTAATACTAATTCACAAAATCAATCCCTAATTCACAAACACAAATCCTAATCCTAATTCACAAAATCAATACCTCATTCACAAAATCTCTATTCCTAAATCAAAAAAATAATTCCTAATTCACAAACACAAAGGAATTAATAATTTGAGGAAACCTACAAGTATGAAGGAAGGTCGTCAGCCATGAAATCCGGCGGCGGCGGCGATTTCCGGCGTGGAGGAGAAGACTAAGAGGCGGCGAGGAGGAGAAGATGAAGAGGCGAGGCTCGGTGGAGGAGAAGATGAAGAGGCGAGGCTCGGGGGAGAATCTAGCGAAGAAGACCGGCGAATCGGAGGCGGAGAGGCGCGGCGGCGGCGATTTTTCCGTTTTGCAATCGGTGGATTGTGTTCTTCGGGAAGAAGAAGATTTATTGATAAATAAGGATTTCCGACGGATTTAGATCTGTCGGAATTCCATCGGAAATGAATTTTCATTTCGCGGTATTTATTTTTATTTCGCGGGTAAAATTTGGCAAATCTGTCGGAAATCTGTCGGAAAAATATACAATTTTCCGACAGATTTCCGACAGTTTTGTGGTTTTAAGGGTGTTAACGATCCGTTTTCGTAGTTACAAGTTAATAGCATGGTAGGAGCATGATTTAGAAGATAAAATACTTGATAATGATCATGGTAACATTCAAATTCTAAATATTTAGTTTTTTTAGTATTGTTTCGTAAACATCTATGTTTATGTCTATGTAACTGTATGAAATCTTTTTGGTTGAAACATGACCAAATCGCAAATCATGTTCTGTATATCATCCACAAGGTTATTTACTCACTTATCTTTGACTTTAGTTGTTAGAATTGTATGCCGAGACTTTGTCTTCTCGAAATTCTGGAAATTGACCTCTAAACCACAAAACTGTCGGAAATCTGTCGAAAAAATAAACACCTTTTCGACAGATTTCCGACAGATTTAAGGGTAACACGTGTCGTCTGTTAAGGTTTGCCTGATATTAAGAAATTTGTCGGAAATCTGTCGGAAAAATATACAATTTTCCGACAGATTTCCGACAGTTTTGTGGTTTTAAGGTTGTTAACGATCCGTTTTCGTAGTTACAAGTTAATAGCATGGTAGGAGCATGATTTAAAAGATAAAATACTTGATAATGATCATTGTAACATTCAAATTCTAAACATTTAGTTTTTTTAGTATTGTTTCGTAAACATCTATGTTTATGTCTATGTAACTGTATGAAATCCTTTTGGTTGAAACATGACCAAATCGCAAATCATGTTCTGTATATCATCCACAAGGTTATTTACTCACTTATCTTTTACTTTAGTTGTTAGAATTGTATGCCGAGACTTTGTCTTCTTGAAATTCTGGAAATTGACCTCAAAACCACAAAACTGTCGGAAATCTGTCGGAAAAATAGACACCTTTCCGACAGATTTCTGACAGATTTAAGGGTAACACGTGTCGTCTGTTAAGGTTTGCCTGATATTAAGAAATCTGTCGGAAATCTTTCGGAAAAATATACAATTTTCCGACAGATTTCCGACGGAAAATCAAGTTATTAAAAAAAAATAATAATAATGTAACTAATCTGAGTCTGATTCTGATCCTTCCGAAGGAATTGTGTCTTCGTCTTCATCAAATTCTCCAACTTCTTCTTCTGATTCTGAATGTACTATATTATCACCAAATACTGTGAAATCAACAAAAAGGTCCACCGCAGAAGAATGATCAACTGGATCCATCAGAGTAATTCTAGTTGGTTGCATAGCATCGTGCTCAGCAACTCCATATAGTCTCCCTCTTGGATTAATTGGAGTCACTGTAATCCAAGGATCTCCTCGATGTGTTACCCTAGGGTAAGAAATATAGCATACCTGAAACAAACATATTTAATTTATGCAATTACAATATCATTATTTATCAATAACGCAGGTATTATAAAATTTTAAAATCAAACCTAGTCTGCCTGTG
Source organism: Draba incana (assembly GCA_963576765.1). Taxonomy (NCBI): domain Eukaryota; kingdom Viridiplantae; phylum Streptophyta; class Magnoliopsida; order Brassicales; family Brassicaceae; genus Draba; species Draba incana. The sequence goes on along the minus strand of OY755217.1, from coordinate 28,981,653 downwards.
ATGCTAGGATGAATGGGTCATACTTTTGTAGTCTCCTAGAAGAATTTACTGAAGTGACGCCAAATTAGCTCACCTGAACACCTTCTGGATCATACCACTCACACAAGAAAACAATGCACCTCATGCCCAACATTCCTGGATAGCGCACTTGCAATATTTCTTTGAGAATCCCGTAGTAGACTACATCACCACATGTAGCTGAAATACCGTAATCTGCAGTTGGCCTCGGCGTCGGTTCATGAATCCTAAATGCAAATCCCCTAGTGCAATATCCTTTGTATGATGTTGCTTCGAAGCTTGGGCCAGAAACTATCTCTTGTAACCATGTCGGAAACCTTTCTCCATTCTTCATTCCTTCTGAAACCTGAGATAATAATTTAGACAAATTAATAAACAAACATTTAATTAAGTATTAATTAATTCACTAATTTTAAGATATATAAGCGTTTTTAAAAACTTACGTAATATTGCAGCCAATTTACAAACTCGGTTTCCTTAGATTCTCCAAGTTTGTCTTCTGTCATATCCGGATAATAGCGACGTATTGATGCAATGTAAATCCTGAAAGCAAACAACAATATATAACATATGAAACCTATATATTACTTAGGTATTAAAAAAAAAGTATTTAAATAAGTTCTGTTTTTACCTTTCGTACTCCGCCATCTCCTCACAATTCGTTAGGATATATATATGTAAGTGACTCCACTCATCTTGTGATAGGAAGCGTTTCTTCCCTCTCCCAGTCACTCGGCCAACTTGCGAAAACAACTCAGGGACCAGCGCGTGATACATGACTTTCTCACCTCTATCATCATGACGAGCAGGACGTCTACTCTTCGTACGAACTCCACGTGGAAAGTAATATTCCGCAAACTGTGATGCTTCTTCATTGATACTCTGTGCGACAATAGAACCTTCAACTCGAGCCAAATTTTTGACCTTCTTCTTTAGATTGAACATGTACAGCTCAAAAGGATACATCCAACGAAATTGAACGGGACCACCTAGTTCGGCTTCTCGGGGGAGGTGTACGGGAAGATGTTCCATAACATCAAAAAAAGACGGCGGAAAGATCTTCTCAAGATTGCAAAGGATCACTGGTATATTGGCATCTAAATTGCGGATCCCCTCAACTGTAAGTGTCCTCGTGCATAAATCCCTAAAGAAAGCACCAACTCCTGCAATAGCTTCGTGGACAGTTTGAGGAAGGAGATGGGTAAAAGCAAATGGAAGAAGCCTCTGCATCACTACATGACAATCATGACTCTTCATTCCCATAAACTTTAGGTTTCGCGAGTCAACGCAGTTACCCAAATTAGCTGCATATCCATCAGTGAATTTAACTTCGTCTTTAATCCACCAGAAAAATTCTCTTATCTTTTCTATTTGCAATCGGTACGGGGGAAAAGGATATGTACCATCGGGAAGAAGTTCAAGATAATCACGTTTGCAAATCTCTAAAACATCCATCATAGACTTCAAATTGTCTTTTGTCTTTCCCGGGACGTTTAACACCGTATTGATGATGTTGTCAAAAAAGTTTTTTTCAACATGCATCACATCGAGGTTGTGCCTTAATAAATGATCCTTCCAATACGGCAAATCCCAAAATATACTCTTCTTGTGCCAGTTATGAGCTTCCCCTACACCACAAACCGGTTCATGCCCATTACCCCCACATTCAGGAGTCCTCTCAGCACCAAAATCTCTCAAATGCTCCAATATAGTACTACCGTCTATCTCATCAAGTGGAGCATCAAACACTTGTTTATTTTTCTTAAATAATCTTTTAGACCGACGATAGGGATGGTCGTCCGGTAGAAACCTTCTATGGCAATCAAACCAACATGGCTTTCTTCCATTCCTCAATTGGAAAGCGTCAGTGTTGTCTTGGCAAAACGGGCACGATAATCTTCCATGAGTAGTCCATCCAGATAGCATACCGTATGCTGGGAAATCGCTAATAGTTCACATAAGGACCGCACGCATATGAAAATTCTGCTGCTGTGAAACATCAAACGCTTCGACACCGTGACTCCATAGCATTTGTAACTCATAAATCAATGGCTGGAGGAATACATCAAGTGATCTCTTCGGATGCTCAGGGCCAGGAATAAGAACGGAGAGGAATAAAAATTCTCGACGCATGCACATACCAGGGGGCAAATTGTACGGTGTTATGATTACGGGCCACAAAGAATACTGCCTTCCATGCTTCCCAAATGGGTTGAAACCATCCGTACTTAACCCGAGGTACACATTTCTTGGCTCGTATGCAAAATCCGGATACAACATTTGAAAATGTTTCCACGCTTTTGCATCTGAAGGATGTGTAATCTCTCCATCTTGACGATGCTCTGCATGCCATCTCATTTCTTCTGCCGTTCGCGCAGATTGATATAACCTCTTTAACCTCGCTGTCAATGGTAAGTACCACATACGTTTATATGGAATTAGAACTCTGCCACCCGTATCCTGATACCGTGGTTTACGACAAAATTTACATCTTCTCCGGTCTTCGTCTTCTCTCCAATATAGCATACAGTTGTCGATGCATACATCTATCACCTGATACGGCATACCAAAACCAGCTACAAGTTTCTGTATCTCGTAGTATGATGCAGGTGCCTGATTATCTTCAGGCAAAATATCTTTCACAAAATCTGCTATCGCATCAACACACTCTTCCGCCAAATTGAAGTCCGTTTTAAGGGTCATCAGTCTACTAGCAGTTGATAAAGATGAATGTCCGTCTCTACACCCATGATATAATGGCTGCTTCCCTGCGTCTAACATATCAAAAAATCTTCTAGCTTCTTCATTTGGTTCTTCTACTCTATCCTCCCCTATTACGATCAATGGCAAATTCTCTCTATATGCATCTTGAACCATCTGAGCGGTACCTATACCAAAATCTACTTCCGTTCTATGTTCGCCTAAGCTATCTGTTCTATGTTCACCTAAGCTATCCGTTCTATGTTCGCCTAAGCTATCCACAACATATGGTGCACTGCTACTACTACCACCATCATAATTAGTTTCTCCATGAAAAAACCAAATTTTGTATCCCGGCATAAAACCATGGGTATACAAGTGATGTCAAACTTGTTCTACCTTAACATTACGCGAATTGCAACAATTTAAACATGGACATTTTATCTTACCACCTTTTTGCAGGTGCGGTCGATTCCCGACAACCTCCATGAACTCGCATATACCTCGTGCATAACTTTCATTTAATGCCTTCGACTCCGGATCATACATCTCTTCATCCATCCACGATCTATAATATCTAGAAGATGACATCTCTCTCTCTTAACGATTTTTTTCTAACAAATGTTTGGTTGGAAGTTGTTGTTGTTGTGAGTGAATGAAGATGTGTGGAATCATATATATAAATACGCTGACCGTCGGAAATCTGTCGGAAAAGCGTCGGAAAGCCAACGGATATAATAACGGCTATAAAACGGCTATTTTTTCCGACAGATTTCCGACATATAGTTTGGTGTCTGTCGGAAATCTGTCGGAAAATATTAACGGTAAGTATTTTCCGACGGATTTTCGACAAACAACCAGAATCTCCTCCGGCGTCGGCACCGGCTAGTTACACGGTCCAATAATCCGACCGATTTCCGACGGTCTTCTTATCAGTCGGAAATAATTCCGACAGATTTCCGACGGAATTGAAAAATTTCAGTTCAGTCGGAAATCAGTCGGTTTACCGTCGACAATTTTCCGACGGAATCTCTTCCGTCGGAAATTCCGTCGGATTTGCGGCTGTTTTCTTGTAGTGTTATACCAATGGTAGAATCATTCTAGAGACAAAAAAATGGTGGAACCATTAAACTGACAGTAGAACTATTATACTAACAGTAGAACCATTATACCAATGGTAGAATCATTCTAGAGACAAAAAAAAATGGTGGAACCATTAAACTGACAGTAAAACCATTATACTAACAGTAGAACCATTAAACGAATGTTGTAAGTAGAATGGTTATACCCATATTAAAACCATTATACCTACACCATTTAGGGCCATAGTTTTAAGTCATTTCAAATATTTATTGTCTTGTTGGACAAACGATAGCTTGAATTATGTTTCTCAAAGGCCGGTGTTTGTGTAACATGATGTAATGAAATGACTTTAGATGAATTATGTTTTTTTTTTGGGGTGATTTTATAGAGTTACAAAAGTGGTTTGAACAGAAGGTTACCGGTTGGGGTCGTCCATCCATGTTTCCCTTGAATGAACTCTATGTCAAAGATAGCGGATTTCTTGTAAACGAAGAACTCAAAATTGTTGTTGAGATACATGTTCTTGAAGTTATTGGCAAATTAGATGTATCAGATGAAACTTCAACAATAACAGAAACCATGGATGTTAATGGGTTTCAGTTTCTTCCTTCACAAGTAAGATATTAAGAACGTTACAAAACTTCACCAGAGACAACATGATGTGTTCTATAATATGGACCTATGGTGTTTTTATGGTGTCTTCGAAAACTCTATATGCATGTGCATTCTACTTTATTCACTCTTTTTTCAATGGCAGGCAAAATTTGTGAGCCGTATATTTGAAAGGCACCCAGAGATTGCATCTGAATTCCGTCCAAAGGACCCACATCTTAAGATGGGTTACATGAGTTTGCTACTCAATCTGATTGAGACTATGTGCAAATCACCTCAAGAAGTGTCCAAGGATGATTTATCTGATGCACATGCTGCTCTAGGATCCATGAGAGGTGCTGGGTTTAAATTGGATTGGTTGGAGAAGAAACTTGATGAAGTGTTAGAAAAGAATGAGAACGAGGAGACTATTGCGAATCGGCTGCAAGAAATAGAGGAAGAGTTGAGGGAAATGAAGCAGAAGTGTTCAGATATGGAAGCTCTTGTGGAGACAGAGAAGGCGAAGGTGTTGGCTGCAAGAGCTCTTCTTTCATTCGAGGATGTCATTTAATATTCATGTGTTAAGGCACTTGTATTTCATTAGTTCTGCTTGGTGTTATGGTCTGTTGGTTTTCACTTCTGGTTGGATCCTCTTAAAAAAACATGGGAAGATCAAAGAGAATAATGTCCCGGAAATTTCTAAAATGTTGTAAATCTAAGTCTCAAGATTTATGTAAAAGATTGATAAAAAAAATCTTTAAGATATAAATATGATTAACTATAACCAGTTCAGCATTTTTGGTGATGCATGATTTTACTCCTATAGTCCTATAGTGTTGTTATTCAGACAATTATTTTTAGTGTGAAACTAGTCCTACAAGATTTAAGCCTGCCATCTAAGGACAAGTTTTGTTTTGTTTTTGGTAGTATTTTGTAATGGAGTCCATATCTCATTGGTTTTGGTGAACAAATGGTCTAAAGCTAAGTAACTTGATGAAAAAGTAATTGCTCTGCTATATAGTCTGCTTTCAAGTCTTCAGATTAATACTGGGTTTCTCGTTTGATGTCTTGAGTTCTTAAGTACTTGGAGCTCTCTAACTTAGATTTTGACTTCTCATATGTTAAAAAGTGTTATTTGATGTACCTTTCAAGACTCTCGTCATGATAACAAGGTAATCTCTCTGTGAGTATGAAGTATGAACAAAGAGTGACATTTAAAGAGTAAAGGCGAATAGAGTGGCTCGAGGAAGTAGACTCGCTTAGCATTTATTAATTCGTGATTATGGCATTGTATCGAATTCAACTCTACAGGCAACGATTCCTCTTACCAAACTTTTATTATAGCATTTATTGTTCTGATAACGGTTGAGTCAAGGCCTGTTCGGATTCCGGCATTTTCGTTTATATATATATATATATGTACTTGGAAGAAATCTCCTTACAAGAGCAGAGAGCTCCTTTTCAACTCTGTAAGTAAGTATCTATGTCTCAATTTCCTTTATGTAACACTATAGGTTAATCATCAACTAGGCATTGATTCTTTGGTTTATCTTTTTCATTCACTTGCCCTGTGATTTCATTTTAGGTTTCATCTTGTTTCTTTTTAGATTATCGTTGTGCATGTGTGCGTCTCTGAATCTGAAGGATGACCCCATAGCCATTGATGCTCAAAATATTTTTATTTTTTTGTATCTCTGCTACTTGTTCTGTTTCTGATAATTATGAACTATTTCTAATATCCTGAAGCAAGCACAGAACCTTTCTCTGGCTTCTCTTATTCATTCTCCTTGCAGTTTGAGCTAAAGAGATTCCTATCGTATCGATGACGGACTGGAGTGATTTTTTTCCTGACTATGATGAGGGTTGGGATCTTGAATACCGCAGTGATGGCGATTTATCATATGAAGGAGATTTTGATTATGATGATACTTATGCAGAAGACATAAGTGATTATTATGCATATGAAGAGCATTGGGATCATAGTTATGCTTTTGCAGATGACCTGAGTGAATGCTATGCATTTAGAGTGGATTCATCATATGATGATGATGCTTCTGATGAGGATACGAGTGAAAGCTATTAATCTGAAGAGGATTCTGCTCATGATGATGATACTCATTCAGAGGATGTGAGTGATTGCTATTCATGTGAAGAGTGGGATGATGATGATGATACTGGTTCTGAGGCCCCAAGTGACTTCTCTGCATATGAAGTTGATTGGGATCATGATGATACCTATTCAGAAACCTCTAGCGATTTCTACTACGACGAAGACTAAGTGTTGCATGGAGTGGCTGAATTTCGATACTCGAGAAGGAAAAGGTCGGGATGATGAAGGTAGAATAAAGACTTATGTAACGTTGCTTTGAAAATCACATCTCTTTAATTTCTTTGAAAAGCATTCAAGAAAATTAACATTATGTTCTAGCTATTCCTATACTAAATCCTTTCATTTATTTTTTGAGATTTTTTTTTTTTTTTTTTTAATAAAATGTGAATTTTATATACCAAAAGATGGAAACATTCTGGAAATGTTTTCTGTACATGAGTTTCAAAAAGGCCCAGAAAAGGAATAATCTGCTAAGGAAAAACAAATTAGCCAATATTGTAATTCTTATGTGTGTCTTCCAAAGGTTTTATAAGCGCTCTCCAATGGAAGTTTTTCCAGCTGTTAAAACAAAAGTGTGAAGACTTTATAAGGCTAGAGGAAATAAAACTCGAGCTTTCATCAATTCACTCTGATTTCTTTTAACCGATTCTTAACAGCTTTAGTAACGGGCTAATACTTACATGAGCCCAACGTGTGTAAAAGATTTCTTGTTTACATATTAGGCCCAAAACCCAGTTTTGACCTACGTTTAAATCAAGTTAACCTCCCACACTGCCAATAGAAGAGTATCGATCAAGTCTCAAACTAGTCAAAGGCTGTTTGCATTCCTCCGTGTACGGTAATTATAAACGTCTCCCATTAGTGATGGCTTCGATTCCATAAGTTAATCTCACGATCAGTTTTGGTTATTAGCTGCTCGAGATTGCTGATTTTAACTCTCCGAATAAAAAGTTTTTTTTTTGGTGTGGGTCACTAGGCTTCTAGGGTTTTTCTTCTGTTCATGTTTGATAATTGAGGAATCTTGATCAGGACCAATGGAGAAGCAAGTTGCTAAGAGAATCACTTGGGTGATTGACAATTTCTCCTCTTTGCAATCCGATATCATTTATTCGGATGAATTTGTCGCCGGTGGCTGTAAATGGTAAGGTTACAGTGTTTTCGTCCATGTAGAGTCATGTGATATACTCCACAGTTTTGCTGAATCTTTATTCCTGTTTTCTACAGGCTTCTTCTCGTCTTTCCCAAGGGATATGAGGCTGACAATTTTTTGTCGTTGTTTCTAAGAGTCGTCGATTCTGAATCATTGCCTTGTGGATGGAGAAGATGCGCAAAATTTAGCCTAACAGTTGTAAATCAAAATTCGGAAAAAAACTCTGAACTTAGAGGTGATTTTTTCTTCCCACAGTCTCTTTGTAAAATTTCTTGTCTCCAAATAAATTACTGACGACAGTATCTTAAACACAAAAATAATTAGTTAGATGGTGTGGATAGTCATTTTATTCTATCCCTTATTCTTATAACTTGGACAAACAATAGTTCAAACTTGACGTATTGACGTCTTGCAAAGCTATATACAATACAGTATAACTATATATGCAATATTGACGTTTGAGCCGGAGTTCTATGTTGCTCAAGGGTGTTTGAATTTTGTGGATTTAAATTAGTTTAAAAAGTTGTGGCCAAGTTGTGAACATTGTTGTTCAATGGAGACGAGCATGTAGTGCTTTATTCGATGTGAACACACCGATCAGATGAATTCTGTTTTTTTTTTTTACAGTACTAAAACAATGGTTTGATGTAAATTCTCCATGCCTGGGTAAGCAATCCATGGTTTCCCTGAAAGAACTTCATGCCAGAGATGGCGGGTTTCTGGTAAACAGAGAACTCAAAATTGTTGTTGAGATAGAAGTTCTTGAAGTTATTGGCACATTAGATATATCAGAGGAAACTTCAACACTAACAGAAAGCATGGATGTTAACGGGTTTCAACTTCTTCCTTCACAGGTAAGAAATTAAGATTGCTATGAACTTTGCATGTAGAGATATTAAGAGTGTTCTGTAACATGGTGTCTCCCAAGAAACTCTCATAATATGAATTTATACTTTATACTTTTGTTTTTATGGCAGGTAAAATCCGCGAGGCGTATATTTGAAAGACACCCGGAGATTGCCTCTGATTTCTGTCCAAAGAAGCCAAATCTTAGGACCGCTTACATGAGTATGCTACTCAGTTTGGTTGAGACTATGTGCATGCTACCTCAGGAAGTCTCCAAGGATGATCTGTCAGATGCGTATGTTGCATTGGGATCCATGAGCGATTCTGGCTTTAAATTGGATTGGTTGGAGAAGAAACTTGATGAGATGTCAGACAAGAAGGAGAAAGAGGAGGTTTCTGAGACTCGGATGCAAGATATGGAGAAAGAGTTGAACTACTTGAAGCTGAAGTGCTCAGATCTTGAAGCTCAGCTGGAGAAGGAGAAGGAAGAGGTTTTGGCTGCAAAAGCTCCTTTCTCATTTGATGATGTTGTTTAATGTTTTCAAGTTCTTAGGCAGTACTTGGGAGTTTTTGTTCTGCTTGGTGTTCTTGGTCTGTTCGTTTGCAGTCTTTGTTCTACGATATTGTTTGGGTAAAGAAGTCACCAGTGGTTTTAGTCGAAGCTCTGCTTCTTAGTATATCACCCATATACTACTAATACTTGGAACAATATTTTGATTTCATCTTCAATTGTTTCAGCAAATTCCATTTAAGGTTTGCTTTGTGTTACTATTTGTTTTGAATATGCGTTCTTTATTCGGATAAAATTACCGATATTTGCCTCTTTGTACAGAGAGTAGGTACTTAAAAGAGCTGCGACCAGAAAAGTGGCTCGTAGACTCTTTCAGAAATTGGAGACTCTCTAATCGCTAAGGCTATCACACAAAGTGAAGCAAATGGTGTAGAGGGTAAGTAAGAAAAACAAAAAAAAAGAGGGAGAAGAAGAATCTGGGTGAGATTTTAACAACAACAACAACAAAAGAATCTTGTTGAGATGAGAAAGAGGAGAAGGAAGAATCAATCGACTTACTCCTAGGAATGAAAAATAGAATCCAGAATGTGCATGTTCCAAGTAACCTTAAGAGGAGCGAAAGTGATTCCTACCTGTGTACGTAATCTAAAGGATTCTCATATAGTAGAGAAATGCTTTAGGGTGGTTTGAACTTATAAAAGCTTAGATTATATCTTGAAATCTTAATTTCATTTTGGTTATGCGGTTAGAGATTGTTGTTTGACTCTCCGATTAAAAAAACACAAATTGGGTGTGTGCCACTCAAGTTCTAGGGTTTTTCTTCTCTTCATGTTTTTTTTTTGTGTGTGTCTCTCTTATAATGCATTCATATCTATCATGGTAAGGCCTCTTGGCCCTCATCACATTCTTTTCATATTCTTGCTAGTTTGATTGCAGAGGAATCTTCACCAAGCTAAGTAACAATGGGCAAGAAATTAAATAAAAATATCACTTGGGTTATCAAAAATTTCTCCTCCTTGCCATCTGAGAAAATATATTCTGATAATTTCGTCGTTGATGGCTGCAAATGGTAAGAATATAGGTTTTTCTTAGTCCAATGTAGGTGTACATGATAATCTCCTTCGTTTCAGTGATTCCTTTATTTTTCGTGATTCCTGCAGGCATCTTATTGTCTATCCCAAGGGAAATGATATTGATCACTTGTCTCTATTTCTGGAAGTCGCCAATTATGGATCATTGCCTATTGGATGGAGAAGAGGCGCAGCATTTTGTTTTACTATCGTAAATCAACGTTTGGAAAAACTCTCCAGACGCTATTATTATGGTAAATATTTCCTTGTACTACTCCGTTTGAAAGAGTTCATGTCTCCAAATTATTTTCAGGGTCTCAAAATTTTTTCTTTATAATAAACACAAAATAATTAGTTGACGGTAACAATCCTAAATAATACTGTATGTTTCATCCCATCCTCTCATCAATTGGACAAAGGATGGTTTATATAATCTTCCATTGTCTTGTTATAAGATTTATTTCATCCCGTCTTGGCTTGAATTCTGTGATTTTCAAGGCCGGTGTTTGTGTAACAAGATGTAAATGAGCTGATTAGATGAATTATGTTTCCGTGATTTTACCAGATTTACGGTGGTTTGAACAAAAATTTCCCAGTTGGGGTGTTCGATCCTTGTTTCCCCTAAATGAACTTCATGGCAAAGATAGTGGATTTCTTGTAAATGGGGAACTCAAAATCATTGTCAAGATAGATGTTATTGAAGTTATTGGCAAATTAGACGTATCTGAAGAAACTTCAACAATAACGGAAATTATAGATGCTAATGGGTTTCAACTTCTTCCTTCACATGTAAGAACATCTCCAACCCCACTCTAAATCCCACTCTAAAAAAAAGTTTAGAGTAAATTCATCTCCAACTCCACTCTAAATCCTACACCAAAATAAAGCAACCACCTTTTTTACTCTACATTTACAGTAAACTTAAATCTCACTCTATTTTAGAGTTGAACTTTTTTATTTATATAAAGACCCTTTAACTTTTTACTCATTCTACTTTTACACTTAAAATATATTATTAAATATATGGTTTTGTTATTGATTCTTTAATTTTTAATTAAATGATTAATTGCAAATTATAAAATGATAACTAAAATTCATTTTTATAAAAGATATTTAACCAACACAATTAAAATGCAACAAAAAATTTCAAATACGATGAAATTTATTAATGGAAAATAATGAAATTAAGATAAATAACATAAAATAAATATTATAATTAATGATTTAATAATTTAAATCATCAAAATATTGTCCAAATGAAGAAGACGAAAGTGGAGCTTGTTGATGTTGATGTTGTTGTTGCTCGACCCTTTTTTAAAATATCCATGCTTTTTTCAGTCTCAAAATACATACGAATATTCGGATCATGAATGGAGCTCAAGTCTTGACGTAAAATTCTATTTTTTTCTTTAAGTTCTTTCAAGACGTAATTCTTGTCTTGAATCTTCAAATGGTGTTGCCTTTGTGCACTTGTCTTCTTCAATTGCTCTAGTAGATCATTTGTGGGAAAAATTCGGTAATACTAATGCTTAGATTTTATTATTTTATTATTTTATATTGTGTAATAATATTTTATTTCTATAATAAAATTATAATTAAAATATTATTGCGATTTTAGTGAATTATTGTTCATTATAAAATAATTGGATATATTGTATAATATTAATAAGTCAAGGACTAAACTGAAAAAGAATATATTTAGAATATTCTTTTAGATTGAAAAATAGAGTAATGGGTTGGAAAAAATCCCTACTCTAAAATAGAATTACTCTATTTTAGAGTGAAAAATAGAGTCAAGGGTTGGAGATGGTCTAAGAGATTAAATAATGTTACAAACCTAGAGTGTAGAAATTTCAGGCAAACAACATGGTGTGTTCTGTAATACATTAACACGGTGTTGTTGATTATAGTATTGTCTCCGAAAACTGTTCTCTAATTATGGATTTACTCTGTTCACACTTGTTTCAACCGCAGGAAAAATATGTGAGCCTTATGTTTGAAAGACACCCAGAGATTGCATCTGAATTTCGTCCAAAGAATCCAAATCTTAAGACAGCCTACATGAGTTTCCTTCTCAGTCTGATTGAGTCTATGTGCCAGTCACCTCATGAACTCTCCAAGGATGATTTGTCTGATGCTTATGCTGCATTGGGATTTATGAGAGATGCTGGATTTAAGTTGGATTGGTTGGAGAAGAAGCTTAATGAGGTTTCAGAAAAGAAGGAGAGTGAGGAAGCTTGCGAGACTCGGCTACAAGAAATGGAGGAAGAATTGAAGGACCTGAAGCAGAAGTGGTTAGACATGGAAACTCTTGTGGAGAAGGAGAAGACTAAGGTGTTAGCTGCAAAAGCTCCTCTTTCATTTCAAGATGTTGTTTAATGTTCCTATATTCTAAAGGACCTTGGAGTTTGGTTCTGCGAGGTCTTTTGCTATGTTCGTGGGCACTCTTGATTTCATAATGAGAGTCTTCTTTAAACTTAGAAACATAAAAGAGTCTCATATCATGGAAATTTGCACAATATATTTGTAATCTAACTCTTTTGAATTCTGTAAACGGATTGATCATAGAGTAAACAATCTCTAAGATATGATGAACTATTAAACATATACGATATTTAATCCAACAATTTCCTTAGGACGTCTTTGCATGTCAAAAGTGCTGACGTGTGAATCAAGTAACAAAGAATTTTCGGGTCTTTTTTTGTCATATAAATGATCAGGTTTTAGGGTTTTGTCACGCAGTTCGTTTACTCATCTGATATTTCCATTCCCATGGTTCATCCATATGCTCCATTGGATTTAAATATATATTATCCAATTTGGTTTATCCAAATGAAATTTAAAATTATGATTAAATTTTAAAAACTCATCTAAATTCAAATGGTCCATTTAAATGGTGTTCAATTCTAACATTAAACGAACATCAATTCCATCTTCATTCAAATGGAACAAACGAACAGCCCCTTTCTCTCCATTTTCTCAATGCATTGTTGAAAAAGTATATCTTGGCGTATGGACATAGTTTGGCCCACGAAGAGTCGTTGCAAAAGAAGCGGCTGAACTCGATGGACTCCATTTACCAATATTATTATTTTGTAATTATGCGGAAAAGAATATCAAGTCACGATGAGTCAAGGTCATTGCTGTTTACAATTAATACCAATATTAATTGTAAACGTACTAATTCCCCCCCCCAATAGTTTCATATCCTCGTAGATAAACCCCAAATAGTTTGCTCGTACTGTAACACCATGCACAAAACAAAATTAAGACAACTATATCACTCTATTTCTGGGTTTCTCCTCTATTTCACCATGAAATAAATATAAACCTATTTTATCCCCTCAATCCGTGTAACTCCGGTTTACTGTATACCACGACCAACCCGTGAACCGTTTAAGAAACAGTAAACCGTGATTTAACCATATAACGACCCGATTAGCTAACAGTAAACCGAATCCAACCCAATTTTAACCCTTAACCCGATTTTGACCCAAACTAAACAGATTATGACCCGAAAATATTTGTGTTTCACGGGGAAAAAAAATCAGAAAACCCAATTCCATCTCTCTCTCTTTTGTGAAGAACCCTAATTTATCAATCTCCCAAATCCCAAAAGCATATCTCGAAATTGAGCTAATCCTTCGACAATGGAGGATGAATTGGCCATGGGGCCTCTGAATTCAACATCTGATTCGCCTGAGGATACAAAGAATCGAGAAGAGAGGATGCAATTCGACTTGGAGCAAGCTTTACTCGATTTCGTCGATGAACCACCGATTAAACACAATGTGTGTCCTGATGCTGATAGTGATGACGATGAGGAGATTCAGTGTCAGTATGCAAAGAAGTATGAAGTTAGAAGAGGCGCCGGAATTTTGTATGATGGCCAAGTGTTCTTGAATGGAGTTGAATTCAAGGAGGCAGTCCTTGATTATGCAATGAACACCGGTACAAATATAAGACAATACAAGTATGATCCTGTCAAAGCTGGTTTTAGATGTGTCGGAGGAGACAAAGATGGTTGTCCGTGGCGTATCTACTGTTCAATCCATCGTAAAATTGGGAAGTGGAAGGTAAAGAAATTCCACAGTAAGCACACTTGTATTCCAAATGGTAAGTGTGAGATGTTTAGGACTCCGGTTATTGCTCGTTTGTTTCTCGACAAAATCAGAGCCGATGAAGCTTATTTCAAGCCGATGAAGATTGGAGAAATAATCAAGGAGAGATGGAAGATCACTGTGTCTAGAGGTCAATGCCAGCAAGCAAGGTATAAAGCTCTGGATTGGATTGAGAAGGAGTATGCAGAGCAGTTTGCTCGTATCCGTAATTACAAGGGTGAGATACTTGATTTGAACCCTAATTCTGCTGTTGAGGTTGAATGTATCACAAATGAAGCAGGTGAAGATGTTTTCAATAGGTTTTATGTTTGCTTTGACAATCTTAGGAGATCATGGAAGGAAAATTATAGGCCTCTTATAGGTTTAGATGGTAGTTTCATGAGGGCTAATATGAAAGGGCAAGTATTGGTAGCTTTAGGTCGAGATGCGGATAATGCGATATATCCTGTAGCATGGGATGTTGTGCCAGCTAAGAACTTTGATAATTGGGAGTGATTTTTGAAGCATATCAAGATAGATTTGAATCTAGGAGATGGAGAAGGGTTTATTATGATCTCTGATAGGGAAAAGGTATGTAATCTACTTTGTTTGAGCTTATGTTGTTTTGTTTCTGTGTAGGAGTATAAGCTTATGTTGTTTTGTTTATTTGCAGGGTTTGATCAAAGCTGTGCATCTTCTAGTACTAAGAATTGAGCATAGAATGTGTGTCAGACATATCTATGGCAATCTAAAGACTAAGTATGGGAAGAAGCCTGACATGAAGTACCTTTTATGGCAGCTTGCATGGAGCTACAATGAGCCTGAGTATAGGGTCAATTTGGACAGAATCTCAGTGTACGACTCCTTTGTGTTTGCTGATGTGATGAAGACTAAGCCGAAAACATGGTGTATGACATTTTTTAAGATTGGAGATCAATGTTGTGAAGATGTGGAGAACAACTCAACAGAATCCTTCAACAAAACTATTGCCAAAGTTAGAGAGAAGTCACTTGTGCCAATGTTGGAGATAATTGCTACATTAGGAATGGTGAGGATCTCCAAAAGAGATGTTGAGGCAAGTGTATAGACCGACACACCTTATGTAGGTGAATATCTAGAGGTCTTACATGAGGAAGCAGCTCAATGCAAGGTAACTAGGAGCACTAATAACACATACAGAGTGGATCTCCATGGTTGTGGTTATAGAGTGAGCTTACCGAATAGGACTTGCACATGTAAAAGGTTTCAGATCACATGAATCCCTTGTGAGCATGCTTATGGAGTTATTTTAGATAGGAAATTAGTGGCTGAGGATTATGTGTCCCACTGGTTTAGGACATCCAAGTGGAGGAAAACTTATGAGGAAGGTGTCATTCCTCTTAGAGGTTGGAAGTTTTGGCCAGATGGAGGTGAGGGAAAAGTCATTCCAAACCCGGAATTGATGCAAGATAAGAAGGATAAGAAACGGAAGAAGGGGAGGAATGAGTCTCCTCCAAAGAAAGCTCCTAAAAATGTAAAAAGGTCGGTGACTTGTAGTGTTTGCTTCCAACAGGGCCACAACTCTAGATTTCACAAAGACAAAGAGGTACTTGTATTCTCTAATTTGTCTTTTTGATTTAATAAATAGGTACATGACTTGTTATGTTCTTACTTGTAGGCTGCTCCAAGTCAAGTGTAACATCCGGAAACCACATTTTCGGCAGATTTGATATATGTCGAGTAAATCATTGATAAGTCTCGTAATACTTATCGGAATGAGTTAAAACCAATTTCATTGGAAAGCCTACTCAATTTCCTATTGTGCATCCAAAATTCAGATAATTTGGATTTTTGCAAGTGTGTCGAGCGACACGATGAAGGTGTCGATCGACACGGCTGTCGGTGGTTCGGTTTTGTAACGAAATATCAAGCGGTTTGGCTTGGTTTGATTAAGGATCCTCTATATAATTGTTCTTGTTGTTTCTGGGTGTGTAGCAGAGAAAATTAGAGTTAAAATCGTGTGGATTTGTGAGAGAATTGAGTGTTTTGGTGTTTGATTGTTGAGGAAATCGTTTTTGGGAGATGAAGATCCGTTTCCGTTCGGTGGAGGGAACAATCGGACGGTGAAACCAGAACGTATTGAGCTGAAATTTCGTGGGTAAGTTCTCCTTCCTCTTAGCTATGCGTGAGGCAAATCCGTTTGTAATTTGGATGAGTATGCTATGAGATATCTTTGTTTTTGTGGAAGCGGTTTCTGCAGAATCGGATTTAGGAGCAGTCACTTGCGGGGCGTTTTTCAAGAGATTCGGAGAGAGTTAGACAACGATTTATATGTCGTTGGAAAGCTCTTTCTGTCTAGTTTTTGGATCTATTTTCCAATCAAAATTCCGAGGTAAACTCCGTCCCCAGCGTTGAGTTTAGTAAATCGCGTCGGTTCTGTTTTTATAGAAAAAGTATTTCGGGTTTAAGGAAGTATTTGATCGGTTGTTCTTGGTGGTTTTTGATCGATTCAGAACGTTGAGAGTTGTAGGTGTCTCCGTTCGTCGTGTTATTCATCCGTACGAACCGAATTAAATCCGTTTTTTTAGGCTAAGGTGAGTGCACAACCGTAGGCTCATTTAAGCCAACATCGGGTTTTAACCGATTGATTTATAGTGGTTTCCGTGTTGGAATTGTGTGATTGTTTGCGTTTCCGTGTTTATTGGATGTTGTTATGTGCTGTGTTTTGAGTTCTTGTGCGGTTAATGGCGGAGGTATCTCAGAAACGAGTCACGGAAAGTGATGATCGTTCTGCTGCCTCTGCAGGTCGCATGTCGATCGACACCACGGGTGTGTCGCTCGACACCATTGATTTGTTCGTGTCGATCGATACCGTGCGATGTGTCGATCGACAGTCTTGATTTGTTCGTGTCGATCGACACCGTGCGATGTGTTGATCGACAACCTTGTTTTGTTCGTGTCGATCGACACAGTACGATGTGCCGATCGACACTAACCAATTTTCACCGTCGGAAATTTTAATCTTATTGTGTTGCTTGTGTGTGGGTGAAAAATGTACTTAGCATGTAGACGGGATGACTGTCTCACTAGGTATTTATGATAATACTTACGCAACTCTTATTCTCATGTGTTGCAGGTAAAAAGGATTGTATGATCGCGGAATCATGGCGTAGGAAGAGGATGATTAGGGAATTTATTGTGGTTGTTTTATTCTAGTAGAACTTGTTGGTTAGGTTGCTAGAACTTATTATTGTGTTTTCCGCTGTTATGGGTAATTGTTGAATTAGCCGTTGAGAATTAATAATTATGAGATTATTAATTCGGGTTAATTATTTAATTATTTAATTATTAAAAAAAAAATCGGGTCTGGTTGTTTCATCAAGCTTCTCAACCGTCTCATACTCCTCAAGCTACTCAACCTACTCAAGCTTCTCTAGGAACTCAAGCTCCTCAAGCTTCTCAAGGAACTCCGGCTGCATAAGGAACAATTATGTTTGTGTTTCTTATGCCTTTTGTGTAATGGCTTATGACTTTTGCTTATGGCTTTTATGTTTTAGTTTATGACTTTGGCTATTGCGTTTTGTGTTATGGCTTATAACTTTGGCTTATGCCTCTTGTTTTAGTTTATGACTTTGGCTTATGCCTTTTGTTGCTTTGTAATGGCTTATGACTTTGGCTTATGCCTTTGTAATGGTAGTTTGTTATGACTTTAGCAACCCATGTAAACCATTAGGTGAATTCAGACTCGATTAAATTGATCAATCTAACCATAGCTCGATCAATCTTATTAACTCGGACCCATGTAAACCATTAGGTGAATTCAGACTCAATTAAATTGATCAATCTAACCATAGCTCGATCTAGGGGTGGGCATAATTCCCGTTCCGTACCGAACCGTCCCGTTCCGTTCCATTCCCGACCCTATATTCCCGTTCCATATTGAATTATATTCCCAAATGGTACAAGTGAGTGATTCCCGTTTGGGAATGAGACAGGACGGGACGGGAACGGGAATTCCCGAAGTCCCATTTGTCCCGAAGTAAATATTTACTTGTATAAAAATATATATTAGTAGATATGAGTTTCTTAATTTTCCATATATGTTACTATGTTAGTAATTTTTTTTGTATGCTACAAATCATTTGCAAGAAAGGATTGATCCGAAAATTGTTTTACCAGTTGAGATTTGAGATTTGAGAGTGTTGGTTTACTTAGAATTTTATTTTATTTTATTTTAGTAGGACTTTAGTTTATTCAGTTGTAAGTTTTGGTCTACTTAAAATTTTATTTTATTTTAATAAGACTTTAGTTTGTTCAATTGCATTTTGGTAGTACTATGAAACTGAAGTTTGAAAGTTATTTTAAATTATTGAGATTTTTATGATTTTAGTTTATGATATTTCATTTTGCTATTGTTTTGAGATTTTTTTTTGAAATTTTCTTTTGTCATGTTTTTTCGGGAATTCCCGTTCCGTTCCTGTTCCGTTCTATCCCGATCCTGACCCGTTCCATAATATATATGGGACATAAATGGGACAAATATTTTGATTCCTACATACCCGTCCCTTTCCCGTTCCCAAAAATTCCTGTCCCAAAAATCCCGTTTGCCCACCCCTAGCTCAATCAATCTGATTAACTCGGACCTATGTAAACCATTAGATGAATTCAGACTCGATTAAATTGATCAATCTATCCATAGCTCGATCAATCTGATTAACTCGGACCTATGTAAACCATTAGGTGAATTCAAAACAAAACAACATGTCTTACCAAAACAAAACAACTCAACCTCAAACTTGCTTTGTACCTTACCATAAAACACAAACCTAATCAAACAAACTTTAAGTAGTCTTAACAAAGAACACAAATTTGTGAATTGTCTTAACCTAGTGATATATTAGTATTTTAGCCTCTTTTACGTATTGTTTTCTATTGTTTTTCAGTTCATTCTAGTTCTTTTTGTGTCTTTTCAGGTTCTAGGAGGCTCTCGAGCATGGATTGGAGTTATTGGGGATCATTGGAGCAAAAAAGAGGAAATTGGATCAAAAAGGCGATTTTCTCTATACCGAGCACCTGCTCGCCCAAAGTGGAGCACCTGCTCGCCAGAGGCCCGAAGATCCAAGAGTCCCTGGAATCGGGACCAACCGATCCCATCACTAGACCGAACGGTCCCGTATCCAGATCCGATTTTAACCTAGTTTTAATTATAAATAAGAGGGCAGCCACTCTCTAAGACAGTACCCCTGATTAATTCATTTTGCACGTTACTTTTCAGACTTCTTGTTAGACTCTCTTTTACACTTTGGGAGATTTGGATCGATTGTTCTTTGCTTTTGGATTCAAGATTTGGAGGATCATTCCACAATCCTATTGAGAAGAATTCTAATCCCTAATCTCTTATCATAATATCATGAATTCTCTTATTTGCTTTGTTGTGTTTGATTTCTCCATGTTTGAGTAGTCCTTTAGCTAGATTAAGGTTTTCAATGGTGATTTAGAATGATTAGTGACTGAGCCAAATAGGATAAATATCATATGTCTTCATCAATTGGGATTCGTAATGCATAGATTAATTTGATCACCTAGTCTATGATTTGAAGTTAAACTTATTCACGACAGTGCTCTAGGTTGCTAGATAAGCCATTGGTGAGCAATTGGTGTGTAACCAACGACAGTTGATTGTTACCATCAATTGTGAACAAATTGAACCCATTCGATAATGCTTGTCAACATCTCTGAATTCAAACGACAGTTTAGGCATTTAGGTTGTTAGACAAAGATATTGATGCATCACGACAGCGGGGCAACATTACTTTTATGTTTGAGTTCTAGACCGTACTTAAATTGAATCCTGAATAGTTGCTCAGTCCTTAGTCCGAAATCACCGGCGAATGACCTTGATCTAGTGCTTGTTTTATTGCATTTTATACCGTTTAATTATTTGCTGATGCTTGCTACGAAAATTACCAACCATATTTTATCTTAGCTTTAATTTAAAATCTCATAATTTCATAGTGTAACCTTGGTCTCTGTGGATTCGATACCTCTTATATCACTGCGATTGTCTGTGCACTTGCGGATTTATTTTGGGTTAAAACTTCTCACATCACCTAGCCTACTAGTTTACCAATCCCAACAATGATCACACACCCTAAGCATACAAGAACCATCATCTTCTTCATGTTACATTTGGCTTCAAGCAATGCTTCTTCTACTCTCTCAAATATCTCTTTCTCTATCTTCATTTCCATTTTCTCAATCTCCATTCTCTCGGCCTACACAACAACATGATCTCATCCAACGTTGCCTCATCAACCCACTTGAAAATGTGGTTGTCATTAACAAGCTACAAGAACAAAAACTAAATGATAATTGAGCTAGGGAATGGAAATTCTGATTATTGGAAATTATAATTGAAATACCAAATGAACACCAAATCGACCACATTACCTTACGTGCAATAGCAAATGCACATCGATAGTATCTCCGATACGGATTTGCCTCTGATTTTGAAATTTTTTCCGTTATTTCATCACCACACCAACATCTCTTTGGCACACCAACAACTCTTCCTCTTTCTCTTGCTCGTGCAGTTGATGAACCAGTCGAACCTCCAAATAAATTGCTCATCTTCTACGGATCAAAATCTACAAAAACAAACACAAATTGAAAACCCAGAATTTTAACCACACTGAAACCTCAATGCTTCTAATCGACCACTACAAACTACAAAATTACAGTAAATAACAACTAATTACGACTAACCCTTGGATT